>CM076656.1:9826345-10045422 GCA_038496675.1 Rachycentron canadum | reverse complement strand
TCTGCGGTTGTCTGACCCTTCCAGATCTCTTGTAGCATGGACTATGGCGATCCTTGGTGATCATGTCGTCAGTGCTTGTCTTCTAAGATGTGTATAAGAGACAGCACACACACACACACACACACACACACACACAAATTGCAAATTGCTGCACTGCCATAATTACATGGATACTTATTTGCACAACTCAATTCTGAGAGGCTCTCCAAAATATAGACTAGTTACAGGAGGACAGAAGATACTTATGTAATCTCCTGTAACCCTTCGGCTGTGATCTTTGACTGAATGAGGTGAAAGGTCATGCAGATAAAGGGGCAAACTATAACAAATGTTTGAGATAATAAAACAAGCCTTGACAGTGAGCTGACCACAACTCCTCACAAACAGTTATCTTATCTGAGCCCCCCGCCCCATCCCTCCTGCACAACATCTCTGACCACAAATCACAAAATGAACTGAACATAAATCATGTCTCTGAGATTTACTCTCAAGCTGATTCACAGACGCCTTTCAGTGCATTTCAACATCTCCACCAATCTTGAAAACCAAGTACAACAGCAAGGCACTGTTAGCAGGACATCATCAAACCCTCCTGTCCCCTAGTAGCAGCAGGGAAAACGCAGGTGGAAGATGACAGGAGCTTAAAAGGACAAATGTAAGTAACGGTCTGCTTTCAAAAATGTAGCCATAAAATGCTGTGTGCTAGTCTTTGCTGACTATAGCACACCGTGATATAGTTTCTCCTGGTTGGTTTGATACTGTTCACTAAAGACAAGGTCAGGAGAGGGCCACGGCTCTTTTGCCACAACATGAAGCACACAGGAGGCTATTGGGGATTCTGGACTCTGTTTTGCATAAGTAGAAGAATTGGGCTGAAGGGATGATTATATGAAGTTTTATATTTGTTCTATACTGAAGTATTAGAAGAAATATCCAGATGGTTTTCTCATGTGAAGCTAAAATCTTTTTATTTTTTAATTTAAATAGCTGTTTTGGCTGTTTTGTGTATTTAATGCTGAATAAACTTTCATATAAATATAACTGAACCATGGCTAATGGCTTGTAAAAGAATAAGCATAAAGTACTTATTTATCACCATGCAAAGAACATTAAAATCTAAAAACACAATTGATTGCTCTTTTGTTGTTTTTCATCTAACATACTAGAACATAAAGTGAAAAACAATTATATATATTTTCCTGGCTCTCAGACACTTTTGAACAAGTACGTCAGCTTTCGGGTTTATACTGGTTGTAAAACTACTCAGGCTCTAAAGGGCGATTACTAGCAATCAAAAAAATGAGGGCATTGCAATTATCTCAAAGAGTTATTCTCTTTTAAGTCTTCTTTTGAATGTCTTTTTGTCATGGATGTTGGTACCGGCACAGGCAGGAAGGAGGATGGAGAGTCCAAAGGACAGGGGACAGTGAAGGAAAATTAATGGGTAAAACAAAGAAGACCAGGTTTATGGACAGATGGCTTGACATGCACACAGGCAGCCACTAACTAAAACATAATACAAAGAAACATCCCTCTCCCCATGCTGATGCTGCCCTATGTGTGGTCTATTTCTTGGGCCCCTGTAATTAATCAAGCTCCACCATCAGCCACCATTGTTGATCAAACCATGTATCTATTTGAATTTTGTGCCTGTGGAGAAAGCCATCACACATAGGGAAACACACAGAAGATGATCTAAAAACTGACTGGGAAAAGGACATTAATACTGACATTAACACCACGAAGCAGATCAAAGAAATGTGAAGTGGGTAACGGTGGAACCCAGGTGATCGAAAATAGGAGAAAGGTGAGCAGTCAGAGATGTGGCAGGCACACAGAGAATGGCAGAAGATGGATGTCAAAATAAACAGAACTGAGAAATGAATCAGAGACATGAATCCAAGAGCTCAAAAATATATGGTCTGTAGACATTGGGGCTGATATTTAGTAGCACCTCTATACCTCTAGCAATGAATATGTGGAATTAGAATTCCACATATTCATTGCTTATAAGTTGCTAGTAATTTTGAGACAGATCCTGATTAATGGGCAGTTTGTTTCACATGTAACCGATTTGTAGAAATTGGCATACACACCAGGACACATTGCTGAAAAAGCTTCAAAATACATGTGAAATGTATGTGAAGTGTAGTGAAATATTAACTTAAAGTAACAGGACAACCCATTTCAGTAAATGAAATGGTAAAAAGTGTTATTGTCCAGCATTATACTAATGTGTCTTCTCGCAGATGAAAACCGCAGGATAGTGATGTGTGAGTTTTGAATTACATGTTTCTCTTCTGCGAAAAAACATGCAAATGTCAATGACATTCTTGTGTGTGTGTGTGTGTGTGTGTGTGTGTGTGTGTGTGTGTGTGTGTGTGTGTGTGTGTGTTTCAGACTCAGTCTGAAACCACACTGAAACAGTGTGGTTTCAGACTGAATCAAGAAGCAGTGTTACTCTGCAATGATGACTCCCCTGAAATTCACCAGTCATGCAGCTGGAATTCTGCTCTTGCAGGAAAAAAGAACAATTCATCGTCTCCTGCGCTCCTCCTTCCTTGTATCTACTTCATTTCTTGCTCCAAGCTGCTCACAGTGATGACAAACTATTCTTACACACTAAAGGGCAAAATATGTCAGCATGATGACATTTGCTGGAAACACAGTGAGTACAACCAGAAGGCTAAATGCGTTGGGCCTTGAAACCTTCATTGGAGTGGAATAATCACAGTCCAGAAAATTACTAAAACTGACCTTGTGTTGATTTATGTTTTTGCTTTCACATTTTATAACCTTAGAAAGCTCTTCCAGAAAGCTGCACAAAACATCTCTGAGTTTTCTGGCCTTATTTTACATCCCAATGTTCACCTTGTGTTCACAAAGAGGCCCAGAATAGTGCTGCTGTTGTTGCAGCAAGTTCATCTCAGGGTATTCGTTTGCTTGTCTGGTCTTCATTAGGACAAACTCATTTTGGCCTGTATTGCTCATTACATTGTTGTGATCTAGACAAATCTAGAGTGGCTTCAAATAAAACGTGACCACAACCAGATACCAGATGCCCCTTGACCTCCATGAGCTCTCATAGGAACCCATCTTCTCTTCCTCATTAATACCAGCAGGCACTTCTCCGAAATTGAAGAACCACATTTCTCTCTTTCCCGCTCCATTTCTCATCTCATCTATTCTGTTTCTACCTCCCCTTAACCATGTGAAAGGCCACCTATGTTAAGTTTCAGTGTTAGAAATGCATGTTTGTGCCAGCTCTAATTTACTGAGCAAGCTTGTAGCATGCTCAGAGAGGGAGCAGTGTGTGAAATTACAGTGAAAACCTTGCATAACATAGAAAGACTTGCAGTAAGTGAAGCCAGAGAAGCGCAGGGGGGTGAACATGAACATGGTTTTCCCAGGCCCCAGGTCCCAGAAGAAACACAGTTCTGGTCTCTGTCATACACACAGGCATGCACACACTGAAACAAATACATGAAGACACTGATACAGCAAAAGGAATTTATTATTCTAGTAGAGTAGAATAAATGTCACTTTATGTACATTATTCTCTGCAGAAGACTGGGGTGCACATGCCTCCTTATATGGAGCAACTGTAGTTACTAGGATGGTGAACTAACAGGGCCTATAGTTTCATCTGAAGCCTGAGTACTGTGACATCTTGCTGAATGAAAGATAACAAAAGCTTTTATCTGTTTTGTTGTACTCACCTATCAGTAGGAACCACTGAATAACCTCTTAATGGACTAATTACAACGCACCAACGCTGCATTTTAAAAATGTCAGTTCAGAGGAATGTGCACTGACAGCCCCTCCTGGTGTAATAAGGCCATAAACAGAAGGATTACCAGACCCAATTAAGAGTAAACCTCAGTCTCTGTCCACACATTTTCTGGCTGCTCTGCGGCAAGCCAAGATTCATACAGGAAACACTTACAGCCAAGCGGTCTCATGTGTGAGTTATAGATGGGCATGCAGATGAAGAGCTCATTTTCAAACCACTATCTGCTGTGCGAAAAAGGCCCTAGAAATGTACAGGATTTAGCTATTCTTGAGTTTTTATTTTTATTGTTGAGTTTTTGTTTTGGTTCATAAGGTATGTGTCATTTTTATAAATTTAATTGCACTGATCAATACAGTATTGATGCCTTTGGCTTTCAGGTAATTATCACCCACTCTGCCTGGACAAAGATTTGAAAGGGGCTAATGAGCTCATGAGCTCTTCTCACTATAGTGTGGTGATTCCCAGGTGACTTGGTTGGCAGATCATAGTCTTAATAAAGGGTCTGCATTCTTTTTAATGTATGTTGTCTTTCATGACTGAAAGGTTGGACAATTCCAACATGGAGCACAACCAGGTTGAGATGCTCCTCTCCAGTTAAGAATTTAATAAGATTGTGGATAGATAAGTAAGTAAAAGTAATATCACATACAAATGAACATACATCAACATGTACTTACATATGAAGCAGGTAATAAATTCTTTACACTTATAATTGATAATATATTACATATTATGAATATGTTATATTATAAATTGTGTTTAAAGCAACAACATTAGTGGTGAATCAATTAATCATTTGTAAAAGCATTAAATCTAAAGAAGTTGGTAAAATAATAACAATTTTTTACATACAACATATGTGGGCAGTGGGCATGTGTTCTGCCACAGGTGACAGGAAGTAACAGTTTACATAAAAAAAATTGAGTGAATCCTCAGGTGGTCCTTCATTCAAAACATGTTATGATCAAATTCTACTGTCACTAACACAGACAGATTTAAATTAAGCATTTACATGAGCTCAGTGGAACTTCCATGGAGAGGTTTTCTCCTCAGTCTGTTACTGTGGTAACTGTAACAAAAAGGCAGTGATGCTGAGATGAGCATAAATCACTCTGAGCTACGAGACTCAACAGGCTTACTGCAGATCGCATTTATATTTCACATCCACAGTCATGCTGTATAAATGGTGCTTCTGTCAATCTTAAATATATAAAAATTCAAACACCCACTCGCTCCTCTGGGAACTTGGCCTCGTCTCCATCTGTCCCTCTGTTCCTGCCTGTCTTCTTTTAGGTTAGGGATGGGAGCTCTGTCTGAGTTATGCATATGGAAACTGAATGTTTGTGTGTGGATGAAGGGTTGAGGGTTTGTGACCACAGCTGCTGCCAGTGGGGAGAGAAACAAAATGTTACCCAGCTGGACCTGAGTCCTAAACTGGACACAGACTCTGAACCTTTCCCCTGTTAGTATCAGCATAAAACTCCTGGACTCCTGGAACTGCTTACACTGACACATTCACAGACACAAAGACAATCAGTGGATATGTTTCTAGATAGTAAAGCTACAATCTCCAAATTCACTAAAATTAGTTGTTTGTTTATAGCACCAATTTTACACATGCACCTCAGTTTAATTGTCATGAGGGGTATTTCTTAACCACCAAGAACAGATGTGTAAAGTTTTTTGTGGCTCTTCAAGTGCTTTATAAAATCTAAAGGGAAAAAAACCCAAACCAACCACCATCAGAGTTAGTGTTTTTATTTACTTAATTGGAGGTTCAGGTTTTGGAAGGCATTTTAGGGGTATTTCTAATAGAAGATACTACTGAATTGCAATACGGGAAGTGTACGATCCATTGCTTTTAGAGTTTGATCCACACTTTGGACTAAAACCCACTCTAATTTGGTCTCTGCTGCTTTGGTCTAAGTCGTATTTTTGTTGCAGAAATTTGTATGCAGAGCCACACACATAAAATACCAGGAATAAAATACATTAGATACATGTTTTTGAGGACACAAACAAAGAGAGAGAGACACCGACATGACAAAATGACAGACAGCAGACAGCAGACAATAGACAGAGACCAGAGAGGAGGAGCTGGGTCACAGCAGGATGCCGAGACAGACAGATTACCCCTGTCCTTTGTGTGTCCTCCTCTGCAGCAGTGGCAGTATTCATAAACAACCTTTTACCTTTCATCCTCTAGCTCTCTGTGCTACCTGTTAACCCTTGACCTCTAACTCATGACCTCCTGCATCCTGACCTTTAACCTTTCGCTTCTGGAGGTCATGGTCAGTGTCCTCTACATCTTTGCTCTGTTCCTTTAACTTTCCCTTGATGCTCAGAGTGATATCTTTAAGAAGTTATGAGTCAGTTTGATTAAAAGAAAAAAACAAATCCCATGTTTCCCTTCTTGCTAAACCAAATCAGTCACTCAGGGTTGCCTGGAAATGAGCATCACAACGTAACAAGGAAATGGAGAGGCTGAGAGAGGGGATTGTTGTTGATGCTGCGCTTACGTCTGTAATCTCAGCTGAGATTGAAACCAGATGTTGTCTTGACGAGAAGTGGGAGGCAGCAAGATGAAGAGGAGTTAAAGGAGCTGTGTTGAAGGTAGATTATGGGTAGGAGAGATTTCACAGTGTGTAACCCCTGAGTGCCCTGCTTTAAGACCTGAATATCATACACATCTCTCCCCAAGAAAGAGAGAGGGAGATTGAGGGAGAGAGATCTGCCACACTTCATAAATCTGTACATTTTCCTTCTGTAATAAGGTTGAAACTCTATAACACAAAACAGAGGCCACACCTTAATCGGTTCACCTCTTGCCCTCCTGTTTTATGTAATTTCTTCCTTTCCTTTCTATCAGATCTTCTTCCCTTTTTTTCTATCCTTTCCTTTTCATCTCACCTTCTTTTCTCTTTCTTCTCTCTCCACGGTACCTCTTTGCCAACATAAATGCAATGTCACATAACAACTCTCCACCACTTTTTTCTTCTAATTCAAGAGAGGCAATAAAAACAACTGTTAAGGTCAGAGTTGTTCCCAAAAAATCTATTTGGCCTTTTGAGCAGGGTGACGCTAACATGTAGGTTTCCGTACAAAAGTACACCATCCCTTCAGCACTCTGTATTCAACCCATGAGTTGAGCAACACACAAGAAAACATTCTGCATTCAAAGTTGCCAGTAGCTGCTGATCGCCTCTGAGCGGTTCATTGAATTGAATTACTTTTTTTACCAAGTCAATTAATAAAGATGAAAAAGACTCTTTTCATTCAGCAGTCATGCTTTGATTCAGTCTGATGTCTGTTTTTTTTTTTTTTTATGCATTTGCAAACAAACATGTCATATCATGTGGTTGTTGTAGACAGGTAATAAATTAAAGGAAAACCCTTGAAGTCTCCAAGTTTCTTAACTCCCCTGGAGGATGAACGTCATTTTCTCTGGAGACATTCCCACATGTTGTTTTGATGATGGCGGTGAAGAGTGTGGTCTTACACATCACTCAAAAATCTCCCATAGGTGTTAAACTGGGATGGGATTTGATGACTGTAAGGGCCATAGCTAATGTTTCACGTCATTTTTATACTCAAAGTGGTCAGTGACACAACACACACTAATAAATATCATTATTCCCCTGAAGATGGAGTGACTGGCTCCTCCAGAACACATTCACCTTTGTTTAGAGTTTAGTGAGCATGCAGTTTGATGGAACAAAGCAACTAATGAGTCAGCCTTCCTACAAGGAAATAAAGCATAAAAATCTGCTGTGTGTGACCAATCCAACTGTATGACTTTACATACAACATCACGTACATTTTATTGTGTAATATTAGCAATAGTATTAGAGTTTAGATGGAAGTCAATTTGCAGATGTTGTTACAGAAAATTAGTGTCCAGATGATTACATTTCCTTGAGCTTGTAGGCAAAAGCATTTTTTTTCATTTTTAAATGTGTAGTCTTACTCAAGTGACATCATTTAAAGTAATTGTTCAGACCTCATACACCTACATCTGGAGCCACAAAAAGACTTTATCTAATGTCTCTCAGATGTGCAGTGTCTCCCAATACCTGCAAGCATCAATTTAAATGTGTAAAAACTGCCCTTTGTGAATGGTGGCAATGAGCGAACAAGAAGTAGCTGTGCAGGCATGTGGCAGTCAGGTCGGGTAATGGGCAGCTGAGGCAGATATGGCACTTGCATGGATGTCTGTTGTTCTAAACAGAAAAATTAACAACATCCTGTTTGTGACAGAAAGAGAGAATCTGTTCTTAGTTTTGAAAAACCACTTGAACTGAGTGTGGGATTTTCAGTTATTTGTTTACAGCAACTAATGGAATAGAATCGGGCCAATCAGTTTGACAGACATTATGTTTAATGATAAAAAATAAATAAATATAAATGTTTCATCCTAAAAATTTGGAGTTAAACTGAGAAAATGACAGAGCCATCATTTGGAAAGCATGTCTCTCATTTAGGTACAAAGCTCTTCAACATGAGAGGGCAATAAAGACTTCATTGGCATTGTCTCTTGGAGAAACCATAAAACAATCATTGACAGTTATTGTTCAGGGGCCCTGAAGAGACATTATCTTGTTGGTTTCCAGGCCTCCGAAGGACAACAAACAAGCATCTGGCTGAAGACAGTTCACAGCACTGCATCACACCTAGGCTCCTTTAGAAGACTCAGTGAAAGTCTTTAGTAGGGGGCTGTTCTCTCAATGTGCGTCTCACTTCCTTCCACAATGCGTAGCATCTGCACATATTGGGGGGGTGTAGGAATTAAAGTGTTCCTGTGTGGAGATTAAAGGTTATGAGTGCCAGTTCCTGTAACTCAAAACGTGTGAGTTGTGGTTAGATAGTTTTGTTACTGGGTCATAGACTGGCATAAAAAACACAGACACGTGAACACACACATGTACATACATGAGAGTGTGAGAATGGACAGGCCTTCTTTGGGGAACCAATAGGCAGAACGTGGGGTTAACTGTGTGTTGAGCAGAGACAAGCGTGAAATCTACCATGAAGGACTTTTCTCAGTCTGTGTCAGCCTATCCCCCTGTCTGCATCCCTCATCTGTTTCTGTCTCATCTACTTCACTATCTATCTATCTATCTATCTATCTATCTATCTATCTATCTATCTATTTTTGTGTTTTAAAAAAAACTCAAAAACTCCCTTTAACCTCCCTTTAAATCACATTTCCTTAATTACATGTTGACTCAGTCCAGTGTCTGAACCTATGAAACCCTGCAGTTAATGCTCAAGCCTACCTAGCAGAAAGTTGCAACTCCCTACATCACCCTCAGTCTCCCACAAAGGAGAAGAAACTGATAACCAGAGCTGAATAATGCGCTTCATAATAACTCCCACTAGTGCATATGGTCAAATTATAGCATTTGACCTGAAAACGCACAGATTCCAGTAAATTCCTCAGAATGAACATCACAGCTTTATGAGTGCAATGGACGTTCTCCAAATGTCTGGATTAGGTCTTGGCTCATCAGTGAGGCAGATGCACGGTCCCTGAGTGCTGAGCTCAGAGCTGGCTCCACACAGGATGACACAACAGATTCACAAAATGGCGCAGACACATACTCACACGGATGACCAGTAAATCAGGCAGCAGGCTCTGGACCACTGCCAAGCAGACTGAGTTCTGACTCCAAATAATCACCCTGTGGCTCAGCACAGTTGGAGAAATTGTGTGTGTCTTGTTTGTGTATGTGTGCGTGGGAGCAAATTGATAGCAATGTTCTGTGAACAGGTGGACTGTGAGGATCGAAGCAACTTTGGCTTTCCTCTAGCAACCATAAAGAGACAAAAGAGGAAGCAGACAGAGAGAGAGAGAGAGACAGAGGCTTGCCTAACTCTTTTTTGTAAATACAAAGGATCACAGAGGTCTGAGTCTCAGTCATCTAACCCCATTTCCTCCGCACTGCTCTGATGTTTGATGTCTGTCTGTATGTGTGTGTCTCTGTGTGTGTGTGTGTGTGTGTGTGTGTGTGTGTGTGTGTGTGTGTGTGTGTGTGTGTGTGTGTGTGTATCGTGGGCACAGCTTTACCTCCACACCTACTTGCAGTCTTCAGATCAACCAGCATGACTCCCAGTCCTGCAACTCTTTGCCAGATTGTTCTGCCTGCTCAATGGTAACTCTTGGCCACCCAGTGTTGTGACTAGCAAAACTTGTGTTTTTTCCCTGAGCCTATGCTTACCTTGTCTCCTCCTGTGCCACATGATTCCAGTGGTGGCCATTCATCAAGCCATCAACAGACACCACCTCAGCTTATTTCCCCCACCTGCTCATCTACCCTCGCCTTCACCAGCATACCTCACTCCTTTTTGTCACAATAAACCTGACTATTCTCTATCAATACCTATGCCTGTGTCAGCTTCTGGATCCAAAATAACTACCTTAACAGTTTGTTGCAGTTTCTCTCTCTCTCTCTCTCTCTTTGCGCAAAACTAAAAATAACCGCCAATAAAACTTTTTTTTTTTTTTTTTTTTTTTTTTGCATCTGTGAAGGTTTTGTCCCATAAAAAAGTTTGGAGTAACCAAATCTCTGTGCTCCATCTCTGACCTGTCTATTCCATTGCATGGGGAGAGAAGATCGGAGCATTGGGAGGGGGACATGTCTTTTCCATTCAGCAAGTCATTGAATGAGGTGAAATGTAATGTAGCAACCCTTTTTATCAGTCAAACTGGAAGAGGATTTAGTTCAGAGAATAAAGTCTTGTGCAAAAACCTACAGAGATGTTGGTCAGTCTTAATTTGAGGGGAAAACTCTGGATGGGAGAAAAACAGTTGGTGTACACAGGGACCATTTATGTGAAGATGACATAATCACCTGTTGCCCCCACATAAGGCCAACATCTGCAAAGTTTATTAACTTTTTATCTTCCTTTCACTCTACTCTCCCTCTTTTTCCATCCACCCCACCACCCATGCACAGACACTCTGTCACACTGGGAAATTGGACTTATGTGTGAGGTGGGCAATTAATTTTCATAGTCACGAATTTGTTACATTTCAGAGAACAAGACTATCAAACTAGATATCCTCAAGGTCTGTTTTAGATTGCTCAGCTCGATAGTTGTTAAGCTTTAAATGTAAAGGTACAGTAATACTCTAGCTGCTGTTTTTAGCTGCTTTGGATGGATGTTGGACTGGATGTTATGTAAAGTTCCTCCCCAGACATATTTTTGTTTACATGGATTTCCCGCTTACAAAGTGGAAGTGGTAGTAGAAAAAAAAGGGAAAAAAGGAAACCATAGGCTGGGAGTACATCTACACTTACACCCTCATTGGGAAATCTGTTTTGCCCTGCCCACCACCACCCGCTTGCTCCATGTTGACAAGTGAAAAAGCAGAAAGTATCAAGACGGTCAGAGGTGGTACTCAGCCACATGTTAGGCAGACCCAGAGTTGCATGTAGTCTGTTGGGGCCAAAATCAGAGATTAGGAGATGAATAAGAACAGTTAGCTCAGTTAGCATCTTTTATGTGTTTATGTTTTTGTTAGCTTGTGACTGGCAGTGGCTGACACAGTGTTACTGGTTGTACTAATGCGAACTATTGCTGTTTGTACTGAGAAGCATTATCATTAGTTCACTGCAGTTTCAAGGGGAAATACTCAGGCATATGCCAATAATACTGTATGTCTTGTATCATATAAAAATATTTAAAAAAAAACATAATTTGGACATGTTAACAAGGTTAAAAACTTGATTTTCATAATCAAAACGTTTTAGACACATTTACTACATTTACAAAGTTATCAAATTATAAAAGCAGGATACCACATTTAAATTTTGCCTGGGTGATAAAACAGTACCTATATGTAGCAGTGACAAAGACTCTTCATCAATACCAATAACATGATTGGAATATGGAATATCTGATAGTTTCATGGCTGCATGAATAACCCCAAAGCCATTGAAGACAGTGAGGTAAATGGTAACAACAAAGGAGAGGAGAGCTCGCCAGTGTGGTAATTTTGTAGTTTCTTTAATTTTGTTGAGTGTGAGTTGGCACCAATTGCGTGTGTGCAAAAAAAAAAACATCTCAACCAAGATATACAAGGTATACAACAAACTAATTTTAACAACTTATCCACCTTTTGGATTATGTAACATGTCACCAGCCAACATCACCTACATCTCAAGAAACAACCCACATGCAGTCCATGGGGTAGAGGTAGTCAACAACAACACATGTTGGACTAGATTCCTGGTATATTTATAACATTGGTTAATATTGACTGATATGATATTTTTTAGCATGCATTTTTAGCTTTATTGTTTAAGTGTAATTAAAATTATGCATCTTTAAGAAGACTAATCTTTTTAAGACTAAAGAAGATGTGTCTCGATTCAGATTCGTCTGTTAGTACACTGACATGTAGCTCACTGTGTAAGCAGAAAACTCCTTCAGTGTCAATCGTTCAGGGGGTTTTTACCTGGAGCTTAATTATCCACAGAGGTCTCCTTATCACTGCAATAAACAGACTCAGTAGTTATAACCGTTAGTACAGCAGCTGTTTTTTCTGCCACCCAAAAGCAAATAGTGAAATAGACATGCTCCTATATGCATTTGCACCATACTGTTGAGAGTTACAGTTGCTTTAAATTGTCTCAAGATAGCAATGCACCAGTAATGCACCTGACCAAACCTCATTATAAGACCAACACTTGTGTTGAGCTTTGCACTAAATGTAAAATAAGGCCCAAAGTACAGGCTGAGGCTGATGGGAATGTCTTCAGTTTTGTAGTATATGTCCAACCCAACAACAGTGTAGAAGACTGTTGGATCAGTTGATATTTTTGACCGGATGATGGTGCTAAAGAGATAATTCGCCCTGAGAGACACATAAATCTGGAGTCCATACAATGTTAATGAAGTATCTCACCCACAAATAGGAACCTTATGCCACAATTCACCCAAGTCTTTGTTCATCCATGTATTATCTAGCCAATCCAATCTATTATCTAACTAATCCTAGCTGACATTGGTTAAAGGCGGGGTACACGCCACATAGTCGGAGGATTACCAACGTCTTCATGATTCATCCTCTTGGAACCACAAATGTCTGTACAATTTTTTATTAGATTTAATTGTATCTAATAGGTGTTGAGATGTTTCGGTGGACCAAAGTCGGTGGACCAAAGTTGACAGATATATTCATCCATTTTGCCATGACTAAAAACCTGCTAAATTTCTTGCCTTTATTACATCTACTGCATAATCCACACAGAAATATCAAACATTCAAATTGGAAAACAAATGGGTTAATCCATTCTTCCAGCCTGTCACAGTTCACATGAGGCTCAAATCTATCTTCATTTTACTATTGAGGTTTCAATCATATCAAAAAGCACCAAAATATCTTCTCTCTGAAACAAAGACCTAGTGTTCTCATGCAGGATAATTACAACATGACATTAATCCATGATATTAATCCTGCTGCCGCCTACAGATGTGTCTGCTCATCCAGCATCCCCTTGTTTTAATCAGCAATAACCATATAATCAAGTAGATTTATGAAAAACTGGGTTAATATATAACTAAATCAATTTTATTTTCATTTATATCAAGCTGCTCCATTTTCACAGCATGAGTGCAGAGGTGTTTGAAGAAGCTGCTGGTATTCTTAATTTCTTATTTCATCATTCTATCTCCATATTTCCTCCTTTTTTTTTTTGTCAAACTGGAATCAGGAATTGGACTGTGGACTAAAAACTAGATTTTTCTTTACACTTTCCCCTTCTTTATTTCATACAGGTTTTTCTTTTTGTCCTGTGGGTGGGTCATATTATGTCTGCACAGCTCATGTGTGCTGAAAAACTGCAAAACAGACATATTGACTGCTGGGGGTCTCTGCTTCCATCTCCTTAAAGGAAATGCACAGCCCTGCCTAGGCTGCTCTCCATTGGCTCTCCACTGACCATGCAATCTTACGTATATGCTTCATTGCAACTCTGCTCTGGAGTGTGCAGCGTGCAGAAAAGGCCCTCAGAGCTCCAGGCCCTCCAGACAGCTCTCCTGGAGGTGCCAGCCACACCACAGACCAGCTCCATACTCCACATACACACATTTGCAAGCCACCCGAGAGCCACCTACAGTAGCACTCTTGTTATGCAGCGTTGCTTTTTATATCATGTGTGCCAGCGGGCCATTTCTTGCAGAGCTTTTTGACTACAACCACTACATGGCAAGAGAGAGAGTCTGTTAGTCAGCCTTGTTTTGGATCACCAGCTGAGAGCCACTCTAACCAATGTTACACATACTGATTGAGAGCTTCTGTGTAGAGTTAAATATAAACTGAATCCACTTTCCACGCTTTCATATTCTGACTTCTGCGTTTACAATTTGATTCTTGCAAGGGGGATACGTGTTGGAAACCTGTTGCTTTCAGAGTGTGATATTCACCTATCTGTCAAATTCTATCTATTATCTAGAAAATCCAATTTATTATCTACCCAATCTCAGCTGACATTGGATGAAGGTGAGGTACACCCTGGACAGGTTAGAAGTCTATTACAGGGCTGACATATAGAAACATTCATGCTCACACTCATGCCTACAGGCAAGTTAGAGTAATCAGTTCACCTAACATGCATGTCTTTAAACTATGGGACTCCACATGCAAAATCCACACAGAGAGGCATTGGGTTCAAACCCAGAACTTTGTGCTGTGAGGCAACAGTGCTAACCACTGTACCACTGTGTCCCTCTTTCAGTCATTCAGACATGTAGACATGTGTTATCAATCGGTCAGGATTGCTTCTCAGAAAGGAAAGGTTTCCACATCAATTATATTGGAATCTCTAGCAAAGTCCAGTAGAGTAGAATAGAGCTAGCTTACTGTGGACACTTTCCAGCTGTCAAATAACTACTTTTTTTCCCCACATTCGAGTGCATCAAAATCTAGTCTAATTAGCTGCATTACTCAATTATGTTTTATTTTCTATTATCATATTTGTATAATTCCTTTTGCGGAATTATATTTTGTGTGGTGAAACTCTACAAAGTATAATACCAAGAAAAACACCCTTTTTTTAACATGACTGCTGTGCATGTTTAAGTTTATCCAAGTGGGTTTTAAATGGATTTTATAAGAGCAAGGATGGAGGAATTTCTCAACCCACTGAAGAGGATGTAATCCAGCCAATTTGTGTCAACATCATCAAGACGAGATTTACTCTCAACAGCACATTTGAACTGAATTTGAACACTAAGATCAAGGCAGCATGTAAAATAATAAATAAGAATAAATAGGGATATACTGTATACTGTGAAATGATGAGGAACACACACCCAGAGCACTTAAAGAGAGGTACAGTAGTACAGAATGCCTTGGCCGCCCTTTGACTGCCCAGTGCCAGCTCTGTTCTGCTGCTGCTGCCAAACAAGACCACAACACGGGCCTCTCTCTCCCTCAGCAGCAGGCCCTCTACGATTACAGCCACGCATGGGTGACCCCAGGCCTACCAGCTGTTTGCAGGCACCGTAAATCTCAGTTTGGTTACAACTGACCTCAGACCAGCTGGACTGCCATTGTTAATAAAAGACTGTACTTTGTAGGACACTGACGGGAAACATGCATGCCACTATAATGATAACATCAGTCAAATTGGCTTTTTACTGATTTAGATCACATAGCAAGTACTAATTGTTTACTGCTGGAGGGAGTTTATTTTCTTTCTTTCTTTCTTTCTTTCTTTCTTTCTTTCTTTCTTTCTTTCTTTCTTTCTTTCTTTCTTTCTTTCTTTCTTTCTTTCTTTCTTTCATGAAAAGTGCTCAAAAACAGATATCCGTTCTTTTTTAGCCATGTCACAGATCTGCTTAGGGTTGTAGATTTTTATAGATATATGTTTTACACATCATTATGTGGCCATGCTGTGGTGTGATTGCCGTGTGGCCTTTGGATTAAACACTGTACTGGGAGCTGAGTGTCATTCAGCCTTTTCTGTGAAACATGCTATGGTGGAGAAAATGACACAGAAAGTGATTCTGAGTTAAATGATTAGCTCAGAATCACAAAGCCTGATGGCAGTTTTTTGGCAACACACACACATACAGTGATGCCAGCTCATCTGGTCTGGCGTCTGCCAGAGTGTGAAATCACACACTCTTCTGAGCCCGTTTCAAAGTGTGAGTCATTACACTCATACCTTATGTGATATTTTTGACAAAAAGCCATGGTGAGGCCACTGTTACAGCTTCTATATAAAGTTAGTTTGCCTTTCTTTTAGCTTTGATGCAGTTAACTCGTCAAGAATATGATTCTCACAACTCTCAACACAGAACAGTTCAACCTTTCCACACAGATCAACAGTGAGAACATGGTGTAGCCACAAATTTACTATAATGAGTGTCTGCTGCAAACACTTGATATTTAGAAATGTTTATCATATTTTCAATACAGTGTTTCATTTTGTAGCTGATATGTGACACTTTGTGTTTTGTGTGTGCAATTTTTGGATCTGTGTATAGAGTTTTTTGCAGAGCAGTTGTAAAAAACTGTATTTGTAAATTCATTGTCAAAGACTAATGTTAACCATGGAACTATGAACTATGTAATTGAAAAAAGACAAAAAAAAATATTAAATCAAACTCCCTGCCACACTACAACAATGGCTGAGAAATGGTTTGAGGAATACATCAAGGTATTCAAGGTGTTGACTTGGCCTCCAAAATCCAAATTCCCTGGATCTCAGTCCAGGGAGACCCCAACTTGCAACATACAGGAATTAAAGGATCTGCTGCTAACGTCTTGTTGCCAGATACCACAGCTCACCTTCAGAGGTCTAGTGGAGTCCATGCCTTGATGGGTCAGGGCTGTTTTGGCAGCAAAAGGGAGACCTACACAATATTAGTCTGGTGGTCATCATGTTATGGCTATTCTGTGTATATAGCCTACTGTGTGTAGTGTGAATTTACTGTAGTCAATCCCTCAATCCCTAGTCCCATGTTTATAATTTCCTTCCTCTGCTACAGTTGTTATATCATTCAAATTTACAAATATAGTTTTTTACAGCTGCTTTCACACACCTTCTGAACTAGGTTTAATTTTTTCAAAACTCACACAAATCGAAAAACACATATATAACATCTCAAATATTTGTATCAAACACTTTCTTTATTGTAGTAAATTCATTGCTGTTCTAAATCTAAATCTTCTGTCTTCTATAGGCTTGATTTCGCATTCTTATACAGTGTTGTGTTGTAAAGTCACCATACAGTTTGACAACCATCCATTCCTTCAAAGCACTGCAGCAAATGGATGGCTACAGTAAAATATATTTTACAGTACTTTTTACTGATGTAGCCATTAGATGGGTGCATAATTGTTCACACCTGGTCTCATTTCTGATGGATGTCACTATAAACCAACACATGATGAGTTGCAGTCTCACTCTGTTACATAGTAAATCATGCATATTGTGTCTTTTCACTTTCTTTACACTACATCACATTTTTTTTGCAGTGGCCACCTCCTTTTCTAAAGTCACTCAGGTTTCTAAGTCTAAAAGCAGTGGTGAGAGTGTTTTGTTAATTTTTTGTTTTATTAGTTGTGAAGTGATTGACTGACTTTCCTTGTTTTGACACATGTAAACAAGATTTTGGTTGTTTTAGTGGCTTTTGCACAGATGATTTAGTGTTGTGAAAAATGCATGAATTGTTGTGAGAAATGCATTAAGAGTTGTCAGAATGATATTTCTGGTGAGTGAATTGCAAGTGAGAGGTACTGTAAGTCTTATTGTAATTTGTTTCATTATTATTGTTAATGTATTGCGGTAGCTGGTCCATTTGAAGTATTTGGGGACATGTACCATGTTAAGTTCCACTTCTGACCTCTCGTCTTCTCTTTACTGATACAATTTTTAGATTTTATTGTGCATAAAAACACATCCAACGAGCTGCACAAAGACAACATCTTCAAAACCTTCAGAAGTCGTAATGTAAAAGTAACAGTCAGGACAAACCAACTTGTTCATAATGAGCTTTTTATTTAAAAGCACATGTATTAGAGCTAAGTACATTTAGCAGAAAAACAGCTTTGCTACTATTTCTTTTGTACAAAAAATAAGACAATACAAAAATACTAATATTGAATTTTAAAACAGTTGGATGTATTTTTTTGAATGCATATTACAAACGTAAGTATTACAATCTACAATAGTTTAGTTGTCTAGATACAAAAATCTGTCAATCGATGCTTTTTAAGCAGCATTAAAGAACACAGGTTGTGTAATCATAGTGGATATATCTAAATATGTTAAACAAATATCTTGCAGAGTTAATTTTAGTGATCTATACATTATTTATATATTTATAAAAAAAGAGTGAAAACGGCTTTGTGAAATGGTAGGACGGACTATACGATGAAAAAGATGTGCAACATGGCGAAGTGTGTTGTTGGAGGAGGATATCTGAGTTAGCTGTAAAAAAAAAAGGGCTTCTGCATTTGGTTCTGTACAACTGTTAGTGATTATACAGGAGAGGCTATGAACATACAAGGTTAAAGATACTTCTCAGCAGAGAATAAAAATATTAGATCCACAGTTTTTATAACGTTCACCTGCTCTCTTGTTCTCTGACGCACAGTTGCACGCTTACACACACACGCACGCACACACACATACACACACACTTGGCACAGCTGACGGTGTGTGTTTCATTTGACACACGTAGTTTATCAACAGGGGGTTCCTTTTCACAGGGCACAGCGCTCATACATATGTACATACACAATCACAGACACACACAAGATGTACACGTACAAACACAAGTGTACCCACTTAGGCACACACACACACACATTGAGAGATAAACATCCATTGCCAATGAGTGATTGGGTGGGTGAGAGGCCCCTCCCTGCCAGCAGAAAGAGCCCAGGTCATCCCAAAATAATGTGCCAGCTTAGCTGTAAATCATCACCCTCTTTCTATGGTGACACACTGCCCACCCATTACTTCCTGTTTAGGAAGCTAAAACAAATGGCCCCAACACCAGAGAGTGGCATGGCACAGCCACGCCTCCTGTACAGGTGCTGGGGGGGATCTCCCTCCTTGATAATATCCCTCCCTTTTCTATATCTAACCCTCAAGAAATGCAGCATCCCGAGTTTGGGCTGCACTGACAGTCCACTACAAAAAAGCCTGACATGCTCAATCTGGAGACAGAGGTATATGAGGTTGGAGGGCTTCACTTTCCAATTGTAAAGGTTTGAAAGACACCCATAGGACTGCTCTGAATTCTGTCAGAGGCCTAGAAAGATCAGCGTATGGTCCTTACAAGGGCCTACTGTTGCAGGGTTATCGTTACTTCAGTCATGCTATGCTAGCTTTATTTTGCATGAGGTCATGTGAGATGACCACACCAGGCTCAGTTGGCATCTAAGAGTCAGTGTTTCTGTCTCGTGGATGTCAGCATCATCAAACTTTCTTCCAGTCAGACATCTCAGGCAGCGAGTGGTGATAATGGACAATGAACTTAAAAACAGTGCTATAAGTTATATTTTACTATACTGTTAATATTTCTATGCTGCTATTTATTGCAGTAATATCCTTCCTGTAGCTAAGGAAGTTGTTGCTCTACAGCGTTCCAAGGCCACAGAGTTCAGAGAGGAAGTGTCACTTAAAGTCCCCTTCTCCCTAGGCAGGGGGTTTGTATTTTTGTCTTTTTCTTAATTTTCTTGTGAAGTGTTTATGCAGTTACACTTCTATCGAACCTCCACACCCTCAGCTCTGTCTGTCAAGTCATCAGTTTCTTAATTAATTTTTGTGTTCTTGCTTCCAATTCTTTTCTGCTTGTGCTCAGAACGATGGGCTCAAATGTTGATTAGTAGTTAACGTAATAGTAAATAACAAGTCTGGATAGTGAGAGTGGACTCTGCTGTGCAAATCTCAAATCTGACACCCTAGTCCAAAAAGTGCCCAACTGGGCACCACAAAACAGGAGGAGGAGGATGCCATTTGAGAAGCAGCTACAGTCTCTCGTCGCTACATTCTACTGTCCGATGGGAGGTGAGCAGCGCTGTGATTGGCTCCTCAGTCACAGGAAAGAGATGTGGCCTCTCACACCATGTTGTGGTGGTTGTTCCTCTCAATGATGTCAGCTGAAGAGAGCAGCTCCTTCTTGATCGGTGAGGGCGGGGGCGTGGCCGGTTTCACCCTGGGCTTGAACAGGTCTGAAACGTAGAACACCTGGTGGATGCACAGAGGGAGAGCAAGGAACAAGTTAGTTAATTGGATGCATGTGTGTGCAGTTTTGTTTTAATGGAAATACACATCAGTAGGAGGAAGCCAAGGTAGTGTGAAATTTAAATAAAGATGGTTTAAGTTCATTTCATTCATTTGATTTGCCTATGCCAAACACAATGGCAGGTCTGAACAGGACTGATGGGATTAGGCACTGGATGTTCTTATGTCAGGGGAGCTGTGAGTTGGCAAGAAAGTTAATAACACAGTTTTGAAAACCAGTGTCACCTCCTTCTGCTGCACTTTGTGCAATCTCAAACTAGCAGCTTTGAGTAACCCCTCTCATAGAAGTGATGTTGGTACAGCTCACCCTAAAATGTAGTGAACACAATCTAATGCTCTATTTTAATTCCAGAGGTGAATTCCCCTTTCACATCAATGATGTCAGTCTGCCTGGCACTGGTGGTGAAACAGGGAAAGGACAGAAAAGAAATCTTTTCCTGAAATCTTGATGACATCATATGTGAAACAGGAAAATGGGCAGAAGTGGGCAGGAAGTGGGTCCATGGAAACTACTGTCCACTATAACAGTGGATTAACATTTCCACTCACAGGAGTCACTCATGAGCAGCAGCAGCTTCATCTTGAGACAAATACACACACACACACACACACACACACACACACACACACACATGCATATCATTGGCATGTGCAACAGCTTTTCCTTCCGTGCTGCCAGTCAAGGGCAAGGCCTGTGCCAGGGAGATGAAGAGGGAGGAAGCTGCTATTCAATCTCATAGAGGAATGTCCTCAGGGAAAAATATACACTACAGGGCAGTTCAGTGCTCATCTCTGGTTTTCTGGGATAATGTCTGACATTATCAGTAATTTATTTATATAACAAAGACTGTCTCATTCTGAGTGGTGGTCTCAGCACAACACACAATCTCTTCTATTACAGCTTGACATTTACAGACCATAGACTCATCTTTACTGGTGACCTCTGACTGAGGTATGACATCACACGTACATAGATACCTCTATAGCATGCAGCTGCTTTCATGCTTATAAAAGGACCCTTTGTCCATAGAGTCATCTATAGGTTTGTGTAGTGCATTCAGTGCTGCATATATAGTAGTTTATATTTCATATGATATAATTATAGGACTGTAGAGAGATAAAAGATATGATTCATATCTCTGAGAAACACCCAAGCCATCATGTTAAATATTCTTCTTGCTTCCCATTCACGTCACCCAATTTAGTGGAAAGTTTATCAAGATTCACCACTTCCTGTGTGTGTTATACACAAACTTACACACCCTCACACATGCACAAAGTCTCCAGACAGGCCTACTGTGCTGAGTGATGCAGACTCAACAGAAAAAAACTGATTGAGGTTAGCATTATGCATTATGTCAATGAGCACACAAATGTGTGTGTGTGTGTGTGTGTGTGTGTGTGTGTGTGTAAGAGACAAAAGAGAGAGAAGGAGAGAGAGATAGAGGTTGAGGCTTTAATTGCTTATCCTTAACTATTATTAAGATGCTTGACACATAAAGAAGCTGAGTCACGCAGGAAATGGCTGTGCTAATTTGCAGGAACAGTGAATGTCTATAAAAACCACAGCATTACTCATCAGACCCCCTTGCGTTTATCAAACAATAAAATTCACAGCACTGAATTTGTTTGCACGCACATGAAAACCACTGTGAATAAATTTGCAACCTAACGACGATTATATCTGTGACCAAATTAGGTCAACAGATGCTGCTCTAAACTGTATATTCTTCAGATAACTCACATATTAACATGGCACAGTGTGAAGTGTCTAATTTTTTAAGCGCATAAATTGTAAAAACTACAGTGTAGGTATTCATTTATGGCATCCAAAATTGATTTCCATATTTTAGGGACTTGTCTGTGTAGTGATAGCAGACAACCTTCTGTCTCTACATAATTCCTCTGACTATTCAGACACCACTTCAGTATCCAAGACCCCCATATGCATTTTAACTCGAACTCAGGAGGGACAGAGCCTTCTCTCCCCCTCCTCTTTTCAATGCCTGACCCCACTCTCTCTCCACTGTGACAATGAACTTAAAAAAACAAATTAGCGCTGCACCAGCTTTCTCTCTGACAGCTGCTTCCTGCAAGTTTTGCTCGTCTTGACCTTTATTACAACACATGTTGAAAACTAGGTCACTGCGTCTGATAGCAAGTGCCAGGTAGGACAGACAAACTACTTCCTGTTGTGGTTCTCCCACTTTTCTGGATCACAGACCTGCAGACATAGTTTGACTCAGATAGACATTCATCTTCATACTCTACATGTATCAGAAATCATCCATCATCAAATGTGCAGACAATAAGAGCTTTATTTAGCAATTTACTCACAACAAAATCACTACATTTGAACGTGTCCATACTTGCTCCTGGTTTGTATTGTTAATTTACTGGCATTCAAGTGGGAGTGCACTGAGATTAAAGAGGTAACTGTAGCCTAGGGAAACCTGGAATAGCAGACACAATTAAGTCATGGAACAACACATTTCTCTACAGACAATTACTAAAATGTGTTTGGAAAGGACGACACTTTTCCACAAGGCTGTATAACTCATCATGTAATATTCAGAGCGATTGTTCACACTTGGGACTGATGCGCAAATCCACTAATACCTGCAATATGTTCTTTTGTCCTGGAAACTCTTACATGAACTTATGTTCATGACAAGTGAGCTGTCATTGTTTTGAACCCTGTCTGGCATGTACTCGATCTCAGATCTGATTAATGGACATTACCCTGGCTGCATTGCAACTTTGTTTCTGCTTCATGAAAACATCTTATTGGATTTTGGTGGCCCGGGGAGCACAACTTTAGAAAAAGTTTCAAGAAAGTTTGTGCAACTGCAAGTGCATCCCAGCTGGACTTTTTAGTGTTCCCTGGAAACACTTTTGTTGTCATCCTTGTTACCTGCAGCACACTGTAGTTATTTGTGTTGTGAGTAGGGGTGGGTGATGCTGCAATTTTTCTTTTCAATCAATATGAACTAATACAGAGCCAGAATTGCTGATGTTGATACTGTTCTTTATATGATTAAACAGCTTATGTGCTTTCGTGTAGGAGAGGTTAGCAATCATCTTAAAGAGTGGCAGAATTTTTAAGTGTCATATAAGTGTGATGAAGATGTTTTCTGAATTTGTTTGTATTTTCTCTTTTTACGTGCATTTTTAAGTTGCCGTTCATTGAGATCTCAGGGCCACCATAGTGAACTGATCTAGATATTAACTTGAGGAGCTGTATGTCAGAATGCGAATGTCCATATCATTTGGAAGGGATATTAAATGGATTCTACACAGCTTCCTCGTGCTACCTAGTCCTGCTTCCTGCTCTCTCTACTCTCTACCACTCTACCACCCTTCACCTAAATCACTGTGAGTCAGACACTCTCCTGCTGTGTGCTACGTGTGTGAAAGGGCAACTCTAAACAATGTCCGGAGAATCAGGTCCAGACATTGTTCAGAAGAAAATTAAGAAATGGATTAAGTTATCCACATCTGCTATAACCAGTGGAAGCCAAACTATACCCAGTGTCCAGTATCTTCACTTTGTCATGCTGTTCTCAGTGACCTTTAAAGGCCAACATATACACAACAATCATCGCACATGAAAAGAACATGTACTAGTTCTTGGCTGGGACATTTAAAAGTCTGTTTTAGTGCTGGAATCATCCCAGAGCGGTGAAGAACATTCACTCTGACATGATTTCAAAGTTTGAACTACATTTCAAACATTTAAGAGTACTGACTGAACCTCTGCAGTTGTTAAGTTAGAATTTAGAGATGTTCACACTTTGATTTAGTACTTACTGTTGGCAGCTCAAAGGCACAAAGGCTCTCTACCTCCTCTATCATGCTTCCACTCATCTTCCTGTCAGGTCCTTTCTGCTCCGCTGCTCATTGAGAAGCTGAAACAGCCGAACTAAAGTGGTCACAGATGTGTGTTTCTACTGAGGCTAGGCAAATCAGAAGGGGCGTCATGGATTGTAAAACTAACCTCACTGCCTTGATCAGCAGGGGTTTGACTATGTATGCAAGTGGAGGAGAACGGTGTGACTATGTGTGTGTTGCACTGTCTCTGCAAGGGTTGTGGAATAGTTGAGTTGGATTAAGCCCACACGCTCGTCTATGCTGTCACTTCCCTCCTTCCATTCCTCAGGTCAAGCTCATGTGCTGAGCAAATTTCTGAAAACATGCTCTTGATGATGTTGTCCAGGAGCTACACCCGGCTGGAGGAGCCACAGCATTACTTTCTATTGTTACTCACTGATTTCTGCTCATGGTTCATTTTGGATGCTTCAGTAATCTTGGCATTTAAGGACCCTGTGCTGTGCTTTGTTGTGTGTGTGTGCACGCGCACATGCATACATGTCTGTGTGTGTGTGTGCAAGCAATTCAGCTGTGCCAAGATCTGCCTAGGCGCCACTACTGAGGTCTTGCTGAATTTTATGAATCTAATCTTTTCCATGTTCGTGATTTGGACCCTGTAGAAAGGTAAAGGTTTCTTGTGTGTGTGTGTGTGTGTGTTTGTGCATGAGTGTGTATTAGTGTGTCGTTCCATGCTTTTCCCAGAGGCAGCAGTGTATAGCTGCAGCCTGCTGTGCTGATAGAACCAGAGCCGCCAAATAAAAAACCCAAAATAATTAACAGCCTCATTCCTGTTTCAAAGGCTAATCCCCTCTCTCCCCTGCTCCCTCTCTCTCTTTTTACACTCCCTCTATTTTCCTCTCAACCCGAATTCAATTTTCCTTGGCTCCATGTAGCTTAGTGTAATGATCAGGGTTACGAAAATCATCTGGCAACTGCTGTGAAGATATGTCACAAAAGTAGTGAAGAAGGTTGCAGAGCATGGATTCACACCAATACACAGACACAGAAAACACACAAAAACACACACACATTCACACACACTGAAATAGGGCCTGACTCCAAGCAATGTGTTATTCATTAAAGAGAATCAGAATCTCCTCACTTCACTGCCTGCTCCATTTCACCAAAAGCAGAGGAGAAACAGTAAAAAAAAAAAAAAGAAAGAATGTTTAACAGCTTTACTTGATGTCTTGTCCGTCTGTAGGATCCTCATGGTATGTTATAGAAATGTGTTTAAACATCCCATATTGTAGACATATTTTACACTTTTCCTGCGTTTTATTTTGAAGTGTTGATTTCCATAAGAACATATGTTTGTGGTTTTAAGAACCAAAAACCATCTGAATGTAGAGGGCAGTCCTTTGTTGTGTCATCACAAAGTTACAGAAGTCTTTAAAGCTCAGTTACTGAATACAGGCTGTGTGCATTTCTCTGTCAACTGAACACTGTAGACGCAGACAGTCTGTGTCTTTTTTGTGTTTTTGTGTTGTGTTCTATGTGTGAATTGTTTGCACTTACTATGCAGTAGGCCACCAGGGCTCCCTGAACAAAGCCTGCAAGGACATCAGTTGGGTGGTGCTTGTGGTCAGAGACACGTGATAGGCCGGTGTAAAATGCCATCATCAACAGGGTGAACTGGAGCAATGGGCGAAGGAGACGAGCACCACGCCAAGTAAACCTGGACTGGAGATAGAACTAAGGAAAAGGGAGGGGAAAAAGAAGATAGCAGACAGATACTGTCATTTATTGTCTTCATACACACTGTGTTAATGCTTTGACATACAAACTATTTTAGAGTGTATATATGTAAAGCATGGAATCTGTAACCTGAACACACATACCTGGCTGGAAATTTCATGAAAATGTTGCACTTTTCCTTTTACCCATGCACCTGCAGTGTGTTTGTAAGTTTGTGTATTATTACTGTCTAAGAGGACTAGACTGAATCAAAGTCTGCCAGAGTCATAGTCTTCCACAAACACAAACACACACTCTACTGCCGGAGACCAGGACATGACTGATTTAACACCCCAGCTGTAAAAACAGCACAACCAGACACACACACACACACATATATACATACATGTAATCTTCCATGTATTTTTCAACACTTCATTGCTGATGAACTCCCTACCCTCCAGTAGAGTAAATAGAAGATAAAGCGGATGCACTTCGTGCTCCCCATGCAGCCAAAAAATGTTTTCTGGGTCAGGATGAAAACTGAGGAGAACCAAAACAGGAAAAAGCTTTAAGGCCACCTTGAGTCACTAGCACAAATGCAAATACTAAATACTATTTTATCCATGCAGAGTGGTGAGGTCAGCCTAGGTTCCTCAGACATCCTGTGTTTCTGCACCTCTCATACCCTTAACTTCCTGTCTCTCACACCCAGAGACAGAGGGCCTGGGAGGGCTGGCCTCTGCCAAGGTCTACCCAACCCAAACCTCCAGACGTGTGTCTTATAATCAGCTAGGCTAACAATATCAACAGAAAGCCGCAGCACCTCCCAGCTACCCCCGTTCATGACGAGTCCCAAGAAGGTGTGGACATAAGGCTCCCTCGCACTTCCTCTACGACAGACTGTCATTGTTCTTCCCCTTTCGGAAGCAAAGGAAACGATCCCTCCCATCCCCTCTAGCCTATCCTCCCTGACAGGGATGTTTAGACTTCAGGCTTCCTCTGTGTGGTTCTCAGGTAGTGGGTTAGGACTACTGATGAAGTACTTTTGTCTGACATTGTAAATGCAACATCCTAAGCCTGATCAGTTTTAAGAAAGCTTTGATGGAGGATGCAGCAGTAAAAACAAGTGTTTGAACTTAGTCAAAACAAGGAGTTTCAGTGACCTGCCAATCAATTTGGCCTCATCTAGCTGTGTGGCAGTGAATAAACCCAAATAACTTTAACTTTAACTCTGACCCTGATTCAGCACAAGCAAAGTCATGATAAACAACAGAGAAGGTTAATGGCCTTCTCTTCTGCACAAACTCAGGCATTTGGCTTTCTGACCTGAGCCATCTTCCCAGAAATGTGCTCTGTGTCTTCGATCTGAGAAAAACAACAATAAAACCCAACAACAAAAGGAATCACAGCAGATTCCCATGACAGAGGGCGATGAGAGCGACACAAAGTCTGGTGGTTTCTGAAGGAATCCAACTCATTCCAATGAGATCTTCTCCCTTCGTCTCTCTCGCTCTGACTCAAAGTCAGTGTTACATGAAAGAAAACACACACTAGCACAACAAAGTCAAAAGAGAATGAGAACGAGGGCTCGTTTTACATGCCAGGCCCCTTACCCTCAACTACTCTGGTTCACACCATACTGTGAGACAAAGGCATAGCTGTGGTTAAGACCATTTATAGAGCAAATATGTTTAAGTTATATAAGTTTATTTCAACAACATACTTTCTCCCTCAGTGATAGCAAGCTCTGTAGAGTGAGTCAAAACACACGTTTATTCCTACTAGATAGTATGTGCACAGACATGTCCACGTTGTGTATGTTAAATGCTGTGAGCAATAGACTGAAGATTAGACAAAAAACTGAGACAGTTCAGTCAGACACATGAATGCACACACATACTTGCTTGGCTGAGGTGTAGCTGTACAACAAGCAGTGAGTTATCTATGCGCCATCTCTGAAGGCAGCAAAGTCTCAGCTCAAACCACATCAATCACAGACGCAGGGCTCAGACACACTCTGCAGAAAATTAAGTGCTTCAAAATCACAGAGTGCCAATTAGTACATGACTCGGGGCTGTGGGAAGGAGGACAAGGTGACAGCCACACTGGAAATGACACTTTAACATTGGCAAGAGACAGGAGGGCAAAAGTCCAGGAGGGCCTGGACTGAGGCGAGGGGCCCAAGAGAGAAAGCATACACATTTATCTAGGTTTTTGGAAGAACTTGTATTTTTATTGAGCACAGTGATATCTAGTGCAGAAAAGAATGGTCAAATCATTGATAAATAAATTTATTCACTTTCATGTCAAAAGTTAGGCAAGAAAATTGCCACCACTCTTCCTTTATTCTTAATAAATTCTTAATAAAAAAATTGATTATCTGGAGGCCTGGGTGTATCATCATTGCATTTATTTTCACAGGCAATGTCATGTACCAACAGCTAGCAGTTAAATTAGTTAATCCAACTTCATGTAGTGATCTTTTGACTTTACTCTAGATTGTGAGTGTTTCTTCTCAGTGTTGAGGGAGGTTCTGTGAGTAAAAACACTGTCACGTGGTTTTCAGCTGGTAAATAAAAACAGGCTGTGGATTCCTTTTCCCACTAGGGAATGCCACCACTGTGGGCTTTGTTGTAGGCTGGGTTTGTGTTCCAAAGAATCAGCTACAAACTGCTCCTCCACTCATTCTGTTCTCCTCTCTCTTTATGTTTGCACCAGCCTCCTCTGGCAATGGTCTGCAGCCTGCCGCAGCCTGGAGCACTGGTCTCTGTGTCACTCTGTGGTCTGGATGAAGCACATCTCCGTTGACTCTATTTTTTCCCCCTGCTTTTTATTCATCTTGTTTCCTCAGTCTGACCATAGTGCAGCTGTGGGTTCAACCAGAGGCTAGAAAATACCTGCAGCAAGCTATCACAGCATAATACACTACAATACACCAGGACACCTATCAGTCCACTGAACTGACAGTTCACCGTGACACCAATTCCTGACAAGCCAGACCCAAAACATTAACTCTTTTTCCCTAATGTCCCCTGACTCTGAGTGTAGCATAAAGGTGAAGAGGAAAAAATGTGTGGTGTGCAAACAGAGAAAGAGGGGGAGATGAGTGAGCTATGAACTAGCAATTGTCTTATGTGTGTGTGTGTGTGTGTGTGTGTGTGTGTGTGTGTGTGTGTGTGTAATTAGACTGTTTGAAGCTCTTGGGGGCTAAGCCCAACTAGACACCCATAACAGGTGGAGTGAGAGATGGGAAAGAAGGGAGAAAAATGGGAAAGGACAGGAAGTGCATGTGCAGCTGCTCTGAAGAAAACAGGTGGAATTCATCCACCCATCACTCCAAGGAGAATAAAACTTTTCATGAACTGAATGAGAGCAGAGGAGGAGGAGGCGCAAAAGTGGATAAGGACAATGCTTTGTTTTTTTTTTCCAAGCAGTGAATCCCCAAATTAGAGCCCAACCTTATGTCTATGACTGTAACTCATTGTTTCATTGTTTAATCTAGCGTGTGTGTTCTAGCATGAATATCAGTATGTTGTAATGTGTATGGATGAGGGTTTAATGGTTACTTACAGACAGATACAGCATGGTAAACATTGAAAAAGAGGCATGTCCTGAGAAGAAGGATTTCCTGTAAGAGAAAAATTTATTAAGTCAGTTTTTTAATTTAAGTGTATGTATGAGTGTGTGTGTGTGTGTGTGTGTGTGTGTATAGATATATATATATATATACAGAGAGAGAGGGAGAGAGAGTATATAATGGTGTTTACACAGACCTGGCCTCCTGAACATCACTCTCTTCACCAGTGCAGGTGTAGTTGGTGATGTATCCCAGTGTACAGTTGATGGTGGAGAAGTCTGGCCTGCACACATCTAAGAAGTGAGGTCTCATACGACCAACTGACACTTTGGCAATGTCTGTGAAGGACTGGCTGATGGCACAACCAAAGAGAAACACACCCATCTGAAAGATGACACACATTAATGATTAGACATTTATTGTTTTTTTATTTATTTGGTCTTGACCAAACTCTTAAAAAAAAAAGTTTTAAAAAGTTTAAGTTATAAAGTTATTAAAGTTTTCACATATTTGTGTAAAATTTGTATAAATGTCGATAACTAATCATCAGGTTGGCCCAGTCCACTTTCCCCTTATGTTGCTATACCAGTTGAGTATTGCATTCTCATAATAACAGTTACATATTCCAGGGTTATGCTTCATAATTCATATTTTCAAGTATGTGACACTTTTAATGTTGAGAGAAAAGGGGCATTGAGGATGAGATAACAAGTCTGGAGGGGTAGAAGAAGTCTAAATATCCCCATATCCACCAGACTTTTTTCCATCCTTACCTGTAACAAAACAATGAATTTGACCTATAAAGTAATGCAGGTTCCAGTTGTCGGCAATAACCTAGTTAGCCTGACACCTTAACACACATTACAGAGGACAAGCACAGTATTTATTCCAGTTCTTGCACTAGCTATTGTATTTTTGGTTTTATAAATGGTTCAAAAAAGAAACAGCCATCCATACTTGCTTTATAGAGTATTGCTCTCTACTACAGCACACACACTCTGCTTCAAGGTGGTAAAATCAAAACAGGCCCTCTCTGAATAATTACAGTTGCAAATTGATGTTCAGGAGAGGGGTTTAGGGGATTTAGCAAACGGTCAATCATATATAAAAAATAACATGAGAATTGCTGATGGACAGCTGACCTGTTTGTAGAGGGCTGCGACATAGGGATTGCCAACAAAGGACTTGGTTCCCTCATGTAGTTGGTGAATCCTGAAGCATTCCCCGATCACAATCTAAAAGAAAGGATGTGTTTTTTTGAGATAAATAAAGATCGCAAATATAAGACACAATCTAGATATGTCATGCTGTTAAATGTGAAAGGCATTCAGTACATTTACATGCAGATAACCATGCAGTACAATAGTCACATCTGAGTGTGTATCATGCAGGAAATCTAATTTAATTCCAGGCTGAAGTCACAGACGGAGTTGAGATGATGTGTTGCAGACAGGAGAGAAAGACTGAATGAGACTGACACACAGACAAATAGAATGAGCATGGCCTGCCTTTCCATCAGGCAGTTTGGATGTGACATGTGATTACGGAGGAGCTGTGATGCTCTGCTCAATGATATGATGTTTTTTTTTTTAATGTGGGATATGAAGGATAATGAGAGTAAAGGCAATGGAAAGAGAAAAATATGAAACCAATGAAAATAACCTAGACTGAGTCAATATTTAAATCATGATTGACTTGACTTTGATATGAGGGGAATTTACATTACCTAGTACTGGTCTGCTGTGAGGCTTAAATTGAGTAGGCTAACCCTGACTCTTCTGGTATTCCAGGTGGTTTTGAGTAGTGCTGGGCCCCATTAAAAGACCTCATCTAGGCTAAGGGGGCTTATGCCAAGCCATCCCTGAAGGCAAGGAGATGTCAATCATATCTCTACCACCTGGGGTATGTGACTGACGGACCACTAACCACATCACCTCTTCCTTCCTCTGTCCACACAAGGCTTCACTCTTCAGCCTGTTTTCACTGGAAAATATTTATCTGCCCATCTCCAAGCCAGTGGACCCTCTGTACTGGGGAAAATTGTGAATGAGCACTAAGACACTAAATGTATACACACATCAAGGTTTAGTGTTTCTACATCCTATTAATGCAGCTTACTCTTTATGTATGTACGTGTGTGTGTGTGTGTGTGTGTGTGTGTATATTGTTAGGCTTTATAAACACACTTATCCTGCCTATTGGGTGGTCAGCTGCCAGGAGTAACAAACATTGTGATATATTAGTTTGTATTAGTTTGTGTGTGTGCTATTGTCAAAGAATTGTTTTCATCTGAGCAGGAGATTAGAACCACAGGAGACCAACACAGGCCAGAGAAGTTTGTTTGGGTTGTCAGTATTTGCATTCAAACCTCTCCTCCCCTCCTTTATCTGTCTTGAGAGCAGACAGGCTCTGCCACAGATACAACAGACATCTCAAGAACCACAGGACCCAGTAGGTGCTGGATGGGATTATTTGGATCATCAGTGTGGATGCTTGGAACTCTAGCTTGCTAATACTAAGTGTGTTTCTCACAGTGGAAACATGGCCTGTCAGACATTGAGATGTCTAAGCAGTGGGACTGTTGGGATTTCCCTTGTAGTGAGATAAACAAGAGGTCCAACTGGAATCTGCTACCAGTGCATATGTGTGTGTGTGGTTGTGTGTGTGTGTGTGTGTGTGTGTGTGTGTGTGTGTGCACTCCTGCATAAGTGAGTGTGCATGTGTGTGCTTTAAAGGAATGGTGTCGGCATGGAAGTAGACGCCACTAATGGAACACAGCTGTGTGAGACACGCCAGCTTTGCCCACACGTGAACATGTGAGGGAACTAACTAACACAGGCACAGTCACATGGTTCCAAAGAGCAGAAGAGCTGAGCTGGTACAGTGAGTGTGTGTGTCCACCAAGCTGGTGGCTAGGAGATTGCAGTAGAGCAACGTCTCAGTCTGGGAACTTATGATGGGGCTATCCCACTGAGAATCTGGGGGCTGTAAAGATCAGCTAGCCTGACCACGTGGCACTAATTGACATACACATACCCACTAAATGTTATTATCACATGTTTCCACTAACCATGAACCCTCCCCAAAAAAATCTGCTGGCACAACATTTGAGTAAATCCTTCTCAGGAGCAAGAGTCAAGTCATGGGAATGATGGCTTCATGATGTTGCTTGGTGAGACACCTCAGGCTATCACCGCGAGCATGGGAGAGAGCACTGACACATTCACTCAAAGTAATGTGCAGGGCACAGAGGGCATGGAGTCAGTGTGCAGGGATACGATTAGAGGGCATGAGAATGAACCGAGAGCTTGTAAAATCTCTTTGGTCTCTTGGCATTTGTAAGGTCACTTGGGAGGGCCTAGTACCACTGACTCGATTAGCAAAGTAATAAAGTTTCACAAGCCATTACAAATGACTTGTGTAACTGATAGTGGATACAGAAGGATAAGGTATAATGAAGAGAACATTATAGAATGGAGTGGTAAGACATTTAGAGCACATTCATAGAAAACAACCGGACTATTTTAAGAAATACTGCATGATATGAAATCACTCAAACTTTTTGATTATGGGGCTATGTTAGCTATTGGACGATGAAGAGGGAATCTAGGAGTTAAAAATGAATGACTTTAAATTTGAGTAACATGAGCAAACAAAGGGAGGTGTGAAAGTTGACTTACAGAGAAGATGGCAATAAGAATGCCAACACCACAAAGCACAGCATCACTAATGGTGTCTCCCTCTTTTCTGGGGAAGCGGATGGACTCGTCCAAACAGTAAAACCCGCGCTGGTACGGCTTTATGGTGCTAGTCTCAATGATCAGGAAAGGCAGGCTAGCTACAAAAGACACAGAAAGAGAGAGAGAAAGAGAGAGAGAGACAGACAGAGAGAGAGAGAGAGAGGGGTGAGAAGAGAGAAAGAATGGAAGAGGGAGAGAAGAATAAAAGAATAAAAGCACCAGGTCAGTGACACAGACATAAATAGGAGAGAACGAGGGAAGCACAAGGAACATGCTGACATCAGGGGATCATGGGATACGGCAGAAGTGGGTGGGGCTTAAGGATGTCATGTATGGGTAGCTTAGACAGTAAGCAGTGACAGATTTTCAGATGCAACTATGACATCAGAATAATATTATATCAAAGTTTCTGAGCTGTATAACTAATGTTGTGTTGTCACTATGTCTCAGCCACTACCATGAACCTCCAGCCCTCCCTGTTTCTGCCCTCAATATTCCCGCAGGCTGACGCTCTTTGTGTAAGTGCATTGGGGGGGGGGGGGGGGACTTACGGACACCGCGGGCAGTGTCAACCCAACAGAAATAAGCACCGAGGAGGGGACGGTGCTGTTCTTGTACGGGTAATTCAGGCTGGAGTCACTGCAGTACAGACCCCTCTGGTACGGACGAATAGAAGTGCGGTGCAGAACCAGGCTGGGCAGCATAGCTACACACACATGGATGGATGTATGAACCCACGCACACACATACATACATACATTACCCATATCACTTACTGCACTTACCTGTAAGCTGAGGAAAAATTATCACATTAAAACACATATTAACAGACAAATAACATCACAGGTGTGTAAGGTCATGTTAACATTAATCAGGCTGTTTACTCAGGAAACTCCCTCTTTCTGTTCTGGTTGACAGTGTGACACCAGGCTATTGGAAACTGAGGTTCCTTAACATTAGGGGATCCCCCGTCCCCCATTCTCCAAGACAGCAAATATACACTGACATTTAGGGCCGGGCCTCCATTATTAGACACAAAGGAAACACACCAACATTGAGACTATGTCAATACATTGTGAGGCGTTTAGTGTTATGGATTGCAAGGGAAGAGAGTGTCATTCCAGGTAAGAGTGGTGAAATCTCTGAAAATCTCTTTTTTTTCCACATGATTTTGTGAAACAATTTGATTTTATTTTATGCCAAACATAATGGAGAAAAACAGCTAGTTTTGGCTCTGTCCAAAAGTAGCAAAATCTGTGTTTTGTAAAGATTAAACAACTGAGCTTCAGTTTGGGGGCAGAGATTTTTGCTTAACTTTGGGCAGAGTGAAGCTAAATGTTTTGTTTCTGTTTCCAGTCTAAGCTAACCTTCTGTATTTACCATTTAAACATGTTGAAAAATGTGAAAGCAAATAAGCACATTTCAAAATGTCAATCACTTCCTTTAACAGGAGGAAGATGAGGATTCACATCTTCATCAAAACCACAATACTTGAAATAAACGCTCAACATCTGCTTAGTCATATATTCACTTGTTTGCTTCTTCAGCCACACAAACACCAGTTCATAGTACAAGAAAAATGGAAAAGCAATACATATATCCAAAACAAACACAAACACAGCCATGCAAACTATGGCTGGGACTTTCAAAGTTTTCCTTGAGGGATTTTAAAATGTGTCAATAGCAAGAAAAACAAAACAAAAGTAAGCCCACCCAACTCTGGAACATTTTTCACACAAGAGCATGGTTGGCATGTATATGTGTGACCGTGGTAGCTCATAAATAGAGTGAGCTGAAGACACGAATGTGTCCTGAAGACCCACAAACAGACACAAACATATACATTCAATGTCAGACTGCACAGAAAATATTCCCACATGCAGCTCATGTGGTTAGCTTACATCACAGGCTTTTTGACATTTGGGTCAGAACCGCAGACCAACTCACTGAGAACCACCACTGTCGTCTCAACAGTGACGGGAGAGGGAGATTGTGTTACATGGCTGTCCTGAATAACACAGCACTTACCAGCTCTATGAACTTTTACATTCATAAAAACCTCAAAACACACTTTCTTATGCATGCTTGTGAGGCACGCATTCAGCGCTCTCAGGCTGCTACTCCCACTTGAAAGGAGAAAGTGTTGCCTCAGGTGTCTACTATATCAATGCGTAGACACTGGATGCAGACCACGCTAATATGGCTAAACTGGAGTTATGTGGTGGCTTTTCATAGAGAAAATTCACAATGAGTGATCATTATGATTTTTGTCTTCTAAACTAAGCGAATGCTCTTGTAAGTCAAAAGCTTTTTGGAAAAAAATGTTCAGATCAAGAAGAAACTTTGAATGTCAACTTTCATGCTAACATTATATACCTACATGTCTATAGACAAACTCCATCTGTTGATGAAGATCATTTGATATGTTCTTCATGCGGTCACTGTTTTCAACACCATAACTGAGCTCCCATATCTTTCTCTCTTCTGAATGTAACAAACAATACCTTAAAACTGGCATAAAAGAACAATAGCGTAATGAGATTTAAGCATTTTTCTGTCGTCTTGATGTTTCTATTTCTCCCTCTTCCTTGCCTATTTTTCCAGTGGCTGGCAAAGGGGAGAGACGGGATGGTCACTGAGGCAGACACCTGCACGAGTGTGCTGTGCCAGGGTTCAATAGGTCGCTGCAAGGCCCACATAGGTCTGGGCTGGTGTCTGAAAACCATGCTGTTCATACAACAGACTCAGTTAACTTTGGGTGAGCCAGGGCAGGACAGTCTGCAAGATTTGAGATGGGTGGATTACAGTGCAGATTTGATCGTTTTTTGTTCTTGTGAGTCTTGTAACTTAGTGCTTTGCTGAACTTGGCCACAGTTTAAGTTTGTGCACATACTGAGTTGTGTTGGGTAAACACTTAGCTGGATCAAAAAAAAAAACTTTTTAAAGAAAGCTCTCTCTCACGTCAATTTTCTCTTCCTTCTTTTTCTCCATCCTTCCACTCTGGACACACACTTGTGTGTGTGGGTGGGTGGGTGGGGGGGGGGGGATTCATATGCTAATGAGGAGAATTGAAAAGAGGTCATGGGCTTAACAGACATGGGAAGCATACACACCCAAATCACACACATGCAAACCAGTTCTTACAGTCTAAAGCGATCAGAGAGCACCATGGGAAACTCAAAAGTTGAACCAGCTGAATGACTGAAAAAAGAAAGTGAGAGCAAGCGAGTGAGCATCTCGACACTATCTATTGAGAATTGATAAAAGCCTCTCTGTCCCCACGCCACCCAGCCTTGAGATGCCAGGCTGTTTTGTGCTGCCCCCCCCCCCTTTAAAACAGCCTGGTATGTGGGCATTCTCCTCATACCACAGACAGTCCATGAACCTCTCAGCACAAAACGTACTTAAACACCAACCCTACAACCCATCTGAGCCTCATCAGCAAACAGCAGTGTGGAGAAATATGACCTCTTTTATAGGGATGGGATGAAGAGAGTGTGACCTTCACAGGGCCCGCTGACCCAGAGAGTGAGGAAGAGAGAGGTGGGGGTGTGTCAAAAGAAAAAAAACATAAAGGGGAGAAAGAGAAAGATGTGGGCTGGGCTGTCAGCAAAGACCCTCTGTCCATCAGTGAATTAAAAAACAATTATTTTACAAGCTCTGGTATGAGGTCAGAAACTTTCACTAATGGCAAGGATTCTCAAATCCTTATTAAAGAAGGGGTGAGGCACCTTTGCCTCTTGTGAACAGCCATGCCTTCGTTCTACTACTGACACACAGGTTGTTTTTCAATTTTAGAGCCAATGAGCCTTAAGAGCTTTCACAGCACAAACTGGCATCTGGGAATGACGACCCTAAAAAGCCTTCAATAGAGAGAAAGTAAAAGAGAAATAAAAAAAATCTAGCAAATGCTGCAGGAGGGGAAATGGTTTGGGTGGCTTGGTGAGTTAGGGAACACTTCTATTGGTCTTATCAGATGCTGTCATGCACTTCTCTCTTTCAGGCGTTGGGGGGAACAACCGGAGACCACTGAAGACTATTTACTACAACTCAGAGAGAGAGAGAGAGAGAGTGACAGTGAGATTTCTTGGCTGGTTAAATTAATGTTTATACAAATAGGTCATGGCAAGGCTTGTGTGTGTATGTCTTTAAGTTTAGCTATGGTAACTTGCTTTGCACGCACAGTATGTGTGTGTGAGTGTGTGCATGCATGCATTTGTATGTGTGTGAGAGAGATTATCCAGCTAGCGCCCGTTTGATTGGCTTTGAAGTTAAATATGGCGTAGCTGGTGAGTGCTTAATTAACAGGACTAACAGGACATTGTCAGATTTTTACATTTTCCACAGACCTAATGTATGTGTTTGTTTCATCAGTGCACAACACTGTTGGAACTTGCTAGGATTTGCATTTTGGCATAATTCAATTGTTAGTCATTTATATCCAGTCCAAAGTTCCTTCGTCTTGCAGGGTGAGGATCAGCCCTGCTCTATTATTTTCTCTCATTTTAAAACAGACCGTACTTACCAGAACAGGAAACAATAGCTATTCTTATGCCTGCTAAGGCTCTGCATTGCTCAGAAGGTTAATTCCACTTGACACGGCACTAATTTCCCTGTAGAGCAACACCTGCGTGTCTGCTGAGGCCACAGAAGCAAGCTTCTCCTTTTCCCACTCTCACAACTCTCACGACTCTATTGACATTTTAATGGGCTTTCATGGCTTTCAGGAGCAGAATTAGAATGATATCGTAATTGTAGTGATCGAGCCAGAGAGTCAGAAGTGAGTGTGAGAGGTGAATAGGAGGCGGAGCACGGCAGAGGAAGAGGCATTGTAGTCTGGTCTAATGGAGGATTTCCTCCTCCTGTCTCTCAAACGCACCATGTGACCCGTCCTGAGAAGGAGTGAGACCAAGACAGAGAACAAATCAGAAGGAAGGTTAGAGAGGGTGGATGATGAGGGGGCCATGGGAGTCATTCAAACTCTCTCTTCTGATTTCTTTCACTACTCTGAGACAGATCAGACAGCTGTTAGGATATTAGCTGAGTTGAGAACTGGCTTCTTGCTTAACTGATCAATCAGTTGTTGATTTAAGTTAACTGTTTAAGTTAAATTTTAAAATACCTCTTTATCCCCCTACATAACATTTCCTCTGAAGCAAAGGGCACTTCTTGTGACAAACCTTGAAACAACTTTATTTGAGTGTTGATGTGTGTGTATGTGTGTCCCAGTCTTTTGAGGACGTTCTTGACATGGTTCTATTATCACACATCACACCAACACACACCCTGCAACATAATATGTGTCGCTACAGGACATTCAAAAGTGGCCTACATCCCTAAAAAGAAATATTTACAGATATTATGCTGTGGATATTTGATATGTGTGTGCCCTTTTGTGTACAGAAAGGTTGTTTTGTTCAATAACCTGCATTAGCAGTCAGGTCCTCCAGCCCATTCATTTAGATTATGCACTCTCCTAGCAAAAGTTCACAGTGCAATTGCAGAGTTTCTGTCCAATGTGGAGTATGCATGTGTTGTGCAAAAAGATTAGCTTTGAGTGTGCGTGAAGAGTGAGAGCATGTCTGTGTGTGCATCTGATAAGAGCTAGGGATCAGAGTGAATGAGTGGCTCAGTGCCAGGGCCACTTGTTGGTTAACAAAATACAAGCAGGTGAACAGGAAGCAGGCTCAATGGCAAGTTCAGATGGGAGTTTTCCATGTAAATAAGGCAAACATTAAAGATTTATATTAACATCTTCCCAATAAGCTTGAAATTTCATCCTCACCTCTAGTCTTACTACACATACATTAACCTTATATTTATAGATGGGACACACACACTGATCAGCATTCTAGCTGAACCTGTGCTGTGACCTTTGGGTTTTTTTTAAATACGGCCTGTTGAGGAGATGCCTTGGATTTGATTTAATTTGTCACACATCCATCTATACACGGGGCTGTAAGCCCACACAGTTAACTTTATCTTGAGGTCACTAAAGCCACGAGCATGAGTATGTGTGGCCTTCCAGACATCTGGGAGTGCATAGGTTAGCTGAGGTTTCCTGACAGACCCTGGAAGTAGCCACAAGGCCAGGGGTCAAAGGTGAGTGATGTGACATAGCAGTAGGATTATTCTGTAGCATACAAGAGCAAGGCACAAGTGTCACCATAACACTGCCAATGATATGTCTGTCTGTGTGTGTGTGTGTGTATGTGGGGGGGGTTGCTGTGGTTCCACTGGCAACTTTAGCAAAGCATTTCCTAAATTTTTAAGTTGTCGACCACAGAGGGCTTTAAAATGCTCTTGCAATCCAAATAAACAAACTCAGCTCCATAAAAACCACCCAGGCTTTATCAATACACACAATCACTGTTTAGAAGACATACATTACATACACATGCACACTGTTACACATGTGCAGCTTCAAATATCAGTTGTTTCCACAAGCTGCTGATGTGTCACACATGTACAAAGCTCACAAATATGCAAATACGCAAACACAGACATACAGACACACAAACGCACATACACACACGCATGCATGCATGCACGCACGCACGCACACACACAAACACACACACACACACACACACACACACACACACACAGGAGTGGCTGAGGTCAGCAGAGTGGTGTACAGAGTGAATCCCTGTCCTTTTTCCCCCCTCTATGTGAATGCTGCAGGGACTGGGGGCCGCTGGCCAAAGCATGTGCTTACCTAGAGAGATTTTATTCACAGGAATAAATGCCTTATACACACAGGCATCTGATGGGACACTCTCTAGGGGGACTTTAACCAGCAGGCACCTGCAAGGGCAGCCTCAGAATGATGCTGCTGGCCCCATATGGCTTCAGCTTCTAGGCCCATTTGAAGAGAAGTTGGATTCAATACTGTTATGGTCCACATTAATGAGTACAGGATAAAAAAATATGTTTTTAAAAAACTTCCAACTCAAGACATTCTTTGTGCTTGGCTGTCACTTGAAAGAAGCGTACGGGCGCACAACTGCTCCAGTGAAGGGAAACTTGAGCAGTGCCCAGGGGCCAGATCAGGCTATTTGGCCGGTTGGTTGGGTGGCTGGCTGGGCGTTTCTCTGTTGTTGCCATAATGGCATTATTACCCCCTGGGACAAAAGCCTGGCTGTGGAGAAGAGGGCTGTGGAGTCTTTGAAACCTGACGCCTCTGTCTGGATAATATTCTCCTAAACTTAACTCACTACTTTCCTCCTTTTCTTGTACTGCTTCTCTTTAATTGTCTGCTCATCTGGGGCACACATTGTGGACTGCAATTATCTTAAGACAATAGGTGTTAAACTGGAGCTTCAGTGTGAATCCTTTGCATTATGTTTTCTAGGAAAGCTTCTTGCCTGTATGTAAACAGGATAGGGCTCAGTGCCTGCAACAAAGATAAGACCTGCGCCAATAAAGATGCTGAGCTGATTACTACACAGCACTGGCTACAGCTGAGCAGATAAGCACTACAGCCCACAACCCCTAACAAACCAGTTAGGAACAGCCACAGCCATAAACCACTTACATTGACGATAATCAAGCAGGCCTCGAGTGCCCGTTGGTGAGGGTCTCTCATCTCAAGCTCATTCATTTTTTCCCTCCCTCCATTTCATCCTTCTTCTGTCTGCCACAGGGCTATTGGTCCTCGTTAACGAAACAAAGAGCACTGAGATGCATCAAAAGGGGTATTGTTCTCAGTGAAATCTCAGTGACCCCCAACCCCCCATCTCTGGATGCGCACAGCATGTCCACACACAAATGCGGAGGATTGTGGTGAGCAATGTAGTAAGAGAAAGTGACAGACAGAGGGGCCTGTGTAACAGCAGGGAAGGGACCCAGTGTGAGATGTAATGAGGCCTGCAGCTCTCAGTCTGTTAGCTATGATGAAGCACTGCCGTGTCAGTTCATCAAATAGATCCTAGAAAGACACTGTCAGATTAAGAAAATAACAGCAGTACAAGATGTAGAAAGCCTCCAAGTTGTTATTTTCATGGGTGTAAAAGGCAATCAGATGTTTATGAATGAGTTCACTGCCCACACGCAGAATTCCACAAAACATGAATTTACAACGCCAGCTGAAAACTCAAACACAAGCTTAAACACATGCAAAAATGACTGCTAACAAAGGTTTATTGTAGAGTCCTGCAGTAGTCCTAGTAATCTAAAACAATCTAAATAAGCAGGTTGAGTTTGTTTACCATTCAATGGTTATAATCATGGATGAGAACTTGGAGAGAGACAGCAGAAACAGAGGCTACTACACTGTCGTTGTCAAAGAGTAAACAACAAGCAGTTGTTTGTGTTTTACTGTGCAATTTCACTTTTGCCAGGATGAGGAAAGAAAGAAAGAATTGAAAGATGAGTTAAAAGAGATGAGTGTGTCTGCCTTCTGTACCAGCATAATGTCCAGACACAGTCACATCACTCAGCCCAATGCCCTCGGCTTGCCCATGGGAGCTACATGGGGCACACACACTTACAAATCAAGCCACAGATGCCTCACACATGCTACCCCCACCCCCACATACACATTGCAGAAATAAGCATGCACACATAGACTGTCTAACCCTTCGGGCCACAGAGTCCATATAATGACAGCTCTGGGCGCTCTCTCTCCTTCATAAACCCCATGGGACTCACACACGCTCACACCCACACACCTTCAATCGCAGACATGCACACACACAAACCCCAGGGATTTGTCATTTAACTCCTGCACTGGCACAAACTCACCACATGTCACAGTGACAGGCTGAAAATGCCATACAGAGACACATACACATACACACAAATCTGGCCACTTACTCTTGACCACAGCACAGATAAAAGTACACATCCACACAAAAATGCACACTTAAAGTGACATCCATTCTTGAGGGAGTAGTAGCCCTGTAGCCAAGGCTGTTGTCATGAACATCTGCTGATCTTTATCTTATTACATAATACAATGATGCTACTTAGCCAGAGGACGCTCCTTACCTTCTAAAGAGCCCTAACCTCGCCTTGTCCTGCAGCCAAAACATAAACACATATCACAACCCACCATGGGCCACCACCTACAGCTACATGTTCAGTGATTACATTCAGTGATGTAATCACAATGTAAATACCATACACATATCAACTGTTGTAAGAACTGAATCTTGGGACTGTTACATGTTCTTTTGTGCATGTCTATTGAAAGTCAAGCCCTCAGCTGTATGTGATTGCAGGAAATGTCATACAGAGAGCACTGCAGGCACTTGTCCCACATGAGTCTATTTTCTGCCCGACCTTCGACCCGATCTGCCAAACAGAAGAATAGACTGACAAGGACATCGGCAAGTGGGACTGAAAAACGGAGGAAATGCAATCATCTCATCAGTAGATACAAGTTGTACCACTGGGAGATTGTGAAGTTAACAGCTGCCTGTAAAGAGTGATCTACTTTTTTGATTCTCAAAACATCCAAATTAGTGAGGTTTGACATGGGATTTGACAGAATTTATTTATTTATTTATTTTTTGGGATAGCCCAATTTCTTTTTGTATCTGTATCTACCCAGGTCATCTGGTGCACCTCTCCTCTCAGCTGCTGCCTCTGCAGAATCATGCTCTACTCTTGAGAATATTTGCCTTTAGATTAAGCTTAGTGGCTTTGGATGGGAGCCTTTGTTTGGGTTTGTGTGCGAGTGCCTCCGACTTGCTGTTTGATTAGTTTTCTACTTTTTTTCTACACAAAAAGTATTTATCTGCTGTTGTTGAAATCATAAGGTCCTTGAAGATGCATTTACATTCTATGGAATTACATGTGATTCCTGTATTATTTTATACTAAATTTTCAGCGTACTTATCTATAACTGCACATACACTATACTAAGTTAATGCTATCATGTGTCAAGTCTTTCACTCTTTCATGCCATTTTAGTGCAACTTATGACTTATTAGTGCAACTAACTGTTGGGTAACTGGATTGTGGGGTAAAAAAAAAAAAAGACAGGATTTCATTTCACGACCACACCTACCTCCGACCGACACTACCTTTCCGTTTCCCACCCTTTCCTGAGCTCCACTTTATACACACGGACACACACACACACTCCATGCCCCCTGGTTCACTCACTCCCAAAATTGGACCAGATGTCACATCAAGAGTCTCTGACCACAGTGCTGCAGCCAGATGAAGAATTTGAGAAATTCCGGAAAATATTGGTAGAGCAGCTCGGGATTGAAGTGGCTGAGGCCTTGAAAGGCAGAGGTTAAACCTCTCCACCTTTAATGAGGGGCTGTGTGACTGAGTGCTGTAATGCTATAGCAGCTAATGGGGAGGCAAGAGTTGGGTACAGTCATATAGGGTTAATGCTCCAGGGTTGGTAATGACGCTGATCCCTCAAGGCCAAAAGGTTGCACTCCTCTCTCTGCTGCTAATAACAATCTTCCTGTCTATCGCTTGTGGAAAATCATCATCATTGAAAACCTGACTGTCATAGAACGGATATGCAAGAGCTGTAAGACATAGATAGAAACAGACTTTTGGTCAACTTAGATCAATTCACACACACACACGCACGCACGCACACACACACACGGCTGGTCAATATAACAACACCCCCACACATAGCTTGTGGAGACTTTAAAATTAACATACATGATTGAGAGTGGAGCCAGTTTTGGACGGTCAATGTTTATATTTAGAAAAAGGCTACTGCAGCTCAAACTATGATGCAGAGAGACACTAACATACAAACACAAGCAAACACACAATGCATGATCTCAATTGCAATGTGTAAAATGAAATGAGGGTTACTTTTAGAGGTATGGTTTCCTGAGAGCTCAAGTGGGCGACTCTTCAGAAAGTGTTTTCACAATAAACATCCACTCTGAAGCGCATGTCAGACATCGTGTAGCCACATTTATGTGAGACAGAGGGAAGACTGAAATTCCAAAAACTGTGGTGGTGTTTGTGTATTTATAGTGATTGTATTGTGCTTGTTTGTGTGCTCCTTATAGCATTGCTAAATCAATGCTGCCGCTCAGTGTGAGTGGAACCCAAGCTGAAGGGAAATCAGCATATGATGCTTGTGCTCTGTTGCCAAAACCATGCACTGGTCAAAACTGGTCTCTGCTGAGTGAGAGTGAGTGTGTGTGTGTGCGTAAGTTGGTGTACTTTCAAATTGTTTTTTCATCTTCACTCCTGCTGTTTTTATGCGTCGTTACCCTTGATTATCAGTGCAACATAAGGAAGGAACCCTGGTTGTTCGTGTGTCTGTGAGTGTGTAGATGGCCTCAGATGTCCTTTATGCAAACAGAATCATTAGCTGTGTCTGTGTGACTGTCGGGCACACTGACAATTTACTGAGCAGACTGTGTGTGTGCAGCACCAGCTGGCAGACTGGGACTAATTAAAGGTAACAAGATATTTGTGCATTAACTAGCTGCATAGTGTACAACCTATCTTTCTAATACACACACAGAGGACAAAAAACATTTAAGATCCATGTCATTCTTAGAGCCCTCTGCACACCCACATTCCATGTTCCTCATTCAGTAGCCCTCCACTTTTTTTTTTTTTTTTTTACTGGTCTTTCACCTTCTCTCTTTTAAACCCCCCCCCCCCCCCCTTTGTCCCTCCATCTACCAAACACCCCATGTGTAACCCCTCCCAAACCCACTAAAGTAGGCCAACCAGTCATCACTGAGCAGCCAGATTGTGTTTAGCATGACAAAGGAGAATCTATGTGACCATTTGTGTCTGTGTATCTGTGTGCTTACATGCATTGTGTGCATCTGTGTGAGTTTATGAATATGTGTGCATGTGCTTAGAGGAAGAGCCAACTGTAGGGCTTTTACCACTGAAGGAAGTTGCTTTAAGCAGGAAATTCACTCCACATGCACGCAAAGCTCATCTACATCTTTATGAGTGCTGGTAAAACAGTGAATCTCTGACTGAGGTTCTTTAATAAGAAAACCAATATAAACAGACTGGAAAACTTTTTGTGTGTCAGGCAGATCTGCCTCAAGAGAGCATGGAGTTAATCTGCACCATTTGTAACATCCTGGGTAATAAAATCCTGCTTCTGTGTGGTGATGTGGTATATGTCGTTACTACCTTCAGTTTCTCCATATGAGGCTCTTGGTGCGGGCTCCCACCTGCTCCTCTAATACCCGGTCAGCCACGGGCACCACTTCTCCATCTCTCTGTTAGATTGGAGAGGCATTCCCCTGCCACAACACATGCTTAAGCAATTATTGCACACATTCCCCTGGACAGAAGGGAAGAAAGAAGGCTGCAGAGAGAGGGAGAAAGAGAGAGAGAGCTACAGAGAAAGTAATTTGAAGTGGAGTGACCAGGGGCAGCTGGCCAGGGATTTGCAGGGTTCTGGGAGAGAATGTGTAGAAGTTAAGCACAACTCCCATAATCCTTTTCTAAAAGGGAGAAAGGGGAGACGGAGGGGACTGAAAAGAGAGAGAAGAGAAAGGGGGGCCACTGGAGCTGGAAACTAAAAGGACTGGGTTACAGTGACAACAGCCAAAAACAAACCAGCTATCAAAGCAACACACACACATATGCATAGTACAATGCATCTGGATGGGACGCTTGCAGAATAACAAGTTAGGGCTAACACAAAAAAAAACTCTGTATCACAAACACGTTGCCTGTAAGTGCAAATGGGAGTAGCAAAGCCCCACACCATCCATCCCGGCATCACCTCTGTGTCAGTGACAGATTCATCACTTATGAATCAATATTTTAAGGCAAGGCAAGGCAAGACAATTTTATTTGTATAGCCCATTTTTACAGTTTGTCTCAAAGGGCTTTACATAACAACATCCTCTGCCCTTAGACCCTCACATCGACTGAGGAAAAACTCAAAAAACCCTTTTAACAGGGAAAAAGAAGAGAAACCTCATGGTGAGCAACAGAGGAGGGATCCCTCACCCAGGACGGGAAGACGTGCAATAAATGTTGTATACAGACAAGTACACATTGACTTTTCCCCAGTCTTGCTACATCTCTATGTATGGACAGCTCTGGCTGGAATGGCACCTCTGGAGGTTTAGGGTCAGATGAGAGGGGTTACAGGGGCACAAGCTATTTAAAGGGTAGTAAAAGGGCAGGTTTACAACACTTCAAAACGTTTATGCCCCGGGCATGTTGGCAGGCGGCAGAAACATCAACCGATGGGTCCAGTGATGCTGTGTGGACTTTGAGATGATCAATATGTTATGGCGATGACAGCGAGGAAAACCACACATGTGTCAGTCAATGAGCGAAATGTCAAAAGTTTCTCTTGTAATGAGCAACAAACCCCTTTACTAGACCATAGTGCCAATACACTATCATGGCATGTCTGGGGTGTCTCATTGTCAGATTGCTTGGTGTAAACAGTATTTTTTTAAACAACGTGGAAGCCTGATACACTGTGTGTGTGTGTGTCAGTGTGTTGTTCCGCGCGCCCAGACCATGGGGTGGTGTGTTGGGGCTGGATGATAAGGGGATGTTACAGATTAAGTTGTCTTGCGGTCACAGACAACCGACAATGTTTTTAAAATGATAAGTTGTTTTTTTTTGTTTTTTTTTATCGCCAACCATTAGAAAGCGCGGGTCCAGTGTAATTTGTTTACTGCTTGTCTTTATTGAAGACAGTGTGGAGAGCAGGCATATGTGACTGTTTTAGATGCTGCCCTAAACAGCTGAGAGAGGTAAAAGGTAAACAATTCAAAAACAGGTAAACAGGGATTGGATTTATTGTAACTTACCAAGTAGAAGACAGAAGATGTCGAGCGCTATCAACAGTTTCTTCTTGCTGTTGTCAACACCGTTGTTATTATTTAACGTAGAGGTTCCTCCGTTTCTTGTCTCTTGGGCCATCGCTTTCTCATACATGTACTTTTGCATTTGAGAACTCTCCTGTTCAGCCCTAAATCCCACACCACGCGGTAGGTGAAGAAACTTTGACAGGCTCTCAAGTCCTTTAAAGAAATGTCATGCGACTGCACTGGAAACAAACTTCCCAACAGGGAGGTCGCGTAAAGTTGCAGATGTGCTGGTGACTCGTTGACTCGTTTCAGTATTTTTTTTAAATAATCTAAAACATATAAATATATAGCCTATATCATTTGGCGAACGGACCCGTGTCACGCACTCAAGAAAGTTGCCTGCGCTCGAAATGAATGGAAGACGCTCCCCTGCGTCGCTCCTGGTTCAAAGGCTTAGAGTCGGAATTGCGCTACACCTCAAAAGCCGCTCTTGATATATCAATCCTTATCCTCCTCCCCCTGCTCTCTTCAAGTTCCCCCAGCAGCTTGAAAGGCTCAGCCCTCTTCCTTCTGCTAGCGGTGGGTAATCGCCTCCATTCCCTGCATGGAAAAGTTTCTCAGACTGAGACGAGTATGGGTTGGGGGGGTGGGCAGAGCGGCTCCCGGCGACACTGCGCCCCCAGCGATTGCGCACGACAAGACAGAACCAACGTAGGGAGAGTGGCCCACAGTTTTTCTCAGTGGTGACACTGTTGGACATGAAGTGTTTCCTCTCTGTGAATCATGATTATAAATAAAACTATTAGGCCTGATTTCCCAGGAAGTATTGATACAACGTTTTTTTTTTTTTTTTTTTTTTTTTTTTTTATCAATCTCTATTGAAATTTGTGAGAAAAACTTGACCACTGAAAAGTACAATAAATTACACCTTAAATAAATTGCTGTCAATTGTTTAAAACTTAAATAGCTGTTGGCCTCTTTGACGGTGTTCATAAAAAGAAAATACACAGAAGTGTATAATTCACCATGTATATTGGATCCTTTATTTTTCTAAACGTAAGCAAACATTTTCATCTAATTAACATTAACGTTGTTTCACAAATAGCCCCAAGTTTAGCTCCCAGTGTTTTTAATGTGATTGTTCTGATCAGGGACACGCAGTAGTCCAGCAGGTAGACGTTTGATGCTTTTTATATGTCATTTCTAACTTTGATAAGAAAACGTTCATGCGCCAGCTCCTCTAATGTTTTCCATTTTTAGAGAAGATCTCTGTATGAAAAGCCCTGGAGTTCCGCTAGTTCTTAATACACTAAACTTACACCGCCATCTAGTGCTTAGATATGAGCAACTCACCCCTATGTTGTTGAGAAGCGTCAGAAGTGTTTGTCTGGATCTCGTTTGCAACTCATCGTCTATTGATTTAACATTTCCGCACCTTATTATTATTATTTTTTTATCAGTCTATTTAGTGAAATAGAGTAAAATATGAGTGACAGCCGAGCGTAATGACCTATACAAATGGGTATGTCTGGTGAACACATGCTGCACTATTGGCTTCGGCTAATAGGCTGTCCAAAAAAAAAAAAAAGGCCTCAGACCATACATTGGTGTCCATTAAACATTTCATTCCACTTTTTTTTTTTCACATATTGGCATCTCTCTTTCATAAGAGCTTTTATCACCTGCAGAGATATTTATTATTTATAAGAAAAAGCTAAATGCAATAGGCTAGATGTGTCGCTTACAGTATGACTGGCTCATTTATTTATTTGCATATTTGTTTAGTCACTGGGGGGTGACTAAATGTGAATCATTATTAAACAATAAAATTAATTTCTTCAATTTCATACAAGCAACTCATCTGAATTATCATCAAGGCACAAAGGTCTTTACTTGCTCGTGGAAACATTGACTCTTTAAATACGTTCAGTTTTACTTTTACCGAGCTATCCAGCAGATCTGCAGTGGGTGGCCTAAAGCGGGTTATTGACCGGAGTGCAAACCTCAACGTAACACCGGGCCGGTGGGAAATGTCGACGGTAACCCACAGGTTAGATGGAGGATAGAGGACGCTGCATGGTCTTTTAGAGGGATAATCCCGGTTACCTGGTCACCATGACAACAATTACATCCCCCCCCCCCCTACATTCTTCACCTGTTAGTGTGCGTTTAACGGCGTTGACTCGACGGCCCTCCTTCCCCAGCAGTGAGGACAAGTGAGGTGCCCCGCCCCTCCGTGCGCCCCACAGGCAGGCAGCACATCGCCGAGCGAGCTCAGCCGTCGGTAGCGAAGAAGATGGCAGAGCGGCAACAACAGAAACACGAAGGCAGGGTAAAGATCGGCCACTACATCCTCGGCGACACGCTCGGAGTGGGCACATTCGGCAAAGTGAAGAGTTAAGTCGTGTTTTTGTGTCATGCCGAGTACGTTTGTGCGTTTCAGTTGGAGTAATATGAAGTAGTCGTCGTTCCGCCCCCCTCGACGGACAGCGCTGAACTTGCCGGCGGTCAGTGAGCAGCTTGCGTTAGCTAGACGCTTTAACGGCTGCGACAGAAGCGATTTACAGCGTAACTCTTCTGAGAATTCGGCCGCTTGAAAGTCAAATTCTTTCACCGAAGCCCTTATCGGTAGCTGCGGTCATCAGCAACGGCAGGTGTAATTACCTGAAGGGCAATAGCTAGAAAGTGATGCACAGTCATACCCACATTATTGTATGTTAAACCGTTGGGGTTTATGTTGTGGGTTGTTTTTTTTTTTGCCCCGTCTTACGGTAAAGGACATCTGTGAAGCTCACAGCTTGCCTGAACCCCACCATGTGAGCTTAATGTTGTTAACTGCCAAAATATTTGTAAACAGTGTAGCTAGTCATGTTACCTCACCGCTAGCCAGTTGTATCTTGTGTAGTGCCGTCTAACTCGGGGAAACCCTCTGTATACAGACGTGAAGTTGTACTAGACAGGGATTTTATTTCAGATTTCTTGGCTAGTGTTCGGCCACTCTGCTTGACCTTGTGAGCTTTAACTCTACATTCACCCCGCCTATTTCTCGTGTGCGCAGTTTGAGGAATGTGTTGGCCTAGCTGGGGGTGAACCCACCTGAAATCATGACTGCGTTGCAAACGAGCCTCAGTTTTGTACGAGGGAATTCATTTCATGCTCATTAGCGGTGGAAAACAAGCCGTCAAAGCTTTCACTATTTTAATACCGAATTAAATAAAAATTGCCAGTGAATATGGTTATATTATATTATAATATTGATGTGTGTTTGTAGTCAAGCTGTAAAAAGGAGACGGACAGAGCTCCAACACCCCGAGTAAAGACATGGCCAGCAGATAAAAATTACATCAAAAATACAATTCATTCACTGGGATGTTGAAGCTTATGATCCACAGGTCTCCAAATCCAACCACATATACTTCTCTGCCTGTATTGGCTTGTGCCTAACTGCCTGTTTATAAGCTCCTGTGTTTTTTTTTTTTGTTTGTTTTTTTTAAATCATGTGTATCTGCTTCATATCTGTATTCTGTTCTTTTTAGTTGGAGAGCATCAGTTGACGGGCCATAAAGTGGCTGTAAAGATCCTAAACAGACAGAAGATTCGTAGTCTTGATGTCGTGGGGAAGATTAAACGAGAGATCCAGAATCTCAAACTGTTCAGACACCCACACATCATCAAGCTGTAAGTGATAGGACATGTTCTCTTATCAGATTTTGGATTGTCAGGACTGTTTGAGATAACTGAGATAAATTAATGCCTCTTTTAATGTGGGCCTTTTGCTATGTTGTGTTCTCTCCATATGTTGTGGCATTCTTTGCTTTTTCCTCTTTGTTTACTACAGCTGCGTTGTACTGAGCATGCCCATTGGGCTCCCAGGAGGTGGAACACGCAGATGTACCAATACGCACACATAGGGGCTTGGAGCTAGATAGCTAGAAGTCTGTTCTGTTCAGTGCAAATCTCCAGTTAACATGATAGAAGTTGCTGTAATTCCTTAATGGTTTAATCCCTGTTCTCATTCAAGTTTCTTGGCTTCTCCTGTGCTTTTTCTTTGACCTTGTCTTCCCTGTTTTCCTTCTCCCTCTGCCTCCTTGGCTTCTTTCTCCTTGCCGGACCATGTCTCTCTCAACAACCTGTGTTATTTTTAGGCAGTGGTTAGGGTTAGTTCACTGTCACACTGTAAGCTATGGTAGATATCTGAGCTCTGAGGTCATGAGCTTGATGGCTGTGGAATGCTGTGTCATAGACATATACATTCATGAATACAGACACAAATACATATATCTGCTTGTACTGCTTCAGAGAGCTCCAGGCATGGACACAGAACAGAGAAAAGCAGACTCAGTTTAATGTATGGGCCTTGTATTTTAAAAAAAGAGCATGAAATGGATTAGAACAGCTGTCATAAACGTTTTTCTCACGTGTTGTCAGTGTTTCCTGCGAGATTTCATTGAAACTCTCATTGTGTATGTAAGACAGAAAAAAGAAATGGTAAATTGGTTTGTGTTTATTTCTTTCCCAGTGCTAGCAGCATGGTGCTGCATCTGGCTTGACAGGAATGAATTAGAATGTGATGAAGTGCAGAACCTTCCATGAGCAACCACTCATGAGATTAGGCCTGTATTTTAATATACCTCACATTAATGAAAATAATGCCTATACTCAGCAGCCATACATCACAGCTTGGTCTTTCCTCTATGTGCATTTGTTGCTGTGCATTTATGCTGTACATGTTTTTTAGTAAATAAGATGGGTTCAGACATTTAGAGATGAGATAAATGTATATCATTGATATTTATATAGTTATTATTAAATGTCAGGATAGGATGTGAAAGAGGCTTAAATGTTAATTAATGCACAGTGAGTCCATGTCAACACAAATATATGTTTGTGTTGCAGGTACCAGGTGATTAGTACACCCACAGATTTCTTCATGGTTATGGAATATGTGTCTGGAGGTGAGCTGTTCGATTACATCTGCAAGCATGGACGGGTAAGACGTCATTATATTAAAGTGCAACTTGTTAAGGGGTTCTTTTTTAATTGAATGCCTGGCAATTAAAATTTTGGATTTTTGCAGTCATACACACTGCAGATTATTTTGTGCTACTGTTTGTATTTTTTTATGTTATTCTGTAATTACTTTTATTTAGGGAAAGATGTCTTTTTTTCTACTCTGAGCTCATTTATTTTTACACTCTAGAGGAACAAGATACTGTCACATTGTTTAAACTATAACTATTCCCATCACTTACATAAATACATATATATAGTGTACATACATACATACATTTACTTTTTCCAGGTTACACTGCTGATATAAACTTCAAGGTAATATGATTTACAGTTTATGAGTCATGAAACAGTGCCATTACTCCTCCAGTCTGAGAGTTTTAATGATTATTTTTAATTCTCACTTGGGGTGGGTGGCAAAAAGATTATATGACAGTCTTTTTAGAAATAATTCCAATTCCACAATCTAAATCACAATCTGCTTTCTGTTTGCAATCTGATTTTTAATGTGAAAGCCCTGACCATAAGTTGTGATTTCTATCTTTCTGCAGCTTTAATGTTCACTGTTGTGCTGTACCCACAATCCTGTCTTCTGTTTACAAAACTTCTGTGTCACAACCAATCACACCTTTTTGCTTAATTAATATGGAATATTCGGTTGGACATATGCTAAATGTAAATGTTTTGATTTGAAAGTTCAGTCACTGCTGACCCAGCTCCAACTTGCAGGCAGGTCTCCCATCCCACAGGCAGGCTATATCTCTACCATCTTGGACTGCAGATGGTCACAATGGAGAACTGGTATATGTGGCTCTTGCTGAGGGTACAGAGCAGAACAAGGACTGCTATCACCCCACCCACTTGTTTTTGGGCTAGCTGTTTAACAGTTGACAATGGATTGGTTAGCAGCAATTGAACTTTTAAAACCAAATATATGTGATATACCAAAAATCGCACTTGATGATGCAATCTGTAAAATTCATCTGAAAGTAGATTATATGATAAAGTAAGATTGTCTCCTATATAAGATTGTCAGATTGCCCACCCTAACTACCACTTTACTCACTGTTCACTATTTCCGTGGGGTATGCTCAGTGACATAATGCATTCTTCTAAACAGATGCTGAAAACTGACCTCTTCTGGATCCTCTCTTTTTTATTATTATTATTAGAATAATCCTACTTTACCTGGGACGTGAGCCATAGAAACCTCATCACAATCCCAAATATAATGAATTTAAATAGACAGCATGTAACTTCATTATCCACTGTTCTTTCCACACATGGGCCCTGGGCTTGGTTCTTTGTTATTTTTGTTCTATATTGCTCTTGCTGTCTCACATTTACACCCAAGAAATACCCAGTAAATCTACAATCCAGTCATGTTTTCTCATTGTGCATCTTTCAGGTGGAGGACACAGAGGCTCGTCGTCTTTTCCAGCAGATTATCTCAGCTGTAGACTACTGCCACAGGCACATGGTGGTCCACAGAGACCTGAAGCCCGAGAATGTCCTGCTAGATGCCAGCAAGAATGCCAAGATTGCCGACTTTGGTAGAATTCCCATTGAACACAGTTATAGCTAGAGGGTGGGACAAAAGGATTGCCTTGGCAGACGCTGATGATTGCAAGGGAATTTAATAAGAGAGAAAATTGAAACAAAAGAACTGAATATGTTAATGGGTGAAAAAGAAAAAGAAAGAGGCAGAGTTTGTGGTGGAGCAGATTGGACCTAACCAAGTATTTTGGCAGTTTGATTAGAGCCAAATGATAGTTTGTTGTCTTGAGAACAAGCATAATTACACACTTATTCTACTCTTGCAGAAATGTGAAAACATCAACCAGCCAACCTTATTATATGATAATTAATTTCTCTCTTATTGTGGCATAATGGTTCATTGTCAATTGATTAAAATGCTGTGTCTGATGCAATGCACGAAAAAAGAGAAATATTTTCAAAAACACATGAAGGTCCCAGTAGTCAGCAGGATGAGTGGCCTGGAGAAAGGCCCCCTAGCAACAGTCAGGTCTAATATCAAATCTGGCAGGAAGCCTTGAGGCTCAGTGTCATCTGATAGGGAAGGAATCGTTGGAGTGCGGCAGGGGTGTACAGCAGGAGAAGTGTTTTGGCTGAGAGCAGCAGACACTGGTGAGCAGAGAGAGGGAGTGTTATGGGAACAGGGATAAAAGATAAAGAGAAGGCCAGTACATCACAGAGTGTCTGGTGTTTACCGTGTGGCCGAGGCAGACACAGAGAAGCTCATCCAATTAGACGAGCTTTGACTTCAGAGTTTAGCATCTTAGCAGGTGAAGGAGGATATCAGCAGTGTCCACAGTGTATACCTCTTACCCTCCCTGTGGTGATCTGTGCTGACTTTAACCTCTGTGTATCAGTAGCAATAACATAATAATAACAGAGGATTCTTTAGTGTGTGTTACTGTCAGAAAGGTGTTAATGTGTTTTTATCTTGTGATTGGCCGGCAGGTCTGTCAAACATGATGTCAGATGGGGAGTTTTTACGTACAAGCTGTGGTTCCCCCAACTATGCTGCTCCAGAAGTCATCTCAGGAAGGTGTGTGTTCATATGTGTAATCATGTATGATTGTGTGATTAAGGCTGCTATGATAATCACGCTGCAACTAACCATTATTTTTATTATCAAAAAATCTGGGGATTGTTTTTTCAATTCATTGTTAGTCTATAAAATGTCAAAACAAGTACATAAAGGCTCATTGCAATTTTGTCCTTGGTGGCATCTTGAAATGTCTTGCTTAACCAACTCCAAAACCCATAAATATTCTGTTTACAGTTTAAATATATCACAGCACAATATTAGTCTCGGTTGTGTGTGTTTTTTAGTAACACTTAAGTTTAGCTCCTGGTAATTACCGATTATAAACAAAATGTAAACAATTACTGTTAGTAATTGTGTGTAAAACCACTGAAGATTTGTTACATGAATATTTTGTCTTGTGAAATATTACATAATCATATAAACACTAGTAATACATGTTTCATTGCAGGAGTTAATAGGCACATCTGCTTACTGCTACGTTTTAGTAAATTACAAAGAATTTATTAAATGTTCATGTGTAAATGCTAAATAACCATGGTTGGAATAGAGTAGAAAAGAGTTAAACATAGTGATTTCGGCTTTTGGTTTGTTAGCTGTCACATCCTCTCATCTCTCTGTCAGGCTCTATGCAGGCCCAGAGGTGGACATCTGGAGCTGTGGCGTGATACTGTACGCCCTGCTTTGTGGCACTTTGCCTTTTGATGACGAGCATGTCCCCACACTGTTTAAGAAGATCAGAGGAGGTGTCTTCTACATCCCAGAGTACCTGACCCGCTCTGTGGCCTCACTGCTGATGCTCATGCTACAGGTTGACCCTCTGAAGAGAGCCACCATCAAAGACATCAGGTACTCACACCACTCTCTTCAGTTGAGTGACCTTAAAGTGATAATTTGAATTCTTTGATTTGGTGACGTGGGAAGTACTTATCTATGGTCAGTGTATTACCAGCAGTAGATTAGGGTCGGTTCCTACTAGTGTATTTTAGCCTTAAAAATACCTACCTAAAAAAGTCTATTTTATTTAGAATAAACTGCTTTACTGTCAAAAAGCCCTTTCCTTTGGTAATTAATTTCTTCAACCATAGAACAACAATAGAATATTTCAATAGAAATTTCTATACCAAAGAGCACTCTGCACACTGTATTCTGCTGCAGATCAACTTTGAGTCAAAAGGCTTACACATAAACTCTTTATCTTCTGTTGGTTTTTGAAAACCTTTTTCTTTTAATACTTATGCTAAATATTAATAAGTATAATATGTAATACATGTTGTAATATCATTTTGCCTCATTGCAGAATGCCCACACAGAAGCTGATTTGTTGTCTTTTCTGTTATGTGTTTTACTTTACTTACATCAAATTCATCTTTTCAAATTAAACAAATTGAGGTATGACTTGTTAGATTTGAAATCGGTTCAGTAGTTTCTCTTTTTATCTCACTGCCAGCCCTGTTACTTCGAGTGTTGGTACACAAACAGACTACTGTGTTTGACAACAGTTTTACTTCATGCGTGTTTAAATGTCATATTGTGATATTTTGCACTGAATAAAATCAACATTGGGTTTGGGTTCATAATGAAGCGTGATAATGTGACAGCAGTTATATTTTGCATTGACTGATGATCCTGTCATCTGTCAGGGAACACGAGTGGTTTAAGCAGGAGCTGCCAGGTTACCTGTTCCCTGAAGATCCTTCATATGATTCCACAGTCCTGGATGAGGAAGCCGTGAGAGAAGTGTGTGAGAAGTTTGAATGCACTGAGTCTGAGGTTGTGTCCAGCCTTTACAGTGGAGATCCACAGGTAGACTCACAAACACACATTCATAATCTGTTTGATGTTTAGTTATGTTTAGTATGTTTGTTTAGTAAATTGAATTGATACAAAGTAATACATTAATTGTTGTATTATTAAATGTTATTAAATGTTCCACTTCCATTTTGCATGTATGTAGGTTTTTATATATTTTGTCAGTGTTACTGTTGAACAATGTTAAAAGATCACTACACAAAAGATCAACACAATGTTCAACGATCAGATTTTTAAGGTCTGTCTTCAAACAATAGTGTGTAGTTGACAATAGGTCTTGGTCATGGTAGCTGTTGTTATTTTACACACTGCCCCTGAAGCTTTTCACATGGCACATAAATACACTTTAAAGTGTAACTGCAGCTCATATGAAACTTCAGCAGTCCTGCTAAGATAAACAAAGTGGGTATCAATCAAAGTGAGGCTTGAGGCAAATAATGTCATATTTGTGTGGAAAGTAGGAATAGTCACATACATATGGGCACATGAGAATTGCTCTAAGACAGGCTTTTGAAACCCTGAACCTGCCCTTAAAAACATTGTTTCAGTCAGTTTGTTCAGTTTGTTGATGAAATAGAAGTTGACCTTCATCGCTCTGGTGCTGTGGATTTCATGAGTAATGCTACCAAAGTTGCCCTTTGCCTCAGTTTACAAACCCCTGCTGTTACTGCAAAAACATTAAACTCTACAACTGACAGTTTGAATGAGAGAGTCCCCCCCCTGTAAATCAAGGATCTTTTCAAATGTCAGACTAAAAACATGTCACTCAGTCGTAAATAAGCAGACTCTGTAAGGCTGAGAGTGTTTGTAGGTTTCAGTCATCTGATGGTCGTTAGCTTCAATGAATTATCTCCCTAGTCTTCACTATACTTTCCATCCTCCCTCCCTCAATCCAGGATCAGCTAGCAGTTGCCTATCACCTTATCATAGACAACCGGCGCATCATGACCCAGGCCAGTGAGTTCTACTTGGCATCTAGTCCCCCCCAGGGCTCTTTCATAGAAGAGGGCATGCTGCTGCCCCCCGGAGTCAAACCCCACCCAGAAAGGATGCCTCCACTTCTGGCTGACAGCCCCAAGTCTCGTTGTCCTCTGGATGCTCTCAACACCACCCGGCCCAAACCTCTGGCAGTGAAGAAGGCCAAGTGGCACCTCGGTATCAGGAGTCAAAGCAGACCCTATGATATCATGGCTGAAGTGTACAGGGCTATGAAACAACTCAACTTTGACTGGAAGGTAAGAGGATATGTCTAATATGGACAGCACACACACACACACCTTCATACTAACTAGATCCTGTGTCGTTCTCTGTTGTAGGTGGTGAACCCCTACCATCTGCGGGTGCGGAGGAAGAATCCGGTGACAGGCAACCTTGTGAAGATGAGCCTGCAGCTCTACCAGGTGGACAACAGGTCCTACCTCCTTGACTTCAAGAGCATTGATGGTTAGTAATTTGAAATTATCACCATATACAACATCATGTGAATACAGACTTGATACATATACAGCACAGTAATTAACTGTATGTACATTACCCAGCAGCTTTGACGCATTTTCATAAAAAAAGATGAATGTATGCATTCAGTTTTTCTGCATTTACTAATACACATACACAAAACATGAAATTCATATTTACAAGTAAAAATGAGAAACATAATCAAAACACATTCAGTGTTTCTTATACAAAAAAGCAGTGACTGCATTAAAATTATTAATCATATAACTCTAATTCTCTGCTGAATACTGTTTTTCTCCACCACCCCCAGATGACATCATCGAGGCGGTGGGCTTTAAATCGGGTTCATCCACTCCTCAGAGGTCGGGTTCCACAGCTGGTCTCCACAGACCCAGACTGAGCATCGACTCTGCGAGCCCTGCCATCGATCTGCCCCAGCTCAGCTCCTCTCTCCCGGGCTCCCTGTCCGGCAGCTCCCCTCTGCTCACCCCACGCCAGGGATCACACACCATGGACTTCTTTGAAATGTGTGCCAGTCTGATCACCACGCTTGCACGCTGATGCCTGACAACTCCTGACCTCGCTGCAGCCTGGGTGTCAAATGCAGATCTGGGATGCAGGAGAGTCTATGTATTTGGAGTGACTTCCTCTTTCTGTCTCCTCTCCATCTCTGTTCCAGATGTTTTGGACTGGCAGGGTGGAAAGCAATGTCTGCATAGTGATGAAGGAGAGAGAAAGAGGAGGCCTTTGGCCAAAAGGCAGATTATTGCTTTTTTTCTTTGTTTTGACACAGTCCTGGGGTCAGAGTTTTGCTGTTTAAACAGGCCACAGCTGATCTTAGGACTGGAATCTGTGAACGAGCGGAGGTCAGCAGAGTCAGAGGTGAGAGGTCACAGTTCACAGCAGAGTCAGCAAAAGTCAAGTTCACTGTCTCTCTTCCCACAAATACCTTCAATCTGTTCAACTGCTGAAATGTTACCCGCAACAATTAATGGAGCTCCTTCTTCTGAGTTTGCCCCAGACACTGATCGGAGGTCAGTTTTGGCACTGGTCTTTAGAATTGACATTAAATCTGTGTCTGCTGGAATGTAACCACATGTAAAGTTTTCAGGTTTTCTATGATATGGTTTGTAAAGAAACAGCTTTTGTTATCCATTTATATTATATTTATATTGCAGCCATATTACATAGCTGAAAACATAGGTATACCAAATATTAGACTTTATACATAACAAAGAAGACTATTATTATTCAGATTCATATTTATTTTTAGAGATTGTTTTTAGGCACCGTAGTTCTATTATTTAAGTGCTGCACCAACATAAATTTTTCTTCTGATTTTTAGTAGATTTTAGGTGATTAATGAACCTAGAGACACTGCAGGATAGTAGAGTGGTTATATTCTCTGTGGTACTGAGTGTGTGCTGACAAACACACACCATCTCACAACCACTTTATTAACATTATTACATGGATCTTTTGAAGAGGAATGGGCGAGACATACATATCACTACTGTTTTTTCATATTACACGTTCAATAACTCACAAATATGCAACACACACATAGACTCCTCTACACTTGAGTCATTGACAAATGACAAGTTGAGTAACTGTTACCGTGCTGCTCAGTCATGCATGTCCAGAATGTAATAAAAAAAAAAAAAAGCAAAAGGGCCTGTGACATCAGGAGGGCTGACATGGCGCTCAGTCAGTCACATATTCAGTAAACTGAAAACAGCAGCTGTTTGAATTGGAGAAGAGAGCTATCCTTCATCCTTCTCCTTCAAGCTTTAAGCCTTTGAAATGTGAAAAAATAGTAAATGTATATTTGAGATTAAAGCCTAATGTCTAATGTAACAAAAGATCCCCACATATATGACTTCACAGGAAAAATCAAGGAAATGTGAATTTTGCATTAATCAGTTTTCGCAATTGCTACTTATCATATCAACTTTAATGAAAAAACTGAGGCTCATCAAGCAGCTCTATGTCTACTCTGTGAAAAAGTGGTGAGGTGATGATGTCAAGTGGGGCGAGTAGGAGGAGGAAAACATGAACATGACAAATCCCTGTGAGATGATGTGTGTCTGCTGTGGGACACAAAGGGACGCACAAAATGTTTCTCCAGTTGCCTTAAAGATTGCTACATGTGATTCTGTGCATATGTACTTGTATATGTAGAGTGTGAATGAGCCACTGTGTGCAGATCAAATGGGTGGAGTGTGTCAGTGGAAAAGTGATGAGAAATGGAACATGATGCTTTGGTGTGTTGTGGCTGTTGGAGCTGTTGTCTGTGTGTGCGTTTTCTGTATCTTCCCTTTAGCCATTGATGTCTGTTCAGTCTGCACTTTAAACTTGTTTGCTGAGGCCAGCAGATTGCAGATTTACTGTTTCTGGCATTATACACCTGTTGTGGCTGTGCACACTTCCTGTTGTTTGTGATTGATGTTTGCCACTTTCATAAGTGTTCCTCATTGCCCTGTTAGTTGTACCACGGTGGTGTTGTGTGTTGCTGTTATTGCTGGATATTTTTCCAAACTCTTTTCTCACTGAATGTAAAGGTGAAGGACGGTGCTGCTCAGACAAATCCTCCTGTGTCTGTCTGTCTCTGTTCTCTTGGCTGGTGTTGTTTTGATGGAAATCACTGTACTGCTGCCTTTCTACTGTTCTCAGTCTAACACAAGATGGAGGAATAGTGCATCATCTATTTTAGGCTGATGTCTATGAAAAAACAATTTAACCATATGTAATAAATACAGTGAATAAGACATTAGGAAATAAATAATATGAATAAGTGCAGTAAAATACTATATGTAAATGAAGCAATACACTGAAATACTTTTCAACATCTTTGACTTTGCAATTGGTTGAAGGGCAAAGACACTGGAGACAGCTTTGTGAATGTTTTATGAAATTAAGTTTTAACTTTTACATTATTCCATAGTTATTGGTTCATGGAGCTATTGTTTTTGTATTCATTCGTGATTATTTATTTCATGTCTTATTTATTATTATTACTATAAAGTTAATTTTAGCCACACAAAAGTCTAGACTACAACTATTCCTCCAACATATTATTCACTAAGTTACTCTGTACTGTCGCAACAGTTTTTGATTTTTGCCTTATGAGCTGAAACAGTGGAAGCCTAATTATTTTATCAGACGTATTCTGTTTGTATCCACACTATGTACGCTTTGATGTCAGAGGGAGAAACTCTGCTCCCTGCTGCAAGATACATGCACAACACACACACCTTTATAAACACTAATCTATGTTCCTATGTCATATAACTTTGTTGCTGTGTCTTATAACTTGTCTGTAAGTTGAGCTACTTTGGTCACATCAGGATCACATCTGGCCCATTATGCATCCTGATGCACATGACAACAACCCAATATTGATGAGTGAAGTGCACTGTCTTGGAGAGGCCATGGGTCAGACTGAGACACTCCTGATGTAATCATTATTTATTGTCAAATGTTGTACTGTACCATTACAACTGTATGCAACAACCAGTGGCATGTTAGTCATGCAACTCTGTGTTTGGAGCTGGAAACAAGCCAGAGGGCCTAATCAAATACACACTCTGTGTTGTACCAAAGTGTTTTCCAAAGCAAAGCTGTGCTCTCTGTCTGTGGTGGGGTTCTCATGATTAGTGTAACCTTAAATACCCCAATGTGTGCTTGTGTATGTGACGTGTGTGAGTGTGCATTGGTTATTGTGAAAGAATACTGTATGTACAAGGATGTGTGTGAGAGAGAGAATGTAAAAGTGTGTTTCTGTCTGAATGGGGTTTGGATTTCTTCTGTTATGCACTGCATGATATTGCTGTTATGATTTGCACTTTAATGAGTATTTATTGAACAACAATAAACAAACTAAACTAAAGTCTTGTCAATATAAATGTACCTTTTAGATGTCAACAATATTTTTACATGAACATCCCCTCAGGTGATGATCACTGCTTTACTTCCTCCTCTGTCTATAATACTTATTATTCATTAGCTTGAGGGAAAGGTCTGGAGAAATAATAGGCACATAAAAGTGACTCCTAGGTATCAGCTCCATAAAAAGCAAAGAAACTAAGGTTACAGATGATGTTTCCTCCCAGAAGGTGCAACTATACTATGTTGTCATTTGATTGTACGCCATTAAACATAATAATTATATTAATCTAATATGTTAAAAAGTCAGCCTTTAAGTATATGAGTAGTTGCATAAGCATTTCTTACTCCATGAGGATGTTCACAAAACAATGAGTAAATAAAATAAAAAAGTAGAAAAAGACTCATGTACAAAAAAAAAAACTAATATAAACACTTCAGACTGAATATTGAAGATGCTTTTAAAATAGCTAATAAGAGACAGTAAAAAAGAACACAACAGGGGATGCGGGCTCCTGTAATGTTATGAGTTATATTGCTCTTTACTTCCCTGCTACCAGCACTGTAAACTGGTGCTATGCACGTAGGACACTGGCTTCAACCAAACCTTCACACTTCTGTATGTAGGCTAAGATAAATACAGATAACTTGTTGGATTCTTTGGACTGATCTGTCCCTAAACTCATCCTGAGGAACAACATGGTGGAAGAAAGATTGGTGAATAATGGAATTATGGGTTTAAAAAAAAGGGTAAGTAAACAGGTTCTGCCTGCTTTTCACTGCAGTTCTCTGCATGTCTTGACATTAAAAATCTACATTTGCCTATGCCCTCTCCTGATTTCCACCACTTTACATAGATTTCTGTTGTTTGCACATTAAAAGAGAGCAAGAGAGCCTCAAGGCTCACAGTAAACTTGTTTGGTGCTGCTGCTGATCCCACAAACTGGTCTTTAGCAGTCATCAGCCAGACTGGTTCCACACTGGGCACTTTAAAGAACCAACACAGCACATGTAGATTTCCAACTGCAGAAAGATCCCGTGTTGAAAAATCCCCAGTTCCTGGTCACTGGTAAATTATCATCCACGAATGAGGTCATCAAATAAATCAGGTCACAGTCCAGAAGGCGAAGGTACTGTCACAGCATTATGTTATGGTCATGGATCACAGTGTAAGAAAGAACACAAATCCTGCAACAAAACAGAAAAATATACACAATGTGGTCACATGAAATGCACAGTTATGGACACTGAAGATTCCTGGTAGTTCATCCTCACCTTGTTTTCTGATAGTTACTCTATGGTCAAGTCAGCGTAAAGGTCAGGAGGAGGTAAAATGAGAAGATCAGGATGATCAAAATCCGTGTCCTGTGTCACACTCGCCTCTGGCCTGTGGGAAACAGATTTGGAGATAACTCATCCTTTCCTCCACCACCTACCATTGTTCTATGTTGTGATGAGCAGTATGTAGGTGCTGCAGTGTTGCCTGCTGCTCCAGTAGTAGAGTGGCAGAGGCAGGTGACCTTTCCTTGTGAACATAAACATGACACCGTTAAAAAGGTTAAAGCGCATTACTGAGAATCACTCTCCCGGTAGGAGAGGAGCAGGGTTCCTTGTCTCACTTTTCATGCTCAGCAGCCCATTGTAGGCAAAAAAAAAAGTTTGCCTGTCCACAGGTTGCACAACATTTTTCCTTGTTTGTGTCTGTGTTTTATCTACTCACAGGTGAACTGCTTCTACCTTCTCAAGCACGTGACCTGAAATGGAACCAGAAAGTGTTTTGGCATCAGATTTTTTAGAAACAGGATGATGGTTAAATGAGTTTTTAGTGACTGAACTTATGTTAGTAAGAGTCTACAATACGTCACTTACTTTTCTCCAGTTCAGTGATACTGGAAAAAAAAAAAAAAAAAAAGGAGGGAGAAGCAAAAATAAAAATTAAAACCTCATATGCACGTGTGTGCATGCATGTGTGTGTGTGTGTGTGTGTGTGTGTGTGTGTACAGCACATATACACATTTATGCATAAAGCCTACCTAGGAGCTGGTGCCACAGGTATGGGTGAGTGGAAAAACGTTGCCAACTTATGAAGTGCTTCATGTCTTGCTCTGATGAAAAGACAAGACACATTTGTATCTGCACACTCTGCTTGTGTGCTTCTGTGTGTGTGTGTGTGTGTGTGTGTGTGTGTGTGTGTGTGTGTGTGTGTGTGTGTGTGTGTGTGTGTGTGTGTGTGTGTGTTTGTAACAAAGCATCACAGACAAACAGGTGAACTTACTGGAGATGGGAGCTGTCGGCACTTAGGTCGCTGTGACTGTGCTGGTGGTTTATGCTAAGTTCTTTGTTTCCTAAGAAAATAAATACACAAATCAGACAAATATAATGCACTTTCTGAACACACACCTACAGACCAGACTCAAACCAGGTAATTATGACTGAACTCACCGACCCCTTAGCATCATTACACACGTTTATAGGTAAAATCATCCTTCTTACGCAAACAACCTGCTCATGTAAAGAGTCACTTGGTCATGATTAAACATTTAATGGATGCAAACAGAGCCAAGAAGTTAGTCTTTAAACGTAGCTTAGAGTGGGGGGAGTATTATGATGTCAGCAGCCTTGAATAGGGTATGATTGCTGTGTCATGGTTGCTGTTGGAAACGTAAACACGAAATATAATGTTGCCATGGGGTAAGTTAATCAGCTGTAGGCAACTTTATTTGCTTGCCACCATTGGACACCATTAAACGTATGTCCAATGAACTATTAGCACTTCCTGCGTTGTCAGATTTGATGGAAAAGTGACTCTTGAGAAGGAGTGTGATTTTTGGCACTAATTGAGGCAATGAGGGCTTTAAAGTACCTTAACAGCCTTCATGAGCTCTGTGCCATAGCCACTGGTGCTTTTCCAACTGCTGACTATGTTAATATCAGGAAAAAATCTGCCAAATTATCTACAATTACCCTCTAGTTGTTTTTACAATGCCTTTCACCTCGTGCAGTGTTATTTGCCTTGTGTGAGCTCGGTCCTGCACTTTGTGCTGATTTTAGAGAAATCCTGTGATGACCTGAATGATCTAGTCATTTTTTGTCTTTTGGTGCAAGGCTAAACAACTAATAGGAGAATAAATTAGACAGTGTAATTGTTTTTTTTCTGCTCTGACTTAAAAATACAAAGATATAAATCTGGTGTCAAAAATAATATTCCTAATGGGATTTTATTTATGGCATAGATCCAGAGAAACTTTGCCAGAACTGCATAATGACTCAAAGGCATAGAATCATAGTTGGTAAGTTTTACACTACCTCCCCTCTGAATCTATGCCCTAAAACACCCATCTGAAGGCAAAGACTGGGAAATGGATACTGTGAATATATCATCTCATCACCACGAGTTTATCTGCTGTGAAAAAATCAAGATGTCTACAACATCTCTTGTTTTTGTATCTGCATCAAGATAACGTGGTGTAGACATAGGAGGTGACAATATTCTGATGGAATAGAATTGTAATGGAAGTGTCACGTGATAAGCAGTGTGAACAGACATTGCACTTGTCTCAACATTTGCTCAGTACAACTTGCTGAATTGTCACAAAGGCACAGAGTTACAGTAATGCTAATACAGAAGTCTGGTTTGGGGTTTCTTACCCATGTCTGGCATAGACAGTGTCCTGGTGTGGCCTCTGCAGAGAACATTGACAAGACCAGGCATAAGTCTCAAGAAAAGAAAACACTGAAGATGAATGCTGATAGGTCTCTATCTGAAAAAACAGTAAAAATTAAGTGAAGAACTCACTGGGCAGGATTATGACTTACACTGGAACAAATGGATCTGCAATGTCACGGGCAGGGGAGAGAGTTTCATCATCATCACCGGTCCACTCTTCACTGTCATCTGTGACTGCACACGGCATCATCAACATCAACATCAAACTGCTGCTGACTGAGGTAAATTCATACTGTGAGCATGAGTGTGAATGTGGAATACTTACAGCTCTCTGCCGATAGCTGGTAGTGATTTGATGTCCTGAGGAAAAGAGACAGAAATGGCTATAAATCATCCTTTTAATGTCACAGTTAATGAATAACGTGTGAGGAGGTGTGTTGTACCTGCTCCCTGTGCTGGTGACCTCCCCCTCAATAATATTGCTGCTGCTGCTATTGCGGATTATTGCCGCCTTCTTCCCCAGCTCCAACATCTCCTTGATGTCCAGTTCAACATGATCCACTGCAACATACCCACCTAGAAAACACATTCGCCGAGTCACTGCTGGGATCCACAATCAAGTGTTAAAGGTCCCATATTTGACACTTTTACAGTTTGAAGTGTTGTTATCCATATATCCAAGATATTTTTCTGGTTTTAGGAACCAAAAACCATCTCAGTGTAGTGTTAAATCTCCTCTCTCTGAAGATCTAGTAACAACAGGCCACAGAGCGTTTTTTTGAGTGACAGAGATAAAAATATAGCTGATTTTAGGTTAAACACATTTCTGCTGCAGAGCTGTGTTGTCTACCCTCCTGCTTCTCTATGCATCTTTTTACTCTTGAGATGAATTCAGTGCTGATGCGTATGAGATTTTGAGAACTCACAGTTGTTGCTGCTGTCCCTGGCCAGCCACTTCCCTTTGGGGCAGTTGGTTGTTCGGATAATGCTGACGATGTCACCGTTCTTCACAGGCAGATCATTCTTGCGTCCTTTTGTTGTTACGGTGACTTTTGCCTGGTACATGGCATCCTCGTGCCCCGTGATCTAAACAAATACAGCTACAGATTAATTATCATTTGGCCTCATTAAGTTCAATTAGTAGGTCTCTTTCTGAGTTTTTTTTTTTATATATAAACTGAACCATTGTGATGCGGTAATATTACGTTGCAGAAGAAAAGTGAAGCTCATAGATCTGTCAGAAATATCACCAACAATGACATAGATTCCATTGGAGTCAGCACATGTTGCTCAGCTCAACTCTTCTACTGGGAGGAATGAATCCAGACGGGTTTGTATGCCAAGGCATAAACCCCACCCTCCCCTGGCAGTTGCTGACTTTCTATACCTTCTTTCTGTGTCAAAACAATATCACTCACTTTGAATTTCTTTTTCATCTCACTCTCCTTCTTCTCCCTCTCTTTCTGCTCTTTCTTTTCCCGTTCCTGCTTCTCCTTCAGCTCCTTCTTCTCCTTTTCTAAGCGCTGCTTCTCCTTCTTTTTCAGCTCTTTCTCATCCAGCCCTTCCACAGCAGCTTTCTTGTCACCCCTGCAAAAAACACGTGTGAGAGACACACATCGTGTTTTACAGGTTAATTCTTGCACCATGTTTAAATGGCAAAGGGATTATCAGGAAAACAAACTCTCTGTGTTTGTGGGATGACCAAGAAATGGGTCAAAAAAATAAGTCCTTACTTGCCGAACCTGCCCGTCCTGCTTTTCTCTTCATTCTGTAAGCAGAGACAAAGAGATGAGTTTTGATTCCTTTTAGATCAAATCATTAGAATCTCAGACAGATAAGCAATGCTTCCTTTTAATAGAAAACTGTGACAAAGCTACTTACTGCCTCCTGCGCTGCCTCGGCATATGGATCTGTGATAAACACACATTTATGTGAAAAACATTTGAGCCAACATAAAATTAAAGAGAAGCTTGCAGCATGAAGAAACATGAGTTAAAAAAATAGAATCACATAAGAGCAACACTTTGTGAGAGCCACTTGATGAGATCTGCGTTATGAAATAATAACACTGCCATTTTTTATTATCTTAATAGAATCATACTAAATTCATGATAGGATGCAAACATTAATTCAAATTTGTCTTTTATGAAATATTCAAGGGAATTCAGTTTAAGGGACGCAGGCTTAGATGTCACACACACTGTCATGCAGCCAAACACAGACAACATCAACATGATTGATTTGTGAAGATATCTTATCAAGATATGTTCAGATATGATGTGTTAATCCAGAAAGAGTCCTTACTCTTTGGTGGTCCTTTGCGCTTCTTGCCAAGGTCAGTCTTTGCTTTCTTTTTGGTGGCAGATGTGGAAATGTCCTCATAGACATTTTCTGTATTCTCATAGATGCCATTGCTGTCTTCTGCTTCAGGCCTGATTGTAGCAGAGGAGTAAAAGCTCTCAGTGATGAACAAGTATTTCAGAGCAAAGAGATGAGGGTTAAATTCACGTGTCTTACGCTGCTATTGGTGGAGATTCATGAGAGACAGGAAAAGAAGACTCTAGTTGTGGATGATCTTGGTATTTGCCTCCAAGCGTAGATGCTGCATGGACTGCAGTTCCTGCGGAAGTTATCCCATTGCTGTAAAAGCCTGGAGGGTTCTGCCCATCTAGAGTATCTGGACCAGTGTACCCATTCCCTGATACCAGCAGCTCTGGAGAATGAGCATCTGAGGCTAAATCATCAAACTCTGGGACATCTATGGTGTCTGTCTCTGAGAACTCGGAAGGAGCAAGAGTCTCTGCAAATGAAGGGGAAAACAACATAAACCAACACGAGAAGTGCTATTAGTGGACAGGCAAGTTTGTTTTCACAGAGTATAAGTGTAATGGTGTGATGTTCATACCATTATCATCCACCGGAGCAGGGCCAATTTCACTCAGGTAAACAGAGGGAGGTCTGACAGGCTTCTCTGGGGGTGGACCCAGAGCCTTGGGGTCTGGGAGGACCTTCTTGGGTGGAGGAGGGGGAACTACCAACAGTTCTGGGACAGCACCAGACTCCTCCTCAGTGATACCCACCACTGGAGAGGTTTGTCCTGCCAAGAATTACAATATATTTGCCCTCATTGAGGACTCGTTTTCGTACACGTTTGTCAGATACTTTACAACCGGGTCACAATGCAATCTGTTGGACATTTTCCTTTCAGCTGCACACAACACTTCAGCTGGAGGAAGAGACTGTGAGAGTGGAGGAATTTGATTTGTGAGGAAACCAAACCAGTCGAACACACTGTGGAGGTTGTTGTGATTTAACTCTGCAAAGCAGTGATAATGCAATTAGAGGTGAAAAATCAGGACAGCTTGAAGAAGAAAAGAACACAGGTCCTCCCTTCTGCCCCTTTAGCTTGTATGTCACTTCTTTTAATTTAAAGCACTATGTTTGAGAAAGGTGGAATATAAATTTCAGAATTACAACACAAAATATATCCCTTCAAATTTCCTTGGCCCTCAGTTAGAGTTGCACAATAAATGCTTAAGATTTTTATTATCTTAGATTATTATCCACGTAGGTAATTAAATACTCCACTTAAATGCTTATTCACCTAGAGTTCATATAGATATGCAAATTACTGTGCTATTGTAAATGACAACATAAATAATGAAATGGCAATTGACACAAGGTTTGTTTAAAATTGATACGTGAACGTCTGCATGCATGATTTAAAAAGTTGTGTAAATCAAGTCGCTACCAACAGCTGCATCTCCTGTGTACTGTCAGTTTAACAGACGTTAAAGTGTTTGTCACTGCAGCTCTGTCTTCATGATGAACATGCTCCTGTCATTGCTGACATACTTTAGCTGCAGCTCTGCCTTGCCTGCTGCACAAAAGAGGAATGCCACGATTTTTTTCATTGTGTGTCTGTATGCGTGCGTGTGCATATCTTCAAAACAACACCTGAGGCAACTGCGGCATAAACCAGACTACACATTCCAGATGTTCTGTATAGTTTAAACAATGCACTAACAAATGATGTTCTGCAGCTGTATGACACATACCCAATGTCCTGATGATGAGCCATGTTCTTGTGTACTTCATGTTTATGAGAAGTAAACAGTGAAAGAAAATCTAATTTGACTAAATGTCAACTAGAAAGCAAGAAGCAGGGAGGTGATGAGAAGAACTCCACTGTGATTCCAGACTTACGGTGGTCGATGCCGTTAACTTGCTCTGGTTTCACTGAGCGGGCGATCCCCATCCGATCTTCATAATCAATGGGTGGGAGCTCTGGGAAAGAGTGGGTTGGGCTCTCAGGAAGGGGAAACTCTTCAGGTGGAGGGGTGATGGAGTAAGATATGGTGGGGTTTGTCACTGGGCTGAAAACATAAGAGACAATGTAAGATAACAGCAATAAATAATAGTCACATTTCGTGGCGTAGTACTAAGTGTGGTAATGCAGTGTGTTCTTGTGTTGTTTACCTGGCCGTCTTCTTGCGCGCCTTGTCCAGAGCATTTAAAATTCTCTGGTCAGTGAGTGAAGTCCGTTTCCCTGGGCTCATGTCTTCCGCCCGCTCCAGGGCTGAGAGTGCTGAGATTGGACGCTCCAGCTTGGGACATGGTGGGCAGAATGAATGGCCTGTGGCCTGAGAAAGGGGCCTCTCTACTTCAGCTGTGTTTATAGCCTGTACACCACCTTCAGCTAAAATCTCAGGCTTAGAAGTGGAGGCCACTGGAGGAGGACCAGAGATAGTGTGACCGGGTGGAGGGGTTGGGACAGTGCTGGGTGGATCAGGGATGATTTCATTTTGGTTGGCAGGTCTGGAAATGGACAAAGCAGGAGTTTCTGTCTCAAGTGGGGTTTCACTCTCTGAGATTGGGACTTTAGGAGCCGGGTAATCAGGAATAAAGGCAGGAGGTGGGGTGAAGTCGGGAGAGGCAGGGATAATGGAGGGTGGGGTGATTTCCATTGTAGTGCATGAGTCAGGCATGGTTGGGAGTTTTGGCATTAGGGCCTTTGGTGCAGTGATTTCAGGTTCTGGTGGTGTGTCACCAAATTCAGAAGGCACTGGGATAAGTGGAGCTAGTCCAGGAAGGTTTGAACTAGGGGTGTCTAGGATGGGGTCTGCTAGTACCTTCACCGAATCTCGTTTTAAAGTCCTCTTGAAATTAAGGAAACTCTTCTTCTTTGGTGTTGCAGCTTTGGGTGGAGGCAGGGCTTGCACCAGCTCTGCTGTGTTTTCCTGCTTCTTGTCTTTACCGTTCTCTCTCTTCTGCTTCTGATCTGATGAATCGTTAAGCTTCTCTTTGTTTCCCTTCATCTTGTCTTTACTCACCTTCAGCTTCCCTTCACTCTTGTCTTTTCCCTGAGAGTTAGTCTGGATCAGAGGATTTTTGCTCTCCCTCTCATCTTTGAAGACCACTCTGGAGGCCATCAGTGTTTTTCCCTCCAAGCTCTGGTTGAGGGAGGTGAGCAGGGAGGGGCGTGCTCCTGCAGGAAGGTAATGAATGGGGCTCTGAGGGGGAGGGACAACCTTTGGTTTCTCTGGGAGAGCAGGTTTGGTCCTGGGTTGCTTCAAGAGGAGTTCCTCATCCTGGAACTTGGCCCTCAGAGCCTTAAAGTCCATTGGGTTCTCCTGTTGAAAGGATTACACAATATCGTGACCTGCTATTATAAGGCTATTATTATGCCATTATAATAATCACCTGATATGTTTGGTATTACAAAAATTGTGTGACTTTATGAAAACTGACATCATGGCAATGTAACACTTGAGAGTTACAACAGTGTTCTTTCGATCATAAAGTAGATCGACCTGATTGGTAGTAAATTGCCCCAAAGAGGAGGCTCACATTTGTATGAGAGATGACATTAACTCAGGCCCAGCTCACTTCTGATTCATTACATTTGACAATGCATTACGACAAAAACAGATTCACACGTAAAAACACCAAATATCATTACTTTACTACAGTTGTGGTGTTATTTTGAGGATTTGAAGATATTAGAAGGCAACATACCTGATCCATTGTGTGCAGAAATATCCACCAAAACAACAGAAGCCTGTGTAGTGTGTTAAGTGAAGTCTAGTGAAGACTTTCTCGTTCACGCTCTCATTCTGCGCCTAATGAAAATTTACCATCAAACCAAAAATCGCTGCGCGTTTTTTCTCCCTGATCGAAACAAGAGCGCGTCTCATGCGCGCAGGTGACGGTTTCAGTGGAGGAATGAGGATGAGTATGAACACACTCACTCATCTCAAAAAAAAGGAAGAAAAAAAAAGTCAGTCTCGTCAAACGGGTCTTGCTCCGGTCGGGCATTTAACGCAACACAGTCATTCTCGACAGCTCTTGAATTTTTTTTTATCCCTCAGGAATGTCGCCGGGCTGGCACAGTGCGCACGCGTAAAAGTGAGTCACTATCGTGAAACCTTTCAGATGCATTTCGTTTCTGTTAAATCTGTTAAAGTTCCACTTTTATACAGTGAAGCATGGTATGGAAGCATGTTATGAGGAGATGTGGTCTCACAATAATAGATCATTACATGTATGGTTTGTCCTCTGTGGCTTAAACTGGATCTTCAAAGTAAACATCAGACAAAAAGAAAATGAGGCTGGTCAACATTCCAGGTTTGTTACACAGGATATTAAAATATTTAAACAGGCATTTATAATATGACATACATAAAGCACGCGCTACAGATACAGACATAGTCTTAATAACTGTGATATTCTGTCACACTGTTTCACTGCCAGAGTTAACTTGTCATAACAGGTGTGTCAGGGACAAACAGAGCAGCTCAGGAGCTTAGGCCTCATATTCAGAAATGGTTGTTTGTGAGTATCATATACATAGTCAGGCAGACACACAGTACTGTAGCTGTCAGAGGACTGCAGCGTTATACAGTTGGTTCATTATTCAATTCTGGTGTGCCTTGACATTACTTCTGTTGTCAACTGAACTTTATGAAAATAAATTGACTTGACTTGACTATTGGTGTACATGAGGTATACTAAAGTAGTGGCTCTCGAACCCTTACACATCAGCGCCTCTAAACTGACACAAACGAGTCCCCCACCTGGTAAGAGTTTTGTTTTAGGTGTTTTATTACACATGATAATCATACATTCGGTCTTTGTGTCACTTATGGATGATAATATAGTGAAAATAAATTATTCCCCTTTTTATTCCACTGGAAGCCCCTGAAGGACCCCAGATTCCACTTTAAGAACCACTGGACTAATCTGGACATAATTTGTGGCTTAAAGGTTCAACTCACACAGCTCACCAAATGCAATTGTTCCAAGTTTATCGGCTGAGGTTTTGGGACGTTCATCTACAGTAGTGTACTTGGAGGTGAAATAAAAATTTTAATTTGTGGTGCTCACAGGCTTAAAAATATAAATAAATAAAAAAATTCAGCTACGGCCTGTTCTTGCAGAAATGTTATGTGCTGGTTATCCTGGACAATCCACACGCTGTCAGCAGTGGAACTAGTCCCGAAGAAAACTGCTGACAGTGAAGTATGTGGATTATCCAGTAACCAAGGTTTTCAGGAAGACACATTGCTGTCAAAATGTAGTTTTCCATTGCTTTAAACACCATGAACAAAAAGCCATTCACTTTCACGTGTGGCTGGTGGCAGAAATCCTACATTTGAAATTTTACAGCATGACCTGACACCACACATTGCTATGGGTAATGGAGAAAATATTGCCCCTTGTAATTTAGGTGAACATAGTGAGTGGGATCAAATTTCAGATTTATTTATTTATATAGTGCTAAATCATAACAAATGTTACGTAAAGGCAATTTACATATCGAACAGGTCTGTACCAAACTCTTTATTAGACAGCAAAATATTCACCATTATCTTTTTAAGTTTTTTTGGGGGGTGGTTTTTTGCCTTTAATGTGATTGTGACAGTGTTGCAGGGTCAAGGGTCAAGGTTGAACCTGGCCATTATAGTACATACTCATCTTAATGATATGACTTGTTGAAAAGTTATCACACTACTTTTGCTAATTATTCAATAATTAGTTATTATTATAATTATTAGTTAATTAGGTTAATTAGTTTCATTATTACATACAAAGGTTTTAGGCTGCCTCTGTAATTGCAACTCAAATTTACATTGTATAAATTCTGAAATTTAATAAATTTTTTGACTTATTCAGCAGCTGAACACACTTGTGACCTTTTCTTCTACAATGAAAATCAAACATTGTTCAGAAAGTTCATCATCTTCTTATGGATATCAAAATTTCAAATAAAAACCTCAGAAAAGTATCAAATATGGGATTTTTACATCAGTACAGTTTTAGTTTGTCCACCATTATATGGAATTTAAAAGGTTGTTTTAATGCCTTGTCTTCTTCCATGGGCAGGAGTGGAGAAGCAAATCAGGCGTAAGAAGGCTGAAGTTTGGTTTCTAATAAAGCTTATGACAGCTTGCATTAGGGCTGCTGGGGTAGCAGAATGTGACAGGCCATTAGAGCTGTGTTAAATTACAACAAAATACTGTGGCACTTGCTTTACACCAACTAAAGACACACTGGAGGTCACCTCCACCAGACACAGACCATTAAGTTCACGCTCTCTCTCTCTCTCTGTCTCTCTCAGACACACACACACACACAAACACACACAGACCCAGATAAAGACTCATAAATAGACACATTAGTCATTTGAGATGTGTTTATTTGTAACAGTAATACATGGTGGAATACGTAAATCAAGAGAGAACCAAAAAATCATCTAAAAACCCACTGTAGAATGTCATATTCATCAAGATAAAAATAATGCGTCAATTTACATTAAGAAACTGTTAGCTGAGGTAAAGTTAAAATAGGTCTAGAAATGTTATGTACTCAAACAGCAATGTTTTCCCTTTTTATTCAATGTCTTTGCTTGTCTTCTAGTTGTCAGATTTTTAAGTTAATCAACATCATAGTCCAAAAGAGTGACATAAGGACTCTGGCCATAAAATAGGGAGTTACTGGCATCACAGTTGATGTAGTTGTAGCAGAGTATGCTGCTGTCTACACACAGACAGCAGCGGTTGTGGCACCTGACCAACAGACAGACAGGCAGAGCATCACGGTGTCGTGAAGACAAGTCTGAGGGAATGGGATGGAGAGTTGAAGCAGTCTGGGCTACAGTGATTGAGACCACGTCTGCTGTCTGCAACATAGGAATATAGGCTTGTGGTGCAGAAACACAGCTGTGGTACATAGGTTGAGGGTAAAATAAACCTAACAAACATGGGCATGGTGTAAGGATTAGAGCTGGAGCATGGATTAGTAAGTGAGGCTAAAGACAAAGACCTACAATATCCATGCACGAGAAGGAAACAATATTAGAGGGAGAAACCAAACTAAGTGGGAAAACAGGAAAAAAGAAAAATATATGTTGGTATTGCTTGGATTAATGTCAAGAGTTTGCATAACTGAAGCCTTCCTATTTTATGGCACAGAAGTCCAGTGGACAAAATGGTTGTTGTTGTTATCATTATTTACAAAATGAGTTTGGCAAACCAACGATCAGATGCCTTAAAGCCATGTTGACTCTATAACTCCTATAGAGCTCACCCCAGCGGCTTGATTGACTTATAAAATAAAAACTCAATTTTTCCATTTGTTCTGTTTTTTTTTTTTTAAATCAGTATTGTACAAAAGCTATAGAGAATGAAGAGTTCGATCACAGAATCTGTTTGACTTGCAACACTTCCGTTCCTCGGTATGTCTTGTCCTCTGGCCTCTGAACGAGTCTGTCTGCGAGGAGAGACGTTTGGCAAATCACTGTGTGTTTGCATGTTAGGGAGAGTGAGGGATGACTGCGGTGTAAATGTATGTGGGTGTGACTGTTGCAGGCTGACTGCTGTGTGTGTGTGTGTGTGTAGGTCGTGTGTGAGTAGCTCCCAGAGAGTCTGTTTCTGCATAGTGATCCAGCAGACACTCACAAGAATGGGGAAAAAAAACGCCCGAACTAACCAACCAATCAGAAGCAGCGATCCCAGAAATGGCCCATCCCTGATTGGCCCATTAGAGTCTAGCTCCTCCTGTGGGATTTCCTTGCTACAGATGCAGATTCTGTCCATTAACTGTAAAGATTATCACTCTAATCCCGAAGAGTGTGTCTGTGTGTTTGTGTGTGTGTGTGTGTGTGTGTGTGTGTATGTGTAGGTGTGTCGGAGATAGAGAGGCACTGCTTGAATCAGTCCCTCCTTGGCAGCACAGACTCTGGCCAGACACAGGAGGCAGAGAGAGGAGTGTGAGAGCGAAGACAGAGAGGAGGTGTGGGGTGGAAGTAGGGAGGGAAGGAGGGGGAGAAGGGAGGATCAGTTTATGTCTGTAAGGCTAGGTGTGAGTCGCCACAGGGAGGAGAAAGGAGAGGAGAAGACAGCGCAGTAGAGGGAGAACTGGATCCATCTCAGTGATTGATATCTCTCCTGCCTGGAGTGAATGACCGAGAGGGCTCTCTCCTCTCAGGAGGAGAGAAGACTGCACAGAGGAGGAGGAGGAGGAACACAGGAGGAGGACAGAGGGAGTGTGGAGGCCCCTCCTGGGAGGTTGTTAGCCAGAGGAGGAAGAAAAGAAGGGCTTGGCCAGGCAGGGAGATGTGCCAGACATTGTACTCACACGCACGCACGCGCACGCGCGTGCACACACACACACACACACACACACACACACACACACACACACACAAACACACACACACAGGTGAGGGTTCTCCTCCTGTTCTCTCAGTGCCAGTCAGGTCTGTCTTCCCGTGTTTCTCTTCATTTCTTCCCTTTGTTGATCTGGGCGTAGAGAGGGTCCTTCCCCATCTGTGAGAGATAAAATCATCAGCAAATGTCAAATGTTCTCTGTTGAAGCCTCACTGTATCTGTGTATCTGTATTTGTGGTCTCTGCAGTCCATCTTAATATTGCATAATTAAAAGGGAGGATCTCAGCATCTGATTCATTCTCTCAACTGACTGAACTTCAAGTATCACCAGCCTGCAAGACCGGACAAGCACAGACCCAGATCTGCAGAGGTTTGCTAGTTCCTATGGACTACGTAACACAACCAGCAGGTGGCAGTAGCATGCTGCACTGTGGGAAATGTCCAATCACTTCTCTCACTGAAAAATCCACCCGAAACCTTTTTATGTGTGTGTGTGTGTGTGTGATATTGTTGCTGAGTGTGTCATTGTGCGCGCCCATGCAGATTCTCTCCAACTTCAGGCTCCCTCCAGCACCAGTATGAATCAGAGGTGTAAACTAGTGCCTTGAAAGACCAGTTATGAGTCATCATGTCTGTATTGCTCTCCAACGGAGTCGGAAGACAACAGTGGATGATGGAACACTGCAGGCAGAGCACTAAGCTTGCTGCAGTCACTCACGATGGGCCCGTTATTATCATACACATAATTACAGCCAGCCACTCAATCTACCATGCAGACAACTTGATAGGAGACTTCTGTGTTTAAAGTTTGGGATCCACCAGCCGCTCCCACACAAGGACACAGTACTTAATATTGATATAATTTGATGAAACCTGACCAAGGGGAGTGGTCTGGAAGGAAACTTAAGCTGACGTGAGAAAAGGTCTAACTTTATCACATGCTGTTACGGTCTTGCAATCTTTGTCGAATACTGCAACTACCACTACTACTGCCAAGCACCTTGCTTTAGTTAAAATATATCACAAGGTTAAATATAGAGGCAACATGACTGAACAAACTGAGGCATTGACTTATCTGCTTGAGAATGTTTACTTCTGCAAAAAGCTAATGATCACCACCAACGTATACAGTGACAGTCCACTTCTTTTATGTAGCATCAAGAGGAAAAGATGCTGAGTTATCCTGAGCTGTTACATTTGAAATAACATGGACTTCACACAGGTTTGTTTTGTTACAATGTAGTGCTGAAAAACTGTCAACTGACTATCAGTTATTGATCAATAAACAGAAAATTAAACAGTAACTAGTTGAATAATAGTTCATCAGTAACAAAAACATCTAAACTCCTCTGGTGTCAGCTTCTCGTGCGTTAAATAAGCAGAATAATGAATCTACTGCTTACTTTCAGTGCTATTAATTTGCATTAACAAAGCAAAATGTGATTCATCTGTATCATGTATCTGAATGCAGCTCTCTCATGGGATAGAGTCGTATCTGGGGTTTGAAAAAAACATTCAAACAAGCTGTTCCACTCAAAATCACTCTGAAACCAGAGCTGCTGCATAATCTGCACCAGCTCTCATCTCAACAGAAACCGGGGTTAGGGGTCAGGGAGGGTGCTTGCTCAGGCTGTGGCTTATGGGATACAGAGAGATGTAACTGTAGGGCTGGCCAAGGCCAGACAGTCAGCAGAAAGTAGCTGCCAACAGCCCTGAGAGAGGTGACAAAGAGGCTGAGACAAGCAGCGACAGCCAGCACACACTTCTCAGCCCCTGCACCGGAGCCACAGCCCGGCAGTGTCACCCTGCATCATCTAACCACTGCTGCCAACCACGGCCACTTTGGCTTCATCAACCCCGGGCCGAGAGAGAAGGACTAGGTGGAGGTATGAGTGATGTGTTGGTGTAGCACCAGCCCAAAGGCCAAAATATCTGGTTTGCCTGGTACACGTGTGGACATTTATGTATGTACGTGTGAGTGGTAGGCCCTGGGCAGGGAGAGCGGTGTGAGATTGTTCAGTGAACTGTGGAAGCAGGCCATTTCACGGCTGAGACTCAGGAGTGTTCGCTGGACATGATGAGATCACCCCAGAAAAAACGCTTACACCCCCACTAGCCTGAACACATGTCTGTCGAAACCACACAGTGGGAGGGTGAGGACAGGACAGGCAGTCAGTGCCAGTAGCAAACACACACGTTTTGGCTCCAATATGAGCACAGGTGGTGACACTATCGATCACAGGTGTGCTTGTCTGGGGAATAACTGGGCCTATTGCACAGGTGTGTGTGTGTGTATGTTTGGGAGGATGTCTAAAGTCGATGTGATTGAGCAAGTAAACACCATATGGGAGCAGTGTCATTGGACAAGGACCAAAGCAGTCCACATACTACAGAGAAATAACTCTGTGCTTCTGGCCATAACACAGTCAGTCTACAGCCAGATTCACCACTCAGTTCTCCACGATCCATCCCCCCACTTAAGGCCCACATCCACCTGCTGCCCTGCAGCTTTCAGACAGTTTGCATATGAGGACGCTGGCCAACAGGGGAGGGAGGCTGCTCTGCCAGCCCTCCTCATCTCCTGGAGTGGGGAAGGACTTGAAGGCTTCTTGGGCTTTAATTAATGCCAATTATGTCGGGCCAGTCATTAATCTTGGCACCCTAGTATTAGCTGATGAAAACAAAACCATTACATTTTTCCCTGTGTGAATGCCAGCAGCTATCATTAAGGAGCCACAGTCAGGAATTGTGTGGGCGAGAACACCGGGTAGAGAAGGAGGGATCAAAATGGCTCTCTTCTTTGGTGTATGTGTGTGTGTCCTTCTGTCTGACTGACTAGGCAAACTGCAGAATTGCATGTTGACATGTCTCTTAAAGAAATTTACAGCAAAAGCAAGTTGTGTGAAAGTTTGCCTGAAGGAGGACAATAGTTGTTGTCTTCATTACTTCAAACATCTCACAATAACACATATTGTAATTTACATTGCATCACAAAACATACATAATGCATAAATGACAGCACACATCATGGTTATGTTAAGCTAAACATCCAAGATCAGCATATTGGAAAATCCCAGAAGACGTCCTGTTCACTGAAGCACACAGTTTCTGATTGGCTGTCACACACTGTTGGCTTTCCTGGTGAGATGTGTGCTATTTAGAGAACTGGGTGTTATCTAGGCACACGTCACAAAGACAGGACACAATGAGGGCACAGAGCACTATGGCCAAAGTGATCATGCACAATGAACTTGTTAAATCACCCATGCAATGCCACTTCATAATAAACAGGTACTTACACAACTCCAGGTAATGCTATAACAACTGCCAGCTCACAAAGGGAAATACTGATAAGTGTATGGTCATACATGACAAACCATTCAAGCCCAGTCAAACACATGCCTTCCTTTGAGCATGCATGGCAACAGGAAAAGGAGAAAAAAAATAAACCATGAAAATAAAATCAGAAATGTGACAGAAAAGATGAAAGAAGATGCAACATAAAAAGATTCCAGCCAGATTGATAAGATGGGAGATACAAGAGCTGACCAAAAGAACAGGTAAGAGCAAGGATGTGAGGGGGAGGGGTTAGTGGGGAGGAGGTATTGATACCTACCCTGCCCTTCTGCTATCTAGCTCCCAGTCTCTGGACTGGCCTGGTCTGGGCTGGGCTCTGCTGTCTCACTGAGGCAGGGTGACCCAGAACCACATGCCTAAAGAGGGCAAGAAGAAGGGGAGGAAGGAGAAGGAAAGGATGGAGAGAAAGGTTGGTGAAGGAGTATAAGAGACAGAAATAAGAAGAAGTGAAAAATAGAAAAAGTAAATCTGAAAGAAGGCTTCCAGGATCAGTATAGACCACTAGAGTGGACATAAACAGGAAGGGAAGAGAAAAGGTGTCAATACTGTGAAGGAGTAATAAGGACATTTAAAGTGTGACCACTTCCCACACAGCTGGTCTCTACTCAGAAATACATTTGCAAATACACACAAACATACTTGAACACACAGACAAGCACTCATTCGGAGTGGTCTATTATGAAAGCCTCTGCAGAGTTGGTTCTATTGAACACTTCTGCTTTTCACACCTCGTCCTGCAGAGAGAGGATGGTTGGGTGGGTGGGTGGGTTCTTTGTAACCTTTTTGCCTTAGTCACTCACTCACTCGGTGCCACCAACAGTGCACATTTCTCTAGGTTGTATACAAGCCGCTCTGTGTTATTTAGTCCTGGTGACATTTTTAGCAGTGTGAAAGTTTTTTTTTTTTCAATAATAGCGGGATTGGAGGCATATTTCATGTCTGGAGAGTGAAGTGCAAGGAGAATAGAAAGGCAAGCATGAAAGAAAAAACATAAAAAGAAAGAGAGAAAGACAGACAGAAAAACAACAGGGAAAGTACTTGAAAAGTCATGTCTCTTAAAGGTCCCATATTTTACACTTTTTCCTGTGTTTTGAAGTGTTGACATCCATAAGAAGATATATTTGTCGTTTTAAGAACCGAAAACCATCTTAATGTAGGGATTTCTCTTTGGACTGAGCACTTTGATACTTTCAGTGTTAATATCGAACCTAGACCTGCTTTATAATCAAAAGAAACATGTAAATTTCACTTTATACAATATGGAACCTTTAAGGTCACTCATTTTGCTAGAACTTTGGTCAAAGGCAAAGGAAAACTAAAAATCTCTATCATCTTTCCTTAATTTCTCTTACTTTCTCTCTCAGACGAAGGTGCTGCTGGTGAAATAAATATTAATTGCTCCTGGAAGAAGAATTGGGGCACCGTTCTTGCTCTATCTCACCAGATATGGGTCTGTCCATATAGAAGCAGTGATATATAGACGCTACCTGGTTGGTATTAATAACAGCTTAATGATGTCTCTGACAATTCCTCTAGCTAATTTAACGCCATATTGACCATGCACGCACACAAACACACTGAACCATGTACTGCGCAACCACATTGCAGCTGCTTGGTAATACACACTTCTTGTACACATTCCCACATCCAGTGATACAAACACGAACACACTCACACTCTAAGGGACACAACTGCATCGGCCCCCTAATCAGCCAGAGTGATTACCTGGCCTGCCAGCACTTTACAAAGGCTATTTATCAGGAGATCTCACTGTGCTGTGCAGGTTATAGCACCATAAGGAGTGAGTTATTAAAGACACACACACCTGACTAACTCCACAAACTGCTTGTAACATCCTCACAAACACACGACTGCACACACACACACTTACAGCATCTTCCTCTCCACTGCGACTAGGGCTGCCCTCTGCTTCCCCAAATGAATCATCTGTGGGGGGGTCTGTAGCGTCAGTGGGGGGGTCACTGACGTGGGAGGCTGAGGACTTTGAGGGAGAGCTCTGCCTGGGAGCTGGGGTAGGTGCTGTATGGGAGCACAAGCAGAGTCAGACAGCTAGAAACAAGCTGGTGTTTTGTTAAACAGGCACCAACACACAGATTGCTTACGCGAGTTGGTGGATGGTGTTGTGGAGGTGACTGGTGTCAGATTCATTTGAGAAATGTCAAAGTCGTCACAGTCGTCCGTGTCCTGGGCAGTGCCCACACGGCTGAAGTAAGTGCTGAATGCCTCTGAGGTTCCTGCTAAGTTGGGCTGATCAGCCTTCTTTGATGGCATGGCTGGAGGCTTTGCCAGCTGAAAATCCTAAAGGAAGAGGAATAAGTTAGTCATGTCTACAGTTTGACTCACTGCATGGACATTAAAGATGTAACCTGTTCTGTAATGTCTTTAATGGGAACCCCTTACAGGTACAAATTTTATAAAGATCACTTGATCAGCAAGGCTAAAATCTGGGCTGTGGCACGTCCAGTCTAACGACATCTTTATCTTGTTTTAGTGTAATGGATGAGACTGCTGCCCTGAAGAACTCTAAATTTAGTTTGGTCTAAACCAAGTGTCAGTTGAGATTAGAGAGTAAAGAAAACAATAAGAATGCTATATTAAGTTGCTGACCCTGTTTGTAATGTAGCCAGTTCAGGACTAGTCAAGGAACTCTCTCATTTATCATTCTCAATCTCTCTCGATCATTTCCTGTAATTTTTTTTATTGTAAACTACTTGCTTATTAAAATAGCTGTTGCCTTTTGCATTACAGCATTTATTCTTCATGAGGTTAGGGTTAAACAGTTTTAATGTTGACAGTATGACAATACCCATTCACACTAATCATCACGATTCACAGCAATACACACAACACATAATAATGCATGCATAATAATTTTTTTTCTTAAACCATGTATATTATTTTGTGGTATAATATGATTTGGGACTGAAATCCCAAATGTTCTATATGTTACTGTACAATGAATTGATATTTTGTTAGATCTTGGCAAAGTAAAATAGCCTCCTGCATCATAGGCAAGGCAAGGCAAGGCAATTTTATATTTACAAACAGTTTGTCTCAAAGGGCTTTACATAGCATCATAACAACATCCTCTGCCCTTAGACCCTCACATCGACTGAGGAAAAACTAGCTTGTTGAAGTGTTGTTGGTGAGAAAAAACAAAGCTTGATTCACTAGTGTTATAGTTTGTTGTACCAGATATTTAGCACATCTCTTAATTGTAGACAAATATTCCCCATTTTAGTTTCCACTCTGTATGTGAAAAAGACAGCAGAACATAACCCTGTTCATCAGCTCTCCCCACCTTAAACATCTCCTTGGCCATCTTCTTCCCCTTCTCCCCATGCTGTGGACTCGACGACGCCGAAGGGGAGGGAGCTGAAGCGCTGGCTCCAGCACCTGAATGGCTCTCGCCGGCTGGAGTCACAGTCGTGACGGGGGTGAGAGTCTGGAACATGGCAGCAGGCAGGGTGCCCACAGGCTGGGCAGGGAGGTAGGCTGTGGGGGGGAAGGCTCCGGCTGCCATGGCTGCCCACTGCTGCTGGGTGGCAGGAAAGATGTTGGCCTGGCCCCAGATGAGAGGCTGGCCACCTGGCAGCACCTGTGCTACCGGGCCTAATGGAGACTGGACCCCGAAGGCCAGCGGTGTCTGGGCAGCAAACGCCTGCTGGGACCAGTGGCCGGGGGGTACTGCACCCATTGTCACATAACCTGGTGGTGAATGGTATAAAAAAAAGGGTTAGTTGATGAGAAGAAGAAAACAAACTCCACAAACACTGGACGGACATTGTTTAAACAATCAGTTCCTGCATATTTAGTAATAAAATAATGAGATGTAGTGCAATTAATAGCAGAATCAATCAACACCACTATTTTTCTAATGCATGTATGTCAGGAGAAGGAATTCACCAACTCCTAACTACCACCTTAAATTATTTTGTTAACAGGTTAACATAAAGCTCATCCATTGTAAATATTACATACATTTATATTTTAAAGGCTCTTTCACTCTCTAATTTTCTGACTCCTCTCAAAAATATATGTTGAAACAATTAAATTAACACTACCCCAACCCCAATGTTTTTGTACCATTGTATTGATTAGAGTAAGAACAGGAACTGGACAATGAGATGATTCAAATACCTACACATGCACATGCTCACCACTGCTTTTCTTTTGCACACAAAGATAATCACCTATGCATCACAAGAGAGTGCTGCCCCACTTATGCCTGCAGCTAATGTGGTGTCTCTTAATGTTCATGGTGAACTCTCATAATTACCTCCAGAGTGAGGCAGAGTCATTATGAAAAAGCAGAGCTTAACACACACTCATTAAAATCATTCAAACTCATCAGTAGAGGCTTATTCTATTACACACTCACTCCTCTCCTCTTTCTGGTCTCCAGTTGTTACCTACAGCAGAGAAAGTTGACATATAACCTTGGCTGCCCTGTTATGGTGACATTTGCAGGGAGAGGAGGAGAGGGGGACACACAGAGGTGAAGAAGTGGAAGTCACGAAGTACACACAACATCCGAATCCCATAGGCCCTGTGCATACCAAGGCATCTTCACTACAATCATCTCAGCGTGTTTTATTACTTTTCTCTGACCACCACAGTTGCCTTTCCACAGCAGCCACAGGTAAATCAGCAGCATCTGAGGCAGCAAGCTAATGACGCATTTCATATTCAGGACACTACCAACACCACCTTTTCTCTTCTTTCCCCTCCCCTTATCTATATTTCAATTCTATTGAAATTTATCATTTATCCCCCTTATTCTCCTCTCTTCCTCTAACTTTTCTCTGCCTCTGAATCTTTTGACTCTCTGGCTCCCCTTCATCTCTGCTCTTGGCAATATTCCCCCACTCTCTCCTGCAGCGTTTGTTTCTCTTCACTTGCAGCACTGGTGTATTTTAGAATGAACAAGATCCTACCTGAGGGCACAGATGCAGGATTGAAGGGAGCAAACAGTTCTGTGGGAGGCTGCAGGCCCTGTGAAGGGTCAAGGGTGTTGGCTGGAGAGGCGGGGGTCTGCACGGGTTGATTGGGTGGTTGGTGGGTGATTGGAGGTAGGTAGGGGTATCAGGTAAAACAAAAAGGAAACAGATCAGAAACACTAGTAGGGTTTTATAAGATTACTGTGTGTGTGTGTATATATGACAGCTACTCACCGATGGAGACGTGATGTCAGGAGGCGTGGACATGTCTCCAAAAATCTCTAACTGGTTGATATTCTGAGAATCAGAGAAAGCGCACACTAGCAGTCAGGTACAGTGACAGTTCTGTTCTAGTATTTACGTTATGTGCAGCCGTATCCATTCCAGTGCAACATGCATCACACACTGCATGCAACACCACACTGGCTCAGTAAGTTTACAGTACTTACCTTGGCACTATGGCAGCAACACAGAGGAGGTTACAGAGGGGTGAGGAGAGATGATATAATGAGATGAAATGATTGACTATGGTGACATACCTACCAAGAGTTATCACAATCTTTGTCATCTGCTCCAGATAAAGGTGCTTTCCAGCAGCTGCTCTAAATACAGACCCCCACCCCCCACATCATTACTGTACCACTGCCTTCTTCTGGGCAAGTCATTAATGCTTCCCTCTTGTAGAAGATGTGTGGTGTGCCTTGGAGGGAACAACTATCAAAGACTGCAGCCTGATATGAATTTGTTCTGTATCGTTCTGTCCTTTTACAGTCTCCCCATGATCCTTCTCTTTAGTATCTTCCAATTTTTTTTTTTGCACATTAATATCTTTAGGCCGGTGGCAAGTGAAGGAAACTATTTTTAGTCAATAAAGGAATTTAAGCCTTGAGTGCATGGTCAGAGATTTGCATAAATCATGGATGTGGATAATTTCTTGAGAGATAATGAATGTTCTTAGAATATTTTCTTTCTCGTTTGCTTGTGTGGGTCACACATAGTCCATAAAGTTCTTTTTTCTTCTTTTTAAATGTATCAGCAAATGGATCTGTGAGCATGGCATTTTACAGTTATGGATCTGGATGGCTATGCTCGGGTTTTTCACAAAGACAGGAGGGGGGATAGGAGGCTGTAATATGGACTATTGTTGCTGCAGAGTCTAGCGTAGCAGATAAACATCAACTCAACAAGACGATAAGCTTGATACCCGAGATACACAAAATGGTTCATCCACAGGGACTGATAACAGGATATACATGGGATTAAATTCTGAAAACACATTTTAACAAACACTTTTCCTGACCTAAAATGCATTAAATTCCCCTAGTTGCCACTCAGTGGCACAGAGTCAATACCACAGAGGCTTTCCTAATGTTCTTCAAACAGAAACCACTGGCACCGGAAAAGTGCCACTGGAGTGTTCAAAAAGCATAGGAAGATGGGCAATTATAGACTTTCTGTCCACTTTTTGTTCACCTGACTCAATAGTCTTGTCTTGTCATGTGTGGAGGCAGTGAGTGTTATGAATGGTTTACTAATGTACGCAAGTCGGTGACCACAAGCCCTCTGATCTTTATGTCCTGACCTTAAAGGAACCCTGCTCTTAACCGGTGGACTGTTCCTCTCTTGACTGTACCACTCGTCCTCCCTCTTTCGCGCACATGCGTACATGCGGTACTCAACTCTTAATCCTGCCACAACGTGGTTACCATAGCAACATCAAGGTTGCATGTTTTATTCATAAATGACCAAGGGTCAAGATTGGGGGTGACTAATTAACTAATTCATGAGGGCTGATGGGTTATCTTTAGGACAGTAAATTACCTATTCAAAAATGCTCAACACAACAAGATCATTGTGCTTCCCTGTATGTTTGTATAGCTCCTTACCTGAGTCCCCATATGCAGGTCTAAGTCTATCAGGTCTGCCACAACCTGCTGTTGCTGCTGCTGCTGCTGCTGCTGTTCTTGCTGCTCTTGTTGAAGGGGCTGATCATGATAATGATGATGCTGATGATGGTGGTGGGGGGTGTTTTGATGTCCAGTCTGCAATCGCAACCCCAGTGTTAGATGGCAGGTGGAATGAATATGTGCTCACACACAAACATATTAGTTGTTTTCATACATTCAAAGAGTGGCAGAGACAGAAAGGAGTGAGGTGAAACGAAGCTAATTTAAAAGGAGAAGGTGATGGTCTGCAGGTGTTCTAGTAATGATACGCACGCGCACACACATACACGCAGACACACACACACACACACACACACACACACACACACACACACACACAAAGCAAGATTCTCCTTCCCAGACTTTAAGACCAAGCAAAGATTTAAAGAGGTTTAAAGATCATCCCTACCTTAAGTATAAACTATAGCACTGAGCTGGGGTTTAAACCCCCTTTGTGTTTCTGCAAAGCCTGCTCCCATGTGTCCGGAACCACAGTGTGAGCCAAATGGAGAGCCAGGCAGACACACACGAAGGATCTGGATTAACTAACTGCTGTTTGCTGTATGTGAAAGCAGAGGGTAGGAGTATGTTCAACTATAAGAAAAAACTGCCCTGTCCCATTCTCTGTCCTCAGTGGCGGTGTCTCAACCTCTGTAATGCTTGAAAATTACATGCTACAACTGTTTTATTATCATCAACAGGTCTACAAGATAAAAACACACAAAAAACTATATCCATGTGTTTGAATGTATTTTAAACTCACCCCTGACATATGTGACTGCATAAGAAAACCTTCAACATTGTCTGCAACAGCAGAATGATGATGGTTTGGACAAAAGCTTTCTCCTGCACTAGTTCTGACATGTAATGTGCAAATTAGTCTCGCAAAGCAAAAGTAGCTTGTGCAGCACAATATTGCTGAGTATATTCTTTTCTCAGGATGAAAATGAAAGTATGGCCATCATTAAGGGATAGTAATAACAGCTTGCCCAATACTAATCAGCTCTGGAAAAATGTTCCACTTTTTTTTCATAATGGTTCATTACAATCCAACTGATGAAATAAATTTATCTGGATTTTTTTTATACATTTAAATTTATATCACAGTTGGAAACACATAGTACCTGCTGTTCTCGTCTATAAGAGCCACACTCTCTTGCCTTCCTCACTCTTGCCCTCTGTCCATCCCTCTCTTGCCCTGCCAATTATCCCTCTGTGCCCATTAAACGCTCTCACCATCTCGTCGCCTGGCCCTTTATCTTTATCAGTGCAGCCGCCACCTATCAATTAGCCATCTCCAGGGAAACAGTAATTACCTGTGCACATGTGTTCTGCATACAATTAACGCAGCCTCTCTAATTAACCGCACCTTGTTGATCCCCTGCCACACGCATGCACGTACACACACACACACAAACAAACACACAGACACACATGCATGCACACGCACACACAGAGAGACTCACAACCAGACTACACCAAACATTTTTTTTCTCAGTATTTGCACAGGCTATTTTAATATAAGCTTTATTTACACTGGAAGTCAGTTTAATCACATATTTTGATTTCCTTATCATATCATATCATATCATATCATATCATATCATATCATATCATATCATATCATATCATATCATATCATATCATATCATCATGTCCAGTGTTTGAGCAGAGTTCACGTGTTTGGCTTTTTGGTGCAAATATGTTGACTGTTGATTCAACACTCTCTCAGTTCTTACAGGGTCAAGAGCACTGTAGATTCAAATGATGTGTGTGCATTCTTGTGTGTGTACTTGTGCGTGCGCGTGCATGCCTGTTGTATTGATTTGTCATCATTTAGGAAGGTGGCCGAGTAAACAACAGAACAGATCACTGTAGACAGGATGTCACATCTCTGCCACTGGTATCATTTCATCTGAGGTGAAGTGTGTGTGCATGCAGCACTGATCTCATCTAACACTACTACAGAGCTCTGTTGGTCCAGCTGCTGAAGAGACAATGAACCTCTCCTGCCAATGGAGTAAACAGCAAATCCACCCTAAATGACAATTGTCAGAAAACTGATCCTGCCTGTGGTCACTCTCCAATCAGTATTCACAGCAGGTGCTACTGCAGAGATCACACCATGTTGGCAGAATAGGAAAAATGAGCATACATCCAAATGTTAAACTGGCAATGAGCAGGTTTTATGCTTCAATTTCTGGTAATGAAGTAAATGTTGATTACACAGTGTAATGACTATAGAATATTGGCATCACTAGGTATTGTAGCCTTGTTCAGGAAGTGGAAGAACAACAGCAAATGTGGTAAACAAGAGTGAGCCTAAGATGAGCATTCCCTCGATGGAGAGAGCTCCAGGACTTGAGAGAGTACAGAACCAACATTCAGTTGGCAGAATTTCTACTAGATCAGTAAGTAACAAAACCTGCCTGGTGTTAATACAACAATGTTTTAATCTGCAATTGAATTTCTTGTTTTGCATCTTGCTTTAAACAGTAGCTATGTGTCTTATGCCACCACCAGCAGAAAATGAACCAGGATCAACAAGGACACCAAGACCAGCCAAAAAGATATAACTATGTTAAATTCTCTGTTATTTCCAATAGTGGTGTTGATTCTTTCATGTCCTCTGCTGTGGGTGGGTGCTGGGCTCTGGGGTAAACTGATCCAGTCTTTGCAACAACTGCGCCAAGCTTCCTCTTGAAGTGTTGCATTATTTAATTCATGCATTATTTAACCCCAGTGCAACCCCTACAGTCACTCCATATAAACAATAATCTTAAATGTTCAATTTACCTGAACTGATTTCATTGGTGTTAAGATGGATTTAATTAAACATTATACTGCCACCAGCAGTGGCTTAGCAGCAACACAACACTGCATGTCTTTCCACTGAATGTAAGATCTTGCAGCTATCAGAAATTCCCAGTTTATCCTGGAGGCTTATGTGAAAATCAGGAAGCTGCTCAAATTTACCAGTCGATGCAAAAGTGGCTTTTTGACATTTGAAGGAAAAAACCTGCTGTGACATCACTGAAAAATTCAACCGATATAGAGCAGCAGCACAGCAGCAATTTCCTTCCCCCTGTGAGTCTGGATTTATCTTAGCTAAATTAAATTATCTTCAAATTGCAACACAAGCTGCCTGCCACAAATGAATTTCAAAAATTTCTATGATCCATTTATATTTCTGTGATCCAGGGTTATATTTACTCCCTCTGATTGACTGGGAAGCCGAAAAGACTTCAAATTTGCTGTATTTAAACCTGAATGGACGACTGGTCCAATTGGTTGCACAACAAGAGAGAAATATTGGATTTGTTCACGTTCAGACGCCGGCCAACACAAAAGCAATCCAAATAGCAGCATGTGTTGTGGGCTGGGTGAGGAGAGAACAGAAATACTATGGTGTCTGTAAGCTTCTTACCAAAGCTGGGGATAATATGCAGCCAGAAAACTGCGAGACTGATATCCAGCCTACCAAAATAGAGTGGGATTCTGACTTCCAGCAGTGGCGTGGGGGAGTCCAGTGTTAGCGGTTTAGTGATAAAAGAGCCACTGCAGGGTGAATATGCACAGAGATGGTGTGCTCTGGTTGGACTAAGAGAATACTGATCTACATAACAGTAGGGTCAGATGCAGTGTTGACACAGACACCCAGGACCTGGTTATTGTAAGTGTGAAGGTTTTAGCAGATTAAATCAGGCAGCAATATAACTAGCATCTTTATGGGCAGATAAAGAGCAGCTGAGTTATAGTGCAGCCTGACAGTGGTCAAGGTCATCTTTCATTAGAACCACTGGCAGAGTGAGCCAATAACAAGTGCTTACAGATAAAAACACACACAGACACACAGACACACAGACACACAGACACACACACACACACACACACACACACACACACACACACACACACACACACACACACACAAATAGTGATACAGATATCCCCAGCAAACACTTACTTATATACATGAGCGGTGTGAAAAACATCCTTAAGAGTAGATTCAAGAACATGAGGCCATGCACATTTACAGTCAGTCATATCATTTATATTCATGACACAGTGAAAAACAATCTGCAAAAAGGTCATGCAGGTTTTTACTGGATTCAACACTGGCACAGCCTGACATGCTTCATCGAGCAAACTGACATGACACACATCCGCACATGTACAGTATCCCAGTTAACCAAAAAGGAGCAGGCATCACGAAGCATGAGAAGGGCACCGGCCACCACAGCTACGGCACAAGCAGAAGAGTAGCACAGCACACTGCACAAGAGCACTGGGTCCCAGCAAACCTCTCAGGGAAAGAAAATCACAAACACACCGGGTCACTGTGTGGGAGATATGTTAACAGGTAGTGGAGTCGATGCAAAATTAGAGATCCACAAGGCTCTGAAAGGAGGGGGCACCAGAGGAAAAGGCTCAGGTGTGACAGCTGAGAGGTTTGTCTGAGAGGGGGAGGGAGTAGCCGGACACAAGCAAACACACGGTCACTCACTGGGTGTCGCTTTGGGACGTCATAGACCCCTTCCTTCTGCTGACTGGTGGGAACCTACACAATTGGCCAATAAAGTCAGAGAACAGCCGAGAGAGCCTGTTACCTCTGGATCAATCAAGCAATGAAACAGTCTTTTCACATCACCGTTATATCACTGCAACACTACATGCCAACTCAAAAACTGATCTAGTGTGTGTGTGTGTGTGTGTGTGTGTGTGTGTGTGTGTGAGAAACAGCAGGGTTAATCCAAATTAAAACCTGTAGAGTAAAGACTAATCTACTAGATAAATCAGTAGACTGATGGTTCCCCTTTCTTGCTCTCTCCCTAATAAAGAATGGATAAAGCCGCTGCTTATCACACCCAGAGACATGTAATAACTCAGATTGTCACACACATGGAGACATGTAATATCTATGTCACACAGGCAGATAGATCTGACAGTGTGTGCAATGAGAAGAAACAATGAGCACTGATATCAAAATGCTGATATATATGAATCCTGGGATGGTTTTTGTTACTCCTAATGTGACACAAGGTTTGAGATAAAGTTTTATTCTGATTCCTAATCAGATTGTGTGCTAAATGAGAAACAGTTCTGATGTGTCTAGCACAGCCTGTCCCATTCTTTCTCCTCCTCTCGATGCCTTGTTTACTTCTTTCACATGTTTATTTCCAGAGGCTGCCATCTTTATTCATACATTAGTTCCTCTGTGGCTGGAGGCTGGCTGGGGCTCACGTTTCTTACGCCTGATATGTGTGTGTGTGTGTGCTGGGTGGAGTGAGGGTGAGGGGCGGTTGTTTGTATGTGTATCCAAACATTTCTCCGCTTGTGAATGTTTGTGCACGCGCCAGCACTCTTTTCTATTTTCAATCCATTTTATTTAAAGATCAAACGAGAGGCTGGTGATTAATCTTTCTTTCCCCCACTTTCTTTCATCTCCTCGAGAAAAAAGAGAGGGAGAGGAGGCGAGAAAAAGAGGAGGGGTCCTCTTTGCACACAGGCTAGGAATAACCTCCATATCCCCTCCACGTACACAGTACCCTCCCCCCTTCATTCCTCGGAGGTCTACCCATGCCTAAGAGGAGTGTGCCCTGAGAAAGGTTTGTCTCCCGGGGCTAGCTAGCTTTGGCTGTTAAGGCCCTCTGGAGTGTTAGCTGGTTGTTCGCCTCTGAATCTTATTGCCTTTTACTTCTTTTATCTCCATTTTTATGTGTGAAAACGGAAGTCATTACATTTATGAGCAGGCCACAATATATTTATCCCATTAATGAAGGATGTAGCTTGTGCATGTTGGCCAGCAGACGACATAACTCAGACACAAGCAGACAAGACAAGCTTGTGAGTACCTGATAAATGCTCTCTTCTGATTGGTCGCGGATGGGCTCGTGTCCCGCCTCAAACACAATGTACTACAACATCAGCAGCAGAGGGTTGAGAGAAAAACAGGAGGTGGGAGAAATATTGGCAGATAAAGAAATTGAAAGAAAAGTGGTGAAATTGCAGAGGTGATTAGTCAAACAGTAGTGTCAAAGGCTCTCGCTAAAAAGCAGCTGAAGAATAGATCCCTGGTGACACATGGAGGAGAATTTAAGCAGCAAAAATTCCCACAGCAGCTGAGAAAACTAATACATCTTTCAGCTTATTATGCACTGCAACTGGGAGACATGCACAGAGACGTACGGCCACAGACCCACATACACACTGATTTGATCGTCTACCAGTGTAGATGACTCCACACACACGTTGCCCACCAAACTGCACATATTGCGCTGTTACCACAACTGTAACCAAACAGGGACCATCTCCCCACAGTGCACACAGAGAGAAGAGCAAGCTGATTGGCTAGTAAATGAAGCAGGTGAAAGCAGCAATGTGATTGGTCAGGAAGTTACCTGGTAGACCGGGTCCTCCAGATCCTCCTCCAGTATTGTCTGCAGATAAGCGGCAGCAGGAAAGAGTGGGAGAGATCAAACGGGGAGGACAGAAGAACAGAGGGGAGACGTCAGAAGAGAGGGAAGAGGAGGGGAGTTAAGCTGGAGGAGTAGAGAGTCTAGGCGGAAAGCACAGCAAGACACAGCGGCTTCCTTGCATTCACTTAATCATTTGGCAATCATCATAGAGAGGGAGATAGAGAATTAAAGAGAAATAAACAGCAGATAGAACAGAGTAAGGTGAAATAAGTACAATGGGCAAATGATGCCATTGATGAAACCTAGAAAGTGGGTGCTCCATACGTCACTCACTTGCTTTGATGTTTTTTGAGTCTTACTTGACTTGTCTGTCTAGAGTCTCCCAGATGAAGCCCATCATATTTATGGCAGATGATTAAAGTAACGGTAAAAAAAAAGACAGCAACAGTGAGATGTGAGGTGTACCTGGTAGACAGCCTGCTCACACTGCTTGTCTTTCTGGGCCTTCTTCTCCATCTCCTCCCTCTGCTTTATCTCATAGATGAGCTGGAACAGGTCCCGCAGGTCCAGGATAACAGGCTCAGCCTAGGACAGCAAGGACATATTATCCAGCATCCTAATAGGCACACACTATACACAGTCATAGCATCGATCACAAATTGTGTATTGCAACCATGCCTGCTTATTCCAGTTATGTGTTGATTAATGCTGGATGAACCTCAGGGTAGGCGACTGAGACTGTGGTCAAACTGGCATTAGTGTTGCAAGAAAAATAAAATAAAAAATCACCACGTTCTCATTTACTCTCCACACACATATCTGCACAATCACTCCAAACTCTGTTCCTGCTCTGGGTTCAGACAGTGAAGGGAGCAGATACTGGCCTCTCGTCTTTCCTTGTTACACCCTCTTGTCACAGGCACCGACAACAAACCTGTTAGATGTCTCACAACATATAACTACTGTCACAGTGCAACAGCAAAGAGTCTTATAGTGCAATGATGTTTCAGACCTAATCAATTATTGACCGGAGCTATGCGAAGTGCAGCCAGAGTTCATAGACTTGACGCTGCCTTGCATAAAGTGCTTCTATTTTAGTCTTTCTGCAAGATGTTAAAAGCAGGATGGAGCTGCTAACGAACACACTGCCGTAAACTGTGGCTTCTGTGGAGCCAACAGTGTAGCATACTCACTGTCAGACTTAGATCGTGTTTGCATTTGAAAATACGAGCTCAAATCTCCATTTTTTCTTTCCATTTCATTAACTTTCACTAACAAAACTTCAAGGTAAGAGAACAGTGAATTTTACAACTGTAAATGCAGAAAACTTTGAGGATAGTGTAGGAGGAGTGGCCAGCTCATAGGACCAGAGAGATAAGATAACCTCAAATCATCATTCTAGAATTAGAATGACTAATTCATAGCCTTGGGTAAAAACTGTGAATGATTTTAACTGAAAGTGGTGGTAAAGACTTTAGACTGTAGACACACTGTTCTATTTAAATCTGCACTGATTGGGATTTCTTGACCCATATTAAATTCTGGTTCAGTTATTGGTGGTATATCTCCAGGATGACCCTATATTGAATTCCCCTCTAATTTCCCATCTATTTCAATCAGTGATTTTCTGAATTTCCTATGACTTTTGACAACCTCCAAAGAATCTGCCCGAGCACAATGTACAATTAGAGAAGGTGTACAGCAATGATCACACAGCCAAAATAGCATTTGATCCTTGACTCTGAAAGATGGACAACTTTGACTGACTTTGACCCACACGGCAGCACATACATGTTAGCATTGACATTTTGTTAACTCCCACTACACCAAACAGTTTGTTTTTGTATGAGCCCAATCATGGATTTGGAGAACTATAACACAGCCTGTTTGCATTTCTCTGTGGACTGAGCACTTTGATACTTTCATCGTATTGATATAGAACCAAGACATGCTTTGTAATCAAAAAAGACAAGGACATCTTACTTCATACAATATTGGACCTTTTATATTTACAAATGTAATTACTTCATAATACCTTTACATGCCTTCTAAGTTGTCTTTAAATTCTCTGTAAGCTTCCTACAAATTGGTACAATTTTGCTTTTATAAAGAATGGACCCATTCATATTAATTACAACTTTTCTAAAAAAAAATCACAACAAAGACGTCTACAAAATCCTTTCCTACACAATTAGTGGACTTCCATCTGCACTAAAACTTGCTAAATAAAACACGTCTTTCTTGTGCACCGACTTTAAGTTTAGAAGTAAGCCAATTACTTTTGAATGTTCCTCTAAATTGGCCTTTTCAGAGCAACCTTAAGTCTCAGTCTTCATGATGACAGAGACGCTTTGTTAATTCACATCAAAGTGGTTACTTTCCAATTACAGGATCATCCTCTGCCATAAGCTCTCTGCCTCCTCCCCTCTCATTGTCTGCTCCACATCTAATTGTCTACATGCTAGTGATGGCTGGTTCAAATACTGAAAATGGGAGAAGAACATAATTGTGACCTTTACTCAGGCACACGTCACTGAGCAAAATTCTTTATGTGTAAATGCAGCTGGCATGTTGAGTAAAGCCTGATAGCTGTGTGTGTGTGTCTGTGTCCATCTGTCTTAGAGGCACAATTCATGACCCGAGGAGGATGGATATGCCATTAGAGCAGGTGACACACACTCAAACCTTCATTGACTCACTATAGGAAATCAATATGGCTACAGAGTGAGCCAGCTGGATCCAGACACAAACAAACCAGGCCAATGGACACAACATCAGCAACAACAATCATAACATGTGCACTAGGAGCACTCAATATCATATGTTTCTGCAGGACCGAACATGAACCCTTACAGGCACAAACAGAGCTCGAGCTCTACAGTGTAAACAGCTTGTTTGATGAACAGCGCGAAGGGACACAAGCTGGTGTTCAAGGGTCCTTATCTAAATGTCAAGAGGTTTGTGCTATTGAGAAAAGACCCTGATGGTACATTAACCTACACACAAAGGCTACGTGGCAAAAAAATATGTGTACAAACACATGCTAAGTGCTCAAATGTACACACATACACACACACACACACACACACACACACACATCTTTACACACAGATACCGACCGACTGTGCTGTCTTGATCGCCACAAAGCGGTGGTTCCCTTCCTTCCCACAGACATAGCCGAAGGCTCGGTGGTCAGTGATGTCCTTGGCAATGTAGGAGATCTCATGGACTGCATGGTGGTGTTGGAGGACCTGAAACAGTGCATGACACAGGATGTTTTCATGAATTATGCAGACAAAATCAAAAACCAACAACTTTATCAATGTGATATTGCTATAATATTTTTCTAGAAATTATGGCTGTTTTTTTTATGGATATATGTTTATTTTATGGATATAATCTCAAACAAATGCATTTAAAACTTGTAGAATAATAAATGAATAGGGATTTAAAAAGGACATTGCATCTTTCATAAGTTTATATGTACTTATGCACTTGATATGTAGCACTTCATGAATTAATATGATTAAATTAAGTTTCTGATGTGCAAAAACTACAGTGGCCCTGAGAGTGCAACACACTGCAAACATCTGTCAAACGACACAACACATGTTTTCAAATCATTTTATATCAGGCTATTTTATTTAATAGTGACAGTGAGAGAAGAGAGGATGACATGCAGCAAAGGTCCGCAGGTCAGGGGCAGCCTTTTTTTTGTTTGTGTGTAAACTGGAAACACTTATTTGCAGCACATTCACGTATTTGGTTGTGTTGTCAGTATTTGCAGTATTTGTATCGCATGTGCTGTCAGATTGATGGGGATGTATTTGCATGTGTTTTCTTAAATTGCAGTGTATTGAGGTCTCATGGTCACCATAAAAATACAACTGAAGAATTCACATTCCTGTATACTGCTGACAAAAAACTCCACAAGTGACACAGAGACAAACCCTCTCACACTGAGACCTTGTATCTTGTATTAAACTGTTTCTAGCTCCCCTGCCCTCTCTTGTTTAGCCTGGGTGGGAAGTGCCAAGCTGGCGTTGCCTGTGGCAGATGGCACTGTTTTTCCTGAGGACAGAGGGGGGATCAGTGACAATCACAGCTCGGCAAGCTGTCGACTTGATCACTTCATCTGTGCCCTCACTCACAACACACAACACACACTGACTGATGGAAGAGCTCTGTTGAGCCTTGGATGTCACACACACATACAAACACACACAAAATAGAACTTAATATGCAATGGCTCTGTTAACTCACACTAAACATCTGCTTTGTTGTCATTGTCTATGGCAGCAGCATTGGATGCTGGATGCAGAGGCATAGAGTCATAATGACCAAGTAGCCCTTGCATACATGCAAGGGATTAGAGAGCTACACATCAGAGATTAAACACACACATCTGCTCTTTGAAGCTACTCCAAGAGAAAGAAATGGCAGAGTTTAGTGACAACAATTTAACACTGGGGCAGTGGCACAAACACACACGCCAAAGCACACTCACTCACACATACAGAGGCCCAGCAGAAACAGATAATCATTGTATGAGTCATGTCTTCTAAATTTAATAATTAGAGTAATGATTATTATTATTACCTCTGATTGACCTGAAAATGAAAACCAAGTCAGTGAACATACACACACACACACACACACACACACACACACACACACACACACACAACACACTTACAAATCACACAATGCAAATACACACACACACGCACAGGCACACACAGCTCATTTGCAGAGGTTATTGAATTATCTTGGGGTGGGTGGTGAGGTGACAAAGAGGGGCTCTGATTCAAGGAGTGCGGAGGGAATGAGATTAAATTCAATTGTTCTGTCTCATCTTGCTAAAAAGTCAGAGAATAGAAACTGCGGGAACCAAGATACATTTATATATGTTTAGTTCAGTAAATGTAATAAGTTTGTTTCATGCAACTAAGTTAAAATGTGTGATCTAATTAAATAAATTGCAGTTCTTTAAAGCTCAGTTTAGTCATTCATGTTGCAAAAAACAATGACATTCTGTGAAGACAATATGTAGTATGTAATGTGTGGTAGTATATAATCTTTCTTCAAACAGTGAAGGTGCTTTTTTTCGGGGGGTGATCAGTTGAGGAAAAGGAGCCACATGGTTTTCTAATAGTAGTAGAGAATATGGATGAGGAGAAGCTAACTTTGTATACTCCTGTATAAGGATACTGCCAGATGGTGGAATAAAGATACTTTGTTTTGTCCTTTTTATATCAGATTCCTAGTGTTAAATTTTTTCCTCTTCAAGTTGCTGTACGTAGGTTAAGCCAAGGCAATCTTTAACCTCAACTCTGTAGAAACAACTCACATACACAGGCAGTTAATAACCAGTCTAAAGTTGAATGAATCAGTTTCTGATTTACACATTTAACGACATGTAGACATTCCACAGGGATGTTGGTGTAACTTTTTAAAGGACCAGTCACATTCAGAACATCCCAGTTTCAGTTTGGTTAACATTTGCCATCTTTCTGGAACAACCTTGTAACAATATGGGAAAATAAGTATAGGTAAGGTAGACTGTAACAGCTATGTAACTACCGACTATAGTTTTCATCTGGCCTCTAAAAAACATTTTATGCTTTAAAAGGCTTTATATTTAACAAACTCTAATTAGAGTAAGGATTTCGTGCTGCTTATAACCAACAACAAAAAAAATTCTAACCAGGCTTTTGTGTTCAAATCAAATTTTGGACACTTACATTTAATTTCTACAATTTGTACAAATAACGCAAATGAAATGTGAAAGTCAATGTCATGGAATATTAGCCATCTTATACCTTCACAGCAGCACTCACGGAGGAGATAAGTAGAATAATCTTAATATACAATATTAATTGGAGCTGGCTCAAACTTTTTCCTCCACTGTAAAGATCACTTGTACTGTCATGCGCACACTTAAAACTGGAAATAATGTTATAATTTTCAGCGACTTGCTGCACAGCTCTTGGTGAAGTGTGAAGAGAATGGTTGTCTTAAATCCCAGGAGGGTGGTCATCGCCGAAGCCAACGTGTCTAGAAGCATCAACTCTCAGATACAGCTCAAAGTGGCTTAAATACGATGCGTTCTCTGGTGAAATGTTTGCAAAAACAGGTGGGTGTATAAAGAAAGTCGATACTGACTGCGTACTCTCTCTCCTCTTCCTCCACTTCTCTCATCCAGCACTGTTGATATGCACACCTGGTCACTCTCTCACAATCTCACGCAAACTCTCTGTTTCTCTTACATATACACACACACACACACACACACACACACACACACACACACAGTGTCACGGTGTCTCTGAGGGACTGTGGGCAGCATGCCCCTCAACCGCTGCTGGCCACTGAACCAAGATATTCCCTGTAATGCTGAGAGTGAGGAGAGGGGAGGAAAAGCAGTAGGTTATTGTGTCTCTGCCTCCTGCTCGTCACATCTCTAACCTGGGTAGGGGTAGAGGTGCAGAGGCTATCCAGTCTCCAGCCAGCAGGACAGGACTGAGATTTGCAGTTAGCTTTGAGCTTTAATTAGTTCCTTGCAAGAGGTTGCACTGATGCAGCTACTCATCGAGAGTTCTACACCAGTCATTAAAGGACACATGCACAAAAATTCAACAATTTTATAACAGTTTGAGGCTAAGATGGGTGATACAGTGACTAACCGCATGAACAACACAAACCAACACATAATGACATTTTAAAGGTCCTGAAAACCTATTTTCTCAATCTGCATCTTCTGAACAGTTTTGAGTTTTCTTCTTCTCTCTCCTCTTTTTACTGTTTTTTTAATGTGGGCTGGGCTGAACTAGAAACTTGTGCACCAATAATGATTAATTCACTTTTGACAGCTACTTCTGTTGTTTACTTGTGTTGCTGAAGCAACTGTCAAATTTAATCAGCCACATTTACATAGTTCACATTGGGTTATAGAGAATTTTTTTTTTTTTTTTACCATTAAGGAGTTCAAATATCTCTCCAGACACATTTTAAAATGTGTAAAAATACTATGCTTTGTGATTGTGATTAAGATTTTGTTTAACACGTTTTTATCCCACATAAAAAGCGAAAGAAAAATCTAAATCAAGGGCTGGACACACATGTATTCTGACTTCCTCGTTGAGAAATCTGGATCAGTCAGATCCAGACGCAGGAGATTGGGGCATCTTTTAAGTGTTTATGTTTTCTGTTAGCTGGTAACTAGCAGTGGCTGATACAGTGTGGTCAGGGGTCCACTAACAAAGACCTTGCCTCATTCTCACTCAATTTTCTGTGTCTCTACAGGTGTGTGTCAAGCCTCTGTGTTGCTTTCTCTGCCTTTTTCTCATTACATACACAACAGGGGAGACAAAGACACGTTGATGCTGAGAACATCTCATTTGATGCAGCCACAATCCATTCCCTCAAGCTTGACTCCTCAGTTCATCTCACCCTCTGACCTCAACCCCCTCAGCAAAGTCTTTTTTGCTTAGGAAGGTTCCAAACTGAGTGTAATGACCCAGATGTACCAGAAGAGCTGGTCCAATAGTCAAATTGGGAAGGAAAGGTGCTTCAGTGCTTCCTGCCTTATCTCTTTTAGCATAGGAAACACTGGACCTTCCTTTTCGAAAGGCAAGGAGAAAATGCCGCTCCACATTTCCTTGCTGCAGCAATATTCAAAACTATGTATGATGGTAGTTTCCCCACAGCAGACCCACTTAAATATAGAAACCAGAACCTGTTTTATGCTTGTGACAGGATCCCAAAACCTAAGGAAATCCTTGTATGATTATCTGAGCTCCACATCCACAAAAATAGAAAAATTGGTGGTTGGATTATCAACACACAAATCCTGGATTCTACTTCACATCTTTCCTTGACCTTATGACATTTTCCATTGAGAGTGTTTAGGAAAGGAGATGATTTTGACTTTTCGACAGCAGCCCCTGAGTGAATGAGTGGAAGGGTCTGGCATTGACACCAGTGTGTGCTGTGTCTCTTCTCTCTTTTGTTTGCCTTGCTACAGCTGCATGAATACTTTACTTCAGGGTCTTAATAGCTCCCTGTCCCTATCCCTCTATGTGTACTTTAGTTTACTTGAGTTTAGGCCTTCACTCTTGTGAGTTCTTGACCTGATGTGGTGCAGTGGCCCTGACAAGACTGACAAAAAGGGCTGGAGAAGGTGGTGTTGCATGTGTCTTATGTGTGTATGTGTGTATGTGACTGGAGACAGAGGCTGATAGAGAGAGAGAGACATGTCGGCCTGCCCTCTGCTAGATTAATGTCTCCCATCTTCTTCTCCTTCATCTCAAGCACCACCTCCCTCCACCCTGCACGACCTTCCCTCCTCCAAGAGAGAGGCCATCCATCCATTTGTTCATCCATACATCCATCCGCTCATCTGGCTGACTGATGCACAGGAGGGGAATGAGACTGTCAAGATCCCTGAACCTCAGCAGAGACATTCTCTCTCTCTTTCCCTCCATCTCCCTCTCTCCCTCCATAGCCATTAGGAGCAGTTGAAGGACTGATAGTAAGGACAGCATATCTCTATAGTTAATATTAATGTGCACAGACAGAGGACAAGGTCTCCCTGTAGTGAGCCTTACTCTGACATATGCTCACCGATTCTCCACCTATCCCTCCAACTCTGCTTCTGTCTCTGTCCCTCCCTTTCATCCTCCCTCTCTTGACTTTTAAACACCCTTATTTCCTCTCACCCTTTCTCGTTTCTTCTCTTCTCCACTTCACCTTTCTACCTGTGTATACCTTTTTGTTTTCTTTCTTTCGCCCTGGGTTCGAAGCATCAGGAAGAGGAATGAGATGAAGAGAAATAAGGGTTATAAAAAGAGGGATGAAGGATTGGACTCGTAAGGGATGAGTTTAGCTGCCTCCAATAGGGCTGCCACGTGGGAGGCCGCTGTTTACCATGTCCTGCCTGTCTAATACCCCACACTTCTGAATTACTGCTGGGTACCCGCTTACACACACACACACACATACACATGCACACAGTGCCACTGACATCCAGCTCCTATTGAGGTGTAAATCTCAGGCTTACCATGTCAGCCACTAAAGCCAGGTGCCGAGAAGAGAGCTTCACATTGTCTCTAAACCAGACTATGTTGACAGCCAGACTATGTTGACAGCCAGTCAAAACAGAGCAAAATGCTGCATGCTGCCTATTTATACTGCACACACAAACAGCAGATTTTTGTAAAATAATTTTGTTTTGCTCGAGCTGCTAAAATAAAAAATAAAAATAAAATAATAATAATAATAATAATAATAACACTCAATTCTAGTGGACAAACTCAGCCAAGCACCTTTAAATTGATTTCTTTAAAAGTTTCTGGGATTTTATGGAGCACTAATTTTACATTAGTAACACCAAAAGAAGGTTAAATGGCCTGTTTGTCCTCCATCTAGAGCATATAGTATCCTGGGGAATGTAGGCACTCTATTTCTTGCTCAAGGATAAAGTGACAGGTATGGGCAGTTGGGAAACTGAACCTCAATAACACCTGTCAGGGGATCCTTGAGTAAGAAATAAAAAAAAAAAATCACCATGCTCTACTGGTCACTTTCCCTAGGGATGCAAGTATACTCATTCTGCAACAGCATTTAACAACTGAATTCATGGTTCATCTGCACATTGGGTGTCTATGTGTGACTGGTCCTGCAGTCATGAATCTCTGAATCGTCAATATGTCTCACCATCAGCCAAACTAGGACAAACCCCTGTACAGTTATTGCTTTTTGGGAAGATGGTGGTGATTCTACAATCTCATTGGACAGCGAGAAAACAGCTGGTGAAGTGATTGGCAGATGGAACTGAGAGTCAACAGAGGTAGAATAATAGCAGAGTAATTCAGAGAATTGAATAGATCCAGTTGGTCAACCAGAAAAGCAGCAATGTAAGATGGAAAATGCATAATCCTGGAGCATAATCTGAAACCACTGTTGTCGTTGTTTGCAAGCAGGCAGACAATGGGATGGCCATGTTCTCTCATCTACTGAGGCCTTGTTCTCAGGGTTTCAATTAGGGCCTCCTGATTTCCCCAGGGCCCCCTCCCTCTCATGGAGATGCCTCATTAACAGAGGAAACACACGCAAAGGCAGAAACTGCATTAAGGCACGTATGTGCGTGCCCACACACATACACAGACGCATCCACTCGCACGCACACAAACACACAAACACACACACACACACACACACACACACACACACACACACACACACACGCACTTGTGTTCTTACCCCTGACTTCTCATCAAAGATCTTGATCCCTCCAAAGGAAACCGTCAGAAACACCTTCTGTTTGTGTTCTCCTTTGGACCGTGCTGCTGCAGCTATACCCTGAGGACAAAAAGACACACACAGAGACATTGAGTGAATAACCATGTTAGAAGCAGGACAGGAGCATATGTGCAGTGTAATTGAAAGGCAATTTCTCATGTGTCCACCTCTCAATCTAAATATCTTTCTGTGTGATTATACTTTTTTTTTTTAAAAAAACTTGTCAATAACTTTTCATCTCTCTACGTCATGAGTGACAAACATCACACAGTGGCATCATTTTATAATCAGGTCACAGGAAAAGGTACAACAGCCTACACACAGTCCAGATACATGGTTCAAACAATTACTTAGATATAAGGTAAATTTATTTACAACAAAAGCAAACAAGCAACAGTAAATTAAAGAATGTATTTGTGAATCATAGTAGATTCAACTTTTCTTGGATAACCAGGAGCTGAATACCTCTTCACAGACATTTACTTACAGGCTATTATTTGGGGAATCATCTTTTATATTGCTACAAACTTTAATCCATATTTAAAGTGGAAAAACTAATATCCACTACTAAATACACAAACGTAACATCATATCTCAGGTTGTCGAAAGGCATTATGCTAAATGTAGCTAATAAATAAAAGGCATTTCCCACAAAAGCTAAATTGCAACACTTCACAACCTGATTGAATTGACTGATCATATTCTAACATATTGATGTATAACCCATGTGTATCTAAAGTTAGAATTTCCCTTCAATGTTCACCCCACTCCCATTTGCATAAGGTGAGCCACAAAAGAAGAAGAAGAGAGAGGGGTGAGATCAGAGAAGAGAGGGAGCTGGGCCAGGAGAGGGAGGAGCAGTGTGAAAGAAGAGGTGGAGAGATCAGAGAAAAAGAGTTGATGGATTTCCTGTCTGAATAAATGAGGAGGAGGGAGGCTGTTTGATCAATGAGCTGTCTACCCTCTCCTCACCCTTCTGGGCCTCGGCTGAATAGAGTTTTCACGACACATAAACAAACCATAGATGCAATTTCCTCTATTTGAATATATCCCTGCAGTGTCTGGACCCCATGTGTTACATGACAATTATTAATGAATAAGGTGCTCTTTACACTGAGTATACTTAAAAACTCTTTCTGCATACATTTACAGAGAAAAAGAAGAAGAAGACAAGCAGAATCTAGGCTTTGTGTTATGTTTTGACTGTTTAGGGAGTAACATTATTTATAAATGTGTTTTCCATATGCATGTTACATTGAAATTTTTTACAAAACATGTTTATTTGGACTGCATTGATAAAAAAAAAGTCCTATTTCTCCTAATTTTTATCCTCATCTCTCTCTCTCTCTCTCACCAAAATGATTCCCTGCCTATATGCCTTCTCTCCTCTGCTAACTGCCCCATCTGTCTACCTCTTCCTTGATCCTTATTTATTTTTGTCCTTGCAAATAAGACATCTACCCTGATTCCCCTCTCTCCATATGGCTAACCCCATTCTCTTCCCTATAACATCCTCAGTTGTTTTTATCTCCTTCCACTCCTTTGGCAATTAGCATGGAAAGGTGGTAAAGGCATGCACACATACACACAGGCACAGTTGCATACAGTTGAAGAACTATTTATGGACAGACAACTGTGCTGGCTATTGATGTACACCAGTTTTTGTGGGTTATTAGACATAATGCAAATGCAGGAAAAGAAGCATGTTAGCAACAAGAATTAAGCAGTAAATTAAAGGAGAAAGTAAATTCTTAATTGAGGACCCATCAACAGAGCAAGATGAGAGAGACTTTCCTTACCTTGAGCTTCATCATCGAGTCCTGGCAGAGTTTGTCTCCACGGGCGGCAGTGACCTCGTCCAAGCCGATGAGCTTGGCCTTGTAGCGGACGCCATCGCCCTTAAATCGCCTGATGAGAGCTGCCTCACTGCGATCCTGCCCTGCAGACACACACACACAAACTCTGCAGTCTACAGTACATCTTCCAGTCAAGGTCTTCCATCTACCTCAGACCAGGCCTATTACCTCAGCAGCATCAATCACATGAACCACAGAAGACCTCAGTAATCTTACAAAAATACAGGCATGGCACAGGTCAAAGTTACTGATGTTAACAACATCTTATTATGCAACGGAGTCGGATTGTGGCATTGAACTGTGGGATCATATGAATGGCACCGGTCAATATATTCAGACGTGTAAATCAATTAAGTTCAGCTGGATTTGAATTGAAACTGTGTCTGCTCTACTTTCCAGCCATTTCTCCTGCAAAATAATGATGTGACATTTTGCTCTTATCTCATGGGTCTCCCACAGCCTTCCCTCTCTCCTCACCCCCTATTGTGTAGGAGATTGTTGGTATTGTGCGCATGCATTAGAGAGTGTCGGCGATGGCGCACGCATGTTGACCTTGCGCCTTGTCCGGGAAGTCTGTCTTATCTCCTGAAGTGACAACGACGCTCCTCTTCACATGCGATGCACACCCGAGAGAAAGAATGGCCACTCACTACAATAAACTCACTTCCTCTCCTGCCATGCTCATCTTTTTTGTTCTCTCTCTCTCTATCTCTGACCTGCACTGCGCCAACATTTCATCATCAAACACTTTATGGAAGAAGCATTTCTGCATCCGTGTGTGTCTCCACATTGTGTTTCTGAGTGTGCATGTGTGAGTGAAAGACTGAGAGAGTGATACTGAAAGGGAGAAGCATAATGATAATGCAGCATATTCAGATAATATATTGAGGCATTAGTTCTGTACTCTGTAACAACGTGACTCTTGGAAGGTCATAGTCTGAATGATGGAGAGGTCCTACTCCTCCTCTACTTGTTTTTTCACAATCCCTCCATTCATACAGGATCTCTACAGCACTGCAGTAGAAGTGAACCCTTTAACCACAGGCGGGAGTGATGTGATATATAACGCTAGTGAATCATCTCTGTCCATCACTAATCTCTCACCTCCCTCTGCTTTGTCTGCTGGCCCACACAAATGCCCTTTTTTAATTTGCATTTGCAACTCAATTAAATTGTTTTTACACTGGATTCTAGAGGTTTGACTAAGTCTTAGAACATTTTAAAGTACAGTATGGACATTTCTGCCACTAAGGGCTCTCAGTCAACACAACAGCAAAGGTGTGTTGGTGAGTGGCGTCATCAAATGGGATGATTTGAGTGGTTGACTCTGGCTTCTCCCAGTTGGGATTCCTTCAGTATCAGTTGTTCAGGATGTTTTTACCTAGAGCTGACTTATCCATAAAGGTCTCAAAACAACAAGACCAAGTGATTATAATTCAAATTCAGCAAAAAATAGCAAAAAAGCCACACAGCAAAAGATTAAATAGGGTAAAAAGGGTGAAAAAATATAAAACTAAGGGAAAAAAATATAAAAAATAAACAAGAGGAATAGTGGTTATTAAGAAAATGATGTATGTATATATGTATGTAACCAGTAAAAACAATGAATCAAACAGTTTCACGTTTAAAGTCAGTGTGTCTCTGGTGCTATATGGTGGACGCAGTCAGGAAAGGTTTGAGACTCAGACTGCTGCTAAACTTTGTTTCAATTGTTTCTCTGATAACTTATGATCCAGACGTTCACAAGGTTTTTACCTTGAGCTGAATTACCCAAGAAGTCTCCTCCTCTGAACAGCACACAGACCAGGGGATTTAAACTGGTCAAAAAACAACGAATGAAGCAGTTTCAGTTTAAAAATCTGTGTTTCACTCACGTTCTTCCATGGACACAGGATATCTTGGAGCGGCAGGGACCTGCAGTGCCTTTACTTGGCTTTTTCTCTGATGACTTAACATACAGACATCTGATGACTAAAATTGTTCATCTGGTTAAAATATATGGTTGAAAACAACCAAGGTGTAAAAAGGGACTTAAAGCTGCATAAAAAGTCAAATGTGATGTCTCTGGCAGACAACCACAATGCTGACACATAGAGGCACTTACAGACAAATCATGGAATTCTGTTGTTTGAGAATGTCTGGAAACATTTAGTGTAATCTAAGTATACAACTAAAAAAATATATAACACAAGTACACTTATTTTACTTACTTTTAGATACTTTAATATGTAAGCGATCCCACACACTTTTTATAGTGGGTTAATAGTCCTACTCTGTGATAGTGTGGAAGAATAAATTGTGAGGCTGCTGGACATCACATCTGGATAGTCATTTGTCTCAAAATCTTTGTGCTTTGTGAAAATAAAACGATGCTCACTACCTCAAAGAAAAAAAAAAAAAACACCTCAACACCAGTTTTCCTTTGATGAAAAGTGCCATATACAGATAGACACATACACTCAAATATTATGTGGAAGAGCTCATTGAACAGACACACTCAGTCGCAGTCCTAAAGTAGTAAATAATTACTAGTAAATCATTACTGCATGCGTCAAAGTATTCAGAGACAAAAGAGCTGAGGAACATCTGTCCTTGTTTTGGAGAGGGTGAGCGGGAGCAGCAGTGCAGTGCTGAGATGAGAGGAAGTGATTAAACCAGTTGTTCTGTTCAACACAGTGACATGAAACATGCCACTACTGTGTAAAAGAAAGGCCTCATATTTCACTCACATGCGAAAAAAAGAGCTGTGAAGAAACACGACTGCTTAGAATCTGACTGTGGAAAACAAACCAGGAAACTGAAATGTCATGTACTAGATCAACATAACTACACAGTCAAAAACAAGCAGTACCCTAAAGTTTACTTGTTAACAGGGACACACATGCAGTAGTTGCATTACATGTATTGTAATACATGCATCCATGCCCACTGATTCAATGCGTTTACCTTAAAAGTCACACAAGTGTGTTTCAGCCAGGTTGTGTTGTGTGTATTTGCACTGTGTTTGTGAATTTGGTTGTGTTGTGAGTATATGTAATGCAAATGTTAGAGCTAATGAGGATGTTTTCTGAATTTGTGATAAATGTGTTTGGTTTTTGTTAAATTGTTTTTAACATGTGTTGCAGTGTGTTAGGCTCTCAGGCCACTGTAGTTTATAATAACACAACAGCCAAAAAGAAAAAAAAAAGTTGTACTTGCAGATTTGATTATGAGTGATTACGTTTAAAACATAATTAGGTGAACTAGATTTAATTAGACTAATGAAGCAGCTACGTTGATTTAATTGAGGGGATTTCCTCAGTGAGAAATCTGCACTAGTTCATATTCACATGTATATGAGATCCATGTTCCATAGTCTGCTGTGTGTGTGTGTGTGTGTGTGTGTGTGTGTGTGTGTGTGTGTGTGTGTGTGTGTGTGTGTGTGTGTGTGTGTGTATAAATGTGAGTATTAAATAACACTGAATGTGTCCAGCTGCTTTCCTCTTACTGGCACAGTGGTTTTCATTTGAGTTTGACATTTAAGACCTGCTCCCTCCATCTGCATCCATCACCATTACTGCTGCTATACTTAGCACAAAGAGGAAGAGGAGCATGGGCAGAAGGAGAAGTCCAGAAAGGCCAAGAGGGGCAGAAAGAGAGAAAAAGCTAGAGAGGGTCTGGGGTTATTCTCCTGCTGAGTGGTTTATATTATTACCTTTTGGGAGCATGTTTCATGAAAGACCTCTCCGTGAGTGTGTGCGTGTGTGTGTGTCCGTGTGTGTGTGTGCGTATGTGCGCATGTCAGCAGGGGAAGCATTCAGTCAGTTGTAATTAAATGTCTGCTATTGCTGTGACCCCGCTGAGCTTCAAACACAACTAATGAAAGAATCTTCCGTTTCATCTGTCACGGCTGCTCCACACACACACATACATACACACACAACACACACAACACAAACACACACACACACACACACACACACACACACACACACACACACACAGATCCCACCTACCATACAACAACTCTAATGAAAGAATCTTTTGGTGCATCAGTCACGCTCAGATTTTTCTGAGCACATCTAATTCTAATATGTTAAATCACACTGAACAACACAGAACTAAACAAGAGTTGTAAAATCTAGAATTCTTTCTATTTTACAGTGAAGTTGTGTGCGTGATAGTACTTGGTATGCTGGGTTTGTCTGAAGCAACAAGCAGAGAGGGAGGGAACAACATTAAGCACAGAGCAAAAGATGGAGAGGAAGAATAGGAATTGATGGATGGATGAATGAGCGACATCTCCATTGGATAAATGTCACTCAGGATTAGAACGTTTTGACAGGCAGCACCCAACTCATACTTACACACACACACACACATACGCACACACACACTTCCACAGGTGATAGATGGCAGGTGACTGCTCGTACAGTATGTGTAGCCCCTGAGGGAAGCCCCTAGCATTGCCTCTGGCTACTGTAACCTCCTGCCTCCCGTGTGCCCCTCCATCACTCTCTCGCAACTGGTTCCCCTTTTACCCTCCTCTGTGCATCTCTACTATCTCTACTCTTTAGTTGAGTTGGCTCCTGTACTCCTGTAAAAAAACGAAATTGGGTTAATGTCTATGTGGAATTTGTCCCATCATTAGAATACAGTTGCTGCAGCATTTTGTTTGTCCTATTTCTTCCTCTTAGCACTGGTGAACTCATTTTGTTCTTTTATATGACGTGCCTTTGGGTGCTTCATAAGGTTGCTGGTGTTGAAATTGGCAACGCTCGTGCCTCCCCTTGAAATTTTAGTGTTGCATACTGTACACTTGTGAAGTACTCTGCCATTTTGCTAATGGCTAATGTTACGTTTCTTCCTGCAGATCTTATTTGCTCCTCTAAAACAGTAGTTGCCGGTGATATTGAATTTATTTCCGGTAAATAGTGTAACGTTAGCATGAATGATAGCTATTCGCAAAATCTCAGTAATTCCAAATGACATGGTATCGGATTGGTGAGCAGAGTACTGAACTGCATTTTAGGCAGTGTCCTCCTCCTTTTTGACTGATATTAACATTTCCAGAAATACATATGTTTCTGATGGCTCATGAGGGGCTCTGGGTTATCTTCAATAGTGCAAATTTCTTGCTACTTGCACGCTGGTCATCCAGGCTGTAGACTGAAGGCAAGTGCTAAGGGCACTTAAAGTGTAACGTAGAACAGTCATGTTAAATAATTTCATTAGACCAGAGGTTCCCAACCTTTACCAGCTCACGGCCCACTTCAAATCTTAAAAATAAAATAATGCCAACCTACATCTGGCACCATAACAATACAGAAGCAGAGCAGTTTATTTTAATGATAATATTGGAATGTTCATATTGAACTGAAAGCAGGTGAAACTTATTTTTTGTTTGACAGGGCAAAGATCATTTGTCAATTTACCATCTGGCTCTTGACTACTTCCTTTTAATTCTTGCTATCCATTTTGATGCTCCAGGTTTTCCTATGGATATAATGTTTTTAGCGCACAATCAGATTAAGATCGCAGTATATAATGTGGTCCAGATCATTTGATTTTCAAATGTTTGTAATTATGTATTCTACATGATTAAATGTTCATTAAATGTATGTCATTTTGTGTTGAAAAAACATCACATTCAACATAGAAAAAGTGAACACAAAAAGTGAACACAAAAGCTCCATAAAGCTCCATATAATCTTCATATAAATTATACTAATAACTCAAAAGCAGTAATTCTATTGGTTATTAAACTATAATCAACATACAAATCATGGCATCTTATCATTTAGGTTCCAGGGTATGTGTGGAATAAAACATGACAGATTATGCCCTATTCATTGGCCAGTGACTAAAAGTCGCTCCCATGGAAGAATAATTGTCCCACACCTGGGCAAACATGCTGGGTGGCGCAAAATCCATTTAAGATCATGGTTGTAGGAACTGTTTCAAATACTTCTGATAAAAGTCTAAAGAGACAGAAACATTAGGGTGACCAATAAACTGTGATACTGAGCAAGAGAAGTGTGTGGGATGTTCTTCTTTATGAGAGTGAAATGACACTTTCCAGCACACCTGCAGATAAGACACTTGGTTGTATGAATATTTTAATTTGGGAAGTATAAAAATTTTTTTATAAATACATCTTTTCACCAAAAGTGTATGTCTAATGATTTGTTGGCCCACTTATCTTCACAGCCCACAGGTTTGGAACCACTGCATCAGGCATCACAGACTTAGGCACTGTCCAGACCTGGTCTTAACATCTGTCTCAGGTGATTTGATCACATGTGGACAGCTCTAATGCACCCAAGACACATTTGAGATCACTGAGACCACATTCAGAGGTGGTATGTATGTGGCTGCATACGAGTAGTAGTAGTGTGAACGCCAATGCGACCTGGGCCACATTAAAGGACAACCTATTTTACTGAGGTCCTCTGCCACAGTTTAAATAGTCCCAACACAGTTTCATAATAAACTGAAAGTGAAGTGAGAGCCGATCAAAAGTGGTCACTTGAGATGATGTGGAGACTCATTTTGAAGCCAGATGTGAACAGACATAAGGAGCTGACCACTTGTTAACGTCAGGTCTGAACCTGGTTAAGAATGAATGAGAAGAGTAGCAGCTCTCTTTAGAAAAGAAAAGTGGACTCATGCGGCTTTGGTTTGATTTCTGATCTTGGACAGGAAGTTACGGACGATGCAATGCGATTCTTGATAACAGTTCACTTATCCATTTTCTTCTAGTAGGCCTGTATTGTTTGCAGTAGCTGGTAATGTGTGAAGCCTGTTTCATGGTGCTCCAGATGAAGCAGCACCCAGAGGCTCTTAACTGCAGCTGGGATGGTTCCCAACAAACACTCAACAGCACATGAGGGACCCCGGCAGTTACTCTCCAATTAATCCTGCTTCTAAACCCTGCTGTCAAATGTGTCTGTGAATATGTGTGATGCTATTTTTTCTGTGTGTACATGTGTGTAAGTGTGTGTGCATGTGTTTTCTTTACCTATCAGAGACTTGTTCAGATGAAGCACTCACTCAAACCCACTCTCATGCAGACTCTTTTTAAACCCACAAACAGCATGTGCCAAGAAAACAACAAGTTCTCCCTTCAGCTCCATGCTTAATTCTGGCAGATTGATTTGGCACACAAAGGCTCATACTTGATTCAGTGTACGCATATGAACATGTTACAAAAAAACACAACCATAGTTGCTGAAGTGAAATGTCGGGTGTAAAATGAGATGATGAAGCGCTGTTGCCACTCATCAAATAAATGAGTGCTGAGCCTTTGCTGTTTCTTATTTGCAACATGACTGCTGTGTTTATCAAATGAAGCTTTTTTTAGCTTGCTGCTAAAGGTGGCACTAAGCAGTCTGTTTCATATAATTTTTTTGTCTAATCATTATGATAAATTTGGCAACTCTGCTAGATGGAAGGTATCTTCACCTATGTGTGTGTGTGTGTGTGTGTGTGTGCGCGCGTGCCCATGTGTGTTTGTCCATGCATGTGTGTCCTGAGGTATCCTGCTATCCTCTGTGGCAGAAAACACGGAGCAAATATAGAGCTGAAAAATACATCGGGGACAGATGCAGCACACTCTCCATTATCATTACACACACACGCACGCAAGCACGCACGCACGCACGCACGCACACACACACACACACACGCACACATGCACACACCCACACTCCTTGTCAAGGTCACTTTGGAAAAAACTTTTTTTGATGAGGACAGACACACTGACACAGTTAATTGACAGTTAATTCCCATATTATTTTTTTCTTGTTATTACTTATTTATCTATTTTATTATCTTAATGAATTTCTTAACACTCTTTCTCCTTAATACCCTTTACACTTGCACTTTTTGTGTATGAAAAGTTAACAAATAAAGTTTATCATGATTTTTGTGTAAATTGTGTAAATGTAAATTTGTTTTCTATTCTTAAGTGAAAAAAAGTCGCTCTGAATCACTTTACACCTGTAAACCTTTATCCTTATATTCTAGCACATGACAGCATTGTTGATAGAATAATCAACTGTGGGGTTAAGAATCGCTCCTATTAGGTATTTTCTCTCCCAGACCGATTAGGATTTATGTATTGTGTCACCGTGTAACATCACAATGAACCATACAGCCATATCACCTGGAAGTTAATACTAATAGCTAATAATCTCTTGAGCTGGTGTAGCTCAACAAGCTGGTTAGTTTCATATGATGGTTGAACCAGATCATCTGAGAGACTTGCACATGTGGCCACTTGTTTTTTCTCACAGCTTCAGAGTACAGCCTGAGGTCATGAAATCATGTTTTGATGCCTGCTGTGACACTGTCATAGAGGTTTTCATTTCTATGTTTTAGGACTGAGGTCATCATTAGTGGTCTTCTACTGGATTGCAATCCAGTTACACTGTATAGGTTTACCTCATAAATAGTAAACGTTGCTGATGTAAATTCATGAAGTCACAGTCAATTTAATTACACCCTTTGTTTGTCCGACTGCAAGAACATCTGCAGGCCTCTTTGACGATTGCATTAACCTTTTTTAGCCCCATGATCACATTAAAAATCATAAAGCTTCAGCCTTTGACAACATTATGAAAAAAGAGCCGTTGTTGTAGCACACACTTGCCCTGGGCCTGGACCGACTTTTGTTGCTGTTGTTTTTCTCTTTTTTTTTTCTTTTTGCACATTAATATTTGCAATTGCTTATTTTATGAAGAATTTTAGGAAATGCTTGAAGCTTTTACTGAAGAACAAAGTGAAAAACGGCCCCTGCTTTGTGTCTGCACAACAATATTTTCAGTGGCAAAGTTGTTCTAGGAGCGCATGTGCTCTGGGTTTTGTTTCTCCTTTTCACTATAACAAGAGCACTCAGTTGGTGTTAGCAAAGTAAGACAAATAAGTACACCTTGCTGATTAAAAGTGAAGTCTGAATGCGTGTATGGCAGTGGTCATCTGAGTCCTGGTTTCTTCTAAGGAAATGAATCCTAACACACACATACACACAAAAACACATACACACGACACATCATGTTCTACAAGGGAATTAGACGATTTAATCATCTCCTATAACCTTTCATTTCATCTCATCCTTTCTATGTTGTGTCCGTTTAATAAGAAGCCAACAATGGCTCTGCTAGCATGAGGCCACTCTCTCCCTTTCACTGTCACTCCCTCTCTCACTCCACATCTCCTCTACCCAGCATCCCTCTGTCTATCTCTTGGTGGCAAAGCTCATTTCTCAGCCTGGCTTTAATTACAAGGTAATTGGTCTCACTAACGAAGGGGAACATGCAAGCAAGTGTCTGCATAACTGGGTCTACGTGCATATACATGTGTGTGCATGTGTGTGTTTTGTGTGTGCACAAATCTGTTTTGTTTGTGTGTGCAGCTGTGTGTTTTCTGGGCTCTGACAGGGCATCAGAGAGTGGGCTGTGTAAACAAGCCGCTAGCATCCTGTCATGCAACGCTGAAGCAGTTTCCCCCATGGACTGTACTGTCACACATGCGCACAAGCACACACACACGCACAAGCACACACACTCAATTCCACCTCTGCATAAATGTTCATGTAGTGCTGCAAAAAACAAGTAGATCTCTGAGAACTGCATCGGGAGCTTCCTCTAAATACTTCCCATCATCAAAGGAAGTAGAGACAGCAGCACACACTGTTGTCCTCGTCATCCTTCTCTTGGTCCCCCGTATGAATACACACACACACACACACACACACACACACACACACACACACACACAGGCAATTTAGTCTGTTCAAACTTTAAAAGACACATCTGACTGACAAGTGTCAAAAGTATTACAGTATTTGTTTTCTAAATCCCACAATCTGTGTGAACAGGAGGGGTGCGTCTGTGTGTATGTCCATGTGTGTGGGTGTGTGTGACTGTCAAACAAAAAAGGCCCTTCTTTCAAAGCATTAGGAAACACAGGTAACTCCTCAAAACACAGCAGTCCTCCTTTCAAGCCAAGGCGAGGGTGCCAGAACAAAGCCATCTCTCATGTCTTACATCTCTGCCAAAATATGGAACCACTTGAAGCTGTTGTCCGTCCCCCTCTCTATCTTTCACTGTCTCATCTTATGTAATGAACCCTCTCCCTTCATTCACTCAGCCAGGGTCCTGGAAGAAAGGAATGGAGCAAAGGAGGACTGCAGAACATCATAGAGCATGGAAATGAAAAGGAAACTCTCCCATCTGCCAGAGTCTCTCTGCATCTCTAACTCTCTCTTATCTCCTCACTCTGTACATTCTATCATCCCTTCCACATCCACAGTTCAACTGAAATGAAATCACTTTTTTTTTTTTTTTTTTATGTTAACAACAAATAGGGCTGCCTTGTAAGTGTCCCATTGTCTCCTTTGAGAAAAACATCAGCACAAAGACAGTAGATAGTTAAATAGAATTGAGGGTCGGCCATCAAATTCATATATGTTTTATTCTCAGTACTACTGTATGCAGTACTGCAAACAAAAAGACTAATGGAGAACAACCACAGAGTTTTACATACTTACATTGTCTTGCGTGCATCATTGAGGTCTAGAGCATTGCTGCCACTTCTAAATCAGTAAGGATATGTGAAGCGCAAGCGCACAAGACAAACAAAGTGGGGACTCGCTCAGAAACTCGTCACCGACACTATCTGCAAGTGAGTAAGGCGTGATAGAGTTACAATTGCCTTTTTGTTTATTTAGTTTTTTTTTAATCATTAGTATTATAGATTTTTCTGTGCCTAGTAGTACACACAGCTCTGTGAAATAGAAATGGAAAGCAACTGTCTGTCAACTAACAAATAAGAAATAACCCTTGGATGCACAATCCTTAAACTAGCGCAGCAGGGTGAGAGGATCGGCCTCTATAAGAGCCTGTGGGTGACATTGGGACATTTTTCCTTTTGTGCAAATTATGAGCAGGGAGCAAACTGTTGCTATGGAGACTGTAGTTAGTGATGCGGTGGGCAAAGCCACGTCAACTAGTGTGGAGGAGAGGACTAAGCTGAACATACTGAGAGGATCACAGAGTACACAATCTACCACAGCCACACACACACACACACACACACACACACACACACACACGCACACACACACACACACACACACACACACACACACACACAGAGCATACACAGTTCAAGACTCAGGAAAGCAAATAAAGGCTTTCACCGATATATATTTTTCTCTTCGAATCAGGCATTTTGAATTCTAATTCAGTGTGGTCACATCTGAAAGCTCGGATGAAGTTTTTTGAACACTGGAATAAGGGCAGAGGAGCGTCTCATTGGAGCTGTTTCATCTCACCATGCTCACCTTATAGTGCTGAAAAAGGTGGATGGGTAAATAGATGAGAGCACAAACTGGTGAAAGAGAAGACAGATGGATGGATCACTTAAATTCCATAAATAAAGGGAGAGAGGGGGCAGATAGTAGAAGAGGACATAGAGGAGGCAGTTATATCTAAACATAGTTTTAGTGCTGAAAAACCATGTTTGGAAAGTGTGTGTCACCGTCTGCTACTGGTTGTCTTCTTGTCTCTTCTTTAACCCGTACTCACTACTGGGCTCCACAGACAACCACAACAGCAGACAACCAATTCAATCACTGTCTGATTTGGAGGAACAGATCTGATTTCCTCTCATGAAAGACACACACACAAAATGCACCACACACATGGGCGCATCCACACATACACACACACAAACACACACCCACAAATGCACACACTGAAAATACTGTTGTTTGTGCTTCAAGATTCCTCAGGGAAAGATATCAGAGTAAATGGCAGCAGTGATTGCGCCAGATAGACTGGATGTGTGCATAATATCCACACGAAGAAGATAATGTGTTTGCTAATCACACACCAGAGATGAGCAAACACACACCCACATGTATAGACACATGTGAAAACACACACATACTCACACACAGAAACACAACCATGCACACACAAAGGCTAATAGCTGCACAGCTATAACCCTTAACCACTCTTTTCATGCTGCTGGCGGCCTGCTACATTGTAGATACACCCTCCCACACATCCTCAGCCAAATCCCACTGTGGGAGAGTTGTGATTTTTCAGAGTTGTGGTGATAGTTGTCTACTTGTGTCGACAGCAGCACAATCTGACAAAAGTTGAATCAAAAGCAACCGTACATTTAACCTCTGATCCAAGAGGCTTCTTCACAGACAACAGCAGCAGTTGTGACTTAACAATTTTATCATTTAATGACATTACAAAAGCAATATTGGAAAAAGAAAATTGGTTGGAGCAAGTGATCCTCAGTCAGTCAGTTTTAGAGTTTTAGAAATAAAGAACATCCAAATCATCCACATGACTGCTGGCTACCTGCCAAAATGGTGGCTTGGGTAAAGCTTGCCAATCACAGTCACAATTTACCAACAGTTGGCTAGCCTCACATACTCATTCAAAACCCAGATAATGTCTATACATATTGTAACAACAACATGGGCACAATGCCAGATTCACAGATTTTCCGAAAGCAGCACAGTTTATTCAGAGTGAGATTTCACTGTTATGAACTTAGTCATGTTTTTGTCAGAATGGAGACACTATAGAAACTGAACTTCACACTGCAGCAGTTAGGAATGAATTCTGCAAACAATCTGTTTTTCTATTATATAACTGAACTGAATCAGAATATTGTAAAATAAAAACTCACTGTCTCTCAGCCAGTTGGTTAGTAGACCAATATCTGTCTACTGTTTACACAAGAAAAAAACTACAGAGCATGTGTTGCTATGTTTATTTTAATTACATTAAATAGCTACACTACATTTGAGAAAATTTTTCACATCCTGCTTTGTAATGTCAGAATGATTTGCTTGCACGTTGAAAGCAGGAGATGCAATTCCCCAGAGTTAAGGCGTTCATGGTTCATCGTGCTTCATCAGCAGAGGTAGGCGTACAGATGAAAAAGTTTTAAGTGGAGACAAAACTGTCTGCAGCTGTTGGGCAAACTGCCTTGCTGCTCTAATTTGACATTCACAGAAAAATGTTTGTACTGGCAGACTGTCAACTCCATCTTTTATTGATAATGAAAAATATCAGAGTGTGGTTCATTTTTTAAAAAACTAACAGTTTTACTAATTAGCAAATATGCACTCTCGGCATCTTACTGGACGCTGCTTCTCCACTAACGAAACAGCATATCACAATACACAGCAAAGACAGAAATTGCACATCTGACCAAACTGCACAGTGATAAAATGATATATACATTGTCTAAAGTGAGATTTCCATATCTTTTTGATTTTAAAGAAAGCATACAGCCTGCATTCAGAGAGTGAGCCTTAAAACAAGCATTCTGGACTTCTGTAAGACTCAGCACACTCAGACATGCCCACCCACACCCGCTGTCCAAACCTTGCAGAATTTGGTTGTTTGAGTATTTAACTGGAATCAGAAGAGAGCCTGATAGATAGCCTGATCTTCTGATTGGCTCATAACCTAGACTAGCACTCCAGAGAGAAGTCTGAGGGAAGAGATGTAAAACTACCTTGAAATAGTTTTTGGTTCTTAAAACTACAAATATATATTCTTACGACACTTCAAATAAAACACTGGAGAGGTGTCAAATATGGGCCCTTGAAGAAAACACGAAAGAAGAGACATATGTTATGAGAAATGTGTTTCTGCTTCTTCAGGCTTCTAAAACTGTTAAAATTACACATCAGCTGTTTGGTTGAACTGCTCTATGCTCACATTCAACCTATGACGAAGGGTCGGGAGTAGTCATTGCCTGGCTATAAAACAGGTACATAGAAGATGTAGAGGAGGAGGGAGGCAGGGTGAAGAGAAAGAAAATCAGAGAGGGATAGGGAGGTGGAGCAATGTAATCTGTCTGGATTTATTGAGGATTAATAAGGACTGTTAGACTGCAAGAACCGAGCCTGACCAAAATGAATTTATTGTAAGAGGAAGCAAAAAGCTGCAGTTATTCAGCTCAGGTCATGTAAATGCTCCAGGTCAAAGGTTATCTCTACCTTGTCATGGTAATTCAATAAAAATCTTTGCGTAGAAAAAAAAGTGCTCTTAGCTGAATGGCCTCTGAGCTCACCCATAAAACATAATTGTGTGTACAAAAAAGAAAATACATGTGCACTCACAGATACCACAGATACACAATGATGCATAGACACAGACACACACCATCTGTGATTAATGTGTGACAAGCCGCAGTCCCATAGTCTTTTCTTATTACATTGTTCTCCACAGAACTGTGAAACAAAAGCCTGAGATTAAACAGCTCTCTGTCACATTGACTCATTAGTCTCTCTCACTCACTCTCTCTCTTCATGATCAGTCTCTCCTCTGTGCCTCACTCATCCGGGGCAAGGTCATTTAGGAGTCAGACCAGTAGGAGGAGGAAGAGGATGAGGAAGGATATTAGAAGAATGAGGGACTATCCTGCAGGGACTCTCACAACAGCCAAGCAGCCAGGCAGTGGATCTATTTTCACTCAGAGCCAACTGCTCCAAAGAGACAGAAACTAGGGGGCTGGAAAGAAAGAGAAACATGTGTATGTACTGTATGAACACAAAGCTTTCAGGTCATACACATGACACACAACAACAGGAACATTATCAAAGTGTCCTATTCCCAGTGCATGCTTGTTACTTGTGTTTGGTGTATGATTGCGTTTGACTTTCATCACCCTGCTGAATATGTGTATGCGTGTGTATCTATGTCTGTGTATGTGTATGTGTGTGTGTGTGTGTGTGTGTGTCTGTCTGCTGGGAAGAATGACCCAGATCAGAAGAGAATGTAGTTATATATGCCACCAGTTTTTTTAAAAAAGAGATGCAGACAGACATAAGGTGAAAAGGGTTGTGTGTGTGTGTGTGTGTGTGTGTGAGTGTGTGTTTGTGTATGTGTGTGTGTGAGAGAGAGAGAAAGAGAGAGACAAAAGTCTGAATGCTGAAGGCAAACCATTCATCTTTCCTCTCATATGCTCTTCTGGGCTTCAATCCCAGTCCCAATGTGTGTGTATGTGTGTGTGTGTGTGTGTGTGTGTGTGTGTGTGTGTGTGTGTGTGCGTGTGTGTGTGTGTGTGTGTCTTCATATCCCCAAATATGGAGAGTAGTCTGAATGATGAACATGATCTCCATTGCAGCAGAACAATACTGTTTCTAAATAGGACATGAGAGGCATTCAGCCTACCCTCACACACTATCCAACGCTTGTTTGCAGGGGCTGCAGCGCACTGTGTGCAATGAGGCATCTGCTGCAGGTGATAGTGAGAGTGAATGTACGTGTGCGTGTGAGTTTGTGTTCATGTGTGTGTTTCTGTTTGGCTGTGTGTATTCATTAAGTGTCACTCCCAACGGTGTCCAGACTTTTTGCTACATCAATCAGATGCTTATTCAGAGAATGCTGGGCGTCGCTCTTGTGGTTGGACAGGTGGCATCGAGCAGCTGGGTGATGGCTGCCAGCCGGGCCCCTGGCATTACCTCTGCTCTGAGACCACCCAGGACTGCTCTCATACACCTGCTAGCTACCTGCCTCTGGGAGCTTTTTTCACACCTGGATCTGATTGCTTCTCACCAACCACAACATCCCTGCACCTGGTTGGGGGCAACCTACTGTACGGTAATACCCCCCGCACCTGTTAATTAGCTATGAACAACAGCAGCAAATCAAAACACAATTAATAAAGGGAGAAGGGTACCTGATGAAGACGTGTTGCATACATCTGTAGAAACCTCAAAAAGTAGTGACTTATTGTAAATTCAATACCCTCCCAAGTATAACACTGCATTTTGTTTTCTGGTCATTAAATTACAGACTTGATGAATATCACGCCACTGCATGGTAGGCTCCAATGCATTTAATTGTATTGTCACAGTCTCACAAGGGCAAGTTATCAAACCTGAGCTGATGCAGCTTGGCAGAGGAGGCTGGGTGAATAAATGTCAAGATATTCTCACTATTTTGATTTGAATGTTTGTCATGTTAAGCTGAGAGTAACACTATCAACCTGTGCACTGACTTGATTTGCCGCACTGGAGAAAATGCTGCCCATGTTTAGTTTTAGGGTCCTGTACCCACTATCACAAGTCAAAATGTGAAAATGAGAGATGCAAAGTGAGTAACAGGAGTCTTTCCTCATTGAGTAATAAGTTAATTAGTCACATTTCCACTTAAGTATGGTAATGAGTAACAGTCCATTATTAACACTGTTTTAAACTTTAAATCAGGTGTGATGGTACGCTTACCTTTCCTCTTGGAGTCCCGTCTGACGCTGCTGGGCCTGACCGCTGGCTGTAGCTCTGTCTCTGTTGACATCCTCAGGCTCCAACTGGGCTAGACACTGCTCCGCTTGGCTCCGCTGGGATCCGCTGGGCTCCGAGAGTCCAGTTCACAGCGTCAGTGCCGGCTGTGTGTGCGATGGCGCCGGGTGTGTGCGTGGAGGCGCCAGGTGTGTGTGTGGGCACACAGGCTCATGGGAGAGGGATGGGCTTTAGCCCTGACACAACATCCCACACACACCCACAGAGAGCTGGGGAGAAAGAGAGGTAGAAAGAGGTTTGCTTCAGTTAGGTTGTGTTTACTCCTGGCAGGCAAAACCCAGCAAGAGTTCTCAGCAGGCATGAGAATGAGCTTGTTTCTGTTTCGATTGGGGGTCTTGAGTACATGTTGCCCAGGGTAACAGACTGGAGAGACCAGTTCTTTTATTTTTCCAAAAAGGTTTTGGATTTAAAGGGCCCATATTTTACACTTCTCTCGTGTTTTTTTTTGAAGTGTTGATATCAATAAGAAGCTATATTTGTGGTTTTAGGTACCAAAAACCATCTCAGTGTAGTTTTACATCTCCTCTCTCAAGTTTCTCTCTGGAGCTCTTCTGGTCAGTGAGCCAATCAGAAGAGAGGCTCTGAGCGCCCTGTTTTCTGAGTGATCAAATAAAAATATAAAATAGATTTCAGGGGAAAACTCAGTCAAATCCTGCAAGGTTGGATGGTGAATTAAAGTGAGCTGGGCTTTCGACATGCCTAAGAGCAGTGACTGCTTTGTTCTGATATCACAAAGTTGCAGAAGTCCTGAACTGATACTTTGGACACTTTGGAACCTAGGCCTGCTTTATAATCAAAAACAATGCTGACATCTCACTTTGTACAATATATGAGCTTTAAACCCTGATATCATCTGACTGCTCACATGTACTTCCTCGTCTCATTTCCTCCAATAAAGTCACCACATTCTCAGGTCTCAGTAATTAACTTCCAGGTTCCACGTCAATTTTATTCATATAGCACCAAATCATAAAAGTTATCTCAAGGCACTTTTTAAATGGCGTAGGTCTACACGGTACCATTTATAATGTCCATTATTATCACCAATATGAAAGATAGCCAAAACAATTAAGACTCATGTTGCACTACCTATAATTTAGTACTTCTGCTACACCCTGCCCAGTGCCTGATAGGCCCCCTGGCCACAGCAGTCGGTCCCTTCTTTGCCCATCTGCTGCTACTTTATTTTGAAGTGTTGCCTGGCAGTGACTATCATAACCTAGCAGCCAAAAACACTCCGATCCACAATAACCCTGTTGCATGAATGCATGAAAACATGCACACACATTAACTTGCACACACAAGTGTAGGCAATCTCTTTTCTTATTCAAAGATGCTTAAGTAAAAAGACAGCAGGAAACAGCTGTAGGTTGACATGCTGCATAATGAATCCCACTACCTTCTGAGCTGCTCTTCACCTCTCCTTAGACTATCAGTCTTGACCTCTCTCTCTCCATCTCCATCTAACAGTGGCTGAATGCTGGGCTTAAACAAAACCAAAAGACTAGTGCTTCTTGGGGAAGACGGAAATCTCTCTTATTCTCTTCCTCCCCCTCTCCACTGTTTTTCTGTGTGAATAGGAGGCCCCTGTAAGCCTCGGGCGAGAACAGATGAATTGAGAGGCTTTTAATTTGCTGCAGACAGAACAGTACAGAGTCCATTTAATTCTGCCAGCAGAGGCCATGTCGGCAAAATGCTGACAATATTCTTTATCTGGTCCAAACACACTGGAAAAGTGTGAGTCACTCCAATTACAGGCATTATCAGCAGCACTGTTCCACCAAATGGATGGAGAGAGTGAGTATGAAGAGAGAGGGGTGAGAGGGAAAAGAATTGAACACAGTGGAAAGAAAGTAAAGGGGTGAGGGAACATAGAGTGGGTGAGAAAGATAATGAGAAAGGGGTAAAAGGGGAGAGAAAAAAGCCCAAGGAAGTAAAATCGGCACAGAAAGGATGGCGTATGAGCAGCTTCAGCTGTAACCCTGAACATGTCCCCCTCTGTCCCTTTCTCTCTTTGTTCTCTGAATTTGTTCCTCTCCTTGCTGCAAAGTCTTTCAGGCAGCATCTGGAGCTGTTAATCCTCGACTTGGATCAGAAAAGAGGCAGTCTAGAAACCCCTTCACTGCCTTAACCAGAAAATAACAACTCTTCTTCAATGACTGAATAAAAACGGATTCAAAGATACACCTCTGTAGTGTTACAGTGAGTGTATAATCAAATTTAAAGAAAGAAAATATTGCTTATTCAGTTCAAAGGTTAGGTTCTGTCTGCTAATTTGCTCCTGTGGCAGCACTACTCACATAGTCCAGCCCATCCGACCATTGTCAACAAAACAGCCTCTGGTCCACTGGTAAAAATGAGCAAGAAACAAGACTCTGAGGCTGAAAATGAAAAATCTGCTGCAACACCACTCTCCAGACGTCTCAGAGGCCCCAGACATATGGTTTTTCCTCTGGAGACTCAGGGAAGAGTTCTACATCTGAGCTACAGTCCCTGGAGGGGAGAACAAGCTAATTTCTCAAAGCAGCCAATTTCTAGCTGTACAAATTCCCTACACACACAGACAACGTGGAGGAAAGAGCAGCACCGTGAAAAGCCATCACGAACACTGTAGTGGCGGTTTGACCTGGAATCAGCACATAAGCTAAAAGTAGTAGCAGAGTAGGATGTGAACATGGCTTAGTGTGTCTGGATTTAGACATCAATCTGAAGCTATACCAGAAGAGACGCAGACTGGAAGGAAGGAAAGAGAAGGACACGAGCAGTGAATTGGACGTCTGTAAATGGAGCACTGCCAACAGGCGCAAGTGTGTGATTTGAGGATCTGTGTGCCTCTGTATGTGTGTGTCTGTGCCTTCACTGTATGTGTGCGACTCGATAAACAGGATGCTGCCAACAGGAGCTTAATGCCCAGAAATCATCTGCAGCTACAGTAAAGTCTGCCAGGCAAATGGAAAGAAAAAAGAGAGGAGGAGGAAAAAAAAAGGGGGAGAGTGTGCTGGCTCTCTACCCCCCCACACCTCCAACTCTCTCAGGGTAATTGTGTTCTGTCCATCAGGCTCAGAGTTAGATTAGTGGCTGCACTCATTCAGCTCTCCTGCCATCTCAGTAATGAATAATCATAAAGACCACCTCGACATTACCTTTCTCAGTCAGCATCTGTGATCTGTCCATCTTCAGCCACCCCCCCTTTCAACCAATGCCACCTTTGTATTCTGATACCATTTCCGAGTCCTTATCAGCAACTCATTCCTCCTCTGGGTCATACTCATTGATGAATAACTATGACTGTGGGTACGAAAGGTTATGCACTGTTACAGTGTGTCATGGTTCAGATGTTTAAATTGTAAATGAGGAATCTTTCTTTCAACTACATTAACAATCAAACACAATTGGATATATTTTCAGGGACCCAGATGGTTACATGATTCTTGAAATGTCAACTGATGAAACACAATAGCAAACCAAAGAGAGAAATACATGTCAATCAACAATGTTTAGAGAAAGCCATGGTTTACCTTAAAGGCAAAAACTACAGACATGAAATACTCAGACCTACCAGTTTATGTGCAGTCGGAAAAATAGTGTCCAATCAACTGGTAGTTGAACCAACGTGGTGAGAGACAATAGACCAGTGAAGAATGAAAGAGAATGTATTTGAAAAAGAAGTAAAGAGTGAAAGATCAACTGATCGAGGTTAGAGGACAAGAATGAGTTAGTAGACTCTGTGTGTCTGCGTGTGTGTGCAAGAGAGAAAGACAGAGAGAGATAAGTAGGTTAGGTTAAGTAGAGACATGAGAACAGGAGCTTGGGGTTAAAGTTTACTATCACACCCAAATTTGTCACTGCACTTTGTCCAATAATTAGCCAACAATAAATGTAGTACAATCTCACTCATCAAAGTCCCAAAAAAACATTATCATTAAAAGATATTATTATTAATAATAATAATAATGATAATTGATCATCTTCACCTGAACCCGAAACCTTAAAACAAATGAGTTATTAGTTAACCGGTTATGTGTATCATATCAAATACACTAATAGAATTTTTGAGTCAAATTCAATAAAACAGCCTGTTGATCAAAACCACTCCTGTTCTTGTTACTATTCCTCCTCCTGTTCCTGCACGTTCTTATTCCTGTCCCTGCTCCTACTTCTGTTCCCGTTCCTGTTCCTGTACTCGCTCCTATTCCTGCTCCTGAGCCTGTACTTGCTCTTATTCCTGAACTTGTTCTTCACACTGCACCTGTTCTTGCTCTTGATATTGTTCCTGATCCTGATCTTTGGATGAAAGTTCAGTATGACACTCATATAACTGCCACATATAGCAGTACTTTTTCAACAATAAGTGCAGTATCATTCAGCTAAATCTCAAAGTAAGGGATTAATATATATATATATATTAGATTGGTCCAATATAACAGATTATTCATTAACATTCATCATGATTGACCCAGAAGAGATACGTGTGTCATATCAAATAAACCCTTTAATTTTTTGGATCATCAATAAAATAGAAAAATGTGCCAGCGCCTGATCCTGCTAGTGTTGCTCTTGTTCTTGCTCCTGCCTCTGTTAATGCTCCTAATCCTGCATCTCTTCTTGCTCATGTTCCTGTTCTTGTTCCTGCTCCTGTACTTGCTCCTGCTTCTGTTCATTGTTTTACTCCACCTGTCATTCTTCAATAAATAGCCATCCAATAGCAATCCAAAATGATCTTAAAAGCGTTAACCTTGTGCATAGTTCTGATATGGCAGTCAGAGAGTGATAAGGAAAACACTGTGGCTGCTTTTTGATTAAACTAATTACTAAATACAAAATCAATTGAGACATTATTACAAAAATAATAAATATATCATAATCTAATTTTTTTTCCCTTTTTTTGCATATCATTCAGCCCTAGTTAAAATAGAAACTCCCCAGTCAACCTTACTACCACACTTGGCATTTGAACAGTTTGGCTGAGGGTGGAGACTGTTCCAGTCTGGCTGCCCAGCAGGGACACACCATCATGGGTCAATTCAGTTATTACCTGCTGAGAGGCAACTGTTGAAACAAACTGTTGAAATGATCACATCATAGTCAACACATCATAGTGCAGCTACAGCGTGATACACAAGGCATGACTCTGTTCTAAATAGCCATTAAAACTGCCACACAATATTAACAGCTCTGGATTTTAGACAATTCATCTTGAGGTTGAAGCATAAAAAATAAAAACTGGGACTTCAACAGTGGTTACATCTGTACAACATACAAACAACACCTCAAAATTGCTTTTAAGTGGATAAATCACCAGCTACTGCAGCAGGCCTGGAGGCCTATAAGAAAAGCAGTGCAGTTACAGCTAGTTCAGTAGACAGACAGGGCAGCAACCAGCAAAACAGCACACTGCACGAGGGCAACATGGAAACACAGGGCAATGGGCTGCTCTAGGTACTCCACATGGCTCCCTGCCTGTCTGAATGACTATAGCAAACGTTCAGCAGAGGCCTCTTCAGGAAAAGGTAAACACATATACACTTTCCCACCCACAATCTCCTGCCAGAAATAGGATACCCCACAGGATGACAGACTTGCATGCACGTGCGGATCACAGCCACACACACGTGCACATACATCCCAACAAATGCACCACACATTGCTTTCACCTAGCCTATTTACAGACATGGGGGCTGTGGATATCAAAGCTCTGCACTCTCTTTGGGGAATTCCTCGTTTCTCATGTTTAAGGGGAAATAGATGAAAACGAATCTTGTTCTCCCTGTACCTCCCCTGAGTGTGTGCATGTGTATGTGTGTGTGTGTGTGTGCCTCCTCGGCCATGTTAATGTACAAAAATGCAAATTGGTCCTGCTCAACAATGTGTGTAAGGCTGTCTTTTTCATGCAGAAAGGAAGCTGCGGCTTTGCTGACAGTATGCCTTTATTAACAAATTCACGCTCTGATTTTACTTTTCTGTCTGTCTGACAGTCTGATCTCCTCCCTGCCTCCCTCAGCCCTGCTCTACTATTCTACTACAACAGTCTGCATTAGTCTCATCTTCACCATTAACACATGTAAAACATATTTTCCTTCCCCGAGCCCCGAGAATTGTAGTTATAGTGTGACTGATAATTTAGCAATTCACACTTTTATTCAGCTGTGCTGCAGAATTTCTCCTATTAATTTCTAAAGATGTGAAACCTCACACAGTCTTTGTGCATCCAGACCTGCTGCATGTTATTCCTCATTCCCAGCACCTGGAAGCATGTGGAGGTGCAACTGTAGCTCCATCCTCTCCAGAAAAGATTTTGTGATTTATGGTTGCTTGTAGTGCACAGAAGCAGGCTAGTGTCAGCAATATGGTAATGGATTTTCATGATCAACTGAGTATGGTACAAACACTCACCGGACCGTCATTTCCCTTGACCCAATGGAAGTAAATACTACTTTCATTTATTTTTGTATCATCACTTTAATTTTATGCATCACCAATTGGTGAATGAATAATTCATTTGTGAACAGGGAAGGACAGTAGACATGATAAAGAAGAAGACAGAAGGACAGGTTTTTGCAGTTGAATTTGAGAAGCTCGCACTTGCAGCTTCACAACAATCTGGACTGTTGGCACAGTTGTGTCCCCGGCAGCTGTAAAGCCACCAGTTACACTTTGCACTGGAAAAAAACATCAACACAGAGCTACCAATTATTGTGCCGCTGGCCTGCTAAAAATGTCCATTCACGATGATTTAAAACCCTCACAGCCCCTCTGGACCCCCATCAGTAGAGCCTCAAGTGAGTGATGGATTTGCTACATATGTGGAGTGGGACAGAAAAGAGGAGGATTCTGGTGCATAAAAATAGAGCCAGAGCCTGTCGGAGCAGAAGACTGAGACTTAATGAGGGGTGCAATCATCAATTATTCAAAACACTTAATCATGGTGTTGCACAATGCTGTTGCACAAAAAAAACACGTGCACACACGCAGACTTCTCAAACTGTGCCTCTTAAGGCAGACCCACAGAGAGATAGACAGATGGATGGGTAGGGAAATAAAGATACAGAAATGGACTTCTGTGGCACATGGGGACACCCTATGACTGCTGATTTCTGAATTGCAGTTTGATATTCATCTTTTTTGCCTTGCATTGTGTTTACAATTGCCCATTTTAGGCTTGGGCTGATATTGGATTATATTGCATATTTCCCACCATATGCAATATTTTTCATATCTTCATCTGCACAGTCTGCACTGCTGCTAACTTTGCCTTAGCATGTCACAATTAAAATTGCTGTTTAACCATTTATGCCTGAATCGTAAAAATACAATCTAATTATTTTATAACTATCTCTCCCTGCAAAATCCCCCTCAGTTAATCTCATATATTATGATATGCAAGTGGACTGTATGGTGATATTACACTTTGGGTATCAGTCATTTTATTTCATTCCATTTAGCCAAACACAAGTGACTGACATCATGGAAGCTGCAGTTGACATTTTTTCAAGAATATCAGTTGCTCTCAATTAAGCATTTTGTTGCTATTTGTAAAGGATGTAGCTGCGTCTTCAGATTTGTCTTCCCAACTGACTTAAATTGCTGTAAATGGGTCCATGGAATTCAGTGGTGTGGAAAAAGGCAACTAAAACAACATTAAACCCCCCGCAGGAAGACCCCAAACAGCTGGTGAATTCAAACCTATGAACATGAACTGTGAGGCACCATGGGATTCAAAGGCTCCAATATGGCGGGTATCATGACTTATGACGTCAAATGACAATTTATTTTTCAAAGTCATTATAAAAAAAAATGTTTCCACAGTCAGTTTCATTCAGTCAGTAATCCACCGCTTCAGTGTGTAATGAGATCATGCATGTAATCAGTGTGGGATACTTTGAATTGATGTATCAGAACAGGTATCAAGTGAGGTAATGTTAGATTGGTGCACCTGTGGCTTATTTACAGACTCCACAAAACAAAAATCTTTTCTCTAAAATCTGCTTACTAATGAAAATGATAATCAAACTAACGTGTGTAATACACATATATGTATATTTTCCTATGAGCACATGGTGGTTGTGGAGCAGCTCATCGGAATGTGTGTGTTCCTCTAAGAATAAAAAACCATAGTTCTACTCAGTCTCTGCACCTTTTTACAAAGAAAGGTATGACAAGGATACAGAGAATAGGAAGAACGAGATGCAGGGAAGAGGTGTAGGCAGTGACAAAAAGAAGATGCTTTAGGCTAAACCTTCAGGATTAACAGCCCCAAACCTTTTCACTTGCAAGCCGCTGGCGAGCCCTAGCTGAGCTGCTCTATGCCAGCAACTTGCATCAAGATGCACCTGGAGAAGCCAATGGGTGGATTTTATCAATGGTTTCAAACTGTGTTGATGTTTCTGTCTGCACTGCAGGGGGAGTAACAGATTTTCCACCTCTGTCCTCCAAGTCCAGTCAGAGTGCAGAGGGAATGTCTGTGTTCAATCTCCCCCCTTCAACCTTTGGGGGAAAAAAATCCCTGACGGGGTACAGCTTCTCCCAAGCTCTCCACATATGGGCTTCTGCCACTAACAGCCATCAGACAGTCACACTTCCTGCCTCCTACCTGTGTGTCTAATCGCCCACACACACTGTCATAGTCGCCTGCCCTTCCAGTTAAAACACAAACAGCCACACAAAATCAATCTTTACTGAGTGTCTGTGTTTAATAAGGGCCTGTTGTTTCTTATAGACTGACAACGTGGTCAGCCCCCACATCACTTTACACACACACACAGTGGAGTGACTACACCACCACTGTGTGTCTCAAAGCTGAATATTAAACACATTCTCTCAAACCATACTTTGTAGGCTGATTGACTAACTGTCCATCTGTCTAGGCAGACACACACACACACACACACACACACACACACACACACACACACACACACACACACACACACACACACACACACACATATACACCAAGCCTAGATAAAGACTGCACCCTCTGATGTCATCAAAACACTCAAAATGAATCACTAAAGGATTATCAAGACTCAGAAAATTACTTGCATGATTTCTATTTGTGCATTCCAAACTTTTTGAAACATTTCTGGCTAAACTCACACACACAGACACACACATGCCCTGGCAATGTGGAAAATCTCTGTATATGGAAACTCTGAAAGCTCCTGGAGGTGAAACTTCCTGCCAGTGCTTGAAATAGACCCTTTTAGCACCCTATGGTCTATTGGACTGCAGGTCTGTCTGAACCCTCACTGAGAGTAGAGGGGGTATTGGCATTCAGCTCCCTGTGGGACTCCAAGTCAATACAAACCTCTTAAAACTCAAAGCAAAAGGCTGTATGTTTTTCTAAGAGTCTGTGTTTGAGAGAGCGAAAAGGGATCAATTCAGTGGTTATTTTTCCTTCTGCATGTAGACATCTGAATGACGTCATTTGTTCTAGACGTGCATTAATCATAAATATGCGCTGGTGTGGATAGATACACACAGGCACACACACAAGCTAGGGCTAGTACTGTGTGTCTGTATGTATTTGTGTGTATGTGTGTATGTCGTAGAGGTAATGATAGTGTGCTAAAGCAGAGTCCCACCTAGCCTCTCCGTGCCATCCATCATAGTGCAGCTGATAATGATACCAATACATACATCAGCACAGAGAGTGTCAAGGGAGCTAGAGAGAAGCGTGGGGAAAACAAAAAGGTGGACAGGAATAAAAAGAAAGGAGGAGAGAGAGAATCAGAGAGGAGAGAGTCAAAAAAGGACAATAAGAAATGTGCTTTTATTACATTACAATATCATGTTTTATATATAAAACATTTATATATGTATGTATATATAAATCTTTGTCATAAAGCTAATTTCAATTTGCATTTGCATTTGAGAGAGAAGGGAGAAGGGAGAAGGAGGGTAAAGGGAGGGAGAGCTGGTAGAGGAGAGGCAACAAGCATGAAGAGGGAAGGAAATGTGCTGTCACAGACTGAGGAGTGAAAAGACTATCTGTGTGACTGGAATAGGCAATCTGATTCTCCCAGTCCTCCTCCCTCTCTCACAGTCTTCCCTCTCACAAACACACACACACACACACACACAAACACTCAACACTGCCCATTGCCAAACACAAAAAGGAGCTGTGGCTGAGTGTGTGCACTCCATATGAGCTCCATCGCATCCATGTGGATTAATATTAAAGGCCGGTGGATGTTTCTGTTGTTCAACAACACCTCTTAGCTCTTCAGGAATAAGACACTAGTCTGCACTTGGAGATTGTGTTTTATCTTCAGTGATGGCTTTATGGATAATTCTAAGGCCTCCTCTCTCTCTCTGGGAGACAGACAGGATTAGATTTAAACAGAAACATTAAGAAGTGGGATTCATTTTCTGAACTTTTTTGATAGAGACTCAAGACGGAGTAACTGTAATTTTGTTGGTGCATCTTCACATACCTCTTCCTAGTCTGCATCTTGAGCTGGCAGATCTTTATTTGCCACATTATTCTCTAAATTTAGCCACTCTGCAGTAGTTAACCAACATTTACTACCTGCCACTGTGCTATGCCACAGTCAGACGACTACTACCACACAATAATTTCACTCACTCACACAACATTTTAAATCTGTGTAGGAGATAACAGATTTAAATAATAAATAATTTCTTTATTATATATATATTTATTTATTTATTTAAGCTACAGCCGCCAAAAACATCTCATGAACCCATCTTAAGAATCACAGCTCTATAAAACCATCTGACCAAATTGCTGTAAATATTATTCAAAGGGTTCTTAATGACCCCAAAACATGATGTTAGATGAGAATATAAAAAGGCCCATTTATTGGCCCCATACAGAAACCCTGCTCTCTAATTAAAAACTGCTGATAACTCATGTAAGCCAGCTGCCTGAAATAGCAACTAAAATGACACCACTAACAACATAATCCAAAGCTAACATTTTACTTTTGCCACATTCATCTTTTGTGCAGGGAGTAGCTGAGACAGAAGAGGCTGAAGCACTTCTCATTTCATCTTATTTGCAAGATACATCACCCACGTCACTTCCTGGAGCAAAATGAAGGCCAGCGGAGCTGTGAAATTAGCCTATCAGATGCCTCCACCTGCTAAAGGAGACTTCTGAACATACTAATAGGCAGGAGATTAAGATAAGATACGTGGCTAGGGGCACAGCCACATGTGCACGCAGTCATGTGCATACACACACACACACACACATGCACACGCACACACGAACACGCGTGCACACACATTCAGATTAAAACCTTTTATTCTATGATTATAGAGAACAAAATGATAATGGTAGATCTCGAGAGCAGAGAGCGCTCCAGAGAATGTTAGTGTCTTTGACAAGGATACAGGTAATGAAGGGGATTATTTCTTATGTGAGGTTGAGGAAGAAAAAGAGAAACATGGTAAGATGAGGTTTGTGTGTGTGTGTGTGTGTGTGTGTGTGTGTGTGTGTGTGTGTGTGTGTGTGTGTGTGTGTGTGTAAACATATACAGAGAGCCTAGAAACTGACTAGATTCCCCCCAGCTTCCCCAGTGCTACACAAACAGCCCCCCTGACCCCACACCACCAGTATCCCACTTTCCCCTTCCTCCATCTCCCTTAACAAGCTGCCCATGAAAAATATCATTCCTCCTTTACTTTGTCTCTCCTCCTGTGCATTTCTCTCTCTGTCTGATTGCTCATCTTTCTTCATTGCTCTCCCTGCCTCTCTCCCAGGGCTTGCCATCTGTACAGTAACAGGTGTGCTGTGTATGTGACTGATGTGTTTGTTACCTGTAGCGCTGCCTGCAGCCACAGTCTGCATGGAGAATAGTTGCCTCCTGACCTACTAGCTACCACCCCACTCTCTTTTCCTCCTAGTCCTCTGTGTCCTTCAGATGGCAACAGGATGAGAGGGAGTGATGTAATGAGTTCGGGAGGCAGCAGCAAGCTCGTGTATTTGTATGTGCGTTTGTATGAGCTTCTACCAGCCATTCTGCAGTGGTGCATTCACTGTCGTGGCGTTTCATTAATTAGTCCCACCAGTCTATGACTGTGCGTGTATGTGTGAGCATATATGTGTGTGTGTAAGTGGTCTGCTAAATCCTCTCATTAGTCTCACAGGTGAGTGATTAAACGTTCTGCAACACTTGGAAGTGTTCCTCCTATTGCGCGTGTTGTCTTAATTTACAACTACACCTCTGAGAACTCCCCTGGCCTAGTGACAACACACTCCCCAGGAGAGCTGCACACACCTGACGACACAGTTATAACCACAGCTCAACCTGGAGTCCCTTCCAGATTTTGAGTCTGGCACATTGCTGGGTCCACCTATCTGTTTAACTAATGGCTTTTGGGCTTTCAACCACAAGCCTCTATTATGTAAATGATCACAATGGCTCTATTCTAGTGTTTATGTGTCTGCAGTGGCTTAGCCAGTAGATCGCAGAGTCAGCCCCTTATGTCCATATGTTAAATAACCCCTTTCCATTGCGCGGTACCAACACAACTGGACTCTAGTCACATTTTTTGGTTTTCAATCAGGCAAATGAGGCCTGTGTGCCTGCTACCTGCTACATCTTTTGGTATCACCGCCAAGCAAACTGAGCCAAAACTAAATGATGATGTGAAAACCCTGCAGAGAGAATCATCTATACTGCTGAACAAACATTCATTGCCATTTTTAAACAGCCATGCAACTTTACACCATTTGCTGTAGCCTGTTATTTTTCTTTTAGCTATTGTTCTATAATTTTAGCACAAAAACCCACACTGAGGTGCAGACAGTTCTCTTTTATTCATTCATATAGCTTTGTGCATCATTGCTATAGTAAAAACACTGCATTGAAGGGGACCTATCTGCAGTGTAAAAAGAAGCACCTGGTACCAGAAGCAAGTAGAGTGGCGTTGGTGAGTTGGTGTCTTTTAGCACAATGCTGAACAACCAAGTAACCAAGTATATAATGAATCGAATACCTATAGCCACAGTAGGAGGTAGTATGTTGTACAGAAAACCATAAAGCTAGCCATAGCACAACCCAGTCATTCAATAAACCTTACAGGCTGCCACAGTCATAGGGCCAGTTGTATGGACCTGCTTGATATTATTATTGCGTGCTTGTCCTTGAGGGCTGGGATGTGACGGATGTTCATGGTGTAGGTAATAAATTGCAGAGGTTAATCCACTCCAGTGAAGAGGTCCACTCTTGGGGAAGGCCACCTGATAGACAATACAGGCTTCAAATATTCCCTTTAGCACACATTTCCATTTATTCCTCAAGCCTCCGTTTGTCAGACTGGGGATCATTAAGTTGTTCTCTCAAGAGAGCCCTGGTCCAAGGCAGCGCAAAGGGGATCACAGCAAGAACTCATTTGAGGGGCGATTTACAGCAAAGGCCAAGGTAAGAGTCTGTTTTCGCTGGGCAAGCAGAGAGTCTCTTGAGAGGTGTGAGAGAGGAAAAGTGAGACAGTGAACTCATCGCTGGCTCTAGAACCCATTAGACACCCACATAAACGCATGAGGGCGCATGCACACACCAGGTGGCAGGGTGAGGAGAGCCGGGCAGATCACAGCAGCAGGTAGTATGACTAATAACACAGCAGAACTCACTGAGGCACACCAGGCAGTAACAACCATTTCTCACCTGACTTCTCTCTGTCTCTCACTTCCCGCTGCTCCCTCTTTATTCCTCACTCTGTCATATACTCCTTTCCCTACTTCTCTCCCTTTCTGCCATCTTTAAGTACTTTTTGATCAGTTTGCCCCATTTTAATCACATATACTTCAAATTATACCTATTCCTCCCAAACCTTACTTTTTATCTAATTTCTCTTTCCCTTGCACCTGAAGGACATAGGCCAGTGTAATAGCAATAACTACACTTTGTTGCTTTCTGATGTGAAAAAGTTGACAGACATCTTATAGACATGCATCCATAATGTCACATGGAAAAATACGAGTCTGTGCACCTTTAGAAAATGAGCCCGTAAGTGGTCTGTGCAGCAGGTTGCTACGATCTGTAGATACCCTTTGTTACTAAGTAACTTTTAGTGGCTACAGTAATTATGACAGGAGCAAAGAGAGAAGGCCGGTGCTCGATCCATGTGTAAAAGTTGCAGTTTATGTTGTTACTATTATGCATGGCCATTCAGTAAAATTAACCTCATTGTTATTACGGTGACTGCCATTATAGTAACCACAACGATGAAGGTGGATACGCCACTGTCGATACACTCTATGTGCTTGTCATGGTAACCGTGACAACCAGGATCCGGTACACCTGTTGCTGTAGGTTTGCTATATCAGGGGAAACTCCTATGGGTCGTATCAAAGGGTTGTTGGTTGTTCAGGCTGGAGGACTGGTTGGAATTGGAAAGGATGACAAAATTACAAACAATCTCTCCTCACTTTAGAAGTGCAACCTATTTAATGGTACAGCTGCCACAGAGGAGTGAAGCATAGGTAAGCATGTGCGCTAAAAACGCATCTGCACTATTTTAAATCACACACACACACACAAACACACACCAAATATGGTGGTCCAGTCATCCACATCATATTATCAAATATTTCTGTCAGCTCCAGCCATGGCTATTATGGGTGTGCGTGATTGAAACCATCAGATCAGTTCACAGTCATTTAATCTTGCAGCTCTTAGATCTTGCCTATTTCATTAATCCAGCTTTATGTGCACACACACGTACGCACACACACACACATATGCACACACACATATGCACACACACACACACACACACATACACACATACACAGAATGAGCATGGCCCCATGGCGAAATGGGTGGTCTTAACACCATCATTCCCAAAAAATTACTTATCATACTCATCAGCCCTCATACTGCTATGGATAAAGGAGTGATTATCTGGAAGCATATCCAGCTAATTGAAGGCTGCCTATCTTAATGTTCAAATATAGAATGGGTGGGAGTGTGTGTGTGTGTGTGTGTGTGTGAATAAAAGGGAGACAGAGAGAGAGGGAGAGGAAAAAGGGAGGTTGGTAGGGGGAGGTGGGGGGTCATGGGCAAAGGGTAAGGGTGCCATCAAAAGCACTATTATACTGAAAAAAATAATTTACCCTTCAGTTATATGTCCTCTTCATCATTTAGCTGTGTGTGTGTGTGTGTGTGTGTGTGTGTGTGTGTGTGTGTGTGTGTGTGTGTGTGTGTGCGCGTGCGTGCATGCACGTGAGTGGGTGTGTGCATGCGTGTGTGTGTGTGTGTGAGACACTAGAAGCCAGCAGAGTGTGTCAGTCCAGTAGATGCTCAGTGGAACTCAATCAAGGAGCACAAATGACCTGAGAGTAGGTGATTGAATCCTCCATTCATCCTTAAAAAAGACCCCCGACTGAAAGGGTGAACACACATGCGTGTGGGCACGCACAAACACACACACACACACACACACACACACACACACACACACACACACAGACACACACACACAAAGATTGCTCAATCGGCTGAGTGCACTCCTAGTATCTATCTGTAAGATTTAACATTGACCAAATTCAGTGCCTGATTAATACATTAAAGCTACCTAGCATTGTATACATTGGCACTGAAAAATTACGACTGGAAGGGTTTATTGTCCTATTAATCTCACAGAGAATCAACAACAGGCCCACACAGATTGCAGCCTCTCTCAGCTCACTGATATGACATGCCAAAACAATGCCAGTTCCTATAAAGTACAGGCAGTTGCTCCCAGCACAGTATCACACACAAGCTAGTTTTTCACAATGTGATCAGTGTGAAATGGAAAAGTGATGACAGGAACATGTAGCTGGAGCCAAAGAAACCCACTTATTTTTCTCAGCAGTTGGTGGGTCCTACCAAGAACAAAACACCAGTAAATATTGGAATTGAACAGGTGGAAAGGAGGAGGACTCTGTCAATGTTGCTTTGACGCATCAGCAAAGCTCCATATTGTGAGGTCTTCCTGCCTACTAGCAATCAAAAATAGCCTAATGCAACTTTAAGCTACTTTAGGCTTTCATAAAATAAATGGTACAGCTGTATTTCATTTACAAATGCCGGTCTAATAAATACATGCTTACCAGTATTAAAGCTGCACTTTTACAGCTCAATCTGAAGCACAGAGCCATTGTAACTAGCTCAGGGCTGATTTGAGCTAAATCTCCCAGCAGTGACGTGAAGACTAATTCATTTTATCCTTATTCCTAATGTGTATTTATGTGTCTGTGGGTCAAATCCTCTTACACGACTGCCAGTAAACAACATTTAAAACTCAAAAAAGCTGATACTAGTGGGACAACTAGTGGGTCATTAGCAGGGAAGGGATTGTGTGAAGTCATTAACAACATAAGGAAAACTATGTTTCTCTCTGTACGCTATTCTAGACATCTTAGCACACATGAAGAACACAATGTAACAGCTTGTGAGACACTTGACAGATACCTTCCAAAGGAAGAAATGCTACCCTATAGCCGTAGGCCTACTGGTGAATCAATGGTTATGGATTTCACATCTTCATCAATGAAGGTCCATGGGATTATCTTATACTTGTATATCACTCGATCTATTTATCTCTTCCATTTGAAGTAGGTGAAAACTCCGGAAAAGTTGATTAAAGGGTATGGAAGAACTGAGTGTTTCATTAGCATCAGTTGGCTACAGTTTGGTTCTGAACACAACATTGTAAAACAATGTAAAACATTGTTCTCCAATCAAAATTAAGAAGAAGAAAACTCCATTACTCCAATCTCCATTACAAATCAAACCACAGGTTATTCCTGAAGAGCTCTTTCTGAGTTTAAATCACACCTGAACAATTCATTTAAAATATTATCAAAATTGCAATATATCAAAGTGCATTATCCAAATTGAAGGAGGTGCAATTTTTTGATACCGGTAAAATATTCAACAATGTATTATAAATGAACAACTGTGGTGCTACAGAGATGTCCTGGCCTAGATATCATATTCTCTAGACATAAAGGAACATGTTTACTTGGTACAATCCTCTCCATATATATATATATATATATACAGGCCCAATGATGTGGCAAAAACCTAAAGCACTTAAATCACAAGAATTTATGTCCCATCTCAAGTAAAGTCAAACACAATGTATGAACTGCAAGAGGTGAAATACAATAGCTAGTGATGAGGCATATAGGAAATCATTAACTTTGGTGATAATATGACAATCTTCACAATCATTGCTGGTATAATATGCTCTCTACAACCTTGTTAAAGAGAGCATACATAACCTAGAAACCTAGTTTTAAATACATTAGCCCCCCTCCTTTCTCTGCCCGAGGTGTCTGTAGCGGTCAAAGTGACTGACCTCTGCACAGCAGGGCCAAAAAATTGGCCTTCAGAGACACTGAGAGGAAACACAACAGGCTGCATTCAGGCTGTTCTCCTCTGCTCTTTAAATGCACTGCAGAGCAGGAAGGGTCCAAAGAGTGTGTGTGTATGTGTGTGTGCCTGCCCACAGTGGGAGGTAGTGTGATGGGCAAAGAGAAAAGCAGTGTGTGTCCAAGTTTTTGCATGTGCACAAGAGTGTGTGTTCTCACACAAAAACGTTGACGACTCAGTACAGAGGATAAATGGCCGATGCTGAGCAGTGAAATGGCCACTCACGGCTCTGCAGCACCATTGACATTGAGGAGCTTCAGTCATTACTCACCTCAGTCTTTACGTCCTCTGAGCTTCTTTTCTTTTATGCCTCACTTAATCCGTAAACATTTTGTCTGTTTGAGTTTTTTTTTTTTTTTTTTTCTAAAGTCTAAAGATTTTGACGTTTCTTCCATTTTGGATAATATTTTCAGTTACTATGGTAACAAATTTTTCGCTACCTGAAAGGCTTGTGTACAAGATCAGTTACAGGTAGAGCACAGTAAGCAAAAAAATTAAAAAGCAGGCTTTTTTTTACTGCTGCTTAAATGCATGAAAAAACGGATCCCATTTTATGTTTTTACCTTAATTGAAACTTAACTTGGTTTATGGGTGGAGCAGATTTCATGACCCATGAAACCACATAAAACTCCACTCTGTGATCACAAAAGTGTAACACAGAAGTGCTGCACCCGTGAGAAAGCTAAAGCACAAAAATCTATAAATGAATCAAAATGCATGAGTGTGTGTGTAGCAAGTGCAGGGTGCCCAACCCACTCCTCTGAGCAAAGTGGTGGGTACCAGATACTCCAGGGAGGCAGCTTATAATGTGCCTCCGGCCTGGGGACAGCTCTTCTGTCCTGGGTATAGAGGCCAGACTCAGCCCCTCTCCCTGTCATCTGTGTTAACAGATGTTTGGCACACAGGGAAATTCTACCACCACCTCCAAAGAACTGAATTAGGTTACCAGAATCTTCTCTTTTAAAACAAGACGATCAGTGAAACTAAGTCACTTCCACATGACTGAGTGAACTGCTGCACTGCCCCTCCCATACTGTGGAACATCACTGTGGGTCAGGTGCGATAGTAGCTCAGTAGCTCATCTTCACAGAGTATGGGAGAAGACAAAGGGAAGAATCATGGGAATGGTAAAAAATTCATTAGTGAGCAGCCAAAGAGGCACAGATCGAGAGAAAGCAAGAGACAAAGAAGGAAAGAAAGAGAGAGGTGGAGAAATATAAAGAGAAAATCCTCTAAGGAAAACATCTTTCCATTCCTGTCTCCATCCTTTTCTTCCCCTAACTTTGTTGTAGTCTCTCAGAGAGTGTGGAAGTCAGTGGAGTCCTTCCACAGGGAAGTGTAGCTAACAAACCCCCTAGCAAAACCAGGAGCCCGCTCCCGTCCTCCCTCCGTGCTGTGCATGCATACATTATCTATTGTATTCATTGAATAAAGAATATTGTACAAAACCAGGCATCTCCTCTCCTCTGTACACGGCTGGATGAAAGGCGGAGAACACAAATTAAAATGTAATTTATAAAGCTTCGTTTGCTGCTTTCTCTCAGGCACCTAAAATGTCACAAGGAGCATGTAATACTGCCGGGGTGTGCTGAGACACGTGCATGTGTGTGTGGTTCAAGGGAGGTGGGCGGTCAGGGATCTCGACTAAAGGGGAAATGAGAATGTAAAGCGTTAAATTAATTGAAGTGTTAATGTGCTGTGACTCCACTGTGGTGAATGCCTCTGTAAGTGTGTGTGTGTGTTCTATAAAGTGCTTTTGTTTGCTGTGAAAACTTATTAACAAAGTGAACACCTTTATGGTTTCACCCCAAAGTGATGCTCAACAGAGGAAGGAAAGAACGATGAAGACGATGTGTAGCAGGAAGGAAGAAAAATAATCAGAATGGTTATGTGAAAAAAGAGAAAGCGATTATGAATCTCAATTCCATAATCAACATCTCATCTGAAACGAGAAGATGCCCGAAGTTACTCTATAGGCAAAGAGAGATGGAGGGAGAAAAGGAAGAAGAGAGAAGAGGAGAGGGAGAGAGAGGTATAGCAGTGCTGTAAGAACAGGAGATTGAGAACCAAAGACAGACTGAGAAAACACAGAAAGAACACAGTGAGGGTAAAGAGGTGGAAGAGAAAAGACTTGATGTGAATGACAAAAATACAGTTAATTCATGTCATAATGTCATAGCAGTGAAAGTATGTGTGTGTGTGCTGTTGTTGTGTCTGCAGATGTTAAGCCCAGTGGCACGGCGAGTGTGTTAAGATCATAGATTACAGGCTGCAAAAGGTGATCATGATTTAGTGATAAATTCTGTGTAGATCCAGTGTATTTAAGGTTCATGTGTGTGCGTGTCTGCATGAATATTGATTTTCCAGGTATCACAGACACACATCCCATTTCCTTTACAGAGGATAAGGCCAAGATATGAGGTACATATGCAAATACACACACAAACATACTCCCAATGAGCTGTAAAGATATTCTCAGCGCCAATTATATCTGAGAGGATGTCACACACAAGGATTGTGGATCAATGGTGAGGGCAGCCAGCCAAGAGCCAGTCAATTCTCCTTCTTTCCTCTCTCTCTGGAACGGTGGAAACCCCCACTGAAAAAATACCAATATTTAACATGTTGCAGCCTGTTTAAAATATCATTTCACTGTCCTGTCTTTTTATCTGTTTTCATTATGTAAGAATCTGTGAAAACCTCTGACGATGATGCACATTTAAGAAGGATATGAGGGGTGGTTACAGTAAAGAACAAATCTTTGATACACACACTGAGAAGTCAATTCTGGTTCAATAATGAGTCAAAATTGTACTGAAACTCCCCCAGGACGACAAGGCTACAGAGCTAAGGGGAGAAAAGGCATATAAAAAGCCAGAGGAAAAGGAATATTGTATAATATTGAATGTAGAATAAAATCAACTGTACATTTTGATATTGGACACAATTCTGCTGCTGATTAGAATGACGGGTTTGTGGAGGCCTTTGAAAAAGCTCACAGAGAAAAAAACATTCGTATCAGGCATCAAACAGGAAGAGAAAGTAATGAAGGCGGGGGACTTGGCAATGTTAGCTATCTTCATGCACAAGTTTAATTCGGCTGCAGCTGCTGGCTCATTGTTTTCACCACAGCTAATTTAAAGAAATGCCACTGAGACACAGACGGCATTGAGCAGAGCAGGTATCTTGAATAGGCTGTCAAACTTATTGTGATATTGAATTGTATCCATAGCAACAAGTGTCACAGGGGTGCCACAGCAAAACAGGCAGCTATGTGAATGATAAGGTTACAGTAGAACTCTATGATGCAAATGGGTTGAATGAGCAATTTAATCAATTTATGCTATGTTAACTTCTTGATTGTCACAGTGCTTCAAGTCAATGTCTGTTACATTACTGGCTAATTAAAAATACATGATGCATTGTTCCTTCTTTTGTTGTCTGCACACTCAAGACTCCCCAGAAAATTGAGTTGGACCCAGTTTGGAAGCCAAACCTGGATCAGATCCTGTGGTTTCCAGGGTACCCGTGAGACCAAAATCTCTTACACCATAATATGTTAAATGGCCACCCTTACATCTAAAGTAGCAGTGCCTTTCGTCAAACAGAAACGCCTTAAGTCTGATGTGATTCTTTGCACGTGGTAATTTTATAGACATTTACATGGTGTCAGATGAGTTTCTGTGCAGCACAAAACTATTTTGTCTGAAAAGAAGGCTTTCTTGATATCTGAGACACGCCATGTCTCAGATAGAAATACAAATTCATAGTTACAACCCTACTATTGCAAAAGGCTGTGGAAAGCTTTAGGAGAGGGAACACTAAGCGCCAGCTTCCAACGACTTCTTTATGTCAAGACTACACAACCTAAAAGAGATCTTTTTCCTTCTGTTTCAAGACTTAGTCCAACATTCATTCAGGAGCATTGTCTCCTGCTACACAGACACACAGACTACAGTGAACTGGAAAAAACCATGAATTGCAAGAGGCTGAGCTGTGGAGAGTGACAGAACGGGCAAAGAGAAAAGGGAAGGCTGTGGACAGAGCAGACGGAGATGAGAATTGAAAGAGAGAGAGAGCCTTCATTAATGTTTTCTTTGAGAGTTTCCCCACAGTTCTCTGTGGGTTTCTATGACGACCTGGAGTCGCCTGCTGGGCCCATACAGGCTGAAGTAAGAGGTCTGTTTGGCAGGAGTGGAATAAGGATTCAAAACCTTTACCTAGTTGAAAGCCCTAAAATTTCTGTTTTACCGCGCAATGTGAATAAGTAACAGTTTGAAAATGTATTCAAAGTATTTAGCAAAAGATCATTTGTAATAGTTCAACCTGTAGGGATGCAGTATATTTCATGTTGTTTATGTATCTAGTACGTGTAAAATATAAATCAGCCAAATAGCTAATTGAGAACATCATTCAAACATGGTGGGGTAGGAAGAACAATGTTTCCATCTGACATGCAGTGCAATGAGAATTACTCCTTTGACTGCCAGCTCAGGAAAGCAGTTGCTGAGTAATACTCATTCATTTATACATACACACACACACACACACATGCAGGTGGTTGGTTTGCACCTGCCACACTTGTGAGTGAGACTGATTTTGCATCTATGATAAAAAAAAAACAAAAACAAAAAAAAAACAGCAAATTGTCACGTAAGAAGGGTTTTTCTTATGGAAAAAGAATCCTCTCTTATACATATATGGGAAATATATCTGCATCATCTGCACTAACTGATGCGGGTTGTGTGCAAGACATAACGAGAGAGAGAGAGAGAAAGAGAGAGAGAGAGAGAGAGAGAGAGGGTCTGCAGAGCACCACAGCCTCATGATTAATGCGGCTTTTAGCTGCAGCGGAGTCTGGGCCCCCCAAAGCAAACTGACCGGGTCGCCCATTCAACTCCTCCTTCCCTCCGTCCCCCTTTCCCCGTCTGCCACAACCCCAGTGGCCGAGAACCGGCTCCAGCCTCCACGCAACTGACTGCATCTCTACACTAACACTTCATCAACATCCGCATAACCCCCATTGTGTTGCACTTCATTACACCTGACTCCCTGTTGTAAGCCAACCCTCCAAAGTGGATCCCCCCCCATCCCCAAACAGACACACACATACAGACACAGACACACATCAGTAACACCACTGCGACCAGTTACAAGGCCTAATTGGATTACGATATACAGTGAGTGCTGATACACTTTTTTTTTTTTTTTAAATAAGCAGAAGAAACCATTAAGCAAAACAGAAAGGTCACAAAACACACCGCTAATAAGTCTATGTTAAATTTAATGAAGTCACCATCGAGTATAACAGACAGGCTACTCTGGATCCCCCCCCACCCCACCCCAACCTCCCCCCAACCTCCCCGATGGGGGCAGAGGAGCAGTCAACACACACCCATCAGTCAAGCAAAGCACGTTGAAGTGCACGTAGAAGCGCAGGATAAAAACTTGACACGGATTCATCACTTTACACTGAATCATTGTGAATAATGATGCTGGGTCTCCGATTGAGGGACGCCCTGAGACGCGCACACACACACGCACACACACACACGCGCGCGCTGGGGAGTCAGATGCCAAATGCAGCAAACCGGTCTTTCCTCCCGCCTAGCATCACACACATACACACACAACCTCTGACCACTATTTCAGTGAAAGGTCCACTCCCCTCCAACCTCCCGACACAGACACACACACACACACACGCACGCACGCACGCACAGTAAAAATCCAATGCACCAGCAGCAGCAGCGATAGATAATTCATTGCAGCGATAGGAGCAGAGCTGAATCCACAGGCTCCTCTCGGCTCCAGATGCACTAACTATCGCACACCAGGTTCAAAGTAGCGGACCCTGTGGACCCTGTGCGCGCGGGAACGGCACCGGATTCCCCGCTTGTGCTGCATCCGCTCGGGCTGTTTGCACTGGCGCACTTACCTTTGCACTACAGCGAAAATGAGCAGTTAGTTCCCATTTTGCGAAAAGGCTTTAGAATCCATTCATTGCCGTGTATCTCCTCTTGGTTTATTCAGACATCCACAGTGTGTAGCATCAGGAAGAGTAATCCAGTTTTCCATCCCTGTGAGAGCGCTTGAAAGCTTCGTTACATCTTTTTCCACAATCCCCACAAAACTATGCCAGGCTTCTTTCAGCGCGTTTTTCCCCCTCCTCGCTCCTCTGCCCCCTCTTCTTCTTTCCTCTCCCTCTCTCCCTCTCTGAGGTTGCCTGGTTACCTCTTTTCTGTAGGCTGGTTCAGACAGCCGGCCGGCAGCCAATCACAAGGCCGGGTTCATCTTAACCCCTCCACTGCTGAACTGTCCTGATTTCCAGCTTTCAAGGAGTGGGTTTGAAAGGGGGGGTTGAGGAAGACAGAGGAAGAAAAGCACTGGATGGTGTTGAAGGATTTAGAAAATGTATATTAACAAAACTAAAATGAGCAAAGGAAAGATGAGGAGAAAAGTGATAGACTGAGGAGGAGGCTGATGGATGATTTTGGAGATTTTAAAAAAGTTGTGGAAGAAACACCATCAAACTTGTGTTTCACTGGGCTGTCCAGACTTCAGCACCGTCATCACTTTTTTCCCAACACACACAGTAATACTGACAAACACACACACACACACACACACACACACACACACACACACACACACACACACACACACACACATAGACACACACACATAGACACACACTCCCTCTTTCTCTCTCTTTAATATGACAAAACTATGGCGACCGAGACGCTTGTCTCCATTTGGATAAGGCAGGCTGTTTTATAACGTGCTTCCAACACTGGCAGACGAGAGAAACGAGAGGATAGAGAGAACAGGGAGGAATAACAGAGGGATGAACAGAATAGCATGTAATTGGAGACACATTGGGAAAGAATGTGCCACCTTTCTCTTTCTGGTGGAGGAAATAAGAGTCGAGTTGCACTGTACAGAGGAAACTGTGCAGCCGATGTATGGCTCAGAATAAGCTCATTAGCCGTGGTGGGACTGTGAATGACAGATGAGGAGAGATGTACAGGGGGATAATGGGGAGGGGGGAGGAAATGGGTCAGAAGGTGGGGATGGCTGACCTGGCCTCTAATTAACTTCTCCCCAGCCATTTGGCTCACACTTCATATTGTGCACCTTTGTAATACCACTACTACCAACAACATGACTCTGCCTGCAGTGTGTGTCGGTGTGTGTGTCTATACATGTCATTTAATAGTTGTGAGGGCAAATTTTTGTTTGGAACCATCATTGTGCAGATATTTTGGCCAGTCCTAACTTCAAAGTTTAAATCTAGGGTTAGACTTTGTTTTGGGATTAGATTAGGTTTAGATGAAGGTGTAAATCAGGGTTATAGAGAGGCATTCGTTTGTGATGGCAAAGTTCAGGGTGAAGGCAGTGGTGGACAAACCCCTGGGAGCGCTGGAACATTTCTGTTGTGGCCTGAGGCTCATTTTGGCCTGTGCTATGAATACTCAACTTAACCAGTGATAATAGAACAAGAATAGAACAATAGACAATAGTCCTCTTGCCTTATCCCACCTGTGTATGAAGGCTACCCACAATGCATGTCTGTATAATGTAATTATGGCCTAAATGGGGTCTGCTATCACTACATCATACAAATGTAGCCTCTCTCTCCTCTTGTTATAGTGTGCATTTGCTGAAATAAAAAATCATGTTTACAATTCAGCCTAATTTTTTTTCACATTTAGTCAGTCAGTCAGAAATATATGTATTTTAGAATGTGATTAACTTCCCTCCCAGATGAACATAGCGGTCACACTTTTCGTAGGATGAGGGTGAAGTCCACCCCTGGGTAATGACAAGTAAAGGACTAAACATTCCTCTCTTCCTGCACTTATCTAGCATAATGTGATTTGCATGTTTTCAGTGCAACATATCATGGGAAATTATCCAGATTCTCCTTTTTATCTGTTCTGGTAAATTATTGTTGTACACACCATTAATACCACATGACCTCACAGCAAGCTTATTAAAGGCTCCAATTATGAACATATTATGAACTATTACAAGGGCTGCATTATGGGAGGTAAAATCTGTATCTCCTCTCTCTCATTTACTCTATTTTTTCCATGCAACCTGTTTCCAGTGGCAAGTGTTTAATGTATAAGAACACTATATAGAGTTACTCATTACTTATTTTGTACAACATGAAAATAAAGCTAGAGGTGCTCTCTGTTCATTCAACACACATTTCACCCCCCACACTGAACTACATATGGCAATGCTATGGCTCACTCCTCCTAGTCCTCACCCACTCCAGTCATCTACCGTTTTCAGTTTTTCATTGTTTTCATCTAATTTTGTTTCCTATTTCTATTACTTAAGCATCACATTAGCATAATTGGTAAGCACAAACAGCATTAACAACACAATTCACAAAACTGATTTACCCCTCTTTACTTCACACTGCCTCCCTCTCTCTTGCCCTCTTTCTCACCTCCCAAACATGCACATCCACTATGTGTCCCTCTCATAATCATGTCGCAATCATGTGAAAACATATAGGAATATTAAATATTAACTGCACATTCATTCTAGGCAAGCAGAATATGAAATGAATTAATCATGGTGTACAAGACTGTCTAGATTCTTATCCTTTATCCTTATCTGCCTTCACGAAGACGCTTTGCAGGAAATTAACAGTAGCCACAGACCAGTATATATATATATATATTTATATATCTGATTCTGTATATATACAGAAACAGATGCAATGGAGATACATTATGGGAAGTTTTGGATCCTGTGTTGTAAGAGCTTGACCCACAGTAAGTACAAATAATTTTTCTCTGCTGATTTGGTTTTGTTTTGCTAAATCTAAAGAAAGTTCAGCGTTAGTCTGTCAAAATATATTATTCACAGCAACAAAAGTTTATCCAAAATGGCCAAAAAGCATGTTGAGAAGTGAGAGGGGAAGAAGAGAAACTCACTGTGTCTTTCAAAGCCACACTTTGGGACCAGCACAAGTTTGCTTTAGGAATAATTCTCCCTCTCTATTTCTCTGCAAGCGTTATCTCTCTATCTCTCACACTTGATGGCCCCCCTGCATGCTCCTAATAACCCATGATGAGTCCTCCACACTTGAGCACCCTCCCATCAGACACCTGCTGAGACACACACACACACACACACACACACACACACACACACACACACACACACACACACACACACACACACACACACACACACATAAGCAAGCATACACGCACACACCACTCCTCTGTACTCGGACATACAGGGGTGTGGATGATGGCAGTCATCAGTAGGGCAATTAATTGGCCTGTCCCCTGGTTACAATACAACAGAGAAGTGGAAGAAGCAGACAACATGAGCCAATATGGCTGGATCCTCACGGTATAAGTAGCTTAGCATGCTGCTCCCACTTTGCCACAAAACCCAGAAGTGTAACCAGTGGTGATGTAAAGACGTTGTGAGGAAGGGTGACCAGGGAGTGATGAAGTGGAGAGGAAAGTGGAACAGAGAGGAGTACAGGAAAAAATACAATTCAAAGATAAGGAGGCAAAAAACAGTAACAAGACAAATACACCGGAGCTCAGTAGTAAAACCAATCCCATATCTGGTTGTCTTACACCAAAAGAGAGGGAGCTCAGGAATGGAGTGAGTTCAGGAGCCAAGTGTGTATGGAGAAAGTGATGGAAGTAAGACAGAGAACAGAGAGGGAGGGATAAAGGAGAGGCGGACAAAGGGGGGTAGAGGAGAGTGGTGCAGACACAGGACCATGCCTGTAGCATACTGATGCTGCTTTAAGACATGCAGTCAGCGTGGCCTCAACTAAGCAACCAAGCATGTGCTGCAGAGGGCTGGGCTGCCTCTTGATAGTGTGTGAGCACTTTCATGTGTGCATGTGCTGCCAATTATGATGTGCTAAAATAATGCAATAAGGTAGATATGGGATTAGACAAATACATGAGTGTTTGCATATGAGTTTGTATGTGAGTGCATATGTGCAATTGTGCATTTGTGTGTGCATCGTGTGCTGCAGTGGGCGGCAGGTTGTTCATTATGCTGCATGTGTCTCCTGCAAAGCCTCTGATATCACAACATAGAGCCCCAGCAGCTCCAGCACCAGCTCTGTTACCATACCTAAGTCCCATGGGAGCTTCCATTCTGTTCCTCAAGGACAGCACAGTGAACCCCCAAGAGAATCAGAGACCACCATAACCCACAACCATGCCAAGTCAGGAACCCCTGCTGAGCAACATGGGAGAACATAAAGAAAGCAAGTCTTTGTATTGGTTTTTGTTCCTTTCCATTGTATATTGCATTAGTAGAAAAGATTGAAAAAATGTAAAGGAGGAAACAGAAGAAGAAATAAAAATATAGTCTTACATTTAAAGAAGGGGTGGTAGAAGGTTAAAAACAAGAATGAAGACTAAAACCTTGTATATGGCTGGTACCTGTATGGTGAATGTACACAATTAAGAATGTACTAAAAACTGTTGTGGACTTACTGTGAACAACAGACATCATCACATCCTGTTTGCATTCTGCCAAATGCCAGCCACTTTCAGCTCTTCTGTTTGCGTCTCTGTTCATACACACTGACACATACAGTATTTTTATACAGCTGAATTCACGATAAAACTGTCATTTACAAGTTTTTTCTCTGTTTCTGTTGTCAGACAACCGAATAAGTTTGAAATAGTGACAGAAACACAGCTCATTAAGACTATATGTTAACTTCCAAGTCAATTCCAAGCTGCTGCTCTGCACTGACACAATCCCGATAACATAACTGCGATGTTGTCACAGCCTCCATCTGGGGACTAGAAATTGAGAGGTGTGGTTCTACCTTGCAGGCCCGTGCTGACGAATAGTAGCTAATGTTTGTCCAAAAAGTCTGCAAATCTTATAAAATATGTATTAAGTTGGCGACACTACAGCCTGTAAACACGGCTAAAAAAAATGTTTGTGCCAACTCTATCTTTCAAACTGTCAGTCATATTATATATCTAAAATATGTAAAAAGCTAGACTTGCAGTTAAAAGATACAAGTACAAATAACAGACTCATATAAATCCTGCAATATCCTTTATATGTAAATATTATTATATTAGTTTAAATTATTTAAATATACTTATTTAATATAAATATATTTGTTCTGTTTGTTTGCATGTTAAGCACAGAGATTAGCACAGTGTGGGAGTACACAGGGGATGTGACAGTCTTCATGCTGGTTGTATTTCATTGGATGCCCACAGCAGCTCACAGATCTTGTTGCTGTGTTAGCACATTGCTGTATTTCACCCAGCAGAGATGGAAGTTTTTTGCTTAACCGAGTCTTCTTGAGTGGTTGCAATCTGTGGGCAGTATTTGTCTCTGATGTCTGGGTACAGTTGGCAGGTGGTTAAAAAGTGCAGCTCAGTTTCCATCTCCTGCTATGTGCAGTGGGTACACAGTCTTCCTTCTCCACAGATAATCTGTGCTCACAGGCATGTATATGGTGGAGGATTTCCTTAGTTTTGGATTAGTCACAGTGGTCAGGTAATCTGCCACTGAATATTTACTTTTTGGGGACATATAGTATTCCAGTTTGGTCTGCTTTTGTGTCAAACATTTTGTTTGGTTTAGTCTGAGGAGATTTTTGTCTGTATCAGGGCTCATGCTTGTGAGCAGGATCACAGAACCAGCTGGCAATTATGGCTTCTCTCTAAGGACTTTCTGTAGGTCAGAGCTTTGTTCTGGAACATGCCAAGGTCACTTTCTTTGAGGCAATTTATGATTTGTTTTGTATTTGGTGGGTATCAATCAAATTGGTCAGAATGATGGATTTACAGAATTCTGCAAACAGATTCTCAATTCAGTGTTTTTCTTATTTTGTAAAACCATGGTTATCGACTGGAGCCTCAACCTCACAAACATAAGTTCATTGATGTATATATTGAGTCGAGTCACACTCAAGCTGCATCCTTGTCTGTGAGTGAGAGAAGTCTATGCGCTTTTTGCCAATCTTTACAGTGCACTTGCTATTTGTGTAGCTTTTTTCCCCAATGGTTTGTACAGCAGACACCTGTGCCAAATTAAATCGAATGATTTTTTGAAGTCAACGGAGCAGGAGAATAATTTGCTTTTGTTTTTGTTTATTTGGTCTATTTGTTAATCTTTCTTTCTCTTCCCACTTTATTTGACTTTGTCCAGGAGACAACAGGAGGCCTGATCTTCCTTTGTGTTTCACCCAATCCCTCATCTTCATGTCTCTCAGAAAGAGATCCAGAAATGGATTTTATTCATTAGCAAAGATGAGAACAGCTTGAAGGGGCTGCAGAATTGTCTTTTCTGCATTTTTAAAAGTGTGCCACATTGCACAAAAAAACAGGATGAAAATAAAAACTGGAGTAAAAAACATTCAGCAATGTTCTTCTCCATCTTTAATGAAAGAGAATGAGAGGAGCTGTCACGTTCTGTCTCCCACTGCTCCACCACAACCTGATTACTGCCTGATGATGATGGCACTACTTCCTAACATCTAATTGAAATAATTGTGTGTAATCACTTTAAAAGACTGGCAGGAGAGACACGAGCGATGAGAAGTAGTTAAGAAAGGCAACAGCATTTTAATTGAATCTTCCCAGATGCATCTGATTCCATCAAACAAGTGTAAAACCACCAGGAGACAGGCAGAGACACAGCAGTGGCACAGTTCAATTGAGAGATGAATAGTGGGGTAATGGGTTTGGGGGGCTGTTAAAGGGAGCAGGGTTTAGGTGGATATGCTTTAGCCATTCTCTCATACTCACACACTTTATCCCACATAATCTGTAAGAAATCTTCTGAGTGCCACACTGTATCCAGTTGCTAACAAACTGATCTTTATTATAGTATTTCACATCAACAACCCAGGCAAGGATTTTGTACCATTACCGCAGATTCTCTAAAACCACCCTCTCTTGCTCTGCAGCACCAATACTGACTGCTTGTGATTACAGAGCAAAGACATCTTGAAGGTTTTGTTGGGATAGATATTATAACTAAAATACCCATTCTGGACCTCCTCGCACATTCATTGCTGTTTCATGGGCCTGTGCACCATGGGGCCACTCTGTGGGTTTCTAAAGGCCCATATCACACAGTGAGCCCAGGCCAGGGAGAGCCTGTCCACAGCCATTTCCCTACTCTTTAATCTCAGCAGCCGACTGGAGAGAGCAGCGCTGCACATTCCATTAATGTAAAGTGGGGCTTGAAGGTCCGTAATTTATTGGCTCTGCAGACTCGCCTCCCCTCATCTCACTCATACTGGCTCCCGGCCACCAAATACTCCCCCTGATACCCGTCGACATGCAGCACCCTGCACTCAGCCTTTTACGCCATTTTGCTTTCTTTCTCCTTTTACCTCTTTCTTCCTCTTTTCTTGTCTGGCGCATTGCCTCTCTTTGCCTCTTCCTGTATCTACTCCTCTCTCTCTATACCTTTTGCAGCAATCCCTCTATCAATAGCGCTCTTGGTCTGAATGCATACATTCAGAGATCTGCCCGCTAAACCTTTATCCAATTAGAATTATCAGAACATCTCGTTCTACCTGTCCCCAGAGCTTCTTCTGTGAAGAGATGAAGTGAGGAGTCCGGTTCCTTCAGTGCCTGCAATACTGATTTAATGGATAGTAAAGATAGCTAAGAGGAGAGAGGTAGTATCATCCTAAACCATAGAGAAAAGAATATAACATGACAGCTTTTTCTCACTGAATTAAGCTGAGTGAACCATTCTCTGACTCTAGTGGAAACTGACCAGCAAGTCACAAAATGTTTTTTATGATACACATACTGGCTACAATTTGATTTATCCAATTCTAGTCTTCACTTTAGTTATCCTAGCCCTATGTACAATGTTATACAAAGACAAACTCTTCTGTGGCTAGTTATCTATTAAGTTTATGTGTTTTATCAATCTTAATCTCTTGTGGTATTTTTTTAGTAGTTGTTTAATATGAAATCCATGTGTATAAAATTACCTGTATTTTTTAGGTTGTGTTTGTTTGATCGCATTTTGGATATTAAACTATCAGTACTACAGTGCTTTATATTAACACAGTAGTAATAGTAATAAGAAGAATAAGAAATAACTGCAGTACATTAGAAGCAGTAGGTAAATCATGTGTGTGTAGTGTGTATGTATATGTAGTGTAGTGTTGTATAGTGTGTAGTGTGGAATTGAATTATAGAAGAACAGCTAAACTGGGACTTCTTAGAGTTATTAAAGAATTTTAAAACCATTATAACAAAGTAGGTTAGAGAGAAACAAGCATTAAGTCTCAAAGGTTAAATCAAGAGGATAAGAGCCACATACTATAGGTTAATGGTGTCTAATTACAGCAACAGTGAATTAAACATCTGCATTTTCTCATATTTCCATAGTTCAAATGCATGTAAAAAAGGCTCTCCAATGTGTCTCTTAACACCACAATTTGCAGACTTGTTAAGTGGTAGTTAAATGAAAACAAAATTGAATACAGAATTGGGGAGACTATCAAGTAAGCAAGCAATGCAATATTTATGAGGTGATTAAACTGTACGCGGACGGAAGGGCGCAATTGGCCAGTGAGTAGCCGCTTACTTATTCATGCTACAGGCTAGACGTCTCTCTCTGTAAATTATTTAGACCTTTTCTTTGTGCATCTCTGTGTGTGTTTGAAAGTACTCTGTGAGTGAATTATTAAGGTTATGTGTATATGGCCACAGTAGGGATCTTTTTTAGAGGGGTCACTGGCCATGCTGTTGAAAAAACATTATTATATTGCCACTTTGTGCTCTGCGCATGCATGTGTGTGTGTATGAGATGTGTGTAAATCCACCACTGAGAGGGGCTTTCCATTTAGTGAATGGGTCCTTAGGGACATATTGTGCACAAAAAGGCCAAAGTGCTACTGAGATAAAGATGACATGATGCTGAGATGAAAGGGGGAATGAACATGAGAAATGAGAAAAAGGAGGAAAAGGACAAATTCATTCCTGCTCATTTCCTTACATGAATCTATGACACATTGTTCCCTTTGCTTTATTTCCATCAGAGAGGGCAATGGCTGCATGATGGCAATGCATGTCCTTTCATTATGAGTGCATTGTAAGGTCTGACTGTAGGGGTCCTGAGAGAGGTGCCTGTGCATTTGACAGGTTAACATGTGAAAAAGCTATGCTAATTGCTATGCTAATTGCATTTCTGAACGCATGTTAGCGCACTGTGAGCCATTTCACAGCAAACAGCCATGGCCTAAGCTGTGAATAATGACCACTTCAGCTTTTGCAATAATATGTAAGCACCGGGCTGCTGACAGACAGGGTTAGTGGGCGGTTTAGAGAAGAATGATAAAGAGAAAGGAAAGAGGGGGTGGACTGAGGAAGAGCGGGTGAGGAGGGATGGATAGACTGTATGATGGCTTTCTTCATAATTACTCACATTTGTCTCACCACTCTAAATCCTGCATAATATTCATCTGACAGAAGAGACACAGAGATACGAGCTGCTCTTACTCAAAATACAACAACATACCATCATTGATGATTTAACAACAGATTTCTCACTTACTTCCCAACACTGGTACAAGATGTTGATAGTAGAAATAGTATTTTTTGATTTTGATTTTCTGATGTATGATGTATGTATGATGTTTGGTACAAACATTGGATTTAATAATATGGGTTCAAAATGTGTTGACTTGTGTTTCTGTCAGTGTTTGTTAAAAACATATCTGTCACTACAACATATCTATCACTTAAGCTGCTAACAGTGTTTCTGATAGTTCAAAGTCTTTCTCCTCAGAAGCTGATTCATTTTTTAAGTTTCAGTTGGACCGACTATAATTTATGTGAATAAAGCACAATACTGACACTCAATACAATGAGGACATTGTAAGCAAAAAGAAAGAAAGAGGGAAAGAAAAAGAGAAAAGTTGAAAAGTTGATCCATGCAGTTTTTTCCATAGTGTAATCTGGAATCTTGCACATGGGCCCTGTTAACACCTGGCATTAACATCTGTCTCAGGTGATCTGATCACAATAGGACAGCTCTTAGTTCACCCAAGACACACTGAGGACACATCTGATCACTCAGAGGGTCCTCCCTCTGATCACAAGCAGAGGGAGGACCACCTGCTCTGCTGACGTCCTCTGCCACAGTCTAATTAGTCGCAACAAGTTTAATAATGAACCCTAAATATTTTACTATTCAAAGTTGTTGAAACCTGTAAAGCTGTGGGCAGTGCATTTTTTTTTGCACAATGCCTCCTAACCTGTTCTCTGTAATTGTAACTCTCTTTCTCACAAACACATCTGTCATAATCACACTGGCTAAAAACGACACATGCATATTTATTTGCATATAGAGTAGAGAGGAGAGATCTGATCGGAAGTAGTCACTTGAGGCACATGAGGATTGGCATTTTAAAACTTTTAATTTTGATGTGAACCAAACGGACCACTTCGCCCTGCTCAAACCTAGCATTTCACACAGTGCAATGTCTATTCAAATCCATCCACTGGATGGATACACCAGTGCCCAATATTATGTTAGGAAAACTACTGAATTATCTGCTGTATGTTAGCTGTATATCTTAGGGAGACATTGTGACTTTAGGCCTTGTTAAAACATATGGAAGATCTAGCAATAAAGGTTAGAGAACACTGAAATGTCTCTGTCTTTAAAGACAATTTCTTTTCCTGACCTTGTTCTCCTTATTGTCAGGGATGTCTCGACCTTCTTACTTTCACCAGAAGGTTCATATACTGTATTCTTTAAGTGAACATTCATAAAGTAGAATAAAGTATATTCATCTAAGGGTTAGGAGTTTTCTTCCTCAGATACTCAGGAGACACACAAAAGGGCAGTGCTGAAGGAAATACATCCTTATGACAAAATCTTATTGTAGGCTTCTGAAAACTGAGAACTAAATAGCATTAAAAGTCAAATTAATGGTAAACCTGTATGTGATGTGTGGCTCTGGTTATTGCTTTGGGGACTGGTGGATGGTGTGTCACTGGGTGAGGGAGGGAGGGATGTAGGAAAGGGGGAGTTATGGATGGAGGAAATGCACATGCGGGTGGCCTTTGAACCTCTCCTCTGGGACTCAGCTGAACATACTCTCCTCCTTATCTTGCTGCTATATGGTCTCCATGGTGATCATTATGAATGGATGGTAGTTGCACCATTCACTCAAGCGTCACCTTAGCACAGGTGTTCTCCTGTCACAGACTGGTCTCCTTTACATTCACCACACTTTCCCCATAGAAGATCTTGTCTTAATGAGGAACATATACTGGGACCCCTAAAACAACCTTCCATCCCGCCTGCTATACTCATCAATTTTCCATTTTTCCGCTTCTTCTACCTCCACCTCCCCTACGTCTGCCTCTGGATCAGCAACCCCCCTGCCCTGTTTGTTCCTATTTCCTCGGTTCTCTCTCTGTATTCTGGCCAGGGAGTAATATTAGAGACTGCACCTGGAGGAAACATGTCTGTGCAGATCCTGCCTTCATGTTAATAGAGTAGCCAGGACCCTCCATGGGCACAGACAAGTACATTCACCCAGAGGTGAAAGCATGACTAACATATTCTGCAGAAGACATCATTTGTCTCCCATAGTCTTAAAGCTGAAGACCTAAAGCAAATACTTGGGCTGCAAGGGGAAGCTGTGCCACAGCACTTACAAACACTTAGACAATGTAAACAGGTTAATGTTAATAAAAAGGTGTAGATTGACTTGTCATGGTGACCATTTAGCCTAGCATTTAGCCTAGCACAGAGGTAACAGCTGCTGTCATGGGAATGCTAATGAAGCTAAGGAAAACAAAGCCTGGTTAATGAGAGCTCTGAGATAAGAGAGCAGAGGCTAGGACACACATGTACACACACACACACATACACACACACACACACACACACACACTGACAGGCTCTTCTCATTCGACACTAATTAGACAGGAAAGAGTATATGTGGAGGAAAAGCTAACTATCCGTCCACATCAATACTGCATTGTGTGAGGCTGTCTTGGCCATTGGCCTCAAAGACAAGGAGGGGGTGGAGAGAAAAAAGGAGGAGAGGGACAAATTAGAGAGAGAGCAAGATATACATGGCAGAGAGAAATGAATCTGCAGGAGTGAAGATGAATTTACACCAATGCTTGAATGGGTCTTATCCACACACAATGCATGTAGTGTAAATGGAGATGAACAGCCACCTGGAGAGAGCATAGTTGTCACCTCTTTGCATACATCCACCAGCTGTGAGTACTCACATAGAGTACTCACATGTCTGCTCACACATGACTACATTGGTATTCAGATACATGCACACGTAGCAACCATGTCACTTAAAGAAATAGGTTCATAGACAACTAATTTGCATTGGCAAACTGTTTTGTAAGAAATTTAATGCTGCCCAGATTACATTTTCGAACACAAGAAAATACAAAAATAATAAACTACCCAAGCAAAATAGCCATACTGAAATCTGTAAAATGTTCTGTTATGAACGTAATTCGTTTTCACTGCAGTACCTCTGTAGGGGAAAATCTCTGTAAGAAAGCAGACAGTCCAAGAGAAGATGCATTTACCTCAAACTTCACAGAAATGCTGGTCAACAACAACATAAAAAATACCTTGCATCCAAACAGACCTCCACACAGTGTTCAAAGACAGAACAAGCAGCTAGCTAATAAACCCTAAATCTTCTGTATGGCCACTCAACCAGAATATGAATCCTGTCACCTTCAACTTTTGAAGTCCCTTTGCAGAAGCAACAGCCTGGAATGTCTAGGTTGCCTCCCATTGTGGACTGCAGGCATAACCTGGATAAACACCTCGAGGAGCCAGTCACCCAGAGAAATCAACATTTAATCTTAGCCGGAACTCTTTTTAGAACTTAAATAATAGACCAAAAAAGTGAAGTGGGTCACCAAGCAAGTCATCATGAACACAGAAAACACACACACACACACACACACACACACACACAGACTGACCCTAAAAAACCATGGACTCTAAAATGTAGTTTATTTTTAGATTTTGATCTTAAAGGACTGTTTTTACACTTTTCTATTGTTTTATTTGAAATTATAATGTTGAGCCTCTTATCGCTTGACTGTTTTCTGACTGATCACAAAAATATAGCAGATTTAGTAAATACTTAGATAAACCAATCCTGCAAGGTTGGATGGTGGGTCCAGGTGGGCTGGGCTTGGGCCATGGCTCATTTTAAGGTCCAGTTTCTCAAAATGGGCTCTTTGACATAGAAATCTCACTTTATATAGTATGGGACATTTATATGATGGCCCCAAGAGCTCAACACAGGGTAAAACACACACAAATAGACAAATACCTTTATCAATTTGACAACACACGTGCTGCAAATACTGACAACAGAACCATAAGTGTTTATTTGGTTGTGTTGTCTCAGCTTTGTGTGAGATTTGAATTTTGTATTTGTCACTGTGGTATTAGTAATAAATGTAATAAATATGAACTTGTTTGTGATTCCATCTCAGGCACTTAACCTGATAACATGTGTTATCAGGTTAAGTAACTCACAGGAAACTTACAAAAACATTATTAAGGAGACTTGCTTCCATAAATTTCATAATTTAGATAAACCCAGCAACAAATGTATGCAGGGCCTGAACCACTGGCTTTGTGCCTACAATGTCTGTGCCATAAGGGAAGTTGTCACACATTTGTCATGTTCCCATTGCAAAGCAGAGTAGTATATTAGTAGTATATTGTAGTTGTAGTAGTAGTAGTATATAAAGATGTTTTATAGAATACATTCAGACACTCTGCCCCCTGTCTCTCTGCTTCCCACACTCAGGGAATACTAATCGCTGGGCTTTTCCCCTCCCTGGGCTTGACCTGATATTATTTGCCACCCCGCCTCTTCCTCAAGCCTAAGGTGACGGCTGAACTTAAAAAACTAGGTTAGGGGTGGGAATGCAAAAAAGTGCGTTAACATCACACATGCCGCACATAGGGGAGTGTTTGCCTCATAACCATCCAGTAAAGGTTTCGGGAGTGACTGCCACTCCTGTCTCTCTCTCGTCTGAACCCTTTTCTCTCACTATCCATCTATCACATTTCTACCTCCCATTTTCTTCCCCTTACTTCCAATCCCATCCCCTCTTTGGCAATCTATGGTCTTTTTTATCTGTCTCTCCGTCTCTATATCTCTCCCTCTTTTGCACTCTCTCTCACTCATTCTCCATTTCTCACTCTCTCTTGTCCAATCAATCAGTTCTGAATTACTCATTTACTCTGTCTCTCAGTGCTGCATATTCTCCCTGCCACCAAGGACTCTGTTCATTTTCTCCCCTCCCTCTCTTTCTCTTTCTCTATACTCTACTTGATAGAATCAGATGTTATTTGTCTATTAAGGGGCCACAGGAATATTTAATAAAGCGCCTGTAATAACTGTGTGTGGTTCCATGTGTGTGTGCAGGGGTGTGCATTCCCGCCCAGACGGGTGAATATCGTTCCATTCTCCACCTTGATGAGGAAATTAACATGTCCGATGTGGCGGCTGATGAGAAGTCATCTTGACGCCAATGGTGAATGTCACAGTTAATTTTCTATTTAGCTACAGTAACCCTAACCAACTCTAATTGATTAGGTGATCAAAAGTAATTGGTATTAGGCTGCAGCTATGGATTCATTTGTCTTTTATGAATACTAATTGACCCCAGACTGCCCCTGCGCCCACACGTCCCCCGTACTTCGGTGCTCTTTCTTTCCTCTGCAACACTTACTGGACCTGCAAGTCATTGTACATTCTTCTTATATTCTTAATCTTCTGTGTGTGTGTGTGTGTGTGTGTGTGTGTGTGTGTGTGTGTGTGTGTGGTGAGCACTCATATGTACCAGTATGTCCATTTGTGAAGCAAACTGTAGCAGTGAAAACCACAGATCTTTGGGAATGAATGTGGGATGAATATAAATAATCTAAACAAACATCATTTCCTTCAACCCATGTTTGACATTTAGGAGGCCTGGTAAAAAATAGAATGAAAAAAATGTGTCTCCCCTCCTCCACCACATACTGAGCCTTTGGCACACTGTAGTTACACACAATGCAGTCACAAACACAGATAAACATGGAAGCTCAGGCCACAAACTTGTGCATAAAAATAAACACAGAAACAAAAAAAGCATTCCTGCATATGTACATACATGTTCACACACATATACAACCAGTTATAGCAGTGACTGTTTCACCAGCAGTATGCCCTCTACGCTCTGTATTGATTGAAACTGATTAAAGAGGTATTGATCGAGACTGATCAGAGACTGATGTTAACTGGTTGGTCTTGCTACTCCTCCAGTTAGCTATTGATCAGTCTGATGGGAAGAATGTTTTCCTTTACAGCTACACCATGTTACTAGCAGTGTGTTTATGGAAGACAATACAAAATGCAAGTGTGTACCACCCCTGGCAGTGCTGCAGAGGCAGAGGTTATAAGGCTGTCATGGCAACCAGTCTGCCAAGGTGTGACTGGTCAAGGGAAGGACGTGCAGAGCAATGTTGAGGGGAGGTAAGGAAATTCACCACACAAAACAGGAATATACAGACACACACACAAGTGAGGCAGAAAAGATGTGGTCAAAATTTGTTTGTCCTAAATGATGAGTAAATGTACAAATATATAGTGACAAGTCAGGGCAAACATTCATTAGTTAATGTCACAATATTGGAAGTGACAAGCTGGCTCATATAATCTTCCAAAAAAAAAAAAGAGAAGAAAACATGCTCAGACATTTAATTAAAAATATGCAAATGTAGTCACAGTTTGGAGGCTATCAAATTCAACTTAACAGAAAAAAATCTTTTCTGACTATATTTCAATTACAGCCTCTCTGTGCATTTTCCCTTGCTCCACTGAAACAGAAGAACAGAGGGAGGGGTTTTTTCTAGTGGTCTTAAATTAGACATCTAACATGAGGTCCAGCAGCATGCAGATGCGATTAAACATCAACATTATTAATTATGATTAGAACTCTCCAACTGTTGAGAGTTTGACGAAAGACCTAATGGGAAAATAATGGCTGAAATAATTTTTTTAGAACAGTTTTATAATAATCTCAAATATTGTTTTCTTTTGCAACTTCCTGTTTTTTTGTATGTGCAGGAAAACATTTATCACAACATATGTGCGTTCCTATGTTTTTATAATTGCTTATTACAGGGATGTGCTGCATGTGCTGCATGTTCTGCTGGTGCGGCAAAATGACAGTATGATCATATCCCAGGCCCTTTCCCCTCACCGTGGGTCCCATGTGCCCTATTACAGAGGAGAGAAAAATCAAACCAGTCAGGGCTTGGAGGATGATCGATTAAACTGACCCCATGTGTGTAACATATATGTAACATGTCAGCCTATAAGCTGGGCTAATACATCAGCCAACACATTTGTTGACCTCAACAATCCCCAACAATCCCACAGTGACTTGAAGATGTGAGCTGTGGATAGTTTAGCACACTGGCAGTGACAAAGCTGTCACATGTAGTAAACGTATTAACAGTCAGCATTTTATTGGTGGTTTTGTCTCGTTGTTTCCTTTTTTTTTTGGACATTACCATTTATTCAAAGTAGACACTGCACTGTGCAGTTAGGTTTACAGTAGCAGGATGAGGTTAAGATCTATGCAAACTAGCTGTAGTCATTTGATATCCACATGGAAGAGGTATAACTCCCTGAATCCCCATGCATTACCCTAATTAATCATTCATACATCACATCTACATATTCAAATTACCTGAGCTTAAGCCACAGTAAGTGGGGGAGGAGATGGAGGAAGTGATGAGAAAATAAGTTGCAGGCAAAGAGAAGAATGTAAAAGCATAAAGGAAAAGATGAGTGTTGACTTCTATTTATGGGATTTCTACAAAAAAAATATTTTGTTCCAGAGTCTTGGCTTCATCTTGGGGCCCTTGACGTGTCCAAACAGCGTTGCAGCTAGCAGTTAGCCTGTGACCGTGCAGTGCTGTCTGCATTAGCACTGGGGTCTCTTGGTTACTCAGAAGAAGCCGTGTGCTGTCAGAGCCACAGCACCAAAGTCTTTATGGCCACAATTGACAGACTCAACCTCTGCCCTATTAGTGAACATACTGGGAGCTGCTGTGCTCTCTTCTGTCTATCTGAGAGTCTTGATTAGGACTTCAGGGAACTACAAGACAGAGAGCATGGTGACAGAGAGGGAACAAAATGAAAAGACAAAGAGAGAACAGAGAAGGAGGAGAGTGAGAGGCAGTATCAGAGGAGGAAAGAATCAAGCTATTTCAAATATTTTTTTTTAAATTAATAGACATGGGAAGGCCCTATATTTGTACATACCGCTTCTGTTTATGGCTAAGATCATTGCAACAAGGGCATGTGGAAAGTAATTAATTGTAAAAGGACAGATGGAAAAATGGCAAAAGTGTGACAGAAAGTGAAGTGCAGGTGAAAGTGAACAAGAACATAAATGGCACTTCACCTCCTTAAATCAAACACACCTCATTTTCAAATGCACCACCCTTCTCAGGAATTGATAACCTTCTGCCAGTGACAAAAAATGACATGCAGCATATTTTTTATTTCACTTAGTTTCAGATACGCCTCCAGCGGAAGATTCAAAAAGAATGGGAAACAGAATTGAGGGTTATCATGTCTAACAATTGGTGATCTAAGGCGCTGGGAGAAATAAAATCATGTTCATTTTGGGCAAAATTTTCACTCATACAATTCAAAATAATTGAAAATTCAAAGGGTACACATTAAATTGAGAGTCCCCAAGATGTAACCAGATATGTCTGAAACGTGACAGATTTTCCCAGACCTCTTGTAATCTCACTCATGTGTTCATCATCATCATCATCATCATGTTTGAAAGCAGGGGACCAGAAGTAATCAAACTACCCCCATGTATTGTAGTATTTGGTGCACCTGAAGTTGGCAAAAATATTTCAGGTAAGCAAGCAAACGTATTCTTGTGTACTTTTCTTAACAGCCCATTGAAATAATTAAACATTCAATTCTCCATACAGGGCTCAACAGATTCTACTGTCATTAGCAGGCCCTGATCACTTCCATTTCCCCAGAATGGCTACCAGGGTGTGAAGGAGATTTGCTCAGGTCCAGAATTCATCTTGTTTTCCCAGGCCTCTCTTATGGTCCCAGAGTACAGCCCATATTGACCTTCACTGTGTTATGCAATGGGTTACTGTTTAGACACTGTTATGACTGATAGGAACATCCAGAGACACCTTTATCCTACGTTACTGGGGTAACCAAGGTTTTACAGATAGGGAGATAGAGAAAAGCACAACCTTAGTGAATACTGCCAAAATCTAGTTATTGTCAGTGATAAGAAACTAAGGGAAAGGACAGGACAATACTAATGACATATTTTGGATAAGTATTTAGGATAAAGTTTAGCCTTGTTTGAAGTAAGATGCAATATAATGTAACCATTTAATCAACTGGGAATACAGTATATACCCACTGTCCAGACATCTTCAAAACGTGGTGTTGCACTACTATGGTTCACTGCTCATCACTATCTCTGCAGTGTGACAGCTTGCAATAAATACTTCTGCCTGAGATGTCTGAACTCCTGGTCACTGTGTTTTCTTCAGCTCACACAAATGTCAATCACACTGGTTGAGATGATTAATAGAATGTAGTGGCTGATCCTTAGACTTTGCCGTGACAACCACCAACCACCTGTTTGCGATGACCATTACAAGAACGTATCATTTTTTACAATTTACCTCATTCTTAATTGTTAACTGTTTTGTGTTATATTCTTATTATGGTCAGGACCATCAGCATTTTTTTGCCGATCTAAGGGTTAACTCAAAGAAGTTCTCAAGTGTGGGCTGTTTTAAACTGTGTGTTATTGATGCTGTGTACCAGCTCCCCCTCTGTTATTGCCTAGTGGTCCCCCTCCTGGGCTCAGTAAACAGAAGATAATCTATGCATCCTAGAGGAACTGTAAGGGGTCAGGGAGTCTGGGTTTGGCAACTGGGTAGGTTGGAAGTCTGGAGAGTCTAAAGGCCACTTCATGCTCTGCTATGTAGCTCTTGAAATTAGAATCAGAATCAGAAATACTTTATTAATGCCTTGCAGGAAATTGTAACATTACAGTGCTCCATTTCACATATACAAGTATAATAGAAACAAAAAATAATAATATAACCCCCATCTTCAAAACATAAAAATATACCCTGTCAATAATGGACACAATATAATACACATACAATCCCTTGTTTTGCTAATCTGTGTAGAATGTGCACATTTCAATACATTAATATATTCAGATGATAATATTGATAAATGTATGAATAGTGAGGAGGGAGCAGTTGTGGCAGCACATCGTATCCAGGGTGAATGACCTGCATGCACTGTAACGAAGGTTAGCTGGAAACTGCGGGGCCACTGAATGCTCAGAACTGGAGTTTGGGGATGTCTTGAGTAGGAGTTGGGGTAGGAGAGTCAGGGCTGGCTGATGAGCAGAGAAACTCTGCTGTCAGTGTGAGGCTGTAATTGAGGGTGGGTGTGAGCTTCCCCCCATGGATTCCCTATATTCTCTGACAGCTACAGCACAGTACAGATTGTTCACACAGAGCTGTGGTAATCGTCAGCAGCTCCTACAAACTGGACTCCTGCACATTTCTCCATCAGCTTTACACCAATGAGACATGGTGCACACACAGGTAAGACTGAACAAGAATAAATGTGCAATTCATAACTTGGACTCATGTACATTTTGTTCAAAACTATCATGTATAATTCAGGATTTCATGCATAGGTAATGACTGGCCGTTTGATATAAGGTGAACTTGACAGGGAGAGTAACACAGACTACTCTCTGTGAAGTAGCTGACCTCTACAATTCACACAAGAAAGAGACGCACAGAGAAAAATTTGTTACAAAAAGCTGTTTTGTTATGGGATTAAAAAAATCCTTCATTTTCTATTTCGATCCATAGCTGAGTGGTGTGTGTGGTAAAGTGTAGCTCCCCAGGGAGTCTGGGCCTGTGATCTGGCAGGGCTGCAGGTTGAAAGGAACTCACATCTGCCAGCCTCAAATCCACCGCATCAATAAACCAGACTTAAATGCATTTCAGTTTACCATTTGCTCGCTCTGCGGTGGCATTTCAAAACTCTTTTACAGCCGTCTGTTTCACTCCTTCCCATATTTTCTTTACTGACAAGGTTGATGGTGCTTGTAGCTTTTTAAAAATCTGTCGTTCTCCCACTTTCATTCTCTGTGCCCTCTCTAAAAGTGAGGGGATTTTGCTTCTGTTGACTTTGGGTGATCAACAGACTTTATCTGACCAATGGAAGAGCTGTGTTGAGCCTTGGATGTCCCCTAACTTGTGCTTGCACACACACACACACACACACACACACACACGCACACACACACATACACACACAAAAGCCATTCTGAACAAATCACTTGGAAAGCTTGGAACAAATCTTCTGCATGGTGGGGTCAGCAGGGCCCTGAGGACCCCTCACACTTGACACAGCAGCCAACACATGTGGCCTCCCTCTAAAGCACTGAGTAGTCCACGGTTTTCAACAGGAGGCGAGGGAACAGCACCAGGGTCGGTTTTGGACAGAACCAGAGACATGCTCCATTGGACCACACAGACGAGCTGCTGTCGCTCTAATTGGCTGCAAAGCAGGAAGGAAAGCCTAAATGCACTACTCTAATATTAGCCTCAGCTTTAAGGACAATAGTAGGAAGGACCACAACAGCAAAGCAGACAAGAATTAATGATAGCAATTATGGCTGCCAGCAACCACAAACCGTTAATTTCAAACCAAGTTTTTACAAGACGGGTAATTAAGGGCCAAGTATGCCAGGCTACATCTTCTATGCATGCAATATTTCTGCTTTGAATGTAACACATCTGACAGTGAGCTTCAATTTTAGATCTCAACCCCCACCTATAATCTATCTTGAGAATAGCTTTAGGCTATTTGGCAAAAACATTTATGTTCGTCTTCTTTAGGGCCTTAAATTAGCCAACATCACAATACTTGCAGTCTGATCTGTTTAATTCATCTTGTCAGTCATCTAAAAAGCTCTTGAGTGTGCGACATGGGCTGTTTGATTCGTCTGTGCTTCTTTACTCCAACAGGGGAGTTCAAAGACTGACTTTTGGTGAGGATATAAAAAAGAGAGAGAGCCCAGGACAGTGAGATAGAGAAAGGAGAGTGTGTTTTTTTATGCTGAGTGAAATGATTTTAAGTAGTCTGTGTAAAGATGTGATGTTAATTGCCACGATTCCTCTTCCTCTGCATTTCTGCTTTATGTGTGTGGTGTCTGGTAAACCAATTTGCATACGCAGCATCAAGGAATTTCTGCGTACAATCAGATAATTTGCAGAGGAGCTAGAAAGGCTGAGTTCTGAGTCAAGATAATGGTTGGATTCAAAGAAAATCTCATCACATGCTTTCTTCTTCTCACCTGCAAGCAAATCAGAAATACAAACCATCAGATGAACAATGAAAAAATCTGTCTGCCTGTCTGCATGTATACATTTATGCATAATATTAAAACGAATGAAACATGAAAAGAGGAAAAACATGTGGAGGGAGACACAGGAGGGGAATCTCAGTGTTCAGAAAGAAGGAGAGGCAAAGAAACCCTGGAGATGCAATTTTGACAAGTGCACGACATTCACCCACTCTGACAGCCGACTTGGTGAGAATGACGTTGGTGGGAGAACAGGAATGAATAAACTCCATCTGACATGGTGATGAGCCCTGACCTTTCAGCATGAGAGGAGGAGGATGTAGAGATGGGACTCACATTGCTGTGGGGGTGGCTGGGTGACACAGATGCAGAAGAAAGATGGACGCCCTTGTATACATTTGTGTCTGTACATGTGCGTCTGTTTGTGTGGGTGTGTGTGTGTTTGTGTTTGTGTGTTTCCATTTCCTGGGATACACATACCCACATTTTCAGGTACAATATATTTAATATCTGTGTTTGTGAGCCAAAAGCTACAGTGCCTTCAAAATATGGACATGGATCCAGTGTGACAGAGCAGGAGCAGAAGAATATTTAACCGTGCTCAGGTTGGGCTAAAAAGACTGTAACTGTTGCAAGGTGAAATGGAGAAGAACAAAACTACTACATATGTTCGAAGAAAGACAAATACAGACACAAAGAGAAAAAAAGATGAAATGCTAAAACTAGTAACAGGTAAAATTTTATCATAGTTTCTCTCAATTCAGGTAAAACCTGCACAGCTCCCTGGTTGCATCTCTCTTATCTCTCACTCTGTTGTTCTCCATCTCCTCCTCTGTCCCTCCAGCTGGGAGAGACGTAACAGCTAGTGACAGAAGTTAAGTGATTCTCAAACCCGCTATTCACACAAAAACCTGGCAGCAACATGCTGTCTTGCACATTGATACTCATACATACACCCACACATACACAGAATTATACATTAGACAGTCTGCACTGTTCAAACTGCCCTTCTTTGCCATGCATCTGTATATATGCATATGCATATGTTCATATTCTTTGCTATTACATCCCTATTTTATTCCATCCTCTGCTGACTGTGTTGTCTATTTTTGCTACGCTGTTTCTCTCTCTTTGTTTCTCACTCTCTTCCTGTCTGTTTTAATGTAGATGTCAGCATCAAAGTCTCTTGTCTCCACCAAGAAGTGAGGTGTAGGAGAAAGCGTCTAGACTAGCCAGCAAGAGTCCTTATCAACAGAACTTAAAACCACATTGTCAGCAGTAGATGTCAAACTTTAACATAATATTTTGTGTTGACTGTGCAGCTCTGTCTCTGTGATCAAAGCTGTGTGAATAACCATCTCGTGCACATCACAGACAGGAGAAACTGGTCAAGGGAATTAACTGCCAATGAAGTAGGACTCTGAGCAATGAAATGCTCTGCTAACAAAGCAGACACACTCACATTTTCTTTACATCAAAGGAAAATCTGCAAAAATAAATGTGAATGAATATAGTCCACATGCAAAACAGTCCAAGCTCAGCCTGAATGCAGTTACTACCCTTCTGCCACGCTAATTAATACAAAAGCAGGAACATTTGAAACCATTAATTAGCCTTTATGAGGCCAGTCCAAGTATTAAAAATGTTATTTGCCTAATAGATAAAGAGTATGCAGTGAATTACTCAGTGATCTGAGGTCTGTACCACCACAAGAGCTTTGCTGCTCTTTAGTAAAACCACTCAGCCCATACCACTTATAGAAAAAATTAATACACAGTGACACTACACTATAGTATGACGAGCCAGTGAACCCTGATCTCCCGATAAAACTTTTCTTTTAAGAATATTCTTTACAGTTACAGGGCTGTCACCAGCATGGAGGCATAAAAAGTCTTGTATTTATATAAAAAAATCCTTTACTTCAGATAATCTACCTTTCACATATGTTTATCTGGAAAGACAGTGAGGAAGAAACAAAATGGTTATTGAACAGAAGACAGAAAGTACTCCTCATTAGTGGTTCATTAAAAAGCAGCCTGTAAAGTTATGTGCAAGGCTGTTGAATTTTAATGACCCCTCACTGTGCTGCAGACAGAAGTGTGGTTGTGAACATAGATAGAGCAGGAGAGTAGAAGTAACAGGTGAATGGAAAGGGAGAAGAAAGAGTGATGAGGATGGAGATATAAGGAGTAAGAAAGAGAAGTAGTAGAAGAACAAGAGGAAAGGAAGAAGTCCGATGGTGAGGACAGGGAAGATGAAGAGGAAACAACTGAATAGGGCGTGACCCAAATTAGTCTTTTAGTGGTGAGACGATGAGATAAAAAAACAGAATAATGACATAGCTGTAAAGATCTGAAGAGGTGACTGAGAAAGAGGAGGAGAGCAAAATGGAACAAGGGCAATGAAGGGTGGCAGGTTAGAAAAACCGCTCTCTTTCTGGCTATTCATCTACATCCAGTTTGTCTATCCTGTGTACCAGCTCTCCATTTGCCTCCCTGCCCTCCAGTGTGTCAGATAGCAGACAAACAGTTGCCACTGTAAGCTGTCGTGCTGACATGTGTCACATTCTGATGCCTCATCCCTGTTGTGATCTTATTGTCTGAATGACAGCTTGTTCTCTCTGACATCAGCAGGATGCCGACACACACACATGCACACACACACACACACACAAACACACACACACACACACACACACACACACACACACACACACACACACGCACACACACACAGATTTACCCTGAGGTTGTGTACTGTGCAGCCTTGAGCAAACACAGTTCACAGCAACTGCAACATGGACCTTCTTCACTCTCCCCTCCCCCTACCCCCCTTACAATGCTTTTGAATTCCACATCAAGGGCCCCAAGGTTACTGCTCCATCACTAAAAGCTGTGCTGAGTAACAGTGTAACAACAAGAGTAGGATCCAACAACAGCTGCTGCCAAAGAGAAGCTGTATTTGTTAAAATAAGTTGGTCAAAGCTGCACACAATATTTTTATACTAACAATATGATTTTGCATTTGACGCCCACTTTTCTGGATAAACACGTTTGCTTTTCAGATGTCACATCATGGTGGGTGGGTGAGTCACCCCTGCTACGAGACCATGATTCTTTTCCTAAAACATGAAATGAACAAACAGCAACCTCCAGGGCCAAAAAATAAAGCCTTAACTGATGTGCCAAAAACTGCAGTTCTTCAAATAGCCACTTGAGGCTTGTTCCAAAAGTGAAAATGTCCAGCTTTACAGCAGAAATAAACACTTTTACAGCCTGGTATAAGAAATTGTTTTAGTCTCTATAGCTATTTTCCTCCTCCATGACAACTGTACAGCCCACTGTATAGCCTGCATAACAGGCCTTATCCATCTTTATACATCAATCAGCTGATCAGCCATCAGCCACATTACGGCAGGGGAAGTGAATAGCATTGATTATTTTGTTACAATGACACTTGTCAGTGGGGAGATATATCAGGCAGCAAGTGAATATTTTGTCCACAAAGTTGATGTTGGAGGCAGGAAAAATGGGCATGCACGAGGATGTGAGCAACTGACAATTTGGACAAATTGTGATGGCTAGACGACTGGGTCAGAGCATCTCCAAAACTGCAGCTCTTGTGGGATGTTCCTGGTCTGCAGTGGTCAGTACCTACTAAGAGTGGTCTAAGAAAGGAAAACCAGTGAACCAGTGACAGGTTCAGAGCCACCAAGGCTCATTGATGTGCGTGAGGAGCGAAAGCTGTGTAGCCGCAGACCAGTCAGGGTGCCCATGCTGACCCCTGTCCACTGCAGAAAAGTGCCTACAATGGGCACATTAGCATCAAAACTGGATCATGGAGCAGTGGAAGATAGTGGCCTGGTCTGATGAATCTGATGTGTGTCACTTACTTTGGGAAGACATAGCACCAATATGCACTATAGGAAAAAGGCAAGCTGGTGAAGGCAGTGGGATGCTTTAGGCAATGGTCTGCTGGGAAACCTTGGGTCCTGCCATTCATGTGGATGATCACATATCACCTACCTAAACATTATTACAGACCAAGTACACCCCTTTATTACCTAATTGCAGTGGCCTCTTTCAGCAGGACAATGCTCCCTGCCACACTGCAAAAATGGTTCAGGGCTGTTTTGACGGGAAAAGGAGGACCTACACAATATTAGGCAGGTGGTCATAACGTTAAGGTTGGTGTATACAGTCTGTGGCATCAAGGGTAGAGAAAGTTGGAGAGAGTGCAAGGGGAGATAATGACTGTTTTCCATTATTAGTGTTGATTGTTGCATTGTGGGTAAAGTGGGTGCCAGGTTTTGAAAAGGAAGATTGTGCTGAATAAAAAAGATAAAGATATCTCTGATTCTGCTGCTTTGATTTTCATACATTTTTTGAAACTATCTGACAATGTGATGGAAATGCTGTGTGAAATTGTAGGAACTCTCTTTTAAAAAAGAAATAAGATATAAAGAAAAGAAAAGAAAAGAAAAGAAAGGGAACATATGTAAGGGTTTACAATCCTTTTTATAAACAGCTCTAGGAGGAGAGACACACAAACACACATATGCACACACACAGACAAAAGAAATGACTTGCATAAATGATAAGTACCAAACATTTGGCCTCTCAATTTGCAGAATGAAACCAATAGTGTTTTGAAGCTGATTGACTGATGGTGTTGTAGCGGAAATAAGAACTCTGGAAAATGCCATTTAGCTTGTTAAGACCAGCAGGTAGTGGTGGGTAGAATAGGGTCATCGTGATTGGACCAGAGTTCCAGCCTTCTTGATTTCTCTATTGTGTCTGTTGTGGGTCAGGGACACACTAAGGGATTTTGATAGCTTTATGCGGTGTACCATTGATATGCACGTGTGTGTGCTTGCGCTTATGTGTTAGGTCCCCTCTGATCTTGTGAGTCAGTGTTTGAGAAGGTTCATTACTGTTTGACGCTCACTTCACGGGCTAAACACATTGACTTTAAAATGTCAGATCATGGTGGGTCAGTGAGGCGGCCCTCTGATAAGACTATGATTGTACCCCACCACCCCACCCCAAAAAAAATGGAGCAAAGGCAAGGAAAGAGGGAAGAGCAAGGGGAGATGATGACTGCTTTCCACTATTAGCCCAGCTCATTCTACTGACAGAGGAAATAGTTATCTGTCCATCTCTCATTTGATTTCTATTATGTTTTCTCAGATAATTGCTTTTGACGGCAGATAATTCTTGCAGTGAAGTCCTTCACCGATGAGCAAATTGTCATAAAAAGTTATAAGTTCCTGCAATACAGTCCCTGTGAAATGGAATCTAGAGCTCAGTTCTTGACATGTGATAAAAGCGAAATACGAGAGGGAGTTTTGCCAGTTGAAGGGTGAGAGTGTGTGTCATCTTGATGGTGGTTGTTCGCCCAGATCCCAAAAGCAGCGACTGATTTTACACTCTTTAAGGTCACGGCAATAAAAGCCAAAGAAGTACTGATGAAATATGATTTCAGTCAAACACATTTATTACTCTACTTGCTGTAACTTACTAGAAGCGCTGACATTTAATTGAAATAGCTAAGCATGGGGTTTCAGCAACACTACATCACCCTGTGTTTAATATGTTTCAGCAGTATAGATAAAAATGGAAAAAAAACACATCAGAATATAGTGGATTGGGAACAAGCCATCAGTCAGCACCAGTATATTAACACATTGTACTGCTTGGCTATTAATGAGAAATTAAACTTCACAAGTCATTTGAGGATAGAAAATAACTCCCCATCAAAGTATTTTATAGTGTAAATAGGTGCATCATTTAACAGCAGTGAAAAGGTTGGTGCACATTAAATGAATCTTGTAAGTGATAAACAACACAGTTTTAAGTGATAGCTACAGCGCTGATACTTGCTCTGCACTTTCTAATCTGCTCATAAAAAGAAGCTTTAGCATCTGTGGAAATCAAATACATGATAAAGCTTTCTTGAAAGGTGGTCTAAAAAAAAGCACGAGAAGCACAAAGGCGAGCGGAGCTGCAAAGAAAGAAAACCGATTTCACCATCTCCAAGTGCGACAAGGCAAGTCGATTAGATGGCATTATGAGATTAGAAACTGTGCTGGTCTTTGTTGAAAATACTTCCTCATACAATCCAACAGATCTCAGGAAAAGATTTAAAAGAATTAATTAACCATGTGAAAGAAAATTAATAGTAACGATTCTGATAATCAGATAATCACTTTTCACAACATTTATCAAGCAAAAACACCAAACATTTGTTAGTGTAATCTTCTCAAACATCAGGGTTTGATGCTTTTTTGTTTCATATTATTTTTAGCTGAGTATCTTTGGACTGTTGAGTGCACTTTGAGGATTTCACTTGAGTTGTTGGAAACTGTGATGGCTGTTTGTTTTATTTAGACATTTTATAGACCAAACCATTAACCAATTAGCTGAAAAAAAGATTGTTAGCTGCAGCCCTTTTAAAGCACCAGTGGATGTAGTGTGATGTGAACATATTGATCAGGTGCTGCAGTGTTTATATCTAATGTTGAGGTGTTCTGTCTGCTGCGGAGTCTGTCTGAAGAATTCATGAGACAAAGCTCAGAGCAGAAGCACCATACCTCAATGTCATATATTTATCATCCTAATACACGCACACACACACACACACACACACACACACACACACACACACACACACAGCTAGTTCAACTTACTTCTAACTTCATAATGTAGATTGACATAGTCAAATCACCATCATGCAGCAAGGAAACCGGGAGCATTAGAGACCCAAGAGAATCCTCAATATAATACAAAGCCCATCACACACACAATCACCTCCTCCTGTAAATCAGTAAAGTAAGTTATGTATGCGTGTGTGAATAAGCCCTTCCCATGTGGTCAGTGCAACAGAGAAAGCATTGTCACTGACAGAGCTCTGTGTGATTTGGAGGTGTTGACAGGTAGCACTCCTGCGAGACCTGTGGAACCGCAACAAACTAGTACAGCATGTGCACACACATACACACACACACACACATACACACACAAGGCATGCACACACACACAGGACGTGACGTGACAGACTGAGAATCTTGGTGACAATGTGGGATCCTCAGCACATCAATAATGCAGCGCCTCTGACAACTGGAGGAATCAAACTCTGCACCGTCTCACTCCATCATCTTTCTTCCATCTCTCGCTCTCTATCCCGCCATCCATCTCCGCTCACTTCGTTACCCTCTCCTCAGCTACAGCACAAAGATGGAGCATGAATCAGAAAGCAGGCAACAGGAGCAGCAGTAGCCCCTGTAGTTCAGGCGACTTTGCTGGATAGTATTGAGGGTGACAGAATAGCACATTAGGCCTTATGGGACAGAAATACATCTAAACAGTGGAAATGGATATGAGTGCTTATACGTCACAACCGTGCAAGTCTGTTATCCATGTTTACAGTAAAGACATATCAGTTTAGGCCGTTAGCTGTAAGCGTATAGTTCAGCTGTTTAGCTGGCTTGACATACCAGCCACATAAACGACAACATGCAAATGCACATACACAGCAAAATGCCTGTCATAACCAAAGAGCAGCGTCTCGAGGCGGCACAGCAACCATCTGTAGCCATGACAGATGAGAGCTGCTGGAGACACTGGAGTGTGTACATACAGACACACAGAACAGAGCCCGAGGCCTGCTGAGTTTTGATGTCACTGCAATGCCTGTCACCAACTGCCATGCCATTGTATTGCCACATAAATCTGTATTATCTGGTTCCCTCTGTGTGTGTGTGTCCCTCCTTGTCAGTCTCTCTCCTTTGATCTGCCTGTTTTACAAGCCCCTCACTGTCCCTTGGCACTGCCATTTTTGTCAGTGAGAGTTAAAGGATAATCCTAGTTTATTACAACACTGGTTTTATTTTTGTAGCTCTGGCTCTCTTTCCCGGGCAAGACAACCACATAGTCAACAAGTGTAATAATGAGGTCTGGGAACGTAATCACAGTAAAGCAGTAAGATGATCAGACATGTTAAAAGCATAATCCCAGGTTAGCAAAACTAATCTGGTGAACAGCAAATTTATACCTAAATTGACAGATTGACAGACTGACTTCTTAGTTCAACAGTTAGCGAATGTTACTGACACTTGTGGCTCAGTCAGTTTCAGTTTTACCTCCGTATAAAGTAGATTAGGCATGGTTTGTCATACTTTGTTGTAGCATTGTCAATTTGGTTGTGTTCCCAGAGCCAAAATGTTTTGGTGAGTACAAAGTGACATTAACTGGTAGAAACGATTAACAAAACTGCACAAGACCAAAGCTGGGATAAAGTAGAATTTTACTTGGAGGTTAATAGCAATATGTGTATACAGACAAAATGCAGCACATTCATTGTACTTTGATTATGTCATTTACTTTCTCCCTCTCTCTTTCCACACTTTCTTAATTAATGGCTGAGATACAGTCAAACATGTGACTGGTCACAAATGTTAATGAAGCATAGCTAACGTAAGACTATTTCCCATGTTCCCTCAACAGTTCATTGTAACTGCTATACCTGCAATCTAAATGGATCCGACAAGCACACACATACACACACGTATATACACAAAGACACACACACACACACACTCACAGACATCAAATCATCCATATAATGCTGACAGCCAGTATTGCTCCGCAGAGAGATATTACTTAGCTGTATTGCATTGCTTGCACTTGCAGCAGAGAGGGGCATATTACTCACAAATGCCACTTTGGTGTGAAACGGTGGCTGGTTGCACAAGTTGTGTGGAAATAGCTTCACTCTCAGCCCTGGTACTGTGACTGAATGCATCAGTCCACCACATGAGAGTCACACAAGTCACTACAGTACTGTTTTGGCACTTCAGTCACAGTGAGACAAACTCTTAAATTAAAAAAAGGTTCAATTCTGTAAGGTCACCATGAGCAATGGTATTTTCTTTAGTGCTATACAAATGAAAGAAAACAAAAAGTGGATTGGGAAGAAGAGTTTCTTTTCTTCATGTGAGTGGTGTGTGTCATTGGGAGTTAATTTAAACACGTATGCACACTTTCCCTCACCTTTAACGGGAAGCCTCACAGCTAGCAGGATGCGTCTACAGAGGATGAAACTGCAATTTCCCTTGTATATCTTTCTCTCCCTCGTTTTTCTGTGTCACACTGCCTCCTTCTAGTTCTCCTTCTCTCTGCCCACCATTCACACTGTCGCTGGAGTCTCATCAACCTATTTATCTCTTCTAGTCATTGTGTTTTCCTTCTATATCCCATCTTCTCTGTGTTCTGTTAACCTTCCATTAGCAAGTCTAATGTCAGGCTTTCCTGGCTGCCTCCTGCACGTCTCCTGGTTCTGCACTTTCCATCCACTATGACAATGTTTTCCTCAAGCCCCATTAGTGCCTCCTCACACCACTAACAGCCATGCAGCAGACAGAGGGATGAGAGGGGGAGGAATGAAGAGAAGGATTACAGAAGAGAGGGGAAAGAGAATCAAAGGAGGGGGGTGGGGGTACATTGGGTGGGAATGGGGAGAAGGGCCCAATGCAGAGTGGCTGGCACAGTGAGAGAAAGGGTGGAGAGGGGATTAGGGGAGAATAAGGGGGGTAAAAGGGGAAATGATAAAAAGAGAAGCATGGGGCAATGCTGGCAAGGGAGGGGAGGGTTGGATTTGGAAGAGGGCTGAGAGGTGGGTGGGATGAGAGGAGGTTGGGAAATGTGGGCCCTTCCAATATGCCTGTTTCGCAAACATCATTTGCATAGAACTGATGCGGATGGAGTTCTGTGTCAAGCTTATTTGCATGCATTTGCATAAAATTAATCCCTTTCCCAATCTCCACAGTGATTGTTTCTGATGCAGAAAATAAGTCAATAAAATCAAGTGACGCATCACAACATTTGACAAAGATGCACACTGGAAGAGAGTGCAGGAGGAGTCTGGGCCTCTGTGTGTGAGCATATGTGAGCCAGTGCATTTGTGTAAATGTGTGTGAAGCCATCTGCAATCATTGGAGGTCATCTCCAGGTTGAGTTTTTCCTTATGCCACCAACCTAACAAATACCATGTATGGTTATTCTGATTTCTTTTTGTATGCACACACATACACATGCATGAATACCTGTAGAAAGTTGTCAAATCGTGCCTTACATCTGCATATTTGGTCTGCGTGATATTTACTCCAAATTGTCACTATGCTACTAATACTATGACGAGACAACACATATCATTTGATTAAAATGATAATTTTTAAGTCAGAAAAATAATTTAGGTACAATGCACCACGTCACAAAGCACAACAACATCCTAATATGCAGCTGGAATCTGCATTGCTCCTTCAACATGGATCAGTTTCAAAATCAAGATCACAGACAATGCACATCCAAGGACAAATGCTTCTCTGTGTAAATGAATTCCAGGGGCCTCAGTGAGTGAGAAAAGGAAAATAACGACAACATGAAAGATTCCTTCACTAATCATTTTATCCTGCAATCAATTAAAACTACAGAGCATGAAATAATGCAGATCCTGCTCTCAGCCCATCTGAGCATTGATCAAACACATTGGAATGGTTTTGTGTCTGTGTATGTGTATGTGTGTGAGACAGAAAGAGTGAAAGAGTGAAAATGTACTTATGGTTGTGTTTCTGACTATGTGAGCCCATCTGCGTGTGTGGCCATTGATCAAAGGCAGAGCTCCAGTTTGCCAGTGAGGAGAGGAGCCAATTGATCAGAAATGGCTATAATTGGAATCTAAATAAGACCTGCAGCATTGATCCCACCTCAGTTCTCAGCTCCTGGCGCCTGTATATGTGGCTTTGCTCAAGGCCAACCAGCCTGCCTCCTCTAAACCTCCACCTCCAGCACAGCTTTCTGCATCAATAATTACTGAAGTTAAACTCTCACATCTCAACTGTGAGTAACTTGGATGATTGACTAAGCATCCTACATTTTATAATGTGCTGCCTGCAATTTCCCTTTTCAGTGCACCACCTACTCAGTGAAATGCAGTAATTAGCCGAAGTAGCAGAGTGATTGCAAATGCCAAATGTTTTATAAGGCTCAAACAATAGAAGAAATCAAGGTGGTGGTAAATGCAGAGTTACTGGTACCTGGACTAAAAAATGGCAGCTTGAAAGCATGCACTCTTACACAAACACACACACACACACATATTTCTACAAATTCTGCTAGCAAAATAAGGGCTAAATCATGGGATCTGTGCGACACCTGGTGAGTGCAGCTTCATGAAGACAGAATGCAGCAAGTAAGAAATGGCCTTTACACCGTTTGCACGTTACTGTGTGTCTGCGTGTGTTTAAATGCTAGTTCATGTATGATGGCAGACATAGAGAAAATAAAAAGACACAGATTTACCTATCTCTCAGGCATTTAAAATGTATCATTTTATCATACCTCTTACTGTCACATAAACAGAGGAGGTCACATTTAGACATCTCAGGAAACTTGTAGAAAAAATATATTCTTATGCCTTTGCATCTATTTGACAACACAAGTCATTCAAATTACACGTTACATTGCAAACACACCAACGTAGGAGCAATCTTAGAATCATACAAAGTACAGCAGTTTGCAATATTTCAGAGTGAATGATGATCATAAGAAATCATTGAGAAAAACCAACAGCCATACAGTTCTTCCACCTGAGTCAAACTCTAAGCATACACACAAAAAACATACACTTACGCTGGTTTTTCTTGGCTTCTGAAAGTAATCTGTCTGTGACTGTATGGTGGCACAGTAGTATGGCGATGACTGGGTGCTGCAGAAGGATGGCTGAAGGAAGAGGTTCTACTGAGAAAAAAAAGCTCAGAAGAGTTTATTAAAAAACAAAACACGAGAAATGAATGTGAACCAGATAATTTTTTTGGACCGTGAACTTTTATGAAAAATTCAAAATTGTGAACTATGAACATGAGCTGTGAACTGTTGTGAGATGTGAACTTGCCTAACATTGGATTACAATGTACATTAAACCTGTATGATATTGGGGTTGTGATCAGAAGGGGATAAGAACTTAATTTGTGAGTTAAGAATAAATTATTTTATTCCCAATAAAGCCAAAAGTATAAATATCCAGTACAAAAGGTTGTTTTACTCATTTAAGGAGATTCCTGCAAAGATGTTGCTTTCATTTGTAAGCTGTAGTAAGGTTTCATTGACCCCAGTTTCTGCTCCACACAACCGCTGCTTTTCCTAATAGCTGTGCTGTTATTGTGATACACTATAATTAAGAATGCTGCACCAAATTAGCCTCTATGTATCACTGAAGTATACTCTATGACAGAGTAGGGGTGTGATGTAAGTGGTGAAAAAGGGGGGTGTGGGAATACAGCGGTGCAGCGGCTGTTGTGTTTCCCATGTGAATGTTTTGTGGGAAATCAGACACTGACCTCTCTGTACATAAACCATGACCTATATTAATGCCCGGGTGGAGCAGAAAAACATGGAGCTTTATCATATTGGATGATAGCGTCTTGATTAAAAAAAACTTTGCAAGTGTGTATTAGGATGGTTGTTTGTTTGTATTGGGCTGCGTGCATTAGTATGTATAGATGTATGTTTTTATAACTCATGCATGCATGTTATTGTTTTCTTTCTGTTTGTGAATTCAGATATGATATCTCATGTATATGCATATGCTGTAGTGCTGAGTGTATATGTTGGCCCACATAAACGGTTCTGTGTGTGTGTGTGTTGTCTTTGCACATGCACATGTGTGTATCAGACTGCCCGTTTCTCTGTCTCAGCAGGAGAGCCGCTCCAGTCTCAACAGGGCTGTTAATTAGTGTGATTTAGAATGTACATCTAATGACTGTATCCTCTGCAGCTGAGACACACACACACACACACACACACACACACACACACACACACACACATTTGCATACACATACAGGTACAGACAAGACAAAAAGGCAGATAGATGACAACAGTATTTATCTAGTACAGATATCCCCTTTATTTGGAGAGGAATGTATATATGAGGATGTATACACTATTCACATGTATGTGCTGTGTTGAAATTTGTAGCTGGAGACATCTCTTGGTGTGATGTGAGCTAGCATGCCTGTATATGATGGAAGATAAGATGGAGGTGAAGACGGTCATGATCCTCCTTCCATCTATGCTTTCCACGACCTGTTTACACACACTCAGCACTCACACCTGCTGCTGCTGTCAGATTTGAGACTTGTTCTGTTGAAATGTATTGTTGCGTATTTTTTGTGAGGAACTGAGTAACATCCAGTCAGATCTTCCAATTGATGCCTGGGCATTTTGAAACTACACAACAGGTTTGTAATGGGTCCCTGTGGGCCCTTCAGTCAGAAAAAAACAACAACGTTGAGAAAAGTACAATTCAATTCCAGTCAGAAACAATGAAACAGCAGCTTTGGAGGTATGAGTTTTTGTCTGACAGCAGTGCCATGGTGCAATGCTGCTACATTCACTGTTGTCCTGCCTGAATCAGATTTCACCATATCCACAACCAGCATTAGATCACCTACAACTTCATTCCTCACAGACACACCAGCATGGATCTATAACTCTGTCTGAGTCCATTCATAAAATCAGAAGACCAAACATACTTAATTTATGCTTCATGTGTTTTTCATAGACATTCCCCAAGTGGAAGCACATAAGGCAATCATCAAACCACGATTGTTTTTGAAACTTTGAATCACGGAAATAGGGAGGGAGAACGAAATACACACATACTGTGAGAGAAATCTATGTATGAGAAAGAAAATAAATAAGACTAGATCAAACCCTAGTATGAGGCTGTTGGCTTTTCTCCTCTACTCTGTGCTCTCATATACAGTATTTTAAAACATAAGACTATATGTTCTCTTCCAAGTCTTTTCCAAGCTGCTACTAAAATCCTGACCTTATAACTACAACATCATCTGAAAAAATTATCAAACACCTAAACCAAAGACAAAGATTACTTATAACAATCACTCAGAGAGAAAGATAGACAAGACTTTTTGTCTCTCACACTGTACATAGCCTCAATCTAGGTTACAAACTGCTGGTCCACCTCTCTCCCTCTAATTTATACAGTAGACACAAATATTTGTGTATCACTATATTGTATTACATGTCATTCTATTCAGAGTAGCATAGGTTTGTCCAAAAAATTTGCCTGATTTGTTGATAGGTGCTTTAAAAAAATTATCTCCAAATGTAGCGACAAATGTGTTAAGTTGGCAATGCTGGGGGCTGTAAACGCCCCCTTGAGAGAAACTGTTGTTGCCAATCTATTTTGAAAGAGCAATGAGCAACTCCAACAACCCGACAATGGTGTAACTTCATTTGGCATTCAGCTGACCAGTAACTTGAGCATACAATTCTATCAGTCAGTCAGGAACATTTGTGTTCATTTGTATAAACCTGCCATCCAGCTATACAGAAAACTTGAATAGTGACAGTAAATTCCAGCTCTCAAAGCTCCTGTGAGTTCAGCACCAAGGCCAGCTCCTCTGCTCCTCTGCTCCTGCTGCCGCTTGCTGAGAACGTTTTCACTCTTTGAGGATTTGCAGATGCCAGGTAGCGATATGTCTAGACTCCAGTGCTTGGACAATATGGATTTTTGAGAAATGAATTATGCTTTGCAGCATAATATTTTCACCTGGAAATGCAGCATGCAGGTTTCCAGTCCTGAAATGAGAACTCTCGTATTACGGGGACTTGGGGACGTGGGTGTACTGAACACACAGTGTTACCATTGTCTGCTACAAAAATCCCTCATGAAGGATTGAGATCCATTCTGGATTTTAACAAGGATTTATGGATAAAAGAGTCAAAAGAGGCTAAATAATATAGCTCACCAGGCTCGCCTCTATCTCATGAACAGAGCTTGTTCAGTATCAGTCACAACCCATAACAGTGGTGATAGAAACAGTGATTATAATAAGGTAATGACCTATTCTAGAGGGATAAAGATATTCAGTGAGACAAAACACTAAACTTAAATTTATTTCTGTTGTTACATTTAGCATATAAAATGAGCAATGTCTTCAAACTGCTCCTTTTGTTCAGCACACAGTCCCAAACTCAGAGTCATCCAAATCCTAGTGAAATAATCTTGAGAAAAGGAGCTGTAATCAGTAAATATCTTTGCTTAATAAAAAACTTCAAATGTTAAAAAAAGTTTATCAAAATTGTCATGTGTCTGTCAACCAACGACATGGTCACCCATCTGACTGTAACAACATCCACCCATACATGGTGTAAGGCCTGAAACACTTACACGTGACAGCATATGCATTAGTGAGGTCATTCACAGAGGAGAGTCTGATAAAAATGTTCTCAAAAATGGATGAATGCCAAAAAAGCAGAGCTGCATGATTCTCTGGCCTTCATCATGAAATCACTTACTCTTTATCATTTTGCACACACACACACACAAACACACAAACACTTCTTCACACAAACTCATATGGTCATATACTCCTAGACATGGACTCACACATTCCCACAAGCCATCCCTCACTTCTCTACTTAGCTGCAACTGTAGTGTGCCCTTTCCGCATGGCGCACTGCCAGCCACTCACAGCACATTACCAGTGTGTGACCCTTGTGTGCTTGAAAAGGAAGCATTTAACCTCCTGCCCTTTTCTGTTGGAGCCTTCTCATAGGGTCTCAGTCTATGTTGCATTTAAGCCATCAACACTCAACACACTACTTTGCTTGGGAGGAAAATGCTGAAGGATTGTGGCAATGTGTCTATAAAAATAACTGCATTTGAACCTGTGTGTAAGTGTGTTGAAAATTTGATGTGTTTCTATTCCCATCTGTAAGCTGCAATGGATTCATTCCTGCTGTGGCATTCTATCAGAGAGAACATCAATCCACGAGAATCTGACATTTAATCCAAAGCCTGGGCAGGTAGAGGAACACACGTATATGCACATAACACACAGACAAACACAAACCCACACTATCAGCTGCTGGCATACTCATGCAGAAACACAAATCAAAACCTGAGCACAAACCTGTGGAGTGTGTGAACACTGCAAAGTGAAGAGAGGATGTGAACTGAACTGCTAGAAGACAAGTTTGAGAAGATGAAAAATAAAGTCATGAGAAAATATAGAGGGAAAAGGTAAGAGGGAAAATGTTTCCCACATCAATCTATGGCGTTGAGACGCTGACATGGCTCAGAGATACAGGTGGTCATAGGGAATGAGGAACTGACGTATAGACATCTGTGGTCTCTCATTGCCAGGGTTTTCACAGCCCACTGATCACAGCAGGCATCTAGTGGTTCTGCAGTCTCACCCACCTCTCCTCATCTCACTATCACCAAATAAATTTCACCTGTTCTCCCCTTTATTTTGTTCCCTAAGACTTTCGCTCATTTTCCATCTCCTCTTCTCTGCCTTGGTCTCTAATGCTCATTGAGGAAATCATTGCAATGTCCTCATTAGCAGTTTCTCCACAAGGACTTAGCTTTTCCCTCCAATGATGATGACTTCTTTTATTAAAGCCTTGTGCCTCTGTGTGTATCTGTCATTGTGTGTGGACATGCATGCACATTCAATCACAGTAATAAATGTCAGTATTCTTGCTCATCATTATCAGATGCATATCACATGCAACTGGAAAAGGAAAAGCACAGGGCCAAGAATGCAGGGAAAGCTGTTAAAAATGAAAAAGGCTGAACAAGAGCACCAAGAGAGGAGAGCGACTACTAGAGGGCACAAAACCAGCAGGGCTCTGTAATCAATTTTAATTAGCACTGTGCATCACCTGGAGTCATATATTTCAGACAGCGCTTGAGAAAGGTCTGTCAGGGAGCACAGCCTCTTTCGTCACACGCTGCCAACCTCCCGCCGGCTTCAGACACAGTGGTGCTCCAGTAGGAATCCTGTCGCTGTCATTATCTAGTCTTTCTCCAGTCAGAGTCCAATTACTCAAAACCATGTAAGTTTAGTCCTGTCATAAAGATCCATTTGGACAATTTCACATCAAGCAACTGTTTAAAAAATAGAATCTCAGTTTAACCTCCCTGAGTAGTATCTCATGCTGGATAGCAATGTAGCTATTCAATATTAGCAGCAGCCAAGTCAAAGCCTTGAAGAGGTAGGAAAAATCAAAATGCTACCTAAAACATTTTGTTTGTATAAATATCAAATGTGTAAAAACTACAATATGTCACATCAAAATACAATCCAGTCATCTGCTTGGGTCAAAGATTTCAATGTCTTTTTTGATGATAAAGAAGATCTATGTTCTACATTTATACAATGAAAGTTTCAAAGCGCACATCTTTCCTTGACCTGATGTTTTCCATTGAGGTCAAGGAAAAGTGGCTAGGAAAGGAGATGACAGGTATTCAGTGTAAAGGTAATGTTCTAACCATTACTTTAATGACAGATGTTAGTGCATACTGATTTTTTTGGTATTGGCATTGTTGATGCCATAGCTGAATGCTGTCCCTTCCCTGCCTGGCAGGCATATGTTAGTGCCCTTTCTCTCAGGCAGATTGATGCCTCTGAACGACTGTTGTCAGATTATGTTGGGTGGTCGGTAGAGCACACGTTATAGATGGTAAAATTGATTGGTGAAACAGATGGAGCAACTTCAGGCTATAGTCAAAAGCCAACCAACCCAATGATATCACAGGTTATAGTACTGTAAGATGGTGGTGCACTTCCTACCACAGATATAACAGGGCTTCTTTTTCTTTTACTCATTTACATTTTCTGTTTGTTCTATACTTGTTGATTAGAGTGGAAATCCATTTAGTAGATTATGTTAATTTGATCGAACACTTCATATCCTCTTTAAAGTGTACATGTACAGACAGCTGTATTATACAGTGTCCCCAGCATATACATGCAAACTCCCACTGGAGTCCAATTAAAACGTTGATTGACTAAACAGAGAGGTATGACAGCTCCCTGGTAGACTGACAGTGACCAGAGTATGGAATCTGTTCCACTGTGAAGAGTGACACATTAGATGATTAGACAGCATGCTCATGACAGCTGCCACAGGTACGCACAAGCTCACACACATATGGAGAGTGAGAGAGAAAGAGTAGGCTTGGGACTACTGCTCCAGCTCAGTTACAGCACAGTGTAATAAAGTGAAGGCTGGCAGCTGCAGTCAAACAGCTAATTCCCCCTGAACGTACACAGCACCAAGTCACTACTAGTAAAGACTCACAACTGAGACACAGAGACCTACTCTGAAACTCTACAGCAGCTAACATTTCATTAAAGGGCATGTGTGTGCGTGACAGAGAGAGACAGAGAAAAGAGATTTTTGCCCTCAGGCTTTTCCTCTGATAAACAGTTGCATTAAAAGATTTCGCCCACATGGACACACACAAAGATTAAAGAACCTGAAGTACACGTGTGTATACACACAAACAATCCAGAGGGTTAACCCTGTAAAGCCTGTGCTAAGCACACCTACCAGATAGGGAAAAATGAGTAAAGCTCGGTGAGATGTTGGGTACCTGTAGAGGCAGTGGTGGTTATGAGACTACACAACTTCTGAGGCTGATAAATACAAAATATCACTGGTTACTACCACTGCTGCATACATGACAAGGAGAATGGAGATGATCACACAAAACAGCTGAATACATAGAGCCAATAATAGCATTTCATTCTCCAACGCACTCACGTAGAAGCACAGACTAAACTATCAGAGACTGCGTCTGAGATAGTATTCATGAACCATCTTTAGCAGCCATGTATATGTATGAAGAGATGGTAGTGAGGCTCTGGGACAGGGGAGTCACAAAGGGGGACGTTAAGTCTCTTTATAGAGACTGTCACAAAGGCCCAATCCCCCACATTAGGAACAAAATTGTCTCAGTGATTCGTTTCACACATCTATCTATGCAGCTCAACCCTACATGAATCACTGTCATTTTTAATCTGCGCTGCATCTTCAGAGAAGAAAATACCTATAAAACTATAAGTAAAAGCAGAATTTCAGCACCAATACATTTTGTATTGACTCCTCTAAGAACAGATCATATTCTTTCTTAATGATGCCCTTATTTCTTTTTTGTTTTGTGACACTCAACCAGCATCATACAAGTCATTTTTTTAAAGACCATCCCCTATGGCATTGGTTAACATGTAACACAGGGGCACTTTCTTGCTGTTGTTCACACTTTTCTAAAGTAAAGGTGCAAATTGAAATGGCACTGCTTTTCCCCTGAAAGTCTGGCACTTTTTGTGAAAACAGCAACAAAGCAGCTAACACATTAGCGATTATTAGCCTGTGTGGGAGATAAAACACAGACTGAGAAATTCCTCTAAGGCTCATTCTGAATAAACAGAGGGAAAACGAGGCCAGATCAAAACACACTTGCTTCGTGTGGAAAACAACTGATATGGATCCACACATATGAGCACACTATCATGCTGCTGCACTTAGCACACACACACACGCACGCACATACACAAAGTGCTTCCACATACCCCATCCATTCAGTTTCTATTTTCATATTTCATTATGTTTCCCTGGTAGCACGCTTCTTGTTGTACAATTAGTTTGTCAGCTTTTAAAACAATGGACTTTTTTTTCCTCGTTTCATTTTGTGTGTCTATTTTTATTACAATACACTTGAGATTAAATTATACTCTTTATTTCTATTTCCTCTATGAGGTCTGACCTTCAAATGTATCAGCATAGATCAGAGCCCAAAGTCTGATAACATTAATACATCCCTTTTGGCTATTTGCAGGGAAATTACACACACCACTATATTAGAGAGAGAAAATGAGATATATAATGAAGCAGTGATCCAAAGTCTATAACAAATTTGCAAGGGCTTGGACTTCTATTTCAGTCCCTTCAATTTAGTGCTAGGAAACAAATTGGACTTGAAGATGTATTGGCACCAAGATTGAAATTCTCCATCTTAATTTATTTACTAAGCTCTGTTAGTAAGTAAGCTTATTATAAAAATAGATCCTGCCAATGTTTAGAGGTTGGAGTGTCCTTCTCTAAAATAATAATTTATCTTGTCTAACGTTGAAGCCTAACTGTAGCATGGTGCTGCGAACCTATAGGACACAATTGAGACCAAAATTCATTGCTCCTGTACCCTCAAATCTCCAGCTTACAAGCAATTACCTCACCTCTTACCCCTCATGCTAACCTCAATCAATCACTATTCTCTGTCTGATCACAGATCAGGTTTCCATCCCAGTAAATCTAAGTAAATCTTAACACGGTGCAACAATCTCAAATCTGACCCCAATGCAGCATGAAGATGAGATGTGGCCAAAAGAGGACTAAGCGTGTGCCGCTGTCACCGTTGCCCTGACCTCTGCCGTTTGATCTCAGATCTGATTGGCTGTGTGTCATAGCCATACAAAAAAAAAACCCTTTCCGCCAGGGGAACAGAACAACTTAAAGGTAGAACGGATGCTCATGCTCCCTTTATTCCAGCTCCATATCTGCACAAGCATTTTTTCTGGCTGTGCTCTATGTGTTCTATTTCTCTATTTCTGCACATACCAAGAGAGATAGAAAAAGAGATGTTTGCAACATTAAGAAATCACCTTACACCAAATAATCAAGATGGAGTGAGCTGCAGCTCCAGCTGAACTAAAATTCAATTCAACTAAAATTAAGTAATTTGGTGTAAGCCTGGCAATAGCCATTTTTAATCTTAGTAGTCTCAGTCTATACATTATATTTGTTTTCTATAGTGTGGTGCAATCTCAATAATAACATATTCCCACATGAGCAGGAAAAAGAAAAAGAAATTTCACAGACACACACGTGGCGTGAGACATGCACACGGACACAGGTATTGTCTTGCCATGTTCACAAATCTCTTCATCCTCTCACACAACAGAGGAAGGACATAAATTATGTGTGCATGCATATCCCCAAAAACACACACATTTACACACACAGACAGAAGTGACTGATGACTTGGTTCAGGTGATGTGAGACTGGCCAGGATAATCCCAGTGCCTTGTGTGTTCTCAAGGGAATCACACAGAGCTAGCAACTAACAACCTAAGATATCCCCTGATAGTGCTCAGGTAGTGTTATTACAAACACACAACACACCGAAAAATACACAAAGTGTAGAAAGTTGTGATTTAGTGTGGTATCGTCCCCAGGGGAGCAGAGGATAGTACAGGATCAATAAACTCACGAGGGCTGGCCTTCTGATCCTTCTCAAACAGACACCAAATGCAACACAATACAACAACACTGGCACACGTAAATACACACATATTCCAGCACGCGTACAGTCTGTCTCCCTCTCCAAGGACATGTAGCTGAATTCACCTACTATGAGGTTTTAATGCTATAAAACATGCTGTAGCCTTGAGGCTCAGTGCTGCATCTTAACAACAAGCTAATCCAATCGGGTCAGGCTAAAAACAGACCCAAGATTCAGGGCAAAACTTTGATGCTTTGTCTGGCTGACTCAGAATCATTTTGCTCGACACTGGGGAGGTAGGGCTAATGAACAGCTAGTCAAACTAAGATAAATTCTTCTGTCTCTCATACTAACTGATAATGCATATGTTGTAATTTATGTAATATTCTATAGCGTTCAAGCACAGCAGAATCATTAACCGCACCATTACACCTAAAGATAACATGGACAGTTTGGTTCATCCACCAGCCATTTGCCATCTGTCTCATCAAACTCTTGATGTGTGTGTGTGTGTGCATGTGAATACACACGAGAATGTACATGCTTTTGTTTGTGTGTGTGTGCATGTGTGTGTGTGCATGAGTGTGTGAGTTTGTGTTTGTGAACAGAATGGCAAAGAATGGTTTGTATTTTTTGTTTCACTGCTTATTAAAATGTAACACTAACACAATGAAATGTTTTTAAACCAAAATGTTTTCTCTGAGACTGTGTGTGTGTGTGTATGTGTGTGTGTGTGCATAAAACCAAGCAACTAAATTTTATCATCCTGCTATTTGCGACACCCATCTGTGCATCAATAATGCCATAAAACACTCTCTTAGACAAACCAGCACACAAAAACACCTCTGAAATGAATCTCTACAGGAAAGATTGATCTGTTCCTCACTCCTCTTCCACCTTCCTCCTCCTCTTAGCTCTCATCAGTGACGGACATCCTCAGTTCTCAACTACTCTATTGAGGTGTGACGTGACTGTTGGCTACAGTCATTGTCAGACAATGAAAGACACACTATAAAAAACCACACAATGTAGCAGGGAACCAGCTCTGGTAATAGCCTAGGAGGTGGGGGGGCACACACAAACACACACACACACACACACACACACACACACACACACACACACACAGTACACAAGCACGCTTTGTAGCTATTCATAAGGATGCAAGGGCAATTAGATATCTGTCAGTGTTGATGAGAGCGCCGCTCTTGAAGTACAATTTGTGGTGCAAGTGAAGATGAGATCTATCTGTAAAACAGCGAAGTGAGGAGAGGAGAGGAAAGGAAAGGAGAGGAGAGGGGAAGAGAGAAGGCTTGTAAAAGGGAGATTACTGTTAATGAGGGAGTAAAACAGGGAGACTATAGATGTAAAAAATAGGGCGAAACAATAAAAAAAAAAAATTTCTTTCTCTCTCTCTGTGTTGCTCAGACAGGTAAATTTGTCTCCTACGCAGAACCTTCACATACCCAATCAAAAGACATTCTATTGACCTTTGTGGTTCCTATAGCAACGCAGAGCACGGGCCAGCAGTCTCATTTGAAGTATGGAACAAAAAATACTTTCACTCAATAAATGATGTGTAATCACAAACGAAGACACAAATCAAGCCCCTTCACAAGCTAAAGCCCTCTACTTACTGCTACTATACCCATGACCCAATGCGCAACAACAGCATCATCATCTTCATCTTTAGTAGCAGTAGCTGTGTTGGACACACAGTGTGTTCATAATATTTGCCGTTTTTAACAAAATTAGGTGTTATTGCAGGATTTAATGCTGGATGGTTGGTAATGCTGGACACAGTTGCAGAAGAAAACTTTTACATAGTTCACACTTCTGAAATTCTACACTGTCAACACAAAGTGTAACCAAAACACTCACATACACACTGTAGAAGAGCAAAGCTGCTTCATGCGTAGCTCTAAAACAAGCTGGTCTGAGCCAGCTGTTGGACCTCAGGTTCCTTGTTCCAAAACCAATTCTTATCAGAAAGAGAAGATTTAAAAATATATTTAGCCATGAGGTAAGGGCTTGCTGTCTCAACAGAGGTTGTTGATGCCATTGTTTGAGATGAAATCCAGCACTATGCCAACAGTTTGAGAGTTAAGGCAAAAATCTAAGCCATTTATTCATCTCTGGAGTCTTTTTGTGTAGTTACAGCTGAAAAAGTAACGACAAGACAAGTATTTGTGAAGTATATGAGAAGGTAGTGTCAAAAGTTAGCCTCTGAAGCTTTTGATTCATATACCAAATTTAACTAATGAACTACAGACCACTGACAGAAGTTGAGTTCATAGGATTTGGCTTTACAATCCCATATTGTAATTAGGAATAATTGAGTGGGACTAGGGTGAGTGGTGGGTAGGGATGTGCAGTGGTTAGGGCAAAACACTTCCATGCGCCCCACGTGCAATCCCTCCATTTTTACCCTTCTGATGGTCATCCTGCCCCCCAGTCCTTTGGTCTGCTGCTCTGTTTGGCAGCCTATGTGAGGGATTTGATAGCATGCTGGAGGGCCTGTCCTCTTTCAGCAGCCTGGTGTTTGACACCAAACCCCTAACCGACCTCCACAAATAGGGATGGGTTCAAGTCCTCTTGTGCTTCACACTTAATCAGCCAAGATAAAAGAAGCAAGCAGCCACAAGCAGGTTTCAAGCTTGACAAAGCCAAATAAAGTCACATCAGTTTAGTTCTGTTTAAAGGAGTGAGGGCAATGACAAATTGTTTCATCATCACAAAGCCATTTCAGTAACTGCACATTCAACATTTAACCATATGTCCCCCTTTCATCGGATTTGAATGAAACAGTGTGTATGTTCAGGAGATGTCTCCAGTGAGTTTCATCACCATCACTCAAAGGAAATTTGAGTCATGAGCATACCACTTGCACCAATCAATATGGCACTTCTGATTTTGGTTAATACATGTTAATATGTCATCTGAACATGCACACCTAAATAGTGAAATTTTGTCCACTGGGTTTTGAGGTACACATTTTTTGGTATTAGGTCTCCCCCATGGGTCAGACTCAAACTGCTTCTGTAGACCTATTACCAAACACTGCCTGAAAATGTCTACCCAGGTTTATAATGACTAGCCATTTTCTAGATAAGCTCACCCCCTTGTGAAATCTATTGGTCAATACTTTGAAAATTGAATTTCAACAAGCTTGATGCACCTTTAATATTGCAAGAAAGTTTTGTAAAGCACACTGAGCTGGACTTGTGAGTCAGATTTCAAGTCAATCTGACTTAATTTGAATGTATGAATGAATTAGAGTACAACAATCTAGCCAATTTTAATTGTATCTCATAGGAAACATTAGCACATCATTTCACATGAGGGTACAACATTTCATTTATCAAGCACAATTCAGCATAAAACAAATCAACATGCCACTTCAGATTCTGGTCCGTACTTGGCCCCAGAACAAGTTTACCAAGTTTGCTGAGATTCGGTCCCTGGTTTTTATGATACACATTTTGGGTATTGGCAAGTTGGACTCAAAATGCCTCTCTAGGCCTTCTCTCAAACACAGACTGAAAATATTTACCAAAATTTATGATGACTGGACAAATAAATAATAAGTTGTGGCCAATTTCCTCCTGAGCCATACTATTGGTCAATATCTTGTAAACAAAATATGAGACTATCACAACCTAGCACAAAAATAGAATAGGGTGTGTCTGTCAGCATGTCAATATGTATGATTGTGGTAAGTGGTGAGGAAACACAAACTTAACTGCAAACACAGAGGACAATGTCAATAAGCAGGCCCTGGGAAGAGAGTGAGAAAATGCTGCAGTTCTATAGCCTGAGCCCAGCCTCCACAGGTGTGTTGCATTCAAAGTTCACAGCTCCACCCAACAATTTCCAGAAACATAGACACAGAGACAACCAAAACAGAAGGACAAGATAGGGCTAACACTGATTCTGCCACAATATCAGTAAGCTTCATAGCAATCAGACTTACACTTTAAGAGGAGCAAAAATGTATTTCAAATTAAAGGTGGCAGAACATCCATCATGGCAGACATTTATGTTCCAAGTGGTTTTATTGAAGGGTACATAGAGCTGGATTCAAATTTCAAGTCTGACTTGTATAGTAAAGCCTGTATAAATCGAATAGATGAGCTAAATGAAGATAGCTCTCCTTCTGGCATATTACTAGTAATGAAATAGCTTCATACAAGCGTTTGTTGGTTAACTTTCTGGGTCTGGGATCCATTTTATGTTCTTTTTCAACAGCCGATTTGGACTTCAAACATTGTTCCGGTTAAGTTAATGAGATGCAATAGAGTAAAGCTGCTTAGTCCACAGTATGATTCTCACTATCAAATGGAAGAGAAGAGGAGGAAAATACTTTAGTATAATTGGTTCATTAGAATTGGCTGTTGGATCTCTTGCATACAGCAAATAATCCATTTGGACTTGCATGTGCCTAGACAAGGACATGTATGAACACACAAGTGTGTGAGTGTGCATGGGTGTTCTGTACAGACAGACACACACAAATACTTCAAACAGGCTTGGATTATACAATCAAGTCTCTTGAGATGAGGAAAGACATATTTAGCTAATGCATAACATTAACTTTACTTTGTAAAAACAGACACGCACATTCACACACATACACACTCACTTATATACTGTAGATCTATCACATTTCCCCCTTTCATTATCCTTGATGCATATGAGTGATTAAAATCAGTTGCAGCAGGTGGAGTGAATATGTGTCTGATTTTCAGTAAAACAAGGGAGAAGATTATAAAGACACATTTAGATACCGTCTGCACAGCAAGGCAAGGCTTTTTGTATCAAAAGCAGCAAAGAAACTGGATTCAGCTGTTCCCTCTCATAAGCGCTCTGGGGGTTATTGTTGACATCCTCCTGTAAATTAATTCAATTTGGAGGACAGCATTAGCATTGATGAAATCGGGTTAGCATCGACGTTAGCATTCAGCAGAGAACAAACGTCATGATTACCAAAGGAGAACCTGCAATTGCTCCCCCTATTTAGATATACAAGGGCAGTGCTAACCTTATTCAGCAACATTGCAGCAGCTAACCTTATTCACAGTGAAACTCACATGACCCTTTCAACAGCCACAGAGTTAGCTAATTGTACTCAGAAGCTTTTTAAACAACAATTTTGTAACAAGGCTTTTTAGTTAAACTGAACATAAACTGAAATCTATTTCACATTCTCCCTTATAGGGTTTAAATAGCATTTCCAGCATCTGCACCTGTTTGTTTGAAATGAAAAGAGAGACAGAGAGGCAGGAAAATTCAGAGACAGGGAGAACATGATTACATTCAAGTGCCATATGCAGTTTATTACTTCCCTATATTAAATTCCGACCTCTTAATGTTTTTTGCTTCCCTTATCTCCCCTTTCTCTGCCACTCTGTTCCTCCCCTCTCCTACTTCACAGCTTTTACATTTGAGATGATTAGGCATCATACCAAAATGATTGCTTTTCCAATTCAACTGAAGCAGCCTCTCTGCCCCCCAATCACGACCCCCATCCCAACCAGACCCTCTCTTACTCTTATACTCCCTATGGCATCCTTCTTTTCAGAAACCAAAACGTGCTGTCCACAGCTATTTGTATGATGTCACATTAGGAAAGTCATTGAAATAATTACAAACAGGCCTTAATGTGACACCATACATTTGTCTACATGAGGGAGTGAATCAAACGGAAGAAGGCAGACAGCAAACAGATGAGGAGAGTAGTTTTTCCCTCATTATTTTGAGGACATATTCATCAGAATATTCTTGTTCTCCATTTCTTTTCCTCCATCCAAAAGCTACCAAAAACCTGAAGGGGTAATTCCGTTGTTATGTATCACAGCACTATGAAAACATGAAAGACGTCCTCAATCTAACAAAGAAATCAGAAACCAAAGAGTTAGCTAGTTGTGTTTCAGCCATCTACATATATTAATTCATCAAGTGCTAACATTTATTCCCAGTGTCAGTGTCCACATCAGTTGACCAACATGGCTGCCTATGCAAGGCTGCTTGACAACTCTTAGTAACAGTGTTTCTAGGCAAAGAGCCCAACTCCATCTCTCTGCTTGGCACTGTATAGACACACCCATCTCTTAGCTGCTCTCTATAATTTGATTTACCAGCCCTGTGATTGGATTACAAGCCTGACATCCATGTCCAAGCTACAAGAATCATGTCCATTCATTCGCTGTACACACAAAAGTGCACACATAGATATACACAAATAAGACTTGTAATAAAATGTATGCAGAAATTAGCTGACATTTTAAAAACCTCTATAGGCCACACAAATCACAATATCTGAAAACTACAGTAGCCACAATTTGGTTTATTACATATATTGTGGAATTCGCACAAACGTGCGAATTTGCAGCCAGGCAGTGCAGCCTTTAGGTGGATTTGATTATTAAGATGCTGTATTTATTAGATGAACCTGATGGATATTGCCTCCATCTGAATAATCCTCCAGCACCCTGAACATTAAGCCATATCCTTTTCCTCACACGAGACATAAAAAAACCCAAAACATACAAACAATGTAACAACAACCAGGTGCTCACCTGCACCATGACAATCCCACTGGAATTTGCTGTACTGTACAGCATCTTGTCACATTTACTGTTTTATATTTGATGTTAAGATTATTATTACACATTTACTACATTACAGAAAACACTCAAATTGCACTCTAATGATGGGTCCAGAGGTCAGACAAGCTTTGTGTATGATGGTCTCAGTCTCTCTCTTTAGTCTTCTACCATTATTATCTCAACCATGACATGATGATTAGAGACAGCTGTATGTAAACAAGTGACTGGCCTCAGACCCAGTCATCTCAGCTTATCCTCTCCTTACACATAAGCACAAACAGTTTGACATGTTGGAACAGCACAGACTAAACAAGACACATGCCAGTTGGTGAAATGAAACAATTACTATTTGGAGCCAGACAATATGTAACAGTCACATCTTTCACTGCCTCTCCTCTTTCGCCCAGCCTGTTTTCTCCTTTGATACACTTTTCTTGGCTGTCTTCCTCCCTCCATCTTCCCTCCCACTGCTTGACAGGAGAAGAGTGGCAGCTATTCATTATGATAGAGACATGTATGCTACTCTTGGAATATATGCCTGTATGTGGCATACAGACTTTTGTGACAGTATGTGCATGCATGACTGTGCATGTGCAAGCATGTATCTATTTATGTACAGCCATTAGTGAGCACTTCCTTCAACCATTAAATCAACCCCCAGGGCCACATAAGCGGTAAGGAGTTCTGCATAGATTTAACATTGCACACAGAAAAAAAGACAGTGATGCACAGAGACAGCACCTGCTAGTCAACTTGTGATCAAAAGTTGTGTGTCTGTGTGTGTGTACACAATGAGACACAATGAGGATGGAGCTTAGTCACTATACACCCACTGTCTGTCTGGCTACTGATTAATAGCTCAGATCATAGGCCCAGCAAATGCATGTTCAAGTCTAACTTGATGCCTCCTATACATTTATTTCAGATGAAACAAGTGTGAAAAGCCAACTGTGACATGTCTTCTGTTCTTCATGTAATACACAAACCTCAGGCTCATGGAATTTTACTTGCTGCACATTTGCCCAAACATGCAGGTTCAAAATTATTAAGTATTAGAACAAATCAACTCCTAAATGTGAAATATGTAATTCACTACTTAGTCATAGTCAGTACATAACACATAAATAGAGAACAAATGTTAATTTGCATTGTCCTTGACTTCCCTGTCAGACTAGGTCAGATTGCATCAAAATTAGATGGCAAATAAACAACACAGACAATATCTATTTTTTTTTTTTTTTTTTTTAATTTCACAAAGCTAGTAATAGCTCACAATAGCTAGTAATTTAGCGTCCATTTTATTGTTGAGAGCTTGGCTTTTAAAAATAAGATGCCATGTAATTACAATTAGGGAATGTAATGCCAATTAGGGAAAAGTTCTGTCATCATAATGATGGCTCCCAGTTGGCGCAGCCAGGAGCTGTAGCACCTGACTCAGAAAACTACAGCCACCTTGTTCCCCTGAGTTTTAACATTAACATTTAACGTTCTGCAGTGCCATCTAAAGTTACACAAAGTTTTTAACCAGTATGCATTAGTTAAGTCAGTGTTGCACAGCATTGCATAAAGTCCACAAGCTGTGGTTGTGACATAGTTCAGAATTAAAAACAAAAAATAAAACCAACATATGTGTGTGTATTTATCACAATGATGACAGTATCACAAAATCCATGTCGTGGCAGAACATGACAGCAATAACCAGTATACCACCCAACCTTAATACACAGCAGTAGACCAGTCAGACTGGAGACAATGCTCTGGGCAATGTCCTACTGACACATACCAACTAAAACATTTTTGGAGATCAAGTACAGTAACAGTATTCCTGATGTCAGTTGCCCCCTTCAGGAGGATAATGTGCCATGCCATGCTGCAAAACTTGTTCAGGAAAAGTTTGAGAGTTCAAGGTGTTGCCTTCACCTCCAAGTTCACCATCTCAATCTCAATTTAATCGATTCGATGGCTGGTATCATCTTGGTGCCTGATACCACAGTTCACCTTCAGAGACCTTGTGGAGTCATTGCATTGATGCATCAGAAGTGTTTTGGTGGGAGGGGACCACACAATATTAGGCAGATGGTTTTAATGTTGAGGCTGATCGATAATCAATGTGCACAAATGACACCAAATAAAATGCATATGTCAAATACAGACAAAAAGCTAGTGTTGTGATTTGACAAACCTGCACTGTCATAAGAGAATCCTAGTGTCTTCTACTATCTAATGTTCTAAAGTGAACATTTTTGAACACATACTAACACACTATATGAAGATGATGAAAATGATAAACATCAAACTAGCAGTACATAAACATTGCCACTATTATTTTTTTTAGCCAGTCCGGCTATGACAGATGGATCCATTGCCAATGTGTTCGTGAGTAAGAGGGGGGCAATAAGGAACTACTCACAGGTCTACAATGAAATAAGGTGAAGTAAGCCAAGTAAACTGCGATAGAGGACGTCAGGTGAGTGTCAGTCTTTCAGTATTGCCCAAGACACATTTGTGTTAGTGCTGCTAAAAGAATGTGGCCACACGTGGGCAGACTTGTGACCATATCACCAAAGACAGATGTTAATGCAGGGTTTCGCCCATCACCCTCCACTGCATTAATGATACTAAAAACAAAGTTAATGTGTTCAAAATAATATTTCTATCCTATGTGGCCAGCTGGATCCCAATCCCATTTCAAGCATCTAATGTTGTGCCATCTGACCTTAGCCTCCTCAAAACCCATTAAAAATGCGCACAATGTCAAAATATTCTTGAACCAACAATAGTGTTTTTTATTTTGTCAGTTGTGCTCGAGAAGTTTTCCATCCCACAGAGGCACTAAAATTTATACACTAGTGAATATTTTGTGACACTTGGTAAGTTCATACACATGTAAAAACATAAAATATACATAAAACCACTATCCTCAGTGTAAGATACTGAAGCATGAAGTCTGTGTTCACATACAGGGAAGGCAGTCATTTGTAACACTGAGGATAGAGGGTCTCATGGGCTTTCACATTATGAATAATTCAGATTCACACGCTATGGGGTTAACTTGGTCACTTTAAATGTTCACAAGCACAGCCATGGCACAGCAACAACAAAACAGCCACGAAGGACATACACAAGCATAGATACATACATTTATACAGTACATGTATAAAAGCATGCTAACACACGCACACATAGCATCCAACTCCAAAATTGTCAATGTTTCCTGTCGGTCTCTGCAGCTTCTTTATTTGCTTTGAGTCAATATTTTCTTGGAAGGAGGGCTGTGTTGACCTCTCACCTCGACCTTGGTGAGGTCAGCTACTTTTTCCACAGGAACCTAGTGACTCAGGACTTTTCTGCTTGTTGCTTGGTAACAGAGCTCAACGGTCTAAAAAAGACCACATATATCCAGACATTCCTTGCTTATACTCACTGTCTGTCTGTTCCAACTGGCTCGGCTTTTTATCACTTCATCTTCCAAAGGGATTAAATGACAGACACAGAGAGTGAGAGGAAGACGGGAAGAAGAAATTTGGTTCTATACTAATTACTAAGAGCCATGAAAAGGAAATTACATCACAAGTTTGTTATGAATGGTGGGAGCAACATTTACCTTTATCTTTCATGGTCTTTCTGCTTTTGGTTTAAATAGATACATGCTTGCACATGCACTTTTGGTCCATTTGGTTTTATTACCTTCTTTTCTGCCATGTTTTTCTCTGTGCTACTTCATTGTCCTTTGAGTGGGAGATACAGTGAAACAGTATGTAAAACAACACAACTATTCATTCTCCATCTCTCTGCAGGACATACATATTCATATAAGGTCCCAGTGTGTGTGTGTGTGTGTGTGTGTGTGTGTGCATATGTGTGTGAATATGTTGTTGTGCGTACATGTGCACCCTCTGCGGCAAGTAGCTGAGTACCAATGCATAATCTGCATTCATCAACTCAGTTAAATATCATAATGAGTTGATATCAACATGTAAATTGCGCTTGTGACAACAAACACCAAACAGGCAAATAAAGGAGGCTGGGAACTTGGTCCTACCCAAAGTCACACACACCCACTCACGCACACACATTTTAACATAGAGAGAGAGAGAGAGAGAGAGAGAGAGAGTTTGGTAGGTATCTTTTTTGTTCTTGTGCACATTCACATGTCTGTTCGTGAAACGTGTGTATGCAGCAGTGACTAGCCTTGACTCTCACTGCGCTGTGGGACACTGTGTGATAATAGGTGTAACATCACATTCTGCTTCAGTCAGAACTTCTTCCATTGTATCCACTGCTTCCTGTCTGCAGGGAACAGCATTAATCCTGGCAGCTCCTGTACTACAACACTGGCCCTTCACACTTTTCCTTTATCTACTTACTTTCCAACATCCGGCTTTAGTAGATAACATGGATGCTGTTATGACAAGGAACCAACATTGGATAGTAAACCCCTGATGTACCCTCTTCTCAACATTGTCGTCATAGGGGGAGGAAACATATGATTCCACGTGGATATACATCTAAATGAAAAGGATATCTAGTCAATAAAATGTGGTCGAACACAAGGAGATCATTATATGCAGAGAATGATAGATGCATGCATCTGTAAATACATCTGATTAGACAATTATGCTGAGAAGTGATTAGAGCTGGGGAAGGTAAAACATTAGCAGTTACAGAAGACAACATATATTCTCTGCCAGAAATCAAGAATTCCTCTTAGGAAAATCTTCAAGATTCCAAGTAATCCTGCAGAGACTGTAAGTATGAACAGAAGCACTGTTTCCTCTCTTTCTCTCTCACACACACACACACACACACACACAAGCAGGAGAGTAAGCATATAATTTGTTTGTGAGGAGTGAACTTAGTTGACTAAAACTGCTCTTAGGGATGTGTATGTTGTTGTTCAGAAAAGACAGTTTGCATAAACATGCAAATTACAACTCATACATACACATGCGGTTGCACAACTGACAAAATGAACAAGGAAAAAAGGCCCAGGGGCTACAATTGGATATATGAGATATAGACTGGAGACTAACAGCCTCAAGTAGTGCTACTTTAGCATCCTGATGGCACAACAAAAATGGTTTGTTTTGATTAGGGACACAGGCACGCCTATGCTGAATGAGATGGTCTCTCAGATTGACAGTTTCCATTGTGGGTGGGCTGTGGTGCATTTGCATATGCTGTCATGGTGATTTCACACAACTTAACCTGTATTCCTCCCCCTCTGATGCTGCAGAGCTGAGAGACAGGGGGCCTGATGAGATGGAACACTAAATGTCTCCTGTTTGAGCAGCAACAATCTCTAGGGACTCTCTTTGCATGTGTGTGTGTGTGTGTGTGTGTTTGCGTGTGTGTATGTGTGCGCGTGTGCGTGCGTGTGTGTGTGTGTGTGTGTGTGTGTGTGTGTGTGTGTGTGTGTGTACGCCTGTTGTGTGCATGAAAGAACTTAAATGAGCACTTTCATCTGTTCTGTTCAGTTTGGAGAGGTGGCAATTATAATTCTAGTGGAGGTGACAACATTTTGCAATTATTCTGTGCGTGTGATCTGAAGTAAATGGCATTCTTAAAAGCACCAGACAGCCCCGGGACACTGACAAGCTCATCGCGTCAGGTGGGCTAGTGGAAGCTGGGAGGAATGAGAGAGAAAAGATGTTACAATGAGATAAGAAGAGAGAGACAGAAGGATGGAGACAGAAGTATTGTTAGTTCAGGGTAAAATACAAGAGGGGATAAAAATATGACTTAGATCAGACAAACAGGAATTTCTTATTGCATCAGATTTCTAACTACTTGTACAGTTCACAAAGTTTTTGCATCTTGTTATAATGTTGTGAAAAAAAATGTGACCTTTGACCTTCTCACCATTTTCCTGAGGGTGAGACATGCTTGATGTCATAAGTACCATCTGTTTGGGCTGACTCAAATTGCAGATAGTTTTTATAACTCAACAGCTGTATTAGAAGCTGCTCCCTCTGCATTCTCAACAACAGCAAAAATTCAAGTTATAACATGAATGGGTTTGTGTGATATGCATAAAATAATTCTGCTTATTACACGCAAGTGGTATGAATGGAAACCCACGTGATGATGACATCAGCCTTTTTCAGAACATCTGGTATGAACATCTGTCTTAGATGATCCAATCACAAGTGGACAGCTCTAAGTTCAGGTGTGAACGCACCTGAGACATTGCAGACATATCTGAGATCCGATTACTCAGAGCACTTTTGAAGGTGGTCTGGGCCACATGTGGCCACATTCTTTTAGTATTGTAAACGCAAATGTGCCCTGGACCACATTAATGACCGCCTACTCTGCTGATGTCCTCTGCCACAGTCTAATTGGTACCAACAATTTTCATAATGAACTCAAAATATTTCAACATTTCAAATGGCTAAAACATCATTTCATTGTAGAGCTGTGAGCAGTGCAATGATTGCCTCAGTGCATCCTTGCCCTGTGAGATTTCATCACAAGTGGTCACTCAGATGCATGAGGAGACACGTGTTAATGCCAGGCCTAAACAGAGCCATAGAGGCTACAAACTTCAGACCCTTCTCATCTCTAACGACAACAAGAGGAAAGAAACTTTTCCTAAGTGTTGTGCTATCACACCACCATCAGACTCCCCAAGTTTCTGTCCCTAGCTATCATTGGCTGACTCAGACAGTAAGTCTGTCAAATAAACATCTTCCTACTTAGCTCTTCCCTTCATCCTTCCTATAACAACATGCATAAACAAATTCAAAGTGAACTCAAGTCCCTCCCTGAGCACTGACCACCATATGGCCTGAGAAAAAGTTTTAACATTTCCATTTTCAATTTCCATTTCAGCACATTCATTAGTATTCATGAATATGTAAATCCAACTGTCCCAGTTGCCACAACGATGCAAGCCCCCACTGTGAGGTGTCAGCATTGTCAGGGGAGAAGAAAAAAAAAGCCAACGCCCTTCCGGTTGCTAGGACAGTGCATGTGTGTGTGTGAGTGTTTGTGTGTGTGTCTGAACCTCAAACAGATGCTCCTGTATATTTATGACCCATTTGACTGCTGTCTCACAGTGCTGGGAATACAAACCAGTCCCATAGCATCATCCATACACACACACACTTATGTCCACTGTCTTACACAACCCAACAGGACACCAGAGCTTTGAAGGACTTGTGAACAACATTAACAGATCAAAAACTACAAGGTAAAATGCAAAGTAAGTCTATCTTGTGAATGTGAAGCGTAATGAATTAAATAAAGAGGTGTCATGGCATCCAAAGCTGGTCTATAATATACAGTATCTTATCCTGTACTGTGCAGGGAATAGGAAAGAGACATGGCTACACACACATACAAACAGTCAATACATATGCAAAGTTTCTCTGAAGGAAGTCGCTATGTCAGCAGCTTTAGTGGCTCTGTGTAAAATGAAGGGTAATCTCTAGGTAGAGAGTGCTTAGGGCACGGAAATACACACACCCGCTCACCCACTCTGAGGGAGTGTGAGGGGGACAAAGAGAGCAGCTGCTAAAATGCTTCAGCACAGTAAAAAAAGGAAGTCTCGCAATGGACACAGACTTGATAGGCTTTCCTGCAGAGTCAACATACCATGGAGTCCATTCAGGATTATAGTGGATGCAGAAATGGAGAGGCCAATATATCCACAATGTAGATGGAGAATGAGACGGAGCAGAGGGAGGAGGAGGATGGATTGGCTATGACAAAGCTTGGATTTTCATACTGCGGAGAAAACTGAATTTGGCGTAGACTTACACAGGCAGAATGCAAGGCTTGTAAGTAGAGGGAAGCAACATATTAGATGTCAAGCACCAATAAGCACATACACGTCAACTTAAACTTATTTAAAATTACTTAAAAAACAGCATTTAAATACGACCGTGACTGCCTTAAACAACTGCAATATTATGAGAATAGAGTTTACTGGCAGTTTAACAGCCTCTGAAAGAGCCAGTTTTAGTTTTAGTTGTTTAGAGTATGTTGCCAGCCTTAGTTAATAGAAAATAAATGTATAGTATGATGCGTATACTACACTGTTTCTTATTTATTATTGAGAATTTAGTCCTTTATGAGATGAAGTTGTCAAAACATAAATGACTATCTGAAAAATATGGGTATTTTATTTTGTAAGCAAAGTTATTTTAGGACAAATTAAAACAGAAAGAAACAAACAAAATAGAAGCATAATTTATATTTTGACTTTTGTAGTTCCCATTATATGATACAATGTTCTTTCTTTGTTTCACCATGAACAAGGTGTTAATCTGGTCATTCCAGCGGCTCCGCGCAGTTCCTAGAAAAGACAGATTCAAAGTGTTTTTTGAAGAGACAGTATATGTCTGCGAGGCAGGTGATGTGACACCAGGGATATGACATGCTGTGGTTAGGTGCACCATAACCAGGTTACTGCTACAGTAGTGGATATATGGAGACAGATGACAATTGCTTCTGGAAGTCTGTTTGCTGCTGCACAGTTTGGTCTTCTTGGACTGCAGAGTGACTGTAAAGGATCATCAATCCAGGAGGACTCAGGAGACCTCAATGCACACTGTTATTACACAGTAAAAATGTCATGATATGTGTTAAATATACATGGTTGAATTTAATTTGAGTTACCTAAATTCCCAAAGGGAGGAGAATATTCTGCAGTGCAGCTCACAATGCCAATACTAAACAATATCAACCACACAATTGTGTCAGGACAGAACCAATCAATATGAAACTTTATAACATAGCTAAGATATAATTATATTCAGCCAATATAAAGTAATCATTTTATACAAATTAATTAAGTCTTATATATTCTGAAACATTTCTACACACAAACAAGCATTACTGAATTTAAATTCAAATCCTTGTCGACTTTATGTCTATAAAGTCTAATTAAATACATCTATATATTTTAACTACTTAATAAATTAATACTTCTCCCATCACTACTCCCATATCACTGTTCAGTATGTGCTACTGGTTGAGTGAAAGCTGTAAACCACAGCTACAGAGTGCAAAACAGACTAACAATTTAAAATGAGATGTAGCCAAGTAAAGGAATAAATTAGACAACCCTGCTGTTTTAAATTTATTCTAGAACAAAGGCAGAGGAAAATGTCATTTGTCTGAGTCAGATTGCCTTTTTTATATTAAAATGTTATGCATATTGGTTGTGCAGCCTGGTTAAGCTGAAGTGAATTGATTGAGGTACGGAGAGGAAAGAAGACTGTTTTCCGCTGAGGAGGTTTGATTGAATGCGGTGTGTGGTTATTGACCACACACACACACACACACACACACACACACACACACACACACACACACATATATAGCTTAAGTACACACTACACCAGTAGATTCACCTGAAATTTTCATACATTATTACTGACTGCACTCCAATCAATACCTAATTAACATGCTCTAAATATGGCCAGTGGAGCAGATACATGACACACACTCCACATGTGACAGCCTGTTCCACCCAACCAGGTGGATCTGCAGACTGCAAGTCAGTAGGTGCTGGACCACGTGTGGGGGTCTGGCGTTCCTGAGTGGAGAGCAGAAGTAGAATAACACATCTCTCCTTCATGAAAGCTTGACGAGTGTCACCGGTTAATTATTCCCCCGGCTCCTTCCTGCAGTGTCACGGCTATAGTTTCCCCCTCTCAAACAGCTGCTCTGCTAATTACTTCTGGTGGCACGTACTGTAGTCCCTCTCTCTCCCTCTGTCTGTCTCAATTACCCATCTTCTTTCTCCCTCTCTCCCTCTCCATATTGTCACAGTTAAGACATAGAGACACCAAGCTGAGACTGAGGACCATGTAATAATTCTCTCATGGAGGAGTCATGTTCTTCTGCCAGTGTGTGACAGTAAAAGCAAAGCATGCTACCAGCAGGACTACATGTGACATACAAAGCCCCTAAAACAAACACATTCTGGAATGCATTTTAATGACTAATTATCCTGGCTAAGATGGAATAGACTTACATTTTGTGTGGCTTTGTGTGTTTGTCACAGTGTGTCAATACTTATGTGTATACCCCATTTGTGTGAGCTGACTGTGGTGATGAGCTAAGGCGACAGGATTAGTGTGTCCCTGCCTGTCATTCAAATATAGACAAATGTGCATGCACAAATCAGCTCCAGTGCACACAAACCCAAACACAAATAGCTACACACAAGGAAGCGAACAGAGACATGTGCAGGTTAATTGACTTCTCTTCTAGCTGTGAGTTATTCTGATGGAGTCAGCACATTCAGAGGAGAAAGCAGTGGATGAGGAGATGCTGGTAGGATGCCTTTGCCTGTCTCTCTCTCTGTCTCACCCTCTCTGAGATGAGTTGAGTCAGAGGGATTATTAGACAGGACATGGCCTCCACTGCTGTGGTGTGAATATGATAATGAAGTGTACAGCAGAGAGGATTACACTATCCTAACTCTCCCATTGGTCTAATCCAGGTTCACACATTTGCATAACATACCTGAGCACTGTATGTGTCCCACCAGCACAGCACTGATATGGATACAACAGGCAGTGGGTGCAGACTGTTTATACAAACATAAGAAAAGAGAATTGAGAGTTGCCAGTAGGGGATTTGCAGTGCTGCCTTTGTAGCTGAAATAATGCTGAATCAGAATGTGCAGTTCGAGCTGCGATACACTATCACTTGTGTACTTGTGGGAGTTTCAACAGTTTCAAATGAACCAGTATAAGCAGCACAGGGCTTGTGTGATAAGCATACATATTACTAGACTTGCATGCCGTCTATAAGAAGATTATTGTATTTTCAATAATAAGAGAACAGGCTATGAAGTAGTTATATGGCATCTGTGTCGCACTCTGTTTTCAAATGAAGTCATTATTGTCTGCCATGTCGGTATTTATGCTGTAGAGGAGGGAAGGGGCTGGTGAGTTGATGAAGGAGCCCAAACAACCCAAGAGATGTAGCAAGCATTTTGTGACAAGAGGATTTGTACAGTAAGCTGGTAATTGAGCTCTATATTTTGTTGGGTTTTAAAGGTGCCCTGTCCTATAGTTCTCAGAGTTATGGAGGATGTTGTAAAAATCCATAACTGGAGACTTATCATAAACAGTCCAGCTCTCAGTGAGGCCTTAAACAGTGTGTCAGACTCCACTGGTACTGACAGTGATCTACCAGTGGCATCTGCACCATTCACCTCTCTCCATTACCTTTGTTCCATCTCCTCATGTCCATCCATTCATCTATCTATCTATCCATCCATCCATCCATTCTCACCTCATCTCCACCCTGTCAAAGCAGCAGGGCTATATGTCAGCCCAGCATGTGTGTGCAATTCTGCTCGTGTGTGTTATTAGTGTATGTGCATGTGTGTCATGGCAGTAGTTGTATGTCATTGCCGTCTCCTGCCGGCAGAATCACGTTATTGATTGGAGGCATGTCCCAGGGCACTATAGGTAGCCATGACTGATCACATACTGCCCACAATGTCAGGGCATAGCACAGAGGAAGTGATGAGAAATAAGGGGAAAAGGCTTGAAGGTTCAACCAAATTCTCTCTCTCTCTCTCTCTCTCTCTCTCTCTCTCTCTCACATACACATCACATAGACTCAAATACAAATTTCTCCTTATGGTATAGAGCCATGCAGATTGCTCTGATTTTTTTGTGCTGAGCTTATAAAATATTCACCCCTGCAACCACCCTGACAGAGGTAGGAGATTACAAAACAGTCGAAAGCATGTCAAACAAATTTCATATCCATCATATTAGGGCAACAGTGTACAGAAAATTTCAGAAAGAAATCATCTTTTGTCTTAGTTTGTTGGATGAACCAAAACTTAACCAAGACAAAAAATAAATAGGAGGAGAAAGAAGGGACAATAAAATTAAATGCAGGGTGTGAGGGAGTGAGAGTAAAACAGGAGGAGGCAGGCTGATATGAGATGGTGCACTCAGATGGAGGCTGATGGGCCTGAAGGTGAACCAATCAATTATTCTCCACCGTCAATAATTCAGAGTAGACCAGGGGCTCTCTGCGTACGTGTGTATGAACCAACACACAAACATATCTCTCTCTCTCACACACATACACACACACACACATGCATGCGCAGTAAGAAGCCAGCCCACTGCACTGATTTGATTTAAGATGACCAGTCAATGTGGATCTAAGGCTTCAGAGGGCTGAGGCTTTAAATTATTGCTCGACTCAAAGACAGAGGGGGAGCACCATTTTCTTCCTCCGTGGCAAATCCCTATTATTCCAGCTCCCTCTCTTTTTTACCCCACTTTTCCTCTCATCTTGCTTTTGGTCTCTTCCCTCTTGACAAGTCCCGAAGGCAGTAGTGAACATATACAGACTCCTCTTGGCTTACATCTTTGCTGTTTCGCACTATGCTTGCTGTCTAAATCTTCTTTTCCTGTTTTCATCCCAAATTGTTGTCTCTCTTTCTCTCTCTTCTTTTTGTTTCTTTGTCTTTCCCACTGTACTCACACACACTCAGAGACCCATGCAAGCACAGTCTCGTGGAGACACACACACACACACACACACACACACACACACACACACACGCACACACACACACACACTATCCATTTCTCTGTAATTGAAAAGATGCCCTGGCTGTTTGCCACACTACTAAAGTGGATCAGATGGCAGAATATCCCTGAGGTAGTACATCTCCAACAGAGAAAATTAAAGCAGAAAACTTCTCTCTCTATGCCTCTCTCTTTTCCTTCCTCTCTCGCTCTGACACACACACACACACACACACACACACACACACACACACACACACACTCACACACACACACACCCACACAGAAGTCAAACACACTGAGTAAGGCTGACTGTGCCATTCCTAATGTCCCGGCTCTCTTTCTTTGTTCCAGCCCTCTATTACAATATGAATGGGCCTGTTAAAGTAGAATTGGACCATTTGTCTTGTGTGAGTTTTTTCTTCCCAGCACAAGGACTAGAAAATGACTCCTCAGCTATTCAATAACAGGCAAGAGTCTGAGGTCTCTGAGATGAAAGCAGAGTGGAGAAAAGATTCTTTCTCTGTGAGGCTGAAATGACAGAGAAAAGCTACGACATAACATCAGTCATCAACAATCCACACACCCGCAAACAACAGCAAATAGTCAATGACGACTCAACACAACTAAAATCATCCCAGTACATCTCAAAGTTTTTGTGACAGCTGGGTGAGATCTCTGTCTGTGTTTTTTTGTTGGCTGGAAGAAAAGACTTCAACTGGGCTCACAACACTCAGTGACAGACGTGAGAAGGTAAAGCAAAGGATGAGTTTCGAGCTGTGAATCACAGTATATAAAGGACTCTTGAGAAAGGAAATGAAAGCATCTTAACACCACACCAGATATAGATGTGTGGGAGTAATAACTCAAACACACAACCACCACCTGGCAGTTTTGCATTGTTTATGTTATTTAAAAGAGGAGCCAAAATCAATTAAAAAACTGGATGGATGAATATGATGAATATGGATGAAATCCATATCACAATACTAAATGTACAGTATATTTATGTGTGGGTGTGTGTGTGTGTGTTTGTTTGTGTGTGCGTGGACATTACATAAAATGATAGATATTAAAGTGCTCCTGTACTATTCAACCGACATGGATGATAAAACACAAGATATTAATATCAACAAGGTAACATAATTTAAATCAGAAATTATCTGTAAAATAATTAAATTGATAACACAATGACGTGTGTTTCACTGCCTTGTCCCATAACAAAAACCTCTAATGCCATTTGACTGAGTCATTAATTGTTTTGCAAAACAATAACACAATGAAAGTCAATAAATGATAACACTGAGTTACTACTAAGTTAAGTTGATCATAATATTCTGTGTGGGCGGGAAGAGTTACTTAATGGTACTGCTATTATAACTACTTTTATCTCTCCACAGCTTTTACGACTGATTCTATTATAATGACATTGCACTCAACAAGTTAAATTAAAAGATGTGAGAACACAGCAGCATTGCTGTTTATTTCACAGGAAAACCACATGTTCTCACAACAATAGCTAGAAGAGCAGATATTATCTAAACAAACACATTGCTGTGTAAACAGTTTGGGTAATAATTTTACTGTTCAACTTAATTTTCTTTTCAAGAGGGCTTGTTTAAAACCCACCTAAACATGCTTCTTGGTACATTCAACTTTGTTTTAGTCATGACACACTCAGCACTCTAACTAACCTGGTGAGACTGATACTGAAAAAACAGAGAACTAATGTCCAAAATCAATACAAGGCTATGTTTTGTATGAAAGTGTAAGTATGTTGTGTGCACATGGTCAACAATATCTGAGCAGTGGCCCTATGTGTCTCAGTTCAGCAGACAACTGGTCTGATTGGATTAAAACACTCTACAGTGGATTAGTCATGTCCAGTGTGCTGGACACATGGAGAGCGAAAGAGACAGTCGTGTGTTTTGTGTGTGTACTTAAATGTGTGTATGCGTGTGTGTGTTGTGTGTTGTCTCATAACTGTGACAAAGGGGCTTTTATCACAGCCAATGTACGTGAATGAAATCCCAGGATAAATACAGATGCTATAATAGAGATTGGCAGCTCATTTAGTTGGTAAATGTACCAAACATCCACCACTAAGCTGAAAATACATCCTAATTGCCATAATAAATAGCTGTGAGTAATGTAGGCACAGCTTTGTCCTAATGTGTACCTCTATATTAAATGACAGACATATCGATCAGAACCATCACTGAGATCATCTAACATCATAAAAACATGAAAAATGTCCCTCTGAGTTCATCAAATGTAGGTTTAGTTGTCACATTGAAAAATGTGTGTATGATGCAGGTTTTAATAACTCATAAAACATGATAATTGACTCAGTTTGGAGTTCATGGCAGGCTGCTGTCTGTACTTCAGTTAAGAGAGGGAGACAGTGCTACGGGAAGAATGTAACACAACATGACTTCTTTTTATTAACACACAATATGGGCATGACAATTTATCAACTATATTGATGTATATATTGATTTATATTCCCATGATCCAACTACATTGATAGGCGTATATAGATCAACAGGAACGTATATCAATCTAAAATCAAATTGCAAGGTAAATAATCAATTATCAAAATAATTAGCACATTGTATTGTATAACAAACTTGATATGGATTTATTTTAGCACTTTTTATATTCAAGAAATGTTAAACATTACTCCAGTCCACACTCACTGTGTGTGATGTCATCGGCAGCGCCAAAAAAACAACAACACATATCAGAGCCAGATATTTTCAAGCTGCATTTGAGGTCTGGCATTGAATGAATTTTCTGGCAAAAAAAAGTTACTGTAACGATTTCAAGTCATTGAATCGTACCGTATCGTACCGTATTGTATCATATCGTACGTATCATGTCGTTGTAAAAACATATGGTTACACCCCTGTAAGTGCTGTTTTAACTAAGTCTGTTTTAGTTTTCAATTCCATATTGTGAATAATAAATGTTTCTCACTTTAATTTTGACTGACAGCTTCTGTTATGCACTTGGTCTTCAAAAAATGATTTTACATATTTTTACTCTGAATTATTCCTTAGATCGGCAACCTGCCTCCTCATATACAATGTGTGATATAGGTAAGCTATTACATTGTGTCCAGAGTTATACTCACATTTATAGATATAGAAAAACATTAATATCAAAAGGTCTAAAGAGGAAAGTTGTTACTGTTCATTTTTGTGGCTCCATGCATCGTCAAAAAACCTTTTTATTTTGAAGGCAAAAATTGCTAAAGAGGAATAGATTGTGGGTAACTGCTCCTGATATAGATCTATTTTTCTTGAATGATTCGTAATGCATGTGTCTGGCATTCATTCTGCTATCAAAATAATCTGGTGGGCCAGATATTAATGGACAACTGGTGGCCTATAAATATCTGGCCCACCAAACACTGGTGGATTCCTGTGTCTTACACACACACACACATTGAGTCAAGTATGTGTCAATTTCTCCTTAGCTGGTACATCTATCAGATTTAATAAATTGTGACATTGAAAACTCCTGACATAGAACCATTACAAGCTATAATTTATAACCAGTAATTTTGAAAGGAAACAAGGACTTTGTTAATTGCAGCCTGTAGGTGCAGATTAATCTGTTACCACCACTGCTGCAAAACCACGACACCATTGCATGTTTTGTATTGTGTATTGTGTATTGTGTATTGTGTGTGTATGTGTGTGTGTGTGCACGTTGGCAGAAGTAATGTGTGGCCTGTGTGTGGTGGTGCCTCTCCCCTACCCTTCCCTCCAGTCCTCTCCTCCCTCCTGCCACAATGGAATAGCAGCCTGCCTTTTAATTACCTGCAACACGATAAAAAGAGTGGGTGTGTGAGTCTGTCTTCATGTGTGTTTGAGAGAGAGAGAGTGAGAGAGAGTGAGAGTGAATGACTGAGTGTGAGTGCGGGTGCGAGTGTGGGGGGGTGGTATGAGTGAGCAAAGCGTGACATTCCAGTGTGCCTCATAAACTGTAAACTGATATTGTCTCTGAATACAAACGAAAGTGGAGAAGGGAAGAGGAAAGGTGCGATTTGGGGAGGTTGAATTTGAGAGGAGGAGGGTCTATGTGTGTGTGCGTGGTAAATCTGAACAAAGCGTGGCTCCCAGTGTGCAGCAGATTGCCTCAGCTCACACCACTGCCTCCGCAAATTAATACTATTGATTTTCCTTTGCCTGGCATCCAACACACACACACACACACACAGATATACATATAGAAGCATGTGCGCACAGCTGGTCAGAAGATAGGAGGAGGATATTAGATCTGTGGATCAAACTGCTGGTGCAGTCTTTGTTGCCTCCTTTAACACGCACATACTTATCATCAGCAACCACTCAAAGTCAAGTAAGAGGGTCCTCCTGTGGGTCCTTATTGTATGTCTTCAATGGCATTGAAGGCCAATTCTGGACACACAGACTTTCTTGTAGTGAGGGCACTGATGTGATGTCCTTTCTTTGCTGCTGCACAATTCCTGTTGGAGATCAGCATCATTCCCTGTGTTTCATTCTGATCAAGGTCTTCCCATTTAAAGCTTGATTTAATCCTGAAGTTGTCAATGAAACACTTTTCTGTGTGCTCCTTGGCCAGCAGTTACTTCTGAGTATCAATCTTTTTTTGGGAAACATGCTTCCTATTACTTAATCTGTCCAGCTGGGCACTGGTGTTTCATCATGGTGGTAACAATGCTGTCAACCTTTGCTTCTTCAAGAACATGTTGGTCCAGTTTTCTTTTCAGTTGAATTTTTTATTACTACTGGAGGGGATGCAGAGGAGTTAAGTAGTGGCTGATGGTCTTACTCATGTTCATGGATAAACCAGTGTGTACACCCTGACAAATTCCTAAAGTATGCATTGAAGATATTTTTTCTGTGTGGGCGACAGTGGTGTTATAATCTGCATAGATCTTGGATTTGGCCATGAAAATGTTGAGCAACTTTGTAAATGATCTGGACACTGTGGTGTAAATACAGTGAACTGCGAACAGGATGGGGGAAATGAAGCATCCTTTTTTTTCTACTTTAAAAGGCATCTCATTACACAGCTCTGTTGACATGTTGTCATGAAGGAGCCTCATGCTTTGATAAGGTTGATGAATTCTACTGGTTGGGTAGGATTTCTTCAGATAGTGGGAGGTGTCTCCTGAAGAGAAAACATCTGTGGGTATGTGGGACTGTGGGGCAGTGGGTGGCATCAGTTCCTCCCTCGGTTGTCTTCTTCTGCCAGTCTGGTCTCACATACAGCTGCCATGCCACTGTCCAACAGAAGGCATACATTTGTGGTTTCAAAATACATTTTCTGTTTTTTTCATAGGTGGTGAGGCAGACAATTTTAGACAGCAGGTCTTTTTTTTTTGTTTGCCCCCTCAACCTTACTGTCAAAGATGACCCTACTGCATCACTTTGGGATCTTTGAAAGCTAAACTTCCCCACCACAACAAGGTGGCGACCATCCATTACACACAGTCCATGCACACAGCACATAATTAATGATGGCATATAAATGAAAGTAAGGAAAAAGAAACTGTCAATTGTGATGCCTGCCTTAGCACACAGGGACTGGCACAGGCACAGAGGCAAACACACATAAAAACACACATACACACACCAAAGGCAAAGTACTGGAGGCCTGCCAGCTGAATGAAGCCAGAAGCAGAGGGATTGTCAAAGTGTTTTGAATGCTGAGAAATATCCCAAAAGATAACAAAACCTATTAATACTGAGCCAGAAAACAGAGAGGACCAGCAGGGAGCACCTGACTCCTGATTGACATACAAATAGGATGGAAAGATTTGCTTCAAGATGAAAAGAAAAAGAGGAAAGAGACAGACATGCGCACATCTCCCTCCTTCACTCTTGCAGAGTGTCCCGATGAATGTAGTTGATTTCAGTAACTTGACGGCAGCAGGACATGATCATTAATAATCTCAAGCCATCTCTTAACCATATGTTCTCCTCCACTGCATCACCAGTGTCATCTATCACTGAGTGTGTGGGTGAGTAACCATTTTTCAGCATCTGCTTGAGATCAATTCACAACATCTTCCAACACAAATGAGTCATCTGGGGGAGGAGTGTTTTGAGAGAAGCAATAATTAAAAATTATATTACATACATTTTTTCTATGTTTACGATGTTTCTGCATTGTATTTTCTGGATATGTCTTTGTTGGGCGCTGATATTAACAGTTATTGGCTATCAGAAGTTAACAAACTTAATATTAAAAAATATTAACATTAAATAATAACTCTAAAATGAATAAAAGTTGTCCTTGGGGCACCACCCGAAAACAGGGAAAGAACGACCTATATTCAGTCTCAAATCTTACTACTATATTTTTCTTTGTAAGCTGAAGTCATAGGGTTGGTGTGCATTGAGGCATTTGTCTCCTGTGCTGTCAGGTAACATGGCTGCTCTGCAGGGGCCATATTTTTGGGTGTAAAGCACTGGTCCACCATACACAGGTACTTGCTTGCCTTGTGTGAGCCATTTTATGGAGGCGGGATACACACTCTCAGCAGAGTTTATCAACCTGTCTCACATCACTGTGCAAGGTCACCCATTCTCAGAGACAGTACAGAGTGTGTGTGTGTCTGTGTGCGCGCACTTGTGTATATGTTTTACAGCAGTCCCAGGTCTTCGGAAACCTTGGAAACGGAGTGGAACGAAGCATTGCAGTCGTAACAATGAGGCAGCCTGTTGAGCATGGAAAGCTACAGTTGCTGCAGTCTGAGTGTCCACATACACTAAAGCACACACACATACACTCTCAGATACACACACACCTGCCATCTCTAATGATGATTTATGCCTGGCCTGGAAGGCAGGCATGCATAAATGTAGCAGTCACAAACACACACAGATCCACACATGTGCACTCACACCTAAAACACACAGGAATACTGTATCTCCCTCTCTCTGTGTAGCTCTCACACACACTCCTCTAAAGAAGAAATAATGACAAGATGGATATGCTGGAACAGCAGTGAACATCAGGGAAAAAGTAACAGTAAAAGTGCAGATTGAAAGATGGAATGAATGAGAGCTGAGAAATAAGTATGAAAAAAAGCATGGAATGGAGAAGCGGGGGGTGGGGTGGAGTTATCTCCCTGTTGACTACCAGAGTCTAAGCCCATTTACCATATACTATCTGTTACATTGCTGTAGCTGTCCAATCTCTTTCTAGATATTTCCTTGGAGGAAAAACTGCTCATTTTGCTCTCCTCCTAACACAGAATGCACTAAGCTCCTGGTCTTATTGAAAACACATTTTTCACATGGATACTCTTTCTGCAGTATGAAAAGAAGTGTGTGTATGTGTGTAGAGGATGTTGGGTGGTTAATGTACACATAAACAACCTAGAATGACTCATTATTGTTGTTTTATCTGTTTTAGTCATTTAGTCATTCTGAAACTTTCCTTGAGTTGTTATCTCTGCAGTAACATCATGTATGGCACTTCACTGTCTCCCTTCACTAAATCACCTGAATACAGCAGCAGGCTGGGGTGTAACCATAGAGACCTCATCATATAGATGGTTAGTCAGTTATAACTAGATGTTCTGCTTTGTCATGAAGGAGACGTCCAGTTACCAGGGCTTGTCACAGGCCTTCCTCCACTTTTCTTTTTGGAAAAAATAGTGCCTCATGTTTTATCATTGAATCACAAGGTGCAAATGCTATTGTGTAACATTAATTAATTAGTAAACCATCTGAACATGTCTGTCTGATACAAAAATGACAAAAACAGATAAAACAACAATGATGTGTAGGCATGGCTGAGTTGTAGTAGATGCAAGATTTTAGTTTTTGTTCCCATTTTTCAGTTTTTTCAAAATTGTCTAAGCACACAAAAGGCGTCTTTCTCTCAAATCTGGTAAATGAAATTTATTTTATGGAGCATTTCTCTTTTCCAAGGTGGAGGGATCATATTAAGATGCTGATTACATAGGATGATTATTGCCCAGATGCACCTTGGGCTGTCACAAGAAAAGGCCAGTTTACAATGTGTGTATGTGTGTGCATATAATATTCATTCACAAATTCTGAAGAGAATGTGTAGAATATCCTGAAAAAATGAACAAATAAAATCTGCGGTAAAAATTCATATTAATGAATAACACACAAACAACATACAGTTCTTTTATTGGCAGTAAATTACAGTTTTCAACAGTCATAGTATCTTCAAGAGGCTAGATTAAAGTACAGTCCTCCTGGTAATAGAGTCATGCTGTTTATTTCCTCTAGTCACTGTGACGAGTGATAACATTAGCCTGTGGATAAAAAGCTCTAAAAGTTACTTTTAGTTGACCATTTTGATTATTTTGATTATTCAACATCAACCTACCTGTCTGAGTTCGACCGGAGTGACCTGTTGCCACTGGTTTAAAAGGAATTACCACATCAGTGAGATAACTTTTGTTTTATGAGTGATCGAGTTAGCTTTTCTAATGTTAGCAAATACAAGGTAAAATATCAATGGCATATGCTAATAGTTAGCTGTTTCTTGAGCTTGAACAAACTTCTATGCAGCGTGTATTACAAATGTATTGAATGTATTTGACTCCTATTCATTCATTCTTCACGGTAAAGGATTATTTTTTAGCACCTTAAAATGTATTTTTGTTATATTTGTGGTTGACACAGTAAGACGCCATTCCCAGGTGTGGACACACATAGTTATATTACTAATAATTTGCGCATGTAACCACCATTTATGGTGCAATTATTGTTGATGTATTCTATGCTAATTGCTTTGTAAAACTAAGAAATTAAATAGGGAATATATCTGTATTACTGTAAACTTCAGATTTGAGATAATTTGACTTTAGTTCCCCGATAACGTGAAACTACTGTATTCTTAAAGGGCTACTGAAAATGCTTTATTAGTGGATTGGATAGTAATTCTTCAGCAGTACAGAGTACAATATGAGTCTTTGACAGAATATATTCTAGGTTTTATGGTTTATTCTTCCATATCAGATATCAAAAGTGAGTTCTGACCTTTCTGATTATAGGTCAGATTTTTTTTTGGGGGGGGGGGGGGGTTTATGCCAAAGTTTGATCCTGGATAAATAAGCAGAGATACATACATGAGCCGCAGCCCAGTGGAGCACATTTAGAAATACAATTGCATGCAGAATATTGAAGACCTGAAGTCGATTGTTATTTTATTCTTCACTTACCCGGGTAATACTGTCTTTATGTAAATTTTTATTTCTTTTACTTTATCATTCTGCCTTCATTGAAGTGGTTGTCCCTCTATGGGAGAATAAGAGATACTGTGTTGGTGTTGTTTCTGGTGTATTGGTTGGTAAAACTCATAGTTGGGAAAAAAAAAAAAAAAAAACGTAGTTGATCCGAGGAACTTCTCTCTAAATGATCGTGTCTCTTATTATCCTTAAATATATATATACATACACAGCATATATAACCAATTTTTTTCTATAGAAAGAGTAACATCTGTGTGTGTGACATGATTGCAAGTACTGACAGTAAAAGTCAATTTCTGATGTATTGTTGACTGCACTATCTATACTGTTTTGTAGTACAGTTCACCAGGTGAAATCCCAATGGTCCATCACATTGGTGGGCCAGTTAAAGTAAAATAAAAAAAAAATTACCGGGAGCATGGGTGTCATTCATTCATTGAACATTTTGCATGCATGTTCCAGGACAGGGCTCACTCACATTATCAACCATCAACGACACCTGGGAAAGATGATCCCCAAAAGCTCATGCAAAGTGTGTATGTGCCCCAAAAATACTTTGTAAAAATGAGAAGATATTATTAGGGATAAAAATAAAAAAATTAAAAAATCAGGAAGATGCAAAAGTAAAAGCATGCGTACACTTTAAACCCAGCACTGTGCACACACGCTCAATGCTGGTGAGATCTGCTCTAAGTCAATAATGAGAGGGGGCCTTAGATGCTTAATTCAAGCCAGCTGGTTGGTGTTAACAAAGGGCCAAGACGACTCGTACAGCCTGCATCACTAATAAGTGAACTGAGATGACGGGAGACATTAATCTAAATCCCAAACCGAAATCATGTATTTGTAGTGATGCAAAGTCAGATCCTCTATAAGGCCATAACACTGCACTCACAGCAGCCGCAAAATATGCAATTCCCTGTCTGCAGCTGTTTGTTCTTTACAACAATAAAACCGTACATTATGTGTTGTTTATTTTCATCTATCTGTCAGGGGATTTTTGTCTGTGATCTACAAAGCAAAATTTGCTGTTTAGCAGAATAACTATTATTTATAAATACATTTCCAATTTTAATTTGAACTATCTGACCGTTTTCCACTTTAGGGTTCTTTAGGAGTTGATGTGTCCTCAGTACCTCAGCACCTCAGTAAGTATTTGTTAAATAGACTTCTAGACTTCTAATAGAATTCTGGCTAAGTCAGTGTTTGTTTGTGGAGTAGATGCTGCAAATGGTACATTAGTAAATTTTATGATTGACTTTTTATTGGGAAAATGTTGAACTGGAACAAACAAAAATTTCAGAGAAGTCACATTAGGGTGAGACACACACACACACATATTCAATCAGTCTGGTTGATTTGCCCTCTGGTTTCGTGAAGCCAAGCTGGGAACTATGTACTTGGGTGCCGTCACACTGGATTTCACTCTTTCTTCACTCATTCATGAGACTCACAATGAGATTCACCTCTGACCACAAATTACCTGTGTCATTCCCTTCAGGCAGAATTTACTCTTATTGAAAGAGGTACAACAAATCTGGCAAAAGCTGTAAGGGAGACGTCAATCAAGAGAACATGCCCAGACTCTCCTGAAAACAGGCCTCATCAGACAAAGCACAAAACACCAAATTATAATGGCTATTCGTTGTTCTCTCTCCATGTGAATTTATATTCATCACTTCTTTTTGCCTTGAAGAACCCTAATAAGAATTCAGTTCCCATCAGACCACTTCTACAATTTTGTGTCTTTCATTTTATCAACTCTCTAACCATTATACTAAACTGGTGTCCCAGAGTTGTTGCACTGGCTGAAGCTATAAAAGGTAAATGCTATTTGACACTGATGCTGCTGTCAGTCACTCTACTACAGAGTAAGCATTAGTGTGATAGAAGATGAAACCAAGCAAACTGCACTCAGATCTTCAGGTGCATCGGCGTGGAGTGATGTCAGTGGCATCAGATCCCCAACACCATAAGATATATAAAAAAAATTTAAAAAAAAGCACTGTGCATCTGTCTTTCTTGCTTGAAAAGATAGGTGCTTATTCTCATTCATGTCTATTGGAACTGACTCAGTTCTATAATGTTTAAGCACATGACTTGAACTCATTTAATTTTAAATGGGATTTGAGTTCAGTCTCTTGAGGTTTTAGAGAAAATATAAATTATCACCCTCTCATCGCTGTGCGTAAAGATACAGATGGTGAACTTTGAATGTGTTCATTCTTTCCCAGATTACTGTGTCAGTGGGGAAATCAGAGAAAAGGAACTGCAAAAACTGCACCATCTGTATCTTTACACTTGCCGTCAAGAGGGTTATTTAATTGAGCCAATTAAGCCCATTTGAAACTGGGTGAATACGTTTATAAATTAGGTTTTGTTACTATTTAAATGGTATAGTATAGTTATAGTATTGCTTAAACTAATCACTTTAGTGCATGTCTAGACCTGGACTGATGTCCTATTGAACCAGACAGACCAACTACAATTCCAAATTTGAAAATATCTCATTTAAGAACCAAATGCCCTCATCTTAGTAATTGCTATCTTGAACAAAGCTCACTGGACTACTGTGGAAAAACCTCCAAAAGAATAAAACATATGGTGAATGTTTTTTTTCTTTTTTCTTTTTTAGTAGGTGTATGCAGAACACTGCTTTTAGCTGCATAACTACATGTCAGCCTATGCAGTCCTTCCTATTCATGTCCATATTTATCCCCTCCTTCCACTTCTTTCCTCTTCTGCTGTCTCTCCACTCCTTGCAGAGCACTAATGTCCTTGCAACCCCCTCAAAAATCCCCACACAGGGAGTTAGAGGAAGTCCAGGCCCAGTCCCTTGAGTCATGGCTGGATGACTTCCCACCCCTCTCCCCAGGCTTCACTCCAGGCCTGTGGGCCTGAGAGCTGGCAGCTCAGCTTGTCAGAGAGAGATTAACCACACATTGCAGCTATTGTACAAAACCTACACATGCATAGGCACACACGCACAGACACACACACTTACACATCTTGACACACACAAAGCCAATAGTTCTTTAAATATCCACTGTTTAATCTCAATGAAGACGTAGAAAAGGTACCAAGCAGAAAATAATACTATAGCCCCGTAGACTCTACTAATATCGTACAAGTTTAGAAAATGTTATGTATGTGCACAATAGCTGTATATGCACACAAGCACCTGTATGTGTTCTGTGCACAGTAATTAATCCTACTAAAGATATTGATTTTCTATTCGCAGGTATCCACAAGTGGATACACATGGCAGTATCTTTATCAGCCGGCAAAACACACATGCACACAAGATATACACACACTCTGTCCAGGTTTAATCTTCAGTGTATCATAGTTTAGGTGATTTGTTGTATAGGGACTGCAGATTATTGTCCATATCCAGGGTCTTGTCTATATGAATCTGTGTGTTGTGCATAGCTTGATTTGCCTCTTACCCAGACACCATGATGCAGCTGTAAACAGCATGAAGCAGCTGGTGTTCAGTACAATATATATGTTTCCATGCAATTACTGAGAGCAAATGCTACTTACACACAAGCTATAAACACAAACACATGCAATTGCGATTATAATTCTACCTCCCCAAATAAACCCAGCACCCTAGGGCCAAAGATGGGATGATGGAAGAAGCGATAAGAAAAAGAGGAAGAAAGCACAGAAAAGGATGTGATCTGTTGTGTCCCACATACATACACCTCACCCACCCCCACCCCCCACCACCACCC
>CM076656.1:9742198-9825958 GCA_038496675.1 Rachycentron canadum | reverse complement strand
GAGAAGAGAAGAGAAGAGAAGAGAAGAGAAGAGAAGAGAAGAGAAGAGAAGAGTCTAGCCTCATCATACTCTGTTCGATGGGTGGGAGTTGTGGTCTGAATCTTAATGCCAGAGCTGACTAGACCCCCTGAAGTGAGGGATAGAGATTGTGTCAAAGAAGAGTCGAGGAGAGCGAGTGACTTTGGGTTGATGGGGAGATGGGTAGAAAGAGGAGGGAAGGAGGAGGGAAAGTGACTTTGAGGTGATGAGAGGACGCTTGGCTCCTTGAGTTCTGGGGTTGAAAACTCATCTCATACAGACACTCACAAACACACACACACAAACACACATACTCACACACGCCAGCCTCACTGTGCAGCAGCTTCTCTGCTTCACTGCTCAACCCTGAACAACCTCTTTCCTCCCTTATAACACCCATACTGCCCTCCATCTCCCCCCTCCTTTTTCTTATCCAATCTTATTATTACTATCTCACCTCTCTTCTCAACCGTTGCCCCTTCCCACCGCTTCAATCCTGGGCAATCCATTCGACTATCCCACCATTCATCATAAGTGCATACATTTTACTAAGGGTGGTCAGCAGGAAATAAAAACTCTCCATCCTGGCAGGTTTAGTTGCAACCTCTGTCTGCTGAGCTAAACATGACTCTCAGTGACATGCTTCCAACAGCTCACTACCACATTCACTCATTAAGCTGATGTTTGGAACTGATAAACCTATTTGCAGTTTATTAACAGATAAACTAAATCAGCCTTCACTCACCCTTCACTAACATGACACCAGAGATGGATAATGATTAGGGTTTTTATGGAAGTTTACCATTTGAACAACCACAGGTGCTATTTACCAATGGGTGTAACAAATCAACACTTCAAATGCTTTAAACATCCTCTTCTCAATCTCTGTTAATCACAGGCAGTGCTGAATAGTAATGAAACACTTAGTAAGAGATGCCAGTAATACCTTTTCAGTAATAAACAATGAGAATGGATTATCATGTGAAAGTAGGTAATGACATTACAGTTACTAATCCCAGGAATGCTCTGCTATATGTGGAGTGTACCAGGAGTGTGTGTGTACTATACAAGTGTAGTAGAGTTCACTGACAGGTTGATTAAAATGGAAAAACTAGTCCCAGAATGATCATCTTTCTTGGCAGGTTAACTCATGTTTTAAGAACATACAATATAATATCTAATTTTAGTGCAAAAAGGATATTGAAAGGCAGAAAAGATTCTGGAGGAGTGCTGCCACTGCCTTCAGACCTAGTGGGAAGTCACTATGATGTCACCCATAGGTTTGTGAACTTCTGCTTTGAAGTCTCAAGTCTGTAATTTGGCCGTCTTGGTTTTTTGAAAGAGAAGGTGGAGCTGAGTAGGAATAAGCAATGAATCTGACCCACCCTGTGCCTTATCTGGCAGGTCACCATTTCTGGTACAGTCGGTCATTCACACAGTAGTAATGCCATATAGCATATCCTGCTTTATCATCTACTTTCCTCTTAATGAAAATAAAATAAAATTTAAACAACAAAAACAACAACACAAATTTTGAACAACATATTGTATTGAAGATGACTCAAAGCTAGCAAATGAGACCTTAAACTCACGAAGAAAATGTTTACTGACATAATAAATACAAGTGAGAAGTAGAGCCATTTTCCTATACACTTCTATACAAACAGACTTTTTTTGCAACCAGTAGAGTTGCCCCCCAATGGTCATTCATGAACTGTAATCCATCATCATCAAAATTAAAAGGCTTGAAATATTTCACTCTATGTATAATGAATCTAGAATAAAAGTTTCACTTTTTGAATTAAACTATGAAAGAAAAATAATCCTAATTGTTTGACATGCACCTGTGTATGACTAGTCCATACAAATATGTATGTCTGTATGTCAGTGTATGTTTGCTCATACTATAGACATATTACATAATTGCATATTCATCCTTAAGCATGTCAATTTATATTGATATTACATACAGTGGGATCCAAAAGTCTTCCCACAATGTGAAGGTAGACATGTTTTAAAATTCTTAAAATTCTTTAAATGAGAATAAGAAAAAACGTGTATATTGCACATTGTTTTAATAGACTTGCACATATATTACAAATTTTATTATGCACTGTGCACAGGACTTCTGGACATGCTAGTTAAGCTTTACACATTAAACACAGATAATGCAACATTTTGGTGTTTAAAAGGCAGTTTGACTTGGAAGTAGAAGTAGCAATGAATATCATTGAATATCTGAATATCACTCTATGGCACAGTCACTTGAGCAGTGACATAGAGCCATATTTCCTGGCTGCATGATGATGCCAACACTGGAAGCCAAAAGAACACAGAGCTACATTTTGTATCTCACACTGCAATGTTTTTTGTGTGTGTGTGTGTGTGTGTGTTTAAGTGTAAACCTAATCATCATCTAAGCAAGACACAAACCATTAAACATTAAAACAAATTAAAGTGTTATCAAAAAACTGTCTGGGCTGTGGGTGGCCATTAGGTGATGTTAAAGACTGTGTGTATGTGCGTATATGTGTCTTTGTACTTTCATCTGTCATATTGCAACTCTGACAAACAATTAATGTAATACAGTTTGAATTCAGAGTCTGCCTTGTCATGGTAATGTGTTTGAAAAGCTGGAAGTCAAAAGCAATTAGAGAGATACTGAGCCTCCTAGCTTCAATCACAAACCACTACACACAGCGAATGGGACTCTACTCAGTTGTAAAAAAGACATGTACAGTACTGTGCAAAAGTCTTATCATTAGATTAGTTGTTTTAGCAATGCTATAATGATCATGTATAATCATTTCTCAGTCTTATAAAATCAGAAAATACATATAAAATGTGTATGCAGTATTAAAAAAAATTAAAAGTGGCAAATATTTAGTGTGACCTCCCCTTACACTTGAGCAATAGCAGGAACCTCTTAAACCTAAATGGAATGGAGCCCTAAGCAATGTCATTGCTAACACCTATATTTGTCGATTATTTCATGTCAAAATTATGCTGTGAAAAGGGTCTAGTACACCAGGTTTGTGCAAGACATGCTTGAGCATTACATACACATGTTGTATGAGTTGAACTCATTGGAAGCTGCTAATATGTATAAAACCAACTTTGAATTACATCATTCCATTTAAAATGCCAAAGATCTCAGAATTTGACATATATAAAATCATAATTTTGCATCAGCAAGGCATAAGAATAAAGAAATGTGAAGAATCAGGAGAGGTCAAGGACAAAAAAAGGACTGGAAGGTCAAGAAAACTTTTCTTCTTTGAGAGACCGGAAAAAGTCCAGTAAGGACCTGCCTCAGCATCTGGCAGTTTCATCAGGATCAAGCCAAGTTGACCCTTCTACAGTCCAAAAAAGCTTGCTCATGAATGGTCTTTGTGGAAGGGCAGCAGCCAAGAAACCACTTTTTCGGAAGGTCAACAGGGTGAAAAGGCCGAGATATGCTATAGCTCACAAAGATTGGAATGAAGATTAGTGGAAAGGAGGATTATAGAATGAGTTTGAAATTTTTGGGTCCAATCATCAACAATATGTGAGAAGAAAAGTTGAAGAGAGATGGAAGAATGAGTGCTTGTGGCCCTCAGTGAAACATGGTGGAGAATCTGTCTTGGTTTGGGACTGCATTTGTGCCAGTGGTGTTGGCTATATTGTCTGAATTGATGGGATCATGATGGTGAAAAGTACATACAGGTTTTAACTCATAATGTCATTCCTCCTGGAAAGAGCCTGATTGGGAATGGTTTTATTTTTCAGCATGATAAAGATCCCAAGCCCAGACCTGAATATTATAGAGGCAGTGTGGGATCACTTAGACAGAGAAAGAAATAAAAGACAACCTTAATCTAAAAAAGAAGTGCTGAAAGAAGCCTGGTATAACATACTAGAAAATTACTTACTCTGGAATTTAGTCACAGTGCACCAGGCTTAATTTGATGCTACAATATGTTCGTGTTTGCTTTTGATTGAGAAAGAAATCAAAGATAGTATATGAGCAAAATAAAAGAGGACAAACAATGTTGACAGAATTTAACTAAAAGCAAGTGAGCAAGACAGAAGCAAACTCAAATACACTAATTTGAAAGAATGTTTAAACCTGACTGAGTGAGACAAACTATAGCAGAGAGGGAAAAGAGAAGAGAAGCAGAGAAATGGGGAAGAGGGATTACTTACACTTGGCTTTTGACAGACTTTATGTAGGAATAAACACTATTGGGAGTGGTAGAGATCAATAGTCTCACTGCTACAAGCATTCACACATGCACACAGAAAGCTTGGTTCAGATCAATACTTCTGGTGCAACAGCGTTCCAGTAAACAATTAATGAACACACATTTGTATCCAGCAAATCTCTAACCCAACAAATCACTACATACTGTAAGGTGTCATGCACAGTGAGTATGTGATGAACATGTGACAAACTACCTTGATGCGCCTGTTCACTTTCTCTCTCACACACACACACACACACACACACACACACACACACACACACACACACACACACACACACACAAACACACACAAACACACACACACACGTGCTAAATATAACTGAGAAGGCACACAGGGACAAGGTGGTTTATGAGGTCACCCTGAATGACCAATACACATGAACATACAAATGCACACATTCATGGACACGTGACTAATTGCACATGCTTATAATGACACTTAACCAGACCATGGCTAAATAAATCACACACAATCAGTATATGAATGTGAGCTAGTTGTGCAGGGTAGCACATGGAGAAACACTAAACACATGCACATGAACAAAGACACATGCTCTATACACATTAGCACACACATGCACAGAGGCTGGTGGAAGCCCAGCAGACAGGAGTGTCATGCAGGGAGGGAGGTGTATGGCTGGAAGATCTGCTGAGTGGGAGGGTGAGTAAAGCTTAAATACATTTATACAGCATCCAGGAAAACACATTTTACAGAGCAGAAGGGGAAGGACAACCTGACCAACTCCACATCTCTGTCACACCCCACTGAATCACTCCATCACAAAAGAAAAGCTTCTCCTAGCCAATTTCAAATGCACAAGTCTGCACATCTATGCACAAGATAACAATTATGCATGATGAAGTAAAGCAAATAGAGAAACCTGCAGATGTTGTTACAGAAAAATTAAATAAGATATCCTATGAGTAAGATATTGGTAGTGTCTCCCCAAGCTCCCAAAAGGAGACAAAAAGGAAAATCAGAGCAAAAATCTGATTAATCTCCTGAGATTTACTATCAATTAAAATTCAATTTCACCACACATTGTTTGAAATGTATATGTAGGTGTGTGCTTGTATCTTTGTGTGCTAGCTGCACTCTGCCCTGACAGTGTCTGGACAGCAGTTCATTTTTCATAAAAACAATGCTGTCTTCAGCTTATCTGTTTCCATTAAGAGTGGGATGTGAATATTAATGGATGTTTTAGCTGGCAAGCTGACAAGGAGAGACTAATGTATTCTGCTAATGATACAGAGTTTGCTGCCTCCACACAGTGACTATGAAGGCGGAGAATTAGGGAGAATTAAATGTTTGTTGGCTGGCATTCAAATTAACTCACCTCGGTATATACAGTCTCTCTCACAGGCACATGCGCACACACATATGCACAAACACTTCAGTGAACACAGGTGCTCACCAATTTCAGTGAACCATCCCAAGACTGGTGCCTGCACATGCCACAGCACAAAATTTGGCAGTCAAACTATAGCAGATGTGAGGATGTGGTGCTTAACGGCCCAACCATTATGTGGAAATGACACACAGTGCAATAGACACACCTGTATCTTGCTTGAGGAGAAGTCTAGCGTGGGGGGAATTATTAAATATGAAAGAACTTTCCCTGTTTATAACTTCTTAGTCATTAAATAACTGAATAACAGCTGCTCTGCTTTTAAAAAGACTTTTCACTTATTGAATTTTCTTAGTCAGTGTTGAACAACAGCTTGAAGTTCAGCTGTTGTGTCAGTGTCAGCAAAAACGATAGCAGACCTAAATGCAGGAAAGCAGACTGGCAAGAGCAGTTCCGTGACTTTAATGACAGCAAATTGAGACATGCATCAGGAAGGTGCAGGAAACAGGAACGGGTAACAACCCCCACCCACCTGCATAATATAGCTCCCAGACACCATGCAGAACTAGTTAAAACAGAGCACAGCAAGAGATGGAGGTGGGATTCCAGAAGAACAGACACAGACACAAAGATGTGAAGTCCATCACTGAGGAGTGTTTTGATGCAGTGTTTAATGGTCAGTCAGACAAAATATTCTCCCATTCATGTCTGTGTGGATAAAGGCAAAACATGAGCAAACAAACCTTGCTTCTTCACTTTGCTCCAAACTTCACAAAATCTTGACCTGCAAAATCTCTTCAATCTTCAGCAAGTGGGGAGCACAGGTGTGGACAGGGTTGATGGGCTCAGTATCAGACGTTCAGTTGCAGTGCTGGCCAGCAGAGGAGCTGAGAAGCTGAGTAGGTCAATGAGAAGCCAATTGCTCCACAAATCTGGGAAGGCCCCATATGAGGATTCCCTTTCAGCATGGTGAGGTATCTGCTGCTTATCAGGGTTGCTCATCCACTGGTTCAAAGAGAGTTCATTGGGTTTAGGAGACACTGGTTCTGGCAATATAGGATCAGTTCATCCACTTCAGGTAACAGGCAGAGAGCTAGCTGTTTCAAGGGCAGTATCAGGCAGGAAGGTAACAAACCCAAGTCTAAACAAGGGGGGTATGAGCTGGAGGTCATCCAACTGTGAGATCGGTCAGTAGCTGGCAGGGTTTTTGCTAGAAAGCCTGACACTAGCCAACTAGGAAGCTGTTTGGCTACTCCTGAGAGTTCCTTGGAGGAGCATCAGGGCTCAACAAGCTGCTACAAAACAAAAATTCACTCTAATAATGTTAATTAAATTGTGTTAAATTCACGTAAACTGAATGATGACTTGAATTGAACCAAACTAAACTAAACTAAAATTGAATCTTTCCAGGGATGTCAACAAAAGTTTATTCTCCTCAGAAAAGTGTTATTACAGAGAAATGCAAAGGGATTGAGTGTCTCTTTCCATCCTCTATTTCCCACTCTGTCCTTTTATCATTTGCGCTCTGTATATTCCTCTCTCACTCCTTTTTCTCACTACCTGGCTCCCTGAATTATGTTAATTATGTTGCTACTATTCAACACTTTAAAGGACCCACCGTCTGCCAAGCACACCTTTATTGGGATGGACAAAAGATGAGGATGGAAGGATAGTGACAGAGGAAAAGCTGCTACCAACAGCCTGCTTGAAAAATACACACTTTGATGTTTTTAGCATATTCCAGTGAGTCTTAAAGAATGTGATAGAGTCAAAGCAAAAATGTTCAGAAATGATCAAAAAACTTGCTGTTACACCAAAGGAATGCTTAAGAAAAAATGCCACAATTGACTGTGTAATGTGTGAAGTGCAGCCAACTCTTCAACAAATGCACTAAAGCCACTACATTATTACCCAATTGCCTGCAACAGTGTTAGTCAAAATTGTACATTTTTATGTCATATGTATGTCAACCTTTTGTGTATTCCTACATCTATGATGCCAGTGCCAGTGTGATGATGTTCCACTACTGATCCAGTGTCACACCGTCATTTACAATTTATCATTTTTAAGACAGTGAAAGAATAACTGAGCCGTTTTTCTTTCTTTATATTTATATGGATTAATATGTAAAAACAAACTCACCGACATACACAAAAGTATAATTAATTTGAGTAGTGGCAGTAAGTCAAGACAGAAACGATGCTACAACTTGGTCAGTGAACTCTGAGTCTGAGTAAAATCTGAGGTCCATACATATGACCATTAAGGTGATCCAACCAGCAAAATAAACACATATTTGACACAAATAGGCACCAGAATACCACACAACACAGAGGAAATATAAAAACGCTTAAATAATTATCAACCACTAGACACATTTGGATCAACTTCAAAAATACAAGTTAATCAGGATTATGGCAAGAATTCCAGTAAAGCAGTCAGTACTGAGCTTAAGAGTAATGAACGGTGCTCACCATTATGTTTATATAAGACTGCCCTACCCATAAAAAAAAAAAAAAAAAAACACTCATCACATGTGCCAAGCTGCTTATTGCAAAGCGAGGTTTTGCACTAATGTTAGTGGTGGGAGCAAAGAAGGAAGTCAGGTGACACTGTAGAGCGAAAAAGTCTGAAGGGAGGAGGTGGAGGTGGATGGTTAGACTAGCACACGAGACTGCTATTCATTCTCTCTTTCAAACTCAATCATTGTATCTACCACTATTCCACAACCTTAACAGCAAATTTATTATGGTAACATGACAACAAAGGTCCTCTAACACTGGCCATTCTTCAAATAGTATCCTTTTTGCTTGCAAATTCCCTAAGTTTACACACACACACACACACACACACTCCATGTTGCCTGCAGGGATAAAAGTCCTATGACTAGTGTGCATTCAATAAGAAAAGCAGATAGTGGGATGGGGGAATCTCATGCTTCCTGTTTTCGTAACACCTCACATATTGAGACAGAGAGCTGGTTAAAGCTTCTTGCGTGCACACATGGCAAGGCAGGATTTAATCATACACTGTACTGTATGTGCAGAGATTAAATATAACTTACTGGCAAACTATAAATGCTGCTCTATTTGAACTGTATGTTGGAGGTGCTTAAGGGTATATACGCTTTCATATGTGCATGTGTATATTGATACACACACACACACACAGAGACAGACAAGAAACGAGCAGACTAGTAATGACTGGCAATGAGGGAGGAGGGGAAGAAAGACAGAGAAAATGGGGTGCAGGGAGCTGTAGGGTGAAGTAAGTGTGAAAGGAAGAGGTGGAGGATGAAGGGATAGTGAGATAAATGGAAGGAAGAATGCAAAAGAGGAGTTTTAACCATTCCACTGAGTCTCATTAATTCAGCCTAATCACATAATATATTGCTGAGGAAACACTTGCACAATATCCGGCACAACACATGATGTACTGTGTGTGTGTGTGTGTGTGTGTGTGTGTGTGTGTGTGTGTGTGTGTGCATCTGTGAGGATAAACTTCCTACAAGCTACCCTTGACCTGTCAGTGGCATTTTTGCAGTTTCCCGTGTGTCCAGGTGCATCAAGGAGGCCTGGATTTAGTTTTTATCAAGAGGATTTCCGACTGTGAGACAAAGTGAGTCACTGTTGTTCTGTTTGTGCTTAGCCAGTGGAGAGAAGAAGACGGCGTGTATGACCCTCCTTTTGAACATGGTCTTCAACGTGTTCAAGGTAATCTGTCTGAAAACATCCTGCCCAATACTGTCCCAAGAGGCAATTTCATTCTGCGCGAGAAAGGAGAAGGAAAAGACAGACAGAGCCCCAGAGAGAGGAAGACAGATACAGACAGAGACAAAAGAGGCAGAGTTCCTCTTGTGGGTCTTTCTAAATTGCACACTGATCCTCCTTTGTGACAAAGTTGTCTCCTCTTCCTGTCTCTGGGTCATGCCTCCCCATCTCATATCAACACACACAAAACTCCTGAAGTGGCCATACTGGGCCAATGAAGAAGAGAATTTCTGTAAATCTACAAAACTTCAGCCACATTAAATACACCCTACCCACCCTCCTCTGAAACAAGCCAGGGAGACACAATTGAGCAAGATACTTACAAACCCACAAATCCATATCATATTTCCACATACACACTACTCTTTGTTCTACCTAGGATACATCATTTCATGTCAGAATGATTGGCCTTATTTGTGTCAGTCTCCTACTGAGGCAAACTTTGACAGAACCAATTCTGTCCAGAGCAGGGGGAAGGGAGCAAGGGAAGAAAAATTCTTGACGGCAGATGAGCGATGCATGCTGATGCCATTTTGTGGAGAAGGGAAGAGGTGGTAGACGGGAAAAGTCTGGGGTTTAATAAGCTGGGGCAGAGAAAAGAATGAGGGAAGGAAACTGATTTAGTGAACTCAGTAGGGAATGACCCTTTAATTCTAAGCTAGCAGTCAGCATGGTGCGCACACACAGACACACACACACAAACACACACTATCACACAGGGACTTGATATTGTGTCTGCAAGAAGTAACAAGTGAACAGAGAGACAAAAAATACTAACCCTTTTACATTAATAAAGAAGAATTAATTATGGGAATGTCAAAAATCATAATTTGCAACCAACATGCTAAAGAAAAATTGTTGTGGCAATTTAGCACATTAAAAAACTGTAGCCTACAAACCCACATGTACTCATTCTAGGTTTAGAGGGCATAAATGGTTGAAAGATGACCCAATTAATATCAGCACACATACACTTACACACACGTATGCACCCACACAAATGTATGTTTAGCAGGCATGTAAGTGTTCAGACAAGACCCTATTAATTCAGCTCATTTAGCCCCAGTCCAGCCATTAAATATAAGCCTGCCCCAAAGCCCACAATGCAACACCATGGCTCAACCCCCACAACTCTATCTTTATTTTCTCTCTCTCTTTGTCTCTCTATCGCTTCCTCTCTTTCTCTCTCTCTCTCTCTCTATCTCTTCTCTCTCTCTCCCTCCCTCCCATCCCTCTGAGAGAAAGAGAGACAAGAGACAAGATATGGTATCTGTTTTAGAACTGGCATTTGGCATAAATGAATCTGAAGGTGCCCATGAGCTACACAAATATGCCTCACTCTCATGTAATACCCCAGGCCACAATGCCATAATCACAGCTGATATTAGTCACAAAAGACATATTTTGCTGTTTTGTTTCTGCTCATATGAATTTGATAACTGACCAACTCAAAACAAATCAAAGAACAAGACTATGGGAGGCGGGGTGGAGAGGGCAAGGGTAGAGGGGGGCACAAATTCGAATTAGAGGGATGTTCATCCTCCTTTTCTGCTCTTTCATTAAGGCACCTCTGAGGTGTTTCTAGCGGCTGTTGGAAATAAGTTGATTTCACTGCTCAGGAGGGCTCACCTACTACACATTAACTGTACCCAGTGTCACACAAGTATACACACATATGAACACAAATTACTCTTGCTGTAAGCAGTTGTAACTACATACAGAGTTGCTGGATGAATTGTATGTGGGGAGGGGGATCAAATGTCACAAGGGGTTGAGTTGGATTTTGATGCAGAACAACTGATGTCAATTCAATTAGTGTGAGGGAAGACAAGTCAGCCTTATCTATGGCCTTTAGACTATCTGTGAGCTTTAGCCAGATAGAGCTGGTGAACAGGGAGTAGATGGATTACAATATGAGGAGGGGTGATAGTAGGGCCAAGTAGTAGGGCCAAGAAACTCAGATATTCATGGAGATAAACTAATAACTTAGATAAGATCCTCACATACAAATCATAAGATGGCACATTTCACACAGACCGCTACTGGCACACTGCAGTCCAGGCATCACATTCATCTGCCCCACCCAGTGCACACAGGGAGGGAAAGGAGAAGACAGACTGAGCATTGAAGTGATGTGGTAGGGGAGAGTCTAATGTCTTCATCTTTTCATTAAACCTCTGTTAAAGCACTAATAATGAAATGTCTTGTTACACATGCTTATAGTAGCTCCAGGGAAAAAAAGAAAGGAGTGGGGGAAGACAGAGAGGAGAGATAAAGACTGCAGGGTGAGAAGGGTGTTCACAGTGTTTGGGATAATGAGACCGTACGGACCAGAAGACAAGCAGAGGTAAAGACTGGCTGAGGGGAGAGCCATGCACAGCAGACCAGAGGCAAAGGACACTGTGAGGTACTTATGATAAAGTGGCCCAGCAAGCCTTAGCTGTATAACAATGTAAGAGCTAAAGCTGTCTTGAATCTGAACTGAACAGCAGGCCTGACCTGAGATCTACCAGTAGGAGAACACACCAGGAGGAAGCATTTCAAAGTCACTCTTTGAAAATGCACAAGAGCTAGAGAACAGAATGAAATCATACCAGGCTTCACACAGCACCAGGGCACCTGTGAATATTTATTCATCACCACCAAATAACCCACAGTATTTACTTTGCTGTTCTCAACGCAGCTGCACACAACAGCCTGTGAAGTTCAGCACCATAGACAGCTCTAAGCCTGCAGCAGCATCATCTCAGGCCAGTGTTTCCAAGTAGCCTCGCTCCCATCCTCACTGCCTCTGATCCGGATGTACTGTGCTTACTTGGATCAGATGTAAAGAAACAATAACTTCCATGAATATGGAATATGGGAAGTCTGGGAACACCGCTAATGTGTTCATGCACACCTCACATTTATTATTTTATTTTAAGGTTCTAAATTCAAGTCTGGAGGTTTAATATAAAGATTGGTAACTACTATGAAAATACTCAGGATTATTTTACTTGTTTCAAAAAAAGGAAAGGAAAAAACTATTATACTATTAATGGTATGAACAAGGTCATACTTCCTGCCTGTCTTTGGCCATGTTGCCCTGCAACTCTATCACACAAGACATCCGTAATATTAATTCTCTTCCCATTTTACCACCTCAAAACACAACTCTTTAAACTTGCCTATTTCTGTTTTAATCATATCTATTTTATGCAATTATATACTCTAATTTTATTTCTTTTATTGTGTGTTGTAAGGTGTCTTTGAGTACCTTGAAAGGTGTAAGCAAAATTTATCACGATTGTTATTTTTAGGCCAAGCCTTCAAAGTTTTGTTTTCAGACTACAAGTACATGTTTTATATATCAATAGTCCTTATGTTCAATTCAATTTCCCCCTATATCAGTGTCATATATTTAAGTTGTCTGACGAAACCATCAATACAACATTAAACTATTAACCTGCAATACAGCAAGATGTAATATTTCACCATTCTTAAAATATGTTGAACTTGAGTTTCTGTGTAATCAAAGGGGAGTATTCATTCATTCATTTAAAATAAAAAGAAAGCATTTTTGTTGCTAATTTACAAACAGTAAATGTGTGTTACTGTATGTGTATGTCTACCAGAGCATCTTACACAGTCCAGGGAATGACCACACAAGAGATAGACCTATTTCTGGAGAGGTCGGGCTACATGAGTCGACTGCCTGACTACTGAGACACCCTAAATAAAAAATGGTAACAGGAACTGACAGACATAACAGACAGACCAGGGAGGAGCAAAAGGTAAGCAATTAACTGATACTGTAAGTGATGCGTGAAAACCTGAAGTGCACCTGTGTGTGTGTGTGTGTGTGTGTGTGTAAATCTCTTTTCATGGTTGTGTGGAGAATTTTTTATTTTTTGGAAACAATCTTTGTGAGGATATTTTGGTCGGTCTTCATAACTTTAAAGGGCTTCTTGAGACGGTTCAGCTTAGTGTCCTCACAACTGTAGAAAGACAAGCGTGTGTGTTTCTATAAGAGAGATTTCTAAAGTTTCAGGGTGCAATTAATCAATTTATTTGTTATGGCCTTCAACATACAGGCTCATGTGGAGACTGTAGCATATAAATGAGAGGACACCAGACAAAGATTCAATTATTGCGCTCTCAAACTTTATTTAGCAAAATTAACCAAACTGTAAAGTTCAACCAAAATGAAACAAAAGATGGTAAGATGCACACAGCCTGCTCCTATCTTCCTTCTCCATTCCCTGAGTAGCAATTGCACTCAGGTGCTACAGAAGATAAGGCGAGGAAGGAGGGGCAACAGACAAGGTCAGGGAGAGAGCAAGCTACAAACACCTAAAGGCCACATGTAATATTATTACACATGCAATTATTACACATGTCAATAATGACCATGGTCTCATTGGAACCATAAGAACATAAGTCCATCCATGACACATACACACACACACACACAGTCGCAGACACACTCGCAGACAAACCACTGAGAACCCCAGTCTTAGATAATTAACTCTTGTGTGTTGTGTTGTGGCTGGAGGTGTTGGCCAGCATCACCAGGCACAGTCCAGACCTGGACACCAGGCACTGGCTCCACTTCAGATGTAATCACACAATAGCTGGGATCAAGCCTTCTTACAAACACAGATCCAAAATGCAAAACACAAATGTAGTCACACAAAGCCTACGCAAGAGAGGAAGAGACAGAGAATCAGCATACGAGGAACAGAGAAGCAGAATCACAACACTGAAATATCTCATACATTTGTTCACCTCAAACTTCAACACTTTGCTTTTCCTCAGTTGCCTCAGTCTTGCTTCAAAAATAAAGTGTTTGTCCTTTACAGTTTGGGACCAAAAACTCCAAATGAAACCATTTATTTCCTTAAGTGGTCTGAAGAGAATCATTTTCTCCCAACTTGCTAAGCCCTCTGCCCTGACTCCAATGATCCAGACTGCAGCAGTTCGGCTCCTTATTGGTTCTGACAACTTCATATTGTCCCAGCCTCAGATGCTCTCAAATTATTCAATGTTAAATTCTTTTTTTTTTTTTTAAGATTTTAAAGGATAGTATTTCAGGCAGATTTAAGTTTCTAATTGTCTCAGCATTATCCCTTATGAGTCAGTGTAAAGCCTTTGTGCAGTCTGATGTGGACATCTGCACACATTCCCACATGTATTATCTGTACAGTAAGACAAAGATTGAAGAATCCATACTATCTTTTAAAAACTGCCAGTTATTGACTTGTCTTATTCTTGACTTTCTGCCTCTTTCAGATTTTGTTGCCTCTCTCTTGTCTTTAACTTACTTTGGTTAATTTCTCTGATCACTCAAAGCCTTTTTACCACTGAATTTTAGATGACACTGCACACTGTAAATATCAATCAAAGACACTGATTCAAACTTTGTATTTTCTATGCAGACCTGCCTGTTTAACAAGTCAAATAAAGGAGGAAGACAGGGCTATCAGAAAAACACACAGCGATAGCAGCTCACCATCTTAGCTTTGGAAAACACCAAAGGAGCACAGTGGTTGATACTGTAAACCCTCACTGGGGTCTTTAGCAATCAAACATAATTATCCTTGTCACAGTGTTCTCAAACACACTGATAATCACATTCCTATGCACGGTTACATGCGCACACACACGCACACATTATCCTGGCAGCCTACATGGGGATTGTTTTATTGATTCTGTTGCTCTCCTTTATTAAAACACAGGCTTCTGAAAGTTCATTGGTTTTAGTGTACGTGTCCCACTTCTGAGATACCCTGCCCAAGTGGCCTTTTCACCCCTTGTTATAACTCCCACTTCTTCCTCCTCCTCCTTCTCACCATTACTGTCTGTAGTGTCTCCCCACCCCCATATCTGCATTACAGATTGAGCTTTTCTTCTGGCACCTCCTCCCCCCTTTCTCCATACATTTAGCAGCTCTTCCGGTCTGTACATCAGTCAGTCAGTCACTAGTGAGCGGGACGGTAAAGCACCTGCTCAAATGTCATCAGCATCAACTCGGAATCTCAATCATTTCAAACAGGATGAATGTAGTGGCTTGAAGAGGAGGGGGGATGGGGTTGGAGTGCTGAGATAAAGCTGACAGCACACTTCGTTGGAGGAGGGGGGCGGTGAATTAGATTACATTTTCCCCATGTCATTTCACCCCCCTCCCCCTCCCCCCATCCACGAGCCTATCGTAGATATTAACTAAAAAGCGGCTGGGTGTCTCGCCTGGAGCGCAGCCCAGTCCAGGTGACATTTTGACAGAGAAGGCCTCAGGCTTGTTGTGCTACGGTCTGCCGTAGCTCAGCGACTACACAGACAGGATCTATAATTGTGGTGGGCTAGCCAGTTAGCTCTCGCTTGAGCCTGTCAGCAAGCACGAAACACAGTACTGAAGATGAGTGTCTGCTCCAAGAGCCACTGTCTGATATTATAGCTGGAGGTGACAGGGCTATTAATATGCACAGAGTCAGAGCAGAGAGTGTGTGTGTGTGTGTGTGTGTGTGTGTCTCATATAGAGAGAGGTGTCTTTGGTATAATTCACTCTGTGACACAAACCTGAGAGCTCTCTCTTCCCCCTCCCCTTCCCATCTACCTACCTCTATCAACCGGCCCTCCCTTCATCCGTCTCTCCAGAATAAATCTTTAATGGAGGTTTTATTGTCCCTGATCAGCATTCAGTACTGTGCATGCTTATGCAGGCTCACCTCACACATTCACACCCCTCACCTGTCCCTACTTCTGACTTGATTGTTCCAATTTCACATTCTTGCTTTCTACATATTTTTCATCTGTTCTTTTCCTCCTTATTTCATCACATTCACAAATCAACTTAACTTCCTCACAAAGAACCCATATCTATTTCTGTATTCCAACATGCATTGTTTTACTGTAATTGGAAGAGTGAAACTGCACTGTCATTTGTGATTTTTGCTGAAACAGTGCTGTTGAATTTTTTTTCTTTCCTGCCCAGAGGGAGCAAGTGTGTATGGGAGCAAAAAGGTGCTATGCTGTGAATGTAAATCCTGATTGGGGTCTTTACTTGGTTGGTCAGGAGGAGGATGTTTGTATATGCAACAAGAAAGACAGTGACAGGTGAGGCTGGGGCTTTGATTGATGTGCATGCAGCTGAAGAGTGTGTGTGTGCAAGACAGAAAAGTGTGAGCATACTGTGTCTGTATTGAAGACTCAAAGGTAAAACCATGCCAATGCAGTTCCTCTGTTCACAGTGGGACAGCAGGGGAATTACAGTATCACCCACACACATGCAGTGCCAAATAAAAGTGCCGCACTTGGGTGTACATCAAAGCATTACAAGGACAAAATGTCCCTCTGTGTGTGTGTGCTATTGTGTGTTTACTCCACATGTGACACAGGGGCAACATATACAGCATGGTGAATGGTTAAATGTATATGCTTGCGAGTCTGTGTGTATATATTCAACACGTTATAAGGGACAGGTTTTGTCCTCTAACAAAAGTCAGCATATCTATACATTATAATCAGTGCCATATTACCCAGCAGACCTACAAAGTCACAGTGGCACACATTCAAACACACAAACACTCACAATAGCACACTCTCCATGACAGCTACACACTCCACTTAATATTCTAAAGTTACAGCCGCTGGCCTCACCAGAGACCTGCCTTCACAAAATACATTCATGTAGCGTGTGCTTTTAGTGTGTGTGTGTGTGTGTGTGTGTGTGTGTGTGTGTGTGTGTGTGTGTGTGTGTGTGCGTGCGTGCGCTTGCGCGCACATGAGTGAGTGAGTGAAAGAGAGAGACATGAAAACTATGAATGTTGTACAGATATGGAGAGAGATGTGCTGATGGAGAGAGGGAAGGAGCGACCTTGCTGCAGGGAAGTCTTCTCCACAAAGGCTTTTTGTAGGTGTCTCTCTCCAGCACACATAAACACCCCAAGCCTACACACACACACACACACACACACACACACACACACACACCCTTCTCTTACTGAATTTGTGGAGACCCATGATTAACATAATGTACTCCCCTCACCCTAACCATCACAACTGAAGTTTTGGTCCTCACAAAGCTGTCAGAATTACAGTTGGCTACTGGTGGACTTCATAAATATCGTAAAACAAGTTCACATAAACACACAGAGATATCATGTAGTCAAACACATGCAAAAGAATACAAACATAGATTTTAGAATGAAGAGCAGAGAAAGAAAATGAGGGACCCTGCAGGCAATATCTCTAAAGTTACAGTATTCAAGTGAATTTTTTTCATTTTAAGCAATTTCACTCTCTTTTCTCTTGTTATTGACGTCACTGTTCACTACCGTGGATGTGTATGAAACACTTCTTAGATTTCGATTCATCTGCAGTTTCTGTAAGGAAAAGAAAATATCTGCAATTCAACACAGAAAAGTGATCAAATAACATCAAAGTGTGTTACTTTCATGGCTAATTAAAATACCAAATTCTGATTGGCAGGTGTCTGTTCAATGTGAATGACCTCAAACATAGCTCCACTTGATAGGTTAACCTCAATACTAAATCAGCATGCATTATTTAACTACAAGTAACCATGGCAACAGTACTGCTGCTTTATGCCAAATCACCATTTAATTTTCATTAGTGAAATGGGACTAACCATGGGATAAATACACCACCAGACACCACCACTATCTGTGAACAGTCTGTCTGTAATGTTCTGAAAATTATGGGTTTGGAAGAGGAAATGCCACACACAGTTTGGGTAGCAGTGTAGAGGGATAAAGTGTAAAACACACAGCTGGAATTCATTAATAAGGTGCAGTATTAAATGTTATACACATTACTCTATATGTATGTATATATAAATAAAACTGGGTCAATACATACACAGAATATGTAGAGATGGGTGTTGAAAGGAGAAACTTGAAAATGAGTGGAGAAACAATTCCACCAACACAGTACTGTGGGTCAGTGACTTGTTTGATGACGTAAAAATAATGTCACCAAATTACAGTCAGTCACCAAATCTATAGCTATGGGAGATGTGTTAGGCAGCACTGCCTAACACATCTCCACTGCCGTCATCAAAACATCACGTGAAGGAATATCTTTAGGAAGAATGGTGTTCTTCGTACATTGGCTCAGTGATTGGGAGAATCAATATAAGGAGCAGTAAAGCTGTTCAAGCAGCTTATGGTAGCAAACACCTTAATGAGACACTTTGTTGGTTTTCTAATTTGTCAACGGTCTGTGCATCACACGTTTCAAAGTTGCATCTTCTATTCTTGTCCAAATAACAGAACTAAACCAAAGATTCGGTTCACCATCATATAAGACTGGGAAAAGCAGGAATTTGTCACATCTGAGAGAATTTTCTGTCTGGCTGATTGATTATATTAGAAGCATTTTTACAAATGACAACTGAATTTGAAATTTACATTTTTCATACTCACTATCCAGTTAAAACTGATTAACCAACTAAATAACACATTTAAAGGACCAGGGCACCATAATCAAGCCACCTGCATGTACATATGTATGCCCATGTACTGTGCACATATGAAGATAAACAGATGTTCACACCTTGGCACATATACAGTGCCTGTAAAATACCCATTCTCACCCTAACTGGGTCAATCCACCATGTATTCTGTAGGGGGAGGGGAGGAGACATGGGTTTTGCTGAAAAGGAGCTTCACTGGGAACAAAATCTACCACTGCTGAATCTAGGACAGCTGTATGAAGGAAGGGAGGATGGGAGGAAAGAAGTAAGCAAGGAAACAAGAAATAGGAATGGGAACTAGGATGCCATGAGAGCATAAAAGGATAAGGAGTAAGAGGATAAACACACAAGGAGAGCAAATGATGTGAGGGCAGAGGGTAGGAAGAGACAAGAGAGAGAAGGATGAGAGAAGAGAGGGAAGAAAGAGGCTGTGGAGAGGACAGTGGTTTCATTAGTGAGATTGATTAAATGAATAGAGAAGCTAACAGCCTCTCTGCTCTTTAGCTAAATGCCATCTCTGGGCCTATCAGCACCAGCTCCAACAACAACACATAAATTAGAGCGCAAGAGGAAGAGAGAGGGAGACAGACTGAGGGAGAGAAACAAACAAAGAGAGCATAATCATCATCACAGAAACACACACAGCACAGTCTGCCTGGGGAGGCCTGAGATCAGGAACAATAGCAAATGGCTGATCACCTCATTTCATTGCAGGAATGTGAGAAAAAGCATGGTGATCTGTTCTGCTTGTGTGTTTGTATGTGTTTCCCAAGACTGTGTAGACAAAGGCCCTTGACTCAAACCTGCCCCTGAATTTATATTACTAATATATGTACTATCAACCCCCCAAACACAACCACAGACAGCAATACACACACATGCACACACACACAGTCGCTGGCACGCAATCACTAATGACATTCACCCATCCTGAGGGTTTTTCTCTAAAATGTTGCCTTTTACATGGGAACTTAACAAGTGTGAAATTAGAAAGGTTACCAAATAATTCACACACACATGCACACACACACAATAACAAAGTGTGCAGCATGGAGTGGAACTCAGATGGGGGGAGAAGTCCTAATTGAAAAAGCCTCTTCCTTCCAGGAGTTTGCTGCTGAGGAGAGACAGCACAATAAGGTAATTAAAAAAGGGCTGTTTGATATGCCAGGGTTTATCTCAGGATTGTCACACATTGACTGATATGAATTTACATAAACAAATCATATTTTCTGCCTTATTAACTGTATGTTAAAGTGTGTACTTGTTTGTGGAGTATGAGAAGAGGAACAGATTGCTAAGAACTACTGCTACTTGGCATAGGAGCAGCAATTTAATGAAACTAGAGTGATATTGTGATTTTTTAAAAATTGTCCTTCGGTTCAGCAGGCATTGGCCCACCATGGTGTCTTAAGCCCTTTAATCAACAGAGATCTGAGATCCTGATGTTACATCAGGGCCACCTGTCTCACATTTGGATAGTCCACCAACACATAGTTTTATTACAATGTTCAACAATATAAACACAAAGTTTCAACCAACAACATGTAAACCATTTAATGCTAACAAAACAGCTGAATCTCAACTAACATCTTGTTTAAACATTAAAATTATGACTCTTTTATTCTTACACTGAGTTGAATAATAACAACAGTTGCACTAGACCACGATCATCTCAGACCAAAACAAATGCCCGATCACCCACACCTCCAGCCTCCTTTCGGGCACAACCCCCCTCCCTTCAGGTTCTCAGTTAGCAAGTTGTTACAGAGCACATTGAAAGCAGCCACTAAACACACAACAAAAAAATAACAACTGTAAAGTTACCCTGTGTAGACAAGAGCCAACAACAACAACAACAACAACAACAAAAAACTACCTAGCCATAGCCATTAGTGTATGGTAGCAGGGCCATTGCTCCACAGCAATGCTGATAGTTAGCCAGCTAGTGGTAGCACTATTTGCTGAATATATTGAACTTAAGGGTAATAGCAGGTCAGCTAACATTATCATGCTACAGTTGCTATTACTCATGAAAACATATATGTAACATTATGTAGCCATATGTCACTTACACATGGAGAAGAAAAGCCAGTTCTGAGTCGAGTCCTTTAGCAGCTTGGAGGATCCAAAAAAATGTAGCCTTGGTCGAGCAAATGCCTCTGACAGCTATATAAATGAGGTAAATATAAGTTTTGATGTACCACCCGCCAACTTGGATTTAAACTGGTGGTTCTCATAATCCCCATCACCAGTCTGCCTGTGCGCTGATCTTATCTCTTTCTTTATCAGAGGCCTTTTTAGCCAAAAAGTGGTTTCTTCAGTCAAGGAAACCCTGGAAGGTTGCTTTAATCTGAATGCTGCATACTGGACTGTGTTATATCATGTGTGGGTGGTGTCTTTATATATGTGAATAGGACCAACGGTTTAACAGGAGGGACTTGTATGCATGAAAATACCTGTGTATATGCACACACTACCAGAACAACTACCAAAACAAAGACCAAAAAACTCTGACTACAACACACATATTAGAGGTGTGACTTTGTTCTATGTACAGGATGCCAAAATCTGCTCCACTATATCTTTACACAGAAAAGACCTGTTGCTATACTATTGTTTAAAATCTCATTTAAAAAAAATAATTTTTGCCAAAGTACAATTCCCTCTGTTGCAATGCACATTTAAAAAATTTTCACAGTTGACATTTTGACTGGTCAAAGAAGGAAAACCATGGTTATGATTAAAGGATACATTCTAGGATGCACTGGGACACATCATCAGTTCCTGAGGTCATTGGGTGTTTTTCAACATCATACACCCTTGTTCAGGTGATCCAGCCATTGACCCACGTATGACTTTGATGGGGTCACAGCGGCTTTCTAGCCTCTCCTCCATCACTGTTCCACTAGCTCCTGGTATTTAGACAGCTTTCACTTGTTGGCCTCCTCCAAGCAGGTTCCCAGGGAACCTGCCATGAAGAGGCTAACGATGGATCATGTCTGAAAGTGGCTTCCACAACATGTTACAAACACAATCACTTTTCTATGTCTGCCCCCTGTGTCGTGTGATATGGAAATTACACCATCATGCCAACAATATGTCATTCTTCCTCTATGTTGGTATTTCCACAATATAGCCAACAAGGCAACATTTAAGGGTGAGATTTTGGGAAATTTGAGTGCAGTCCCAGGTATTTCTCATGAACTGCATGTTACCATACCTGTCAGTGTGAATGCGCTCATGTACTTAAATAGCTTGACAATGGAAGTACAAAAATTGAGAAACAGCAAATGCTCCCACTCCATTAAGTGACCCTGTAAGCCATATCAGTGAGTAAGTACCCACACTCTCACTGCTTAGTACCCTAGCCCCGTGCTTTAGCCAGTCAAAATCTTTGTGAAAAAGGCTGTGAAAAGGGTCTAATACATGATAACCCTCAGCTCTCTCTTCTAATGTCATCTTTCTACATCTAAAAACTACCCACAATGTTCAACCTCCTTTGTCCATTGTCATTTCTCACAACTAGATTAGTGTTTGTACAAAAACCCAACAGCACACCCATTTCAAGCCACAAATGGCCTTCTTTATGCTTTACATAACTATTTCTCTCACTTTTTCAGAACAATTTATGAACAATGAATGCCTTCAGGATGACAGATTTATATCATATTGTTGAGCAACATATGACAAATTTAATCATTTTGAACATATATCTACTTGTTACCTGCATATAGAGGTATAAAAAAAACTGTTTTAATGATTGATGTTGATGATGAATGTTTTTTTTTTTAAATTATATACGTGGATACATAAAAAATGGACTGAACTATATGACTTGGATTTTTTCTAACTGTTAATTATTATGTAATTATGATTTCAAATTCTAACTTCAAACAACAAAAGAGAATCCTGTTTGAGTTTAACTTCCACTCTCAATTAAAAGGTCTGAAATTATTATTTTTGCATTTTTAAATACTATGGTTAATTGCAGAATAACATCAGCTGGGTGTGAGACAGGGGACACAGGATGTATAGTAACAGCTGCTCAGAGCCAGACAGTTGCCAATAGTCTGACTCTCCCCAGCTATTTTCACCTTTCCTCTTCCCTCCCTCATCATTTTCGCACAGGATGGAGCAGAGTTTGCTCTATTAAATCTGTAATGAGATGTAAATGAGATGCAAATCCCTCCCAAAGGAGTGGACTGCTGGAGGGAGGCTATCTGATGTCAGCGTTCAAGAGAGAACCATCACCTCAGGAAGAAACACTGAAGAAACTGTATGTGTGTGTGTGTGTGTGTGTGTGTGTGTGTGTGTGTGTGTGTGTGTGTGTGTGTGTGTGTGTGTGTGTGTGTGTGGGTGTGTGTGTGTGTGTGTGCATTTATGCCTATGTGTAAGAGAGAGAGGAAAAGGCAGAGCTGTTGAAAAAGGTCTAGGGCATTGATTGCCAAGCTGTAGAAAAATGTTTTTGATTTATCTTGGACACAGGAGCAGAATGGGACCTTCAGTATCACTGCATGGCAGAAAAACTCAGTCGCAGAAAAATAATACCCTCAATCTGTCGTCTGTAGAGGTCCAGATAGGAAGCAGAGAGAGAGGAGAGAGAGAGAAAGACAGAGGGAGCCATAGGAAGAAAGGAGAAGGAGAAATGTAAGGAAAAAGATGGAGAGTGAAAGGGGTGGGGGAGGGGGGAGTCAAGACGAGGTTGAAGCAGCCATGCCTGTTGACAAGAGAAAAATACACCTTTCACAGAGAAATAAAGCTTCACCTCCTTCACTGCTGCATTCTCTCTGACATAGTAACTCATCTGGCCTCATCCCAGTCACACCACAGAGAGAGAGGGGAGTGGGTAAGGGGGTGGGGGCTAACAAAAAGGAAAAGGAAACCACATCAACTTTCTATTTGGATATCAGCAGTGAAATTATGGCTGCAGTGCACTGCATTACTCGCTTATACACATACACCTTGTCCTCCCAATGTGGACCATAGTCCATCCATTTTCCATTCCACTGTATCAATGTCTGTCTCACCCACCTCTCTGCCTGGCTGTTTCACACCATTTTTTGCTGCATTCTATTTAAGCTCAACTGTGGTTTAGAGATAAATACATAAAGTTGGACCTGGATACAGAATCCAGTCTCAGTTTCTCTAACCTTTGCTCACTTTCTACAAACACCTACAGTATGTGATGGTCTTTGTTATTTTTAGCTGTAAACGTGAACATGAAACGAGGACTGTAACACAATCTTCACTGACCCACTATGTATGTGTTACACTACTATTTTATCATCACAGAAATGGCAACCATCCATTAGCACTTCACCAAAGTCCTGGAGAGCTTATAAATAGAGGCCCACACACTTTCATTTTTCATTTACTTAACTATTTGTTTCCAACTGAATTTAGCAACCTAAAAATATCCCCTGATTCATGATTCAATACCATTATGCATTTCATGTGCAAGTCCCATGTTCAGTTATACACAGGCACATGTTGGTGTGCTCTGTATGTGTATGGAGTCATCTGCTGTTCACTGGGGCGTGGGTTAGGTTAAATGACTTTCTCAAGGGTACATCATTGCATTTGAGTGAAGACACTGATAACTTTTTCCTACAGCATTCACACATGATACACATTCAGGCCCACAGAGAGAAAAATTGTACTTTCAACATTGCCCTGTTTTACAGTCATAGGCACTGTGAGGTAAGGGCAGCTGATCTGGCCAAAAGATGACACAAAGCATCTTTCTTCAACTCAATGACTCAAATCTCTGCAACCAGTTTTCACTGTTGTTTTATTGTTATAGTCCTGTTTATTTGTACTGGCCACAATTATTTGCCCATAATACTGTCTTCTGTTTGCAAATTGTGTTACAACCAGTCACACTTTTTGCTTTGTTCATGTGGAGTATTTGTTTGGGCAGCTCTGTTCTTTATTTATGAGGTGCTATATGTGAGTTGAGTTGTGAGTTGATTTGAAAGTTCAGTCGCTGCTGACCAGACTGTCCAGGTGCTGTGGCCTGCTTAATGTTTCGCTGCCTACAGGCAAGTCTCTCTTTCCACAGATGAACCAGAACTTTGACTACAGGTAGTAACAGTGGCTCTTGTTCTACTCAGGTGGAGAAATGATAAGTGGCGCAGATGCTGCACAGAAGAACAAAGACTGCTGTCATCAGCTGCAGTTAGTGAGGTAGCTGTTTAACCATTAAAAAGGAAAAGATAGCAGTGATTGAACTTCTAAAACTGAATATCTAAATTTAACACCTGTTACTGATGCAATCTGTACAGTCACTTGAAAAGTAGATCATATGCCAAAGTAAGATCATCCATGATACAATCATCAGCTCACCCATCACTACAATGAGAGATATAAGTAATACTAAAGCAATAGATGAAGAAAAAAATATTCATTAGATATAGACAAACACTCTTAAAGCAAGACATACTGTCCAAAACAATTTGATACGCAATAACAAAAAATACCAGTTATCTGAACAGAATGAATAGTGAATGACCTGGGAGAATGTAGAGTATTGATTGGAGGACAGCTGTCAGTGGTGAATGAATAAATGATTTACAAGGGATTTAAATGACCTCACTGCAAGTTTCACTGCACAAATGAGCCCTGTCCTGCTCACCTCCAAAAACTGAATGATAAATAACCAAAGGGAGGCGCACTGTGATGAATCATGAGAACATTGTGGTGTGATTAGTGATGGGGTATAAATGTAAGTGGTCATGAAATGCACTCCAAGCATGTGCACACCTGCAATAAAATTAACAAAAAAAGTCACGTCAAAAGTCAGTACTAAACTTGAGCGCTACCACACTGATTTTTTTGTATGATTGGTACTTAATAGTCAGCTCACAAGAGTAAGGTTTGTTCTTCACTGTAGGATCTTTATACTTTTTTACAGTAGTTAAAAATTAATATCACATTTTTCTGTAGCTGTTTCTCTATCCTTATGGCAACAGCACTATGTGCTAAACAACACAGTACACCAGCAGTTTATCATCTTAGACTCACATCCTTCCCCTTCATCTGTTTTTCTCTCTCTTCATAGGCATTAAGCATTTTTGATGCAAAGGAGAAGTTTGCATGTACTATCATTAATTTATTTCCCATTGATCTTGAGTCAAAAAGCCTAAGGCAATCTGATTTCACTTCAGTAGATCAACAAGGGTGGCAGTACAAGAGCATGGAGAGCCAAAGCACTGCTAACACTAGAAACATTAGCAGTGGTGCTAATTGAGGGCCACATATTCGCAAACACAAACATCAGCAAGAGTTAAGAGGAAGACAAATTTTAAGTGGAGCAATTTGTTCTGGACAAAACATATCTTATTCTTCTGTGTGCTAATGACTGTTGATTGGTTAAGAGCATGAGTAACGTGATTGTGGTAATGATGGTGATTGCAATGATGGGTGTAGCATCAAAATAATGAACAGGGAAATTCAGGTCACATTTATCATACTGGCAGGTTTTTGGTGGCCTAATATTTTGGCCGTAATCACTGTAGCAGAGGCAGCATAGTTAATCACACCTCTTTCTCCATTTGTAATCTACTCTCAATCATCACAATGAATGTAACACTATTTTGCATCGTGTTGTCACATTTGCATTGTTTATTGACATTCAGATCTCGGTACTGTAGTACCATACTTAGGTTTTGTGTAGAGTTGGCAAAGAAGTGTTAGATAAATTATGGCAATCATTGTTTTCACCTGAAAACAACGTCACTGATGTTGATATCAGCCTGATGTATTATCATACTCCACAGACCAGTTTGGGTGTTTCCTTCTTCTGTCTTCACATCCAGTGGCTGTAACTGTGTATGCGAAGCACACACCGCTGCAATACATTGCATTGCAGCGCAACGGACAACTCACAATGCCAGAATGGTGCTCAGACATGGTATCAAAAAATACAGAACCACTTTATAATGAGTATACACAATTGCACAAACTCACAGATACAGTTGTATTGAGGTGCAGACTATAATTGTGTGAATTTCAACTCTGAAACTCTACTGCAATTTTACTGTACTGTATATTAGGTATTTCTATACTGGCTACACTGGTATGTTTTTGTGATTCTAGAAAAAATGTGATAATATTCACTAAAACATGGTCTTATTAAGTTCAAACACTGAAAACATAGTAAGGACAAATGCAATAACATTGTGAAAATACTCTAATATTGCACTTTATTGAAATTACACATCTAATGTTGCTCTCTCTCTCTCTCTCTCTCTCTCTCTCTCTCTCTCTCTCTCCTGTCGTTATTTCCACTCTTCTCTATCAACAGTAATGAAAAACCATTAAAATGCTTTAGGAGAGTGCACTGCACTTCCACTCTCTTTTTTCCAGGCTGACAAAGAAGCTGCTCTGCTGTGAGTTGGTCCCTGGGTCCCAGCCATGGTCTAGTGAGTTGCACTCAGACACCTGCTGCTCATTAACCACAACAGGGAAAGGTGACCACTTCAATCAGGATATTAAGAGAGGAAATGAAATGGACAGAGAGAGAGGGGTGGGGGGCAGGACAGGAGATGGAGCTCTACAAAATGTCACAAGCTGGGGTGGGTTAAGGAGGGGGGTGGGGGGGTGGGAGGTGGAAAAGAGAGGATTAAGGGTTATTCTTTGGCTTTGTGCCCAGATGCTGTGTTGTGTCCCTCACCTTCGCTCAGCTGAAAATTCCCCAGCACTCAGAGGTGTGTGTGTGTCTGTGTGTGTCTGAATCTGCCCTGTCCACCTGACATCTCTTAACAGTAATAATGCATTCCCTCCTATTAATATGTTATGGATCAGAGAGTATATTATCGATTTACCAGCTCACCCATATTGTTTCTTTCCCTTCTTCAGTGTTTTCTAACCTCACCTGTGGCTTTCCTTTCTTTCCAATGCTGTACCACTCTCCTCTTTTTGCTTGTATGGACATTGAATTGACACAATGCTTGTTACGATTCAGTACAGCAAAACACTATCCATCTACCCATGTTTCACCTACAGTATGTGCATGGAAAGGCTTGCACAAAAATGAGCTTCTTGATCAATGAGTCAGTGAACATTAGATTATTGAACAACAGTAATGATAATTGATTATTCATTGAGGTTGTATCAAAAGTCCCACACCAAGACAACTATTTTGTGCTTTCCCTGTTTTATAACATTTTAAATTCAATATGTTTGGTTGTTGTTTGACAAAACAAGTAATTACACACAAAGCATTGTTATGAAAAAACTTCACTGACCCAGCACAAGCTTATGCTGTGCAGAAAAATATTGTTTAACTTAATTTAAAATTCCAGTCAAGATCTGAATGCTTTCATAGATACAAAATATGTTTGGCTAAATCCTAGAGAAATGTTTGTAGAATAATGCATGACACATCTGGATTACTTTTATCTAAAGGAATAGTGTACCATTGAGTTTGGGGCTCAGTGTATTACTCATATAGACCCAAGAAGAAGCTGGATTTAATAATACAGACCATATAAAACACTGTCAGGCAGTTTAGAATAAGATGATTTCTCCAACCTTAAAGCTACTAAACTAAAAAAAAGGATTTAAACCAAGTGCATCATTTGTTTAGCTGGTAAACATTCAACAAAGAGCAACATTCAGCATTTATATGTGGCATGAACAACATTCATAGTGATTCTAATCAGATTGTCTTGCTACAATGTGCACAAGAACATCTTCACATTTTCACATTTAAAGTCCAGCAAATATGATTACATGCTCTTACAATTTCCACTGATGACATCCGACACAGAGGTGGTACCTAGTTATGCTCATTCATTGGTTTGGATCACCATCGAGTCATTACAATGGTTATCCCTCTCTGCCTTTGTTTATTGTCAGCACAGACAAAACTGATCAAATCCAGTTAAAACAGGAGTAAAACATCTTCTACTCTGATAAAAAGGATATGGCTGAAGTGTACATACTGCCTCTGCTCAAAGAAGATGCAGTATGTCTTCATTGACACAACCAGTGCTGCCATACTCTATCACCATAATTGATGTTTAAGTTTCTGCTGCATTGCATTTCACTTACAAGAGCCCCTTGAATCAGTCAGAAAAAAACAGTGACTATGCACTTTGTTGCTACACCCACATTATTTCCAAACTTGCCCAGGAGGGAGGCCAAACTTTTCTATTGCAAAGACACAAGACACTTCAGGCTTTTCACTAAGTGAATAGTGCCACAATAAAGTTCTCGGTTCTAAAACTTACAAAAATCCCCACATATTCACTTAGACCATGATTATCCTACAATTTAAATACCATTAATTAAGTTTGGACTAAAAAAAGGGAAACTAGTAGGTGGTGCAAATTAATAATTAATAATATGAATGTTTCTGCTGCATGCTCTCCAAATATGGTAAATGACAATATGTCCAGATATAGAGTGGTCCTTTCATCTTCTTTGGACCATGCTTCCTTTCTGTTCACTAACTTCCTATGGACATTACAGAGACTGCAAAATACAGACACAAGCAGTCTACACTCATAACCAAGCAGTGAGCCAGCATCAACAGTACCACAAGCAAACAACACTTCACACAAACCAGAGCTCATGACATTCATAAGAGGAAATGAAAAAGAGCACGATCCTGTCCTGGGCACTGGTGTGCGAGACAGTGATTGTGTTGAGTAAATGTGATTACCTGGGAGTCACTCTCTAGAGGCAAACGCCAGTGAGTTATTACACTCTTATTATTCCCAAACTAATATCATAGCCTGCCAATCATGTACAATGCATTCCTTAACCACATGCTGACAAGTGTAGTTGCACCATACACACTGGGTGATATATATGAGAGAGAGAGAAGGGCACACACACACACACACACACACACACACACACACACACACACACACAGAGAGAGAAACAAAGACACACACATTTACATGTCATGAGAAACTCACGCAGATTGAATTTATACAATGCTCATCCAGCAAGGCTGAAAGTCAGCACACATTTAACACACACACTTTTCCTTGAAGGGCCCTAGGGTGAGGGGAATTGTCCTCTTCATCTGAAGTGGAGAGGAAGCCCATTGGCCAAATTAGATTCTACCATTTCGGAGTTAAGCATCAATCTGCAGCGTTGTGCCGTGATTCGCCATGACCTTGGCCTATCACAGTGCAGCGTCTGGGAGTGCTCAGAGAGCCTCTTAATCAGACCTGGAGGATGTGGGGTCTATGATGACATTACTCAGCCTTTATCTCACTACACACATCCCTATTGCTCAGTGTGTCTGTCTCCAAATCTGCCCTCTCCTCTTCCCTTCAGTCCCTCTTAGTTCCAGGGTGAGGTCGAGGCTCAAATGGATGCTTACTTAACCTGACCTCTGAATGGGATCCATGCTCACTGATCCAATACTGATCCACCAACCCAATACAATACAACAGTTTGCACCTACAATGCTGGCCAAATGTAACAAAACACATCCCTTTTGTATCCAATGTGACCCATTTTCAGTCATTTTATTCTACTCAACAGGTACATCAACAGGTCAGTTTCTGCATCATTGATTGTATTCAAACATCCATTCTCATACTGCACACACACACATATGACCACCCCCTAAACAATACACACACTCATCCTCATTCCCCTTCTACTGCAGTCCCATTGTACATGATGAGATTGCGCCAAGATGGAGATAAATGAGCCTTCATTACAGCCATGATAGCACCAGAGAGAGGGATGAGAGGAAGAGACAGTCTCCTCTTTTCATTCCCTCTGTCCTTCATTTACCATTTCTGAGGGTTCTTAACACGCAAAAGACACAAAAGGGCAAGGTACATACTGCAGATATACAATAATATATGTGCATTTATATAGCCTGCACTTACACATACATACACATATGCACCATGTGTGAGAAATATGTGCATTTATATTGCTCTTTCACACACACCCATACAATGCTTTAAACCAAACTACATCCATAGAGGCAATATAACAAACACCTAATGGAATTCTCTGTCAGGAACTATCAAGGAAAAGCTTTTACCTCTACATGGATGGAACGCACTATCCTTGGCTGGAAACACATACACACACACTTCTGCACACAACTTTCTCAAACACACAGCCATGCTGTATGCCAAATGAATACAGTAAAAGTGTACGGTTTTAGGTACATGTGGCCCATTTGATGATTGAAAGAGATTTGTAAAATCAAAGATATAAAAAACCTGCCTCATTGTTGGCAGACAGTGTGAGGAGAATGTAATTGGATTTTTCCCCTCTTGGTTTAACAGATGAAGTTTTGCTGTATGGAGGGTAGAAAATTATGAGCATTGTGCAGCACCTGTGTACACATTGAGACACACTTGTACACAGAAAATGCAGTGCAACATTACAGCTGCCAGTACAATACATAAGACATTTGTTATTTTCAAACAAAGTAATTTTACCGCTCATATCTGCTCTGCATCAGTGTCATTATTCACAGTTAATGTTCTGTGCTGTAACAATGCAGAAGCAAGACCAGAATTTTGACTATATATAAATATATATTTATGTGTGTGTGTTTGTGTGTGTTTGTGTGTGTGTGTGTGTGTGGGTGTGTGTGGGTGTGTGTTGGAGGGGGGGGGGGGGGGGGTGTTTGCCATTGCTGCTGAGTCACACAAGATCCAGAATGGGTTAGCCTGAGTCAAGCTTAATTTTCAGCAGGTCATTGTCTAGTTGTTACTTCACTAAGGCGTGATGTGATGGGAAAGAGGGAAAGCCAGAGACAAACGGATACAGAAAGAGAGACCATCCTCAAGGCATGTAGATCAAACACTGACTTTGCTCAAGTTCTCTCTCTCTCTCTCTCTCTCACTTACACACATATTTCCCCTCTATGATCCTCTCTTTGCTCTGTGCTAAAAACAAATACATATAAACATGTTGACGCACACATTCTCTGAGGCTCTCAATTGGCTCAGAGCCAATGTAGTGACTTGCCGGTTTTTGCTTACACATTTTAATTTCTCTTCCCATTTTTCTGTCTCAAGGCCACATCAGCAGTGCAGATACTGTCTGTCAAACAGGAATGGCCTTCTGATTGAGAGGCATACATCCGCCTGCTGATTTGATTGAATTTAAGATTTGAGATATATGTTCCACTGGAACTGCGATTAAAATGAAGCTGGGGATTATGTCTTAGGTTCTAATAGTAAATCATACACCTATATGCTGCAACTTGCACCTGACCTGAGTCCTAGTTCTGGTTTCTTTGACAATGAGGATTTCAGGCCACAAGCAAAAAGTATAATCTGCTAATGCTATAATAAGATCACACAGAAAGACAAATTACATATTAAAAACACATACACATACACAGACAGATGAAGCCAGAGAGCTGCAAGAGTATGCTTCTCTAGCTGCAGCCTCGAGGCAGCGCCCAGCCCACAGTGACTGATACTCCAACACAGACGTTTTTCCTCACTAGTCCAAGACAGTAAGAAAACCCTCACACAAACACGTCTGTCATCTTCACTGCGCTCAAGCTGCTAAAGCATACATCTCTCCCTCTCCCTCCAGCTCCATCCATCCATCTCCAGTATTCTACATTTATATTTTCCTCTCTCTCTTCATATCAGAATCTCTATATCAGGTTTCTGTGAGGATCTATCCATCTACAACATGTCAAAGAGGAATATCTCTCTTCATACTTATCTACTTCTCTTACAACTCCTCTCCCTCAGCTGTGCTTCAAACTTCACTTGGATGACTGCTCTGAATTTCAGTATGAAATGACATATTGTTGCAATGCATTTAAGTGTAAAGATGTCGCCCTCTAACATAATTTACTACTTCATAGATAAAGCATCCTTTCTGCTGTATCATGCACAGCTTCTGAACACAAAATTCAAGCACACAGCTGACTTACTCATCCCTTTAAGTGCTGACACACACCTGATGGATCTTTCTCCCGTCCCTGGTTCCTCCTCCTCTGCTTTGCCACCACACCTCGAAGGTCACTGCTGGCCTGCTGTCGCTCTTCCTCCTCCTGTCTTCCTCTTACACTCTGTTCCCTCTCTTTCTCTCTCTTGGCTTTGCCAGGATGACAGAGGGTATCCTTGCAGGGGCAGGAAATCCTCGGCTACAGACAGACACACTTAAAAACTGTAGAACCTCACCGCAGCTGAAGCACACTGGAGCTGCCGGCTGACTGAGCTGTGGAAGTGGTGAAGGGAGGCTAATGTGGCTAGGCTACAGTCTGCACCACAGCAGCCTATACAGACACACACACACCCACACACACACACACACACACACATACACACACGCGCACAGTCAGAGAGCTCGGAGAGTAGCTAGCTCAAAGCTCACCGCAGCAGAGCTCAGAGTCAGCAACCTAGCCACCACCACCACCCCCCTCCCGCCTGCCTCTCTCTTGCTCACCCTCTGCCTCTGCCCCCTCCTCCCCTCACTCACAGTTACCACATTCCATCTAATAGCAGAATCCTCTCTTAACTACAGTATACATCACTCCCATCTTCAACTCTCATGTTCCTTTCCAGGTCAAGGATTTCCTTTCAACAAAGACAAAGGACGTTTAAACTAAAGGGGAAGCCTACATCCTCTCTTCTAACAAATATAGTCACTCTCACCAAGGTTGACTGTGTTTGTACACATGGAATAGAAAGAAGGTAGGAAGACCTCCTTCCTTCAAAATAAAAAAATCCTCTTGGGGATAATGAAGTTACAGTTCAACTTAAAACAGTGTGCAAGTTTTCAACCTAACTGTGCAAGCAAGTGAACTATTTTTCTCTTCTTAAGGAAACCAGCCTATAAACAGAATGAAAATTTGATAATTGTTGGCTCAGAGATTTCTTAGGTAAACTTAGTTTATGCTGCTCAAAACACTGAAAATGGCATAGATAGAGAGAGATAGGTCAGTTATGTGATGTAGTCATGCATACTCAGTGTATTACCTGTAGTAGATTAGGAGCAGAGTTAGACACTTGGCCACAAAACCATCCAATATCTGTTTAAATGTGCGCTCCATTTAGACTACTTTCAGCACTATATCTTCCTAGCAAAACAGCACTTTCCTTTGGTAATACATATTTATCAACCACTGAACAACCACTGAGCACATGGCACACACTGTATTACAGCCTGAAGGTCAGTTGAGTAAATCATAAAGAGCCAAATTTCATACTGTTTTGACAGGAAGATAAAGCTCAAAAAAATATTCTGAGTGAAATATATCTTACATTTCACTGAAAATTGGATTCAGTTGATGGGCATCTTTTAAAAGGGTTAGGGTTAAGATTAGGTTTAAAAGGATTTTTTCTGCTGGCCCGCCCACAGCTTTACATGCTCAGCCTCTGTGCAGTGCTCCCAGCTAGTTCTCTAAACTGGCAGCATGCTGATCCAAGTCTACTGCAGGTAATACACTGACTATGCATCACTACATCACACAACCCCATATAAAATAAGCTGAACTATCACTTTGAGAAAATTATCGAACATAAATTTGTTTCAAAATTTCATGTCCAGGTTACCCTGAACAATCCACAGACCTCATTGTTAGCAGTTTTCACTTCACTCCCAACGAAAATGGTGGCACAATCCAAACCCACATGCCACATGCCACCTTCACTGCCACCATTTATCATTTAATGTATTCATCCTCTCCAAAGCTAATGCCCTGACAAAGACAGGCTTATTCAGCCCTCCTTAACACAAAGATTAGCCCCAGACAGACTACATATATAGACACCCACACAGAGGGGAAGGAAGAGATGAAAACATAAACAGTAGGAGGGCAAGTCAAGTGTTGCACCAACCATTGGAAGAAAAGAGCATCCCAGCAAAAATAAGAGACAGTACTGGACAGGCTTACATTAATGAGGTGCTGGAAACTCATTAACTTATAGTCCGGTGAGTAACATGTTCACAATGTGAAGATGGTTACATGATACATAAACAGATGAATGTCACTATTCTCCTGTTGTTGCATTGATCTAACATAGACTCCATATGTAACAGCAGCTGTGGGTACAGTCACTGTACAACAGGCCAGAGAGAGGAAAATGACAAACTCATAAAGAGTCTGTCACAGAGCTGTGCCAGCTTGTAGAGCAAACTGCTAAAAGCGTATGAAAGAAAGCCTCCTCTAAGTCTTCTCTAAAACTTCTTTCTTTCCAGCCCTCCCCACCCCTAAAATCTCTCCATTCTTCACTCTCACTATGTTTTCATCCTTCGCTCTCCTCTGTCATTGGAACAAGGACATTCGGTGCATCACCACTAAAAAAGAAAAAATGTCATCCCCATCTCCACTCGTGCCTGTTGCTATGGCCACAGCAAGCAATAGAACTGACTGCACTGCTTTACTAGATACTGGATGAGTGCCTGCATGGGATGTGCATTTGCCGTTACATATTCACTGTGTAAAATCTATGAGAAAGCACACACACAAATAAGCATCTTCAATGTCATTCTTCACCATAGACCAAAAGTATAGTGGCTTCCCGCAAATCTAAGTACCAGGATTCATATGGGTGTAGCAACATCATTACATCCAGGAAATTACTTCTGTCATGATGCTGTTTCTGTCTACTTCCTGGTGATGAAGTTGTTATGAGGAGCCACTTGAGCAGACTATTGACAGCTGTCAAGTGTGGCCATAGGGGAAGATTGATAAGTAAGTGTGTTAACTGTCATTTGGTGGAAAGTAGATAGGTTAGATTTAAGTAATGATGGCATTTAAATGTGAAATCCTGTTCTGTCTCCCTGCAACTGTCACATCCTCATTAAGAGCATCAGAGCATGTCATTAACATACACACATACGCTCACTAAAGCGTATCATTAAATAGATTTAATTATCTAAGTTTCTGAGTCTCTGAATAATGACAACAAATGCACACTGCATTCAACTTCCAAACAAATGCCTCTCGTCAGTACATTTCTAATTAGTGCAGAGAAGAGGAAAAAGATTGGTATTAACCTGGGCTTACTCAGTTTGCGAGTGTGTGTACACATGTGAGTGTGTGTTTGTGTGTATTCATTCTCAAGTAATTATATTTCCAGCCAGTGCTGAGCAGAGAGGCGCAGGCCTGTGTGTATATTCCATGCAGCTTATCAGACGTGTCCAATCCTGAGGCAGATCAGATCGAACTGTAAAAGCTCATTAATTACGGATGGTTGCTGAGCGACAGGGAGAGGAGGGGAGGGAGGTTGTTGAGGGTGAGGTGAGGGGACAAATGGGTGAGGAAGTGAATGGGGTGCAGTACTGGAATGCTGAAGCTGAGAAATAATTGAAAAAAAAAATCTCCCTCTGGTTTGTATTTGAAAAGTATGCAGTCAGCAAGCAGAGCTTTGGAGATCAAAGGGTAAATGTTGCCGGCCATCTCTGCTGATGGAGGCTCACACAATGTCATTCATACATGAAAACCGCTCGCACAGCATCCACTCAAAGAACACACTGGAAGATTTTTAAAAGCTTTTAGTTAAGCCTTACATAGAGAAAAACAAATCTGTGGGGCATATTCTTAATAAACTAAAATTTTATCTGAGTCACGCTGTTAAGATTCTGTCTTACTACATCCTTAGCATCATTAGCTTCCTGCAGTTTAATACAATTAGGCAAATTTACCTCTGAAGAGTATATGCTTGTAAGAGCAATCAATGTGTGAGTCCTCCTCCTCGCAGGTGTACACCTAAACCAACCAGCAAAGTTGCAGAAAATATGGCTACAATCTCCTCCAGTGTTGAATAACAAGAAGAGTTTTTGCAGATCATTCTGTTGTGACAGTGAATTTGTGACAATTTTGTGTCGTGACCTTCACAACCTTCACAACACGAATGTTTGTAACTGATATATTTAAGTATATATTCTTATAAAAGTATTAGAAATACTATAATACTATAATATAATCCAATACTGCCTAAAATGTAGGACTGGGTATTGGTGAGCATAATTACCAATCTGATACTATGTAAGTTCAAATTGCTGATACTTTGCTAATGTCACATAATTTACTGTAAATTAATTGTTCAGTGCTCTAAAACTGTAACCTGCACCAGCACTGGCAGCTGTTTCAGAGGAGTGAGGGAGAATTATTTTGTGATGAACAAGTTATCTTAAGAGGGAGAGCAGAAGGCAGATGGCAAAGACTGGATCTCTCTAGAGGTCGAAGGTGGGTCCCCTCAGGAGACCAAGCGAATGGCATTGGTGACACAAACCAGAGGCCAGCAACATGAGAGGAGCTCTTCAGCATTCCGGCGTTGTAGATGAAGTCTGTCAGAAGGCAAGCAGAAGGCTGGTGTTGCAGGTGGAGCCATTCAGGAGGATGACCAGGAGACAGCCAGACCGCTGACAAGGGACCAGGAGATGATGATGGCCAGGCTGCCAATAGGAGGTGGCCAGACAAATGGACTGGATCAGGAGGGATCTGGGCAACTGGGGATGAGGAAGGATAGCGGCAATACTGCATACTGAAGATCAGGAACTGATGGCAACCAGACTGGCCAGTGGGAGAACTGCTGGAGTTTGGACCAGCAACTGGGGATCAGGAACCAGAGTTGGCTGGACTGCTAACAAACAGTGGATGTCAGCCAGGCCGTAGGAGACACAAGGGACTGGGGTCCACTATTATTCAATAAGTCATCTCAATTAATTCCTCCACAGAAAAAGAAATGTCTGCTGTGACCATATTCATAGTCAATTCATACTGTCAGGAAGCTGATTAACTGGACCCAAATCCACACATACATGAAGGCTGGGAGGTGCTTATGACAGGGTCCAAAACTTACAACCTCATCAAAGAAAATTCTTAAGATCCAACTTTTGAAAACAAAATAGTCAATCTAGGCACAAACTGAAAACCCCAGTACAGTTAGTACAGGGAAAACTAAAGAGAAGGATGAGGAGAAACCAGGGATAACTTAACAGACACACAAGGAAACAGATATCACACAAGGGAACAGATATCACAGAGACTGCACATAAGGAGAGCAGGTAACAATACACAAGTGTAAGACATTAGGGTGGAGAAGATGATCTCAATAGGGGGAAACTGGACAAAGACAACCAGGTGATTTCAAAATAAAACAGGAAGTTAACCAAAATCCAAACTTAAAGTTGTAACAAAGTCCAAAAGAAAGAGTCTCTTCGGGGCTTAAGCATGGCACATTTGCAGCAAAGACAGAATCCAACAGTATCTTCTCAATGCTGGGTAGCTGACTACCAACTCTACGTACTTCAACCCCAGCTTCACTGAGCCATGAACAGTCAGTTGAAAGCAGAACTCCTGAATTCATGTGATAGCAGCACTTCTGTATGAGGGTCTTCAATGACAGCTCCACAGAACCGAGAACCATGTTTTGAGCTCTCTGTGCTGCTCAATGTGCCCTACACACACAAACTACTACCTTGTTGAAATTATTTGTGTCATTCAAATAACATCAATAAATGTAAGTACAATACACTCAGATTACCGTCCTCCTACCAGCCCTACTACCAATCTACTGCAGACAGTTTACATAGCAGCTTTCTACTGCTTATCAGAGTAACAGGGAGAGAACTAGCTGTAACTACCACCCAGGCTAAGGCACGCAAATGCACAGATGCAGTCATGTACAAATTCACATGCATATTGACTCTCACACTTCCTTTTTCCGTTAGCCTGTGACAGCATCTCAGATGAATAAAACATAGATGATCATGAGCAGCCTTTAGATTAGAGCACACATACATGCAAACACACACGTATACTGTACAATCACGTTCATGGCAGGACATTAGAAACCAATTCCCCTCTGTCACACCCACCTACAGGTCAGAGATAATCATAAAAAGTAATTGCTACTCACTTTTGAATATATTAGCGTTTGGTTTGGGCTCCCTTGAACTCACTCTCTTGTGACCAACAGACTGGCAGTGCAGCAGTGGGTTAATCAAGATTTTTCTCTTCTCCCAAGATTTTTCCAAATGATCTAGAGGGACTAGTTTCTAGTTGGAAGATGACAATGTACAAATATGGACAGATTTTCAGTATCATCATTAATTAAACTAATTTCTTAAATATCTTTCTTTGACTCATCTGCAAAGTAAATGGTATCATTGCTCTGATTAATCCATCATAATATCTAGAAAATGTGATGCTTTAATGTGCTGTTGGACTTAAGCGCACATAATACCTATCCAGACCTAAAAGTATTTTGGTCATGCATATTCAGACATGTAATACCACACAATGCAAAATGCACACACACTAATTAATGGGGGAAGTATATCAGGATGTGAAGTAAAGTCAACTGAGTCTGAACAAATAACAGACATCTAATACCTTTTCTACAAAATTTTCTGTTTTTTTTTTACTGTGATCTTAACTTTAATATATATATATATATATATATAGCAACTCCCTGAAGTGTCACCACATTTTCTTATGTGATGAAAACAGGAAATAAACAGGGACATATAGCGAGGACATGCTGGAATGCCTATGCATGAAGCAACACTGACAATGACAGGTGAATAAGGACTGGCATTGTATATCAAACACTGACAGGAACAGGTGTGTAGTAGGGCAGGGAAGGTTGTTGTGGTGATGGGCACAGGGAAGAAAGTCTATGGATGGATGGATGGATGGATGGATGGATAGATGATGGATGGATGGAGTGCCAAAGAATGCAGGGCTTATCATATATGCAGAATGAAAGGAAGTGATAGAATGGGCAAAACAAGACTAGAGCAGTAACCATGAATGTCTGTTTACAAAGACCACAATCACAAAGAAGACCCACAGTCTCTATGGCATCAGTACTGTTTTATATTGCATGGCATCAACTTTTGCAGGAAATGGTCACCTTTGCATCACAAAGAAGGTTGAAAAGAGTAAAAAAGTTCAAGTAAAAGTATCATAATACATTTGCCAATGATGTATTGATATTTTAAAATGCTATGTGCAGCACATTAAAGTACCTCTCAGCAATAACTCCCTAAAAGAGCATCTCTCCGTGTCCCCAACCCCCCTCCCTCCTCCCAGTGCCTTCTGCAATGTCTGGGTGTCATTAATCTGAAGTGGTACCCATTACAGCTGCACACCCTAAATCAATGACTGATACATGGGGTGTATGTGTGCCTGCATGGCTGAATATTACAATGAAGAATTTTGTCAAGTTTCTTCCCCTCTTTGTACTGTCTTTTGGGTCCTCTACCCACATCACTGATGATCTCACTCTAAAGGGGGGGAGGGTCTAATGAGCTGACGTGCTTTCATGAATAAAAGAGGGAACCCACATACACATATGAGCAAGTGTGCACACACACACAAATGTCTGTTTTAAAAAGTGAACAGTGTGATAAATTACAAATTCTAGTTAGGAGTAAATATTTACATGTGCTAATTGGACTCATTAATGGCAGAGATATGAGTGGGGGTGGAGAGGGAGAAGAGATGAGTGACTACTTAAATATACACCACTGATCAGCTATCTAATTGAGGCTTTGTAATGTGCAAGCATGCACACACACACACACACACACACACACACACACACACACACACACACAGCATTGTTTATGTACTGGTGTGTTGGGCCGTAGGAGAGAAATGATTAATGCCTGTCTTAGACACACATGCAGATGCACACACGCATACACACACACACTCAGGCAAAGAGTCTTCACTGAACCCCTGTCTCCAAAGAGGCTTTCAAGTAAATTGAGTTTGGGTTTAGGGTCCTGTTTATATTAATGAGTCCACTGCCGGTTGAGTTAGACCCAGTGCTCTGTGTTATTACCTGCTTGATCATGAATGCCAGGTTGACTAGCAGCTGTCAATGGAGGCTGCCACATACAGCAGATAATACTATAACTTGCCGCTGGCTTTAAAGAATAGATTAGTTCCTGGGGCCTCGTCATGTAGCAGGGAGGTGGGGGGTGTCAATTCATGGGCTATGAACTCCCAAATGAGTTATTGTGCCCCCCCAGTCACCCACCTACAGGCCAAACCTTTGGCGACAAACTTTGCGTATCATTAATTACTTTATTTTTCATATTAACATGTGAAACCTTTCCACTGAATGAAAAGGTCAACTTTGTGAAAGTAGTATGCTCATCGCTCTGTTACTTGGCCTGTGATATAATAATTTGACTTGTGGTCATTACATCAAGATACATACATAACATACAGTAAACATGTCAGACAGCGCTTGGGGCTGATATGTTTCAGTGAGACCAAGTAGCAACTATCAGAATGTACTTGATAGAGCAGACATGGATATGGGAGGGTTGAGAACCAACACCCGTTGCCTGCAATTTCTATTCTAAAGGTCAGTCAGTGTTTAATTCTCTGTGTGATGTTAGCATTTGTTTCCATGGGTTTTATGATGAATGAAAGATGGTGGATGATTTTTGGGTTTGGCTGAATTTATTTGCTAAGAGTGGAGTATTTAGTCTATTTAATATTAACTTTTAGCATTTACATTATAGATGTAGTCTGAAGTTGTCGCCCCCCCTCTCCTTCCCTCCCTAGTGACCCTAATGCCCCTTGATTAGATTTGTTCTGACATTTGAATTAGCTGCAATCCCTGCACTAAAATTACAGATAGAAACTGTGGCAGGCCTGGGAGCTTTAAGGACTTTGACTATTACTTTATACTAGACCTTGATAAAACAACATTACCAAATAATCAAATTCATTTGTTTTAACCTTCCAGGAATAGCAGATTGGTGGCATTTGTTACACAGGATAGATAATATAATGGGTGCCTGGAGGTCTAAACAATTTTAGGTTATTTTGTAGACATTTCTGTGATCAGCTTATTCTCCACTGGAAAGCCCTGCTCATCACTGACATTAATACAAAGCATTGTTACCAATACCATCTTAGCTATAGGTCAATACCAGTGTGCTTCATTGGTATTCAATCTATTTTCAGAGCATGAACAGAACAAATGGAGCCATAACATAACATTACTGCTCAGTCCTGAGGTATCTACAGTGGCAAGACAAAGTATATGAACCCTTTTGAATTAGTTTTTTTATTCATGAGAAAATATGATCAATTCTACGTCCGAAGTATTTTCAAACACAATGTGCTTAAGCTAATACCACACGAACAATGTTAAGACTTAATTTTTTAATCAATCGCACCCTTAGACATTCACAGTGGTGGAAAAAGTAAGTGTACCCTTGGACTTAATAACCTGTTGAACCTCCTTGGACCTCAACCAAGCTCTTCCAGTGCCTGTGGATCTGACCTGCACAACATTAAGAGGAGCCTCCTCATGGCTGAGGAGCTCAGCCATGTTCTTTGGACACCTGATGTGTACAGCTCCCTTAAGGTAATTTCTCGGTATCTCAATTGGGTTAAGTTCTGAGCTCTGACTGGTTCACTCTAAAAGGAAGATTTTCTTTTTTTTTTTTTTTTAAGTCATTTTGTAGTGGATTTACTTGAGATGTTTAAGGTTATTGCCCTGCTGCATAACCCAGCTTCTACTGAGCTTAGTTGGCAGATAGACACCCTGACATTATCCTGTAGAATTCCTCAAAAGGCTTGGGAATTCATTATCCCCTTGATGATGGAATGCTGTCCAGCCCCCGAGGCAGCAAAGCAGCCCCAAATCATGATGTGTCCTTAACTGTACTTCACCTGTTTTCATGTTGGTACACAGTGCCCTTTTTAGGCCAATTGTAGTGCTACACGTTCTTCTTGAAAAATTCAACTTTACTTGCATCAAACTGCAAACTGTTGCAAAACAGCAACAACTGTTCTGTGTTCTCTTTTGGAGAGCAGCAGTTGCAGCAGCAGAGAGAGCAGCTTCCTCTGTAGTGTCCTGCCATGGACATCCTGCATGTTTAATGTTTTGTGTATAGTAGACTGACACACAGAGTTATTTCCAATTATTCCTTCAGATCTTTTGTTGTTTCTCTAGGGTTCTTCTTTACCTCACTGAATACTTTGCATTGTGTCATCTTGGAAGCTAGTTCTTCTCAGAGCTCTTTTTTGCAAGGCATGGTTCTCATGAGTAGATGCTTCTTGCAAACAACAAACTCCAAATATTTTAGTGTTTTGGGGTTTTTTTTGCAGGTTAAAGTAGCTCTAATCTGCACTGTCAAATTGGTTTCATTGATTTGACTCCAGGTATGGTAACACCTGACTCCAGTAAGCTTTTGTTGAGGTCATTAGTCGAGGGGTTCACATTCTTTTTCCAACCTATGCTGTGAATGTTTGAAAGATGTATTCAATGTAAACAAAAACAATTCATTATTTCAACTTTGATGAAGATCAGACAATATTTTAACACATATTTATATATATGAATACAGGCAATACATAATAGCAGCATACAGTACATACATGGGTAGAACATAAGAGTGAGGGATCAGGTCAGCGAAGATGTACATGAATCAGCGTAATGGGCGTAAGCTGGGCATCTTCAGCCTGCAATGCAGCAGTGGCCAACATGGCAGACAAGTATCAGATGAGTGGAGCTGGATATTTGAATAGACCACTCTATAGTGTGAATGGGAATGAAGATGGCACTCAGAGAAAGAAGATGATCATCAGCTCATCGAAGTGGCACAAATGACCTCATGTTCCCGCTCAAGACATATACTATGAGCTATATTATAGCACCTTAAGTAAGCCACATCTTAATTTTCTATCTGTTCACTGATTCTCAACAGCAAAAAACTAAAACATTGTTCAGGCAATTGCTCTAACCACCTACAGGTTTATAGCACAGATAGTTGTATTCTCTCAAGCTAGTCAAATGTGTCACAAATCAAGAAACACTGATTGATTATAAGAACAATATGAATTAAAATCACAAACTAACTGCATATAAATACAACAACATAATCTACAACATAAACCATTTTAGGACTGCTGTGCCATTTACAAACTGTGTTAGTGCCGCCAACAATAAAAAACAACAATTCCACACAAATATATTTTTTGTTTGAGTTTAGAATCAAACTTCATGCTCTGAAGAATCTGGTTTTGTTATTCCCAGACTGTATTAAAGTTAGCTGGTCAACCAAAAGGTGCAAGGTAGCAATGAATACAGAGGGGAATGACCAAAAGTGTGAAACATTATATATATTATTAAGAGTCACAGTTATGAAGAGCTTTGTGAAACGAGTAAGTGGGAAGGACAGAGAGCCTTTCACTAGTATAGGCAGTTGGAGACTTGTTTCTTCAGCTTTTGCCACATACAGTGTTTTGAGAGTTTATAGTTTATATTTGTTAAACTTCAGAGTTACTTTATTATAAATTTGCATGCATAACTTCACATTCAAATTAGCAGCTAACACTGTAGTTGTTGTGTGTTACTATAGCAATTATTACACAGCTAGTTTCAACTCTGTTTATCTAATCATAGAAAAACCGTTAGAACAAATCTTTAAAAGAATGGAGAGAGCAACAGCTCTTCATAAATTTTGACTGACTCTGGAATAGGGTTCAGACTGTAAGCTGCACATTTGTGAGCCAGGTGGGGTGATGCATTTTCCTGTTGAGCTGTAGTGATCGTAGCCTATACCTGGATGCTCGAAAGGCTGCAGCAGTCCATCTGCAGCCACAAACAGTGAAATCCACCAGCTTTGCTCAGCATGAGTAGTCAACATTCTTCACATGTAGCGTGAGTATGGTGCCCTGTGAGTATTACACTGGACAGGCCTCTCAGTGTGTGTGTGTGTTGTGGTGTCTCAGTGGTCTGCTGGTTCTCTATGAGTGAAGCTTCAGCAAGCTTTAATAATTCACCAGTCTCTTTTAGCTCCCAGACAAACTGAGTTTTCGCCAACAGGGGATTCAGGGAGCAAGCACAGAGGCAGCTTTGATTTAACTGGAGTCCAGTCTCCCTCTCTCTCTTACATACACACACAAACATGTTTGTGATACAGTTCTTTGATATGTTTTCACATACTTCCTGCAACAGTAGCCTATGTATCCCCAGTGATGAAAAATGCCATATGGTGAGGAAAAATCTATATGTCTAGGCTAAATACATCAAGGGCCAATCAGGGCTGTTCTAGTAGTTTCTCAAAATGTAGCCTTCTTTAATTTGAATTTGTACAATGACACCGCAGCATATGTATTCCTCTGTGACACACTCTATGCATACTTATTTAATAGTGCCTGCAAGTCTACCATGTATGGTGCCAGAATAATTTCAAATTACTTGTAAAACTCACAGAATATCACATGACCATCAGTCACTCATAAATTCATTAAGACCAAAGAACATCTCTGCACCAATGAAAAATACACTAAAATAAACACAAGCAAGGCAAAGTTTCATGCATATATGGAGGAGTCAGGTCCCTGTACACGGATGCAACAGTGGAATATGTGCTGCTCCACAGAGTTTACTGTTTCTCTCAAGAGGGAACCCCACAAATACAGGAGTTTAAATACAGTTTTCTTCTTCTTTCTTCATCTGACTGTAGAGGCAACAAAAAATATCAAAAGCCACAATGTTAGAGAAACTTGGTAGAGAGAAAATGAGAATGAATAAAGCGTTTTAGAGCTGAGATTGATTAGGGATAAAATTGATCTTTCTCATTAGAATTCAGAGTACGGATAAAACCAAGAATGATTTTAAAGGAGTGGGAAGACATTAGCTTTTCTGATTGTAATTTAATAAAGGATTTGGAGTATTGTCACAAATCAACCTCCACCAATTACAATTACCAAGTGCAATAATAGAGACTAGAAAACTACACAAGCTGTACCAAGCTCCGTCAAACTGCCTCTCCCTCTTACCCAACATTACTATTCAATTCAATTGTTAAATTCTCATGTTAGTAAATTTGGTTAGTGAATGGATGGCTCACTAGCAGAAAAAAGGAGGTTGGATAGCAATTCAAACTTGGCTTGTAGACTCTTGTAGGCCTGAGGGAGTCCTGCATGAAGGAGCATTTTGGCTGTATGGATCAAGCAAAAAAATTCCATGTCTCAGGTTCATAAATATACACGACATCAAGACTGTCTGTTCGTGTGCAACGCCTGAATTAAGTTAAACCACTAAAGCTTGCTGCCTGCTCACAAGAAGCACAACAGAGTTTTCTTTAACTCTCTTAAGAATAAAATGCACAAATACATGCACACTCACACACACTTGTATGACAGTGATCAGTATTGAAAAGGCTACATTGTAAACCCATGTCTAATTTCACAGATGCTGAACAAATTGTCCTCTAACCTAAAGAAGAATGTGTTCGGGCGGGTGGTATAATTTGTGCTACTGTGTCTGTGTGTGTTTGCTTCTGTGTGTATGTGCGTCTTTGAGTGTGTTTTCATCTCGGATTCAGACAATGAGAGAAAGTCAGGGAGGCGTGACGAGAGCACAAGATGCAAGGGGAATATCTATGTGATTGTGTACGTTCGTACATCTTGACACTTGATGTGTGTGCCCACACACACACATACACAGACACACACACTCAAGGGTGGGGGAGGTAGCCCATATAGTACATGAGTACATCTCTGCATCAGGCTGCAGTGCAGAACGGCTGACAAAGCCTTGCAAACATCTCTTCAGGATTCAAACAGTCACGTTTCGTCTTGATGCAAGTTGACGGTTTCACTTCTAAAGCGATTTAAAGTGAAATGACACTCTCACAGCCTCGCTTTCTGCTGCAGAGCCAATGAATAGCCAAACATGTCTTTTTATTCCCGTTTCAACATGGACATGCTATAAAGTTCACTGGAGGTTTGCGTATTTGTGTATAGGATCACTATCTTTCACACATTCTGTAGACCCAGAGACGTTTATCATATGTCACTCTTTCAAAGCCATTGATTCGAGGAGACATTCATACATTTCTATTATAATATTCATGGTTCTATTTAAATAAATCAGCATTTTGGTCTCCAGGAGAGATTATGAAAGCCCTACAGACCTATTAAGTGACATCAGGTTTCAGGTGAGAGTTTATTGCTTTTGCCAAACTCCTTTTTTCCATCTTAAAAGTGGAAAATCTATTTGGGTCCAATAAGAAAATATGACAGCTCAAGAGCCTACTTCAGTGACCACATTCAGGGCAGAGTTTAACCTTAATACAAACAACAGCTCCCAGATGGATATGTGGCTAGATGTGAGATGGTCCTCTGCGTGTGTGTGTGTGTGTTTCCTCTTTATAGTGTGTAGTTTTGGAAACACACTTACAATTCACACACATCAATCTTCTTCCCCATAAATGGACTGTTGTTTCAAAGAAAGGCCAGGAAGCATGAAGGAAGCGGATAGAGAGAGAGAGAGTGAAGAACAGAGACACAGTGACAGTCCAAGAGAGATCAAAGAGACGCTGTGAGTAGACACAAGAGAGAAGTGGATCTGATTGTGGTAGGAGATCGTGCCTGTTGGGTTTGAGCTCAATCACTGCTCCTATGTATCAAATGATTCTGGCGTGGTTTTCACAAGGAGGAAAACAGTTTAATTAATCAGATATTAACTGAGTGGACTGTATTCTGTTACAACACAATCGATTTAATTATAAATTAGGCTAATTTGATCACATGTTCACTTTTCTTCTCAATATAAGATGACAGAACACAGTGACAGGCTGATCTTTCCCAGCCCATTTCTATCTCACCCACACAATCCATCTGCAAAGAGCACACAGACAGCCCCTGAACATCTCAGTCAGATGACATTTATGGCATGACAGAACACTTAACACGTTCTCCACTGCTTGCATGTGTGCATATATGTGTGAGGACCCAGGCTATGTCGTTGTCTGGTTAAATGTGACATTTCCATGGTTCAGGCTTGTGAGGTCAAAGCCTCATTAAAGGTTATCCATTAATTACAAAACAACTTGGGGTCACATCAAGGTGACAATGCCCCCTCCTATGTTGTTTTCTTGACACACACACACACACACACACACACACACACTCCTAAAATGTAAGAGTAGTTTCTTCATTATGACCCCTTCACTGTCTTTTACTTTAATGTGAAGTAAAAGAGGAACTAAAAGGAAGCTCTTTAGCCCCTGTTAACCCATTTACATTACTGCATACATACATTCATCCAGAAAGCCCATTTACAGCAGCCTGACAAAGAGATAAAGCCAAACCGAAGATGGTCAATGCAGTATTATGCTACATTGTAAACTTGCGAATAGCGTTGCACTATCTGCTCAGAGAGATCAGCTGAACTACCAGCCCAGCTCTTAGACAGAGAATAGGAGGCCATTACCCATAACAAAGAAAGACAGAGGGAGTGGAGGATGAAGCTTTACCAGCTCATCTTCAACTAGTCAGAGAGCACCAAGATGGAGACAATCACAGGATGGATGGATAATCACAAATCAAAAACTGGACACTGTCAGGAGACATTTTGAATTAACCTCTACGTATCTGCTACAAGGTTGGTTGATGCTGTAGAACAAAATGAATGGGTTTTTTTTTCTGGTGGCATGTCAGGAGAATGCTGACTTAATGTCAAGTGAAACAATGACTGTGAACTAAGAAGGTAATTTATTATCTTCACTCAAACCTTAATGGTCCATGTGAGTAAATGTGTAGTAAATTATGATATTCAAATACAGTTTTTAAGGAGTTTTTAAGAGGCATGATGTACCTGTAAAATGTTGGTGGAATGGACACCACCTTCTATTTATTCAATGCAGTCCACACACATGGTTGTGCACTATGACATATTGTGACAGAAGGTGAAGATGAATACACTTACTTTCTGTCTCATGCATCCAGCATTCGTCAGCAGCCATGAAGCATCACTGACTCGACTGGCCTCAGGAAGTCTGAGTCTGAGCGCTAGCATAAACAGAAACAAGTGCACAGGCTACATTGAGGTTAAACAGGCAAAAATAAACAGAAAAAAACTGAAATGTCCGCTCATGTTGGTCTTCATATTTAAATGCAGTGCAGCCTGTTTTCTGGGAGCAACTGGCTCCATTCCCCCATGTTAACGTAATCATATTATCACACAGGAAAACTATTGTCATATGCCTCTGTCAAAAGAGTAATGGAAATGCTGGCAGGCTTTATATAAAAGGGAGCAGGGTCTTGCATAAGAGCAGAGCAGTGTAAAAAGCCCATATGCAGGACCTAATTTCACGCAATCAACAAAGCCACTTTGTGTCAAACCTTTGCTCTTTTTAAATCCTTCTTTAAAGGAGCTGCAGGCCTCTGAATCAAGACTTGGACAAGTCTCACAGAAGCTCACAATTTCATTTCACACTGAATGGAATTAGTCAGTGGACCAACCTTACAAAAAGGCTTTAAAAGATTTTAGTTCCGCTACGAAACACTCTGCATGTCGCAGCTGTGAAATGTGAATATAATGATGTGAGCATGCATGTGTCTCTATGACTATGTGTGCGTGCATCAGAGAGAAATATCTTAAGAAATAGATTTCATAAAAGGTCATAGTGAAAATGTCCTCTGACTTTAGAAAATTACCCAATAGAGCTCCACTGCAAGACCAGCCTTTATTATCAATATGTCCATTTCATCTGAAACCAAGCATTTGATTTTTGCCATCACTGCAGAGAGAGTGTGCCTGAACTCCAGGGACAGGCAAGACATAGACGAACAAGATGACTACCTCACCTTCGCCCCTCCTTCTACCTGTTTCTGTTTTTGTCTAATTTTTTCTTACATGTCTATTCATCGATTTCTAGAATAGTAAAAGATTCAGAACAAGCTCAGATACCTATAAAAACAAAACTTACTATGAAGCCTAATTATTCCTCCTTCCACAGCTCTGTGCTGTGTTTGAAGATGAGCTCTAAGCAGGAATCCACTCTTTTGACCCGCTTTGAAATTTTCAGATTGCCTTCTTTTGTTTTGGTTTAACATCTCTCTGATTCCATCGATCATCTTGACACGTGGAAAGGGGACACGTGGAAAGAGGACAGAGAAGCCTGGAGCCACAGAGAACCACAGAAGGAGAAAGGGGGAGTCAGTGTTTTCTGTTTGCTGCTGTGTGGGTCTGGCTGTGGTCCAGCAAGGCCTGAGGACCCAATGTTGCAGCTCTGATGAGAAGAGCTCTGCAGCCCCACTCTTCTCCCTGCTTCCACACCTCACTCTTTTAACCCATTCCTCCAGCACCCACAGTTTCTTCCCTAGCTTCTCTCTCAGTCGTCTATAGTTGTTAGCTTTCTCCACAGTCCTCACTCCCTGCCTGCACCCTGCCAATGTGATCCATGTGTTGTGCAATGGCAGAGACTTGCTGAGGCAGCAGAAAGAGGGAATATTTACAGATCAGTCAGATGGGGTTGAGCTTGTGCTGCAAACTCACAGCTCCTCGTCAATCACTGTTACAACTGCTGCACAGATATATAGGTGTTTTAGAGATAGTAAGCACATGCACACACACATACATGCACTCACTCATATGTTCATATAGAACAGAACTTTACAACATACAACCAAACATTTGAACATATGCACACAAGTGTGGGTAAGCTGCTGTTAATATACTACAACCAGTATTCAGACTATTACAGTCCAAATCCTTACTGTCTTTAGCTGTTTTTGATTGGTTTTGATTTACTTACTTTCAAGAATATAAAAATTAAAAAATTAAAAACATTTTCATGCAAACAGAATGCTTGTGAGTTGCATTGAGAATCAGTTTTATTTGTTTTTTTTTAAGTGACAATCGTAACAAAACTTTTGCCTGATACAGTCTAAACTCTGCTATTTATTTAGATTAAGAAATATTACTACACAAACACACCAAGGTAGAGAAGAAGAAAACTATCTGCATATGTCTAACTTGTCAATTTTGCTTTCATCAGCATGGTTCAAAGACTGAATTGACTGAATCTGCACTTTTCTAGCTGATACCAGTTCTCCAAGCTTCCTCGAGCATCCACTTTTTGCCCTCTTTCTTCCTGTTCTCCTGACTTTCTTGCATCCATTCCTAAACTTGTGGATATGTAATGGATAAATCAAGTCCAGTGGGAGCAGAGGCACAGGCAGTGCAGAAACACACACACTGCAACACACTGCAGTGTCTCTAAGCAAACAGACGATGCTGCCAAAGAGAGGTGTTGCTCCTGCAAACTCTGTCAGCCCAACAAGGTCACCATTTAAAACACAAGCTGTGTGTGAGCGTGTGAGTAAATTTGTGTATGCATAGGTGTGGGAGTGCATAAATAGCATAGGGGACCTTGACATCCACTTTCTGAGGTTTATACCCAGCTGGGGTATATCTCCTACACCCTGATCTCCACATTGCTGTGCCGACATCCTGCCAACACCCCGTCAATCATGCTGACCCAGCCCACCCTCTGGCTTTCACACACAGACACACACACATACAAGAGCGGCTCTTTGCTATTTTCTTCCGCCATCGTCCTTCCTTTTCTCACCTGCCGGTAAGGTCAACAAGACCCATAATGTCAGCAACGTGGCTGGCCTCATGGTAACTGTTTGCCTGGCGATGGTGTCATTTAAGGACAGTCACATTGTATCAGTGTGGATGTCCTGACCTATTCAAAACTTTATTTCATGCATGCATTACATTTAAGTTTATCGGCTCTAACTTATCTGATGTGACACTCACACTCTGAGGCTTAATGTCACGCTTTAATGCCTTTAAATAATACTTAACACTAATTGGAAATGACATGAGTTATCTGTCATTTTAATGGTTATCCTCCAAACAGCATGTGTAATTTATGTGTAGTATACCACCGGTGTCGTCAGTACCACTGTGTTGACTGGGATATTTCATCTTTCCCAACACAAAGACCAAATGAATTAAAGCCTGTAGCTCTACCTCACATGCCGATATACTTATATACTAAAGTGATATCTAGCACAAAATCTATTAAAAGAATTCTACCAGAACAAAGTGTTACCCCCATTAACCATCAAGATGTACATTTATTCCATGTGTTTTTTATAGCACTTGACACATAGGACTCTATCATCCACCTAGTGCAAAGCAGTACAAAGTACAACACAAGTGTCTTTTCTAGTTTCAGCCAGTGCATTGCACAATTGGTCAGTGGGTCAGGTGAGTGGACCAGTATTTCACTGCTATTTTAAGGGAGCATTATCAAGAGAGTAATATGCACCTACTTGGGCAGACGCACAGTGCAAAACTTTCAACTTTTCAGTCAATGACTGCATGAGGTCTTTGATACATGGATATCAGATGCATCGCAAAGTCCTCAATGTCACATTTGCTCAGGTGCTTGTGGTCCAATGGTTCATGCTTTTTCTTATCAGTATTTTCTGTCTTTATCAACACTCAACATTATTACTAATGTTTTTTTCATAGAAAAAAATAGATACAGAGAATACATCATTTCCTCCCTGACATATGTAATGCCACAGTTAAGTTGCAGAGGACAACATACTTCTCTACATGATTTTAACTAAAATTTAAAATTTTCTTCATTACGTGGGATGTTAAAGAGAAAAGAAATGCTCGAGTCTTGGTCATAGTCTTGTTTGTTGGACACAGAGTGTTTCACCCACCGGGCTGCGCACGGCACTATCAGCCGGACACCAGACATCAGAGCAGCCAACAGAAATTAATTGCACTGCTCTGCCTCATGCTATCCAGGGTTTCTTAACTTCCATCACAGTTTGTTTTGTCATTTTAAGAAACAGATCAGATGGTTCATCAAAATCAAAAAGTACATCAAAAGCTGAGATTTGGCAGTTTAATGGAATATGCATTTTTATTTCAAATGAAATGCAATGAAACCACACAGTGTCTGAACAACTAGAATTAATGTGTCATTGTTGTATTCTTCTGCCAACTATCTAAATATGATCAAAGTCAAAGACCTGTAGAAACTTTAATGTATGTATGTATATATTGTGCTGCGCTCCTACATTGAATTATGGACAGAAGAATTTTGGCAGAACATTACGTGAAGTTGATCTTTGACCATTTGGAATGTAATTTTTGATTTTATTTGATTGTAAAATTTCATCATTGAATTTTATCTTTACAGACATTAAAATTGGAGATAGAGTTTGTGTCACTTTGTGCATAAAAGGTCATAACTGTCATAGGTCATGTACCTTTGACCTCTGATGTAAATCTAATCAGTTCATCCTTGATTAAGTGAATCCTGCAATGCATGAGATATTGCGTTCAATGGCAGGAATGTTGGAAAAAAGGCCATGAACTGTAATTTCTTCCACATCCTTCTCAAGGATTTAAATATAGACCTCAGTGAATATGCAGTTATTTGCAGAAATCTTGGTAACAAACATGTTGCCTGAAACTACAACCACCTGATGCTTCTCTTCATCTATTACACATTTGCTTTATCTACACAGACAGTCATGAAATTGAGAATGATCATCTGCACATCTAAATCTAGTAATAGAGGTGATTAAAATTTTCAGCAGCTTGTTATGAATAGTCTGGTCATCGTGTGACTGTTGGTATGGATCTTTCCTTCCTTTTGGATTGACAACACAAATTGACAAAGCAGACACTAATTTATGGACTTGATTTCTCTTGCAGATACAATAATCAGAAGGAGGAGAGTCATGTCATCTCATGCTCCCTGCATGTTGCTCCATAAGTGTCTATTTGTCCATCTGTATGTGTTTCACACTAATTTTCAATGGTGGAGAAGAAGAGGGCCTCAAGTAAAAGTTGAACCAACTCTGAGCTAGACATTAATAATTGAGGAGGGCAGAAGGGGACAGAATAGCTCCTGCAATATTCATATGTCATATTGACTTGACTGCCAGCCACTCGCCCATGCACCCAGTACTTATGAAGTCTCACAGATGACTGAGGATGCAATGTTATGTCCTCCCCCAGCCTCCTTCTCCTCCAACATCTCCCTCCTTTGCTCTGTACATTTTCTCATTTGTGCCTCTTCTTCCCTTTCTCCACTCCCTCCCTGCTCTGCCATCTCTTGTATCCTTTTTCCTCTCATTCCTACTGCCACTTCTTCAGACCCTTCTCATCTTATCATCTTCAGTCATCTCTCAGAGGAGCAAGGCATGCCCCTGGGCCAAATTTGATTACAGACCAAATTAAAGAGATGCTCCCTCAACAGACCAAAGAAACACAAGCATGCACCAAACACACAATGAAGGCTACAATTTTTCTCTCATATTCAAACCCTACCATCCCACTAACCACCTATTAATATAATGGCAGACGAATATCTACACTTTGCAACCTCAGAAGAAACTGACACAAACTATGGTTGTGTCATCAAGTTGAACCCTTTCCCAGAGTTACATCACTGTCAGAGCTTTCTCACGTGTTATTAACTCAAGACCTGCCCTTTCTGCTCCTCCATTTCTCCAGGCTGCAGATACAGTCTGTAATTAGCCACGGTAATGGTAACATGGCTGTGAATAAGTAGCCAGCCACCAAATCTGGGCCGACAACGATGATTTAGAATGTAAAGTCGGGAGAACCATTGTTAGTACCAGCCGTCTGCATTTTAGCATCAACCATAAAATATCAAATCCTCAGAAAGAGTTGGAGTGTTGTGTTGAGGTCAACCAATTATGGAACGCTGCAGGCTACACTGGCTGTCTTTCAACGTGATTAGATCTGAACTCACCAGAGGACATCCGGTCCACTTGTTCTCTTGTAAAGAGCTGAGATTAAAAAGCTCTGAATTAAATAAAAAAAATATATATATATAATATATGTTGTAACCACAATGTCTGATGCTTTTAGCAGGAGTAAAGAAAGAGAGCTGGACAAAGGAGGAAGAGGGATTTGATGTGAAGACAGTCCCCCGCATCTTCCAAAACAGCCTCAAGCTGAGAGCAAGAATAGAGAGCATGGAGATGTAAAAGATCACTGCTACTGCTGTTAAAATTACAACATCAATTCTGGTGATTTGCATGTTTTTGACTTGAAGGTCTTTAATAAGCACAACATTTGTCATGAACCAAGGGCCAATAAAACCCATAACATTAGATTTTTTAAAGAAGAAAGATTTGTTTTTGTAAGAGAGTCATTATGCATGAAAAACTGGCAAGATAGATGCCAATAGTTGTTCCAATACTAGTATTGGAAATGTCTCTGATACAGACAGGATCAGGTGTCAACAAACAGAAGATTCTGTGCACCGATCCAATACCATGTAATTTTTAATTGCTGACATCCTACTAACAGTTAATGTTGATGCTAACCTTACATTATCTACCAGAAATAAATTCTTCTTCACTGCTCTAAAACTGTAACCAGCACAGCAGTTGCTGGCAACTACTGTTAGAGACTCGAAAAATTGATAACCTGTAAATATTTGATAATTGAAAATGTCATTTGGTGATACTTTACTCCAGCAAGTCCCACATGCAAGTACAGTTGTAAGGCTGTAATTTCAAGGGGAGGCTCTTTTCAACAACAGCAATGTTATAAAGTATCAGAAGACACGTCACACAAAAGAGGACAATGAGTTCACCAAAGCTAAGAGGAAGAAACAGGAGGAGCCGCAGCAACAAATTCTAGAAGATATATTCCAGGGACAGGATCAATTTTAGAAGACACTAAACCACTTTTTTAGTTTTTTAAGAGTTATTTATTGCTATATTTAAAAATCTAAATATCTTATTTTACTAAATTGAGGCTGTTGTTTTTTTCCAAGGAATTGTTATTCATGCTTAGATTTGTTTATGATTAACAGTCAAATAATAATAATAATAATATTACTATGGCATAAATTTTTGTGTTTGTGTTTTACAAAGGCTTTAACCTGAGCCAAGCAACAATAGCAATCACATCACATCCATATAGGGTCAGTGATATACAGCCATTTTTTTTAATTATCAGTACTGGATTGGTGCTCAGTATCGATTGATTCACAAGTTCAGGTATCAGGATATGTATGGGGAAGGGGAAAATGGTATTGGAACATCTCTACTCCTGGGGCACTATCACATAACCTACATATTAATGCATATATGGAGGGAGCTGCCTCAATTGTGTGCGCATGTGTGTTATGGAAGGTGGCAGGGAGTGGAGATGGGTTGTGGGTGTTGCAGTATGTCACCTTTGCTCTCCCTGGGGATAAAATAATAATAATTTCCAACCAAGTTGAATAGATGCGTCCTCAGGGCTCAGACAATACATGGAAACAAACAATTCACACACATAGCAACTTGAAAGAGTCATAAACCACCAGCCGCCTACACTGTCCTCACTGAGCCAGGCCTGTTACGTTACTCTGCACCAACACTAAGTTAATCACACACACACACACTATCAATTTGTGGAGCACAGGCACAGCACAGTAATAAATATGTAAATTAACCCACAGTTTCCACCCATGTGCATGCATGTGTGTGCTGGAGAAAACAAATGGTACCCACAAGGAGAGTAGGTGTAAGCTTTTATGTCATCCTGTGTTGAGATGACACGTACTACAAAGCACAAGTTTACACTAATTACACACACACACACACACACACACACACACACACACAAAAAGTGACCTATCCATGACAGCAACTGTGTACAGATGGATCAACAAATACAAATGGATCTATTGTAAAACAGTGCACCCCCTTCCTCCATGGCTGTAACAGCAGGTAGGGAGAGGGGGTGTCTGTCATTGTCCTGTAAGGGGATATCGGAGCTGATGCTGGCGACTTATCCAAACTCTTCATAATCCAGTGTGTGTGTGCGTGTGTGTGTGTGTGTAGCCGACCAGGCCTGGTGTTGTTGATAAGAGCTGAGGGCTTAGTCCTCAGTCGCAGGGACACACTCAGAGCATTAATGGACCCACAGCACAGAAGAGAGCCTCTGCCAAAAAGGTCTTTATCAGCCACTAGGGGCCTGCCTGTGTGTGTGTGTGTGTGTGTGTGTGTGTGTGTGTGTGTGTGTGTGTTTAACAGCGAGTGAGTCAAAGGGGGAGAGTCACTATGTTCATTCATATGTTTTTAACAGTATTTTTGCACACACCATTGCTATTGGTAGTGGATATAGCCTGAGGATGATGCTGGAGGTTGAGATGTAACACAAAGCAGTTCTGTCTGGAAGGCCACATCCATCACAAAGCTTTACTCATTCTCTGAAAGTGTGTGTGCAATATCAGAGTATCAGAAGTTAGTTAATTGAGTGAAAGGGTAATTTTGTTATTGAAGCTACAAAAGCCAAGCAAGAAGATTGTCAACATTGGACAGTGGAGGTGGATGAATGTCATAAACAAAATGGAGACATGGACAGACTGAGGAGGAGGAATGAGAAGGGGTGGCAAAGTTTGCACAGCGGAAATGTCTGCAGCAGACTGTTGCACATAGCAAAAGGAGGACAAAACTCTAGTTCTTATGTTCACACACAGTACAAGTACCAAGTGACACACACTTCAAAGTGTACACTTTGAAGACAACAGACAGAACAATGCAAAAAAAAAATAAAAAAAGAAAGAAAACAGTTGTCAACTCCAACTTTTTGATAAATGGTTTTTCTTCCACTCTCACTGTGATTTGTCATGTTTCAGTAACCAGGAGGCATTGCTTTCATCTGCAAAATGTACAAAGCAGAAAGAGGAAGGATGGTGGCATTAGGTGGTGTGATGTATGGCATCTTGAGCACCCGAATTTTACTTATCATTTACTTTTGAATTAATAAACAGAATCAACAAATCAATCACACAAGCAGCCAGTCAATCATCCAAAAGAGAGAGAGATGAAGGACCAGGGGGAGTGTAACTAGAGAGTAGTTTTGAAGTGTTTCAGGTTTGGGACTGCACATTAAGAATTGATGTGATCTAAGTGATGCTAGTTTGAGATTACAGCAGGGGAGGGGTTCACTCAGCTGTAGAGTGATACTGGTGCTTGGAGGGCAAACAGGCATTTCTCAGATATGACACACAGACACACATAATGAGGTGGAAGTAGAATTGTGGAGAGGTAGACAAAATATTGTTTAGTAAACCTTTTCCTTTAAAATAACAAAAATCACCTGGAAACATTGCTAGCAATATAAAATCATTATTAAATCATTAAATAGGATTTTCTTTTTGGTTTGTGTATCTGAAATTTGGACACATTACATTGTCATACAACTTACGTTCATTATTTATCATTGCAGCAATGATTGTGTATGTTAATATCTTACTTCTCTCCATTAGGTGTTTACATTATTTTGTTCTCCCCTAATTACAAAAAGAAAAAACAATACTGAGACACCAACAAAAACATATCCAGTACAAAAGTGGTGTTTTTGTACAGCTGATTCAATGATACAATTGATTATAACAGCATGGGTGGCTCCAATGGAGGAGACCTGCTCTTATATTAAACATAAGAACAGTAAGGAGGTCCCTTCCCAAGGACTATACCATACTCACATAACATGTCTGGTTCCTTTAACAACATTAGTCTGCTTCCAAAGCCCTGGAGTAATATGAGGGTTGGTGTAGCCACAACAGTTTTCTTTTTTTTTTTCCTTTTTCTTTAAATAATATAAGAGCTAACAAAATTCAATTTATACGTTAATAAATGTAACATTTACCTAAAATAGTCTTACTTTTATATAAATAAATTTCATCTTATAAGGTAAATATTTAAATTGACACTCTATCTCTCATGCACACACACACACACACACACACACACACACGCACCATAAACTGATGGAAGCTATATTTAATGCGTTTGTACAGGCAAAAATATGACACTTTCCATCACAGCAGCAGCATCTGACATGATGGAAAAGAATCCTGCTCTCGCTTTGTTTGACTTTGAGTCTTTTATACTTTAAGATTTTAGGTTTTTTGTTCCAACAATGACACCATTAGTTCCACAAAGCACGTTGATTGATTAATTGAATTGACCAAACAGACTTGTGTTCTCATAAACAAACTAATCGTAGAACTTTCCAGTGTCAGATTTTCAACACTTTTCATTTAAATGAAATGTTTCACCTTTGCCTCTTTGGCCTGTGTTTCTAGACTTATTAACCCCTTTGATATGACACTGCATTGTACATTTTGTTTGTTTTCTTATTATAAGTATGCTATGCTACTTGACCTAAGGTGATTCTTTTTAACCATTGGTTGCCTGTAAGTGTTGTATACTTAGGAGGGCAACCACCCATGTCTGCTTGTAAATTTAAAATAAGCAGAGCTGTGATTCTATATTGTGTTGTGGGATGTCACAAATTGGTTTGTTACAACTGCATTGTTTGTATATTCTTTTATTTACCCACCAACAAGCAAATTCACACCCTACTACACAAAATCACCTGCATTTGGGAGGCGGCGGGTGCTAATTGCCAAACCTGAGTAATAGCAATCATTACTGCACCCAAGCAACGTGAGCATACACTCTCACTGACACATTCTCTCTCACTCACTCACTCACTCTCTCTCACACACACACACACTGTCCAGCAGGTTATTAGAGCAGCAGTGTAGCTTATTACCCTGCCTCAGCACCACTCAATTATTCAGCCTGAGTCCACCGGGAAAAGAGAAGCAGCTCAGTGTGCTACTTACAACATGCCTAAGTAGGCCAAAGAGACTGAAACTAAAGTATGGCACACAGACTCACCACAGCATCACCAAGCAGACCTAGGAAACTGGAAACTCCAAACACACAGTCAACAAATTTTGGGACACGCTTTAGCAAAGTCTGCGTGTAATTGTTGAGTCACTTTTGATGAATGGGTACAGTCACTGGAGGTCAAACATCACTGACAATTAATTTTCAACACTGCCCAACTCTAACTTAATCTGACTTATTAAATTTTCAGTGTGGCTGTCATCAGTTCTTAGAGCAATACAAATTTTTTTCTTCATCAATTTCAAATATGCTCTTTCTGAGAAAACAAACGGATCTCCTCAAAAACATTCCTGTGGAACCTAATTAATGCAAATAGAGTACACTCCTGGTCATAGATAGACTGTCTATGTACACACAAACCACAGAAACAAACTCTTGCTTGACCCCCAGTTGATTATTAAATATTTTTACATTCTTGTTGAGAAACAGAGAGGAGGCAAAGGGGCTGAGAGTAAGGAGAGGAGAGGAGAGCATGATCTATTTTAGAATGAGATTAAGCAGAGCTGTGTTGAAGTAGAAGCCCTGACCGACCAAGCCATGATCTGGGGACTTATTAAAGACTCTTATTAAAAGTTAAGGAAGGCCCTAAGAACCTTACAGTAAGAGTGGGGGGTGATGTGTGTAGTGGAGAGAGGATCGAGTTTAAGCTCTCTCTTTCCTTCCTTCCTTCTATTCTTTCTTTCCTTCTTGTCTGTTTTCTCACACACATACACACATACGATGACAAGCTCCCTCCCCACTCTTCTACACTCTCCAACCAGGTCAGCTAAATAAAGTCCTCAGTTTTAGGCTAATTTCTGACAGCAAGAAGACTTCATAGAAACACAAGATAAAACATGTGCATTCATATGCAAAACTGCATGCACTTAGTCATCAAGCATCAAGTACTAGTTATAGATTTCAAAGCAAATCCTTTTTCCTGTGTTGCCAGGCAGTGTGCAGCCAAGTCACCAAGTATAACAAAGGCAAGTGCAGGTTCAGTGCAGTCCTGTGTAACTGCAGCGTATCCCATAGAGAGTAGAGGGAGTGCTGTACTACCTGCTTATTGATCAGTTAAAAGATAAGACTTGCTAGAGCTAAATATCTGACGCCAGGGGGTGGGGGGGGATCGAAGACCACAATCTATATGTGTGTGTGAGAGAGAGAGAGAGATCGAGAGAGATGATATTAAACAATGACAAAAAAGGATAGTATTTCCCTGGACATTTTGCTTTAGTTTCTACCCATATACTACCCATCATCAGCGCTTTGTCCTTAAAAACCAGAACAGGCAGAAGCGTAATGGAAACCATGGCAACGAGACAGGAAACAGACAGCACTGATTAAGATGAATGAGAATGGATGGATGTATAGATACATCAGATTTTCCAAGAGGACGACTGATGCAGAGGTGAACAGAGAAGATATGTGGGAGAACAAAATAAGATTCCCCACAATAATTTTCAACCCCCTTCCCCCTCACATGCATGTTTGTATAAGACACACAGACATAGTCATTCACAGCACACAGGAACTGGCAAATATGTAGGACATAGAGGCAATATGTATACCAGTACTTTGGTTTCAAAAAGGCACTGTCAGTTTTTCTTTACAATTTCCAAGTCTCAGCTATCAAAGTTACTCATTAAACATTTACAGCCCACAGAATCCAGATTTACTGAAACCAATGGAAATCCTGTGGTTATACTAAGATTTTGGCATTAAGTCTGTTTTGTGAACCTCAGCTAACTGTATGTAATGGCTGGCATTAAGATTTCCTCAGATGTTATGCTAGTTTTCCCCCAGAAATAAGCTGGAATTATAATGTCAAAATTTAAAACAAACGTCACACAAACAAACGTATAAGGATTAATGTGAAATTATTCTAATTTATTCCAGGCTTAATCCCTCATAATATCCCTGGTAAGTAGCTGTAAGCAGGCAGATGCACATACACTCAGCCTTCCATATACACACTAATACAGTAATACCTAGTGTATAGTCACCACTAGAAGGGAATAATCATTTCTTTCTTATTCAGAAGGATGAAAGAAGACAAAGAAAAGTGACCTAGTAAAGCAACAATGTATTTATAGTAAAGAAATAAATGAACACACTTGTGTCATATGTTTTATCTTAAGTTTTAACTTGTACCACTTTCAGCCTAGTAAACCATCATCTGTAGCTGTTTTAGGGACAAACCCTGACTGTATTGAAACCATATTTTTCCAGCCTGTCATTATGTTTATTTGACTCTCTTTTGGAGCCAGCCCTAAGTGGCCTTTTGAGGAACCTGAGGAACTGAAGTTTTTGGAATCCTTGGAAATTGCCACTTGGTAATAACTTTAATTTGTTAAAACCAAAAGTCAAGTTTGTGTTCTTCAGCCTAATAAAGAATAACTCATGCATTAGCCTAATTTTATGATGAATTTTAACTTGCAAGATGTTGTGTTCAAAATGGACAGATTAGTCACATAATTGTTTTTTTATGGTTACGAGAAGCACATTTAGCATTTTAATGAATCATATTTTTCCTACCAACTATTGCTCTCATATTAGTTGGAAGACCTAACATGTTACACCTACATAGGTGTTTTCACTTATGTACCTGATTAAACCTGATTGGTGTGGGTGTTCACAGACCATCCTGCTGGATTGATATATCCTTCCATCTCCTGTTAGACTGGGCTAATTTACATCTTTATCATTATATTCATCACTATCATATATCATTAACATTTTCACATCACAATTGCTGTAAATTATGGACAAGTCTTTATATACATGTACATTTTTATGATTATCTATGAACTCCTGTATCTGTCACAGTACATTGAGTTACAAGACTTTAGTAATTCCATGATACCCAGCATAGCTTCACTCAAAAAATTTGAAATGAAATCTGATTGGAATAATTTAGTTTACAACCAATATAGAAGTTTAATCTTAACCTTTAATCCATGAACAAAATGATTTATCTTTCCCTCAGTGGCAATAAAGACAAAGCCAGAGCCTCAATCTGACTCCTATCTTAGTCATAACATATTTACACAGGATACCTGAACCATGCAACACACTACCAAATTCATCCTGTTCATGTGACACAAGTGCAGCCCACGGTCCAGCCTTTTTAGGAAATGCTTAATGCATGTGTTGATGAAATGCTGACATATCAGAACTGATCTATCTCTGTTTCTGACCTTGTCTCACAAGCCAGCTACATTGTGTTCAGATCAGTCATATCACAATGACATATACAAGTAAAAATGATACCATAGAAAGGATAATGTAAGTCTGACTATCACAACTAGAATATATAGGGACAGTGGTGAATACATCTATTCTGTGACCATATACTTGTTGATTAACAAATGTGTATATCAGCAGCACTTGTACAGTACTTTAGATCTAAATGCCTAATCTGGTCCATCACAGTTTGATGAATTTCTCTGACATTGACTGACAGTGTTTTGGCCTGAATTCTTCCCTTCTGTGTGGATCATAGACGAGGTAAGAGGAAATATATGATGCATTGGTGCACTGATGGACACAGGGATTAGGAAATTTAAAAAAGTCTCTGATGTTACCATGTTCTAACTCATGGGTGACCACCCTGAGGTTCTGAAAGTGTTATAAACTATTTGTAAAATGATAAGTTTTTATCACTAAGTGATAAGGCAAGGCAAGGCAAGGCAATTTTATTTGTATAGCCCATTTTTACAAACAGTTTGTCTCAAAGGGCTTTACATAGCATCATAACAACATCCTCTGCCCTTAGACCTCACATCGACTGAGGAAAAACTCAAAACAAAAACCCTTTTCATAAGAGGCAAATGTAGAATTCTAATCACACAACATTGATTTGGGGTAAAATGTTCAATTCCAATTTTGATATAATTTAATTGTCATCAACATGCTTGTAATGGCACCTTGAGTAAACTACAACAGCACATGTTGTTAATTTTACCCATAAATAGAACATGTTCATATCTTAATATGCTTACCCTTGAGTTGTAACTTGATATGTGAGCTCAAAGACTAAAATCACAAGTGTCTACTATTTTATCTCATCTCATTTCCACATCCTCCAGTTCCATTCTACTTCTGTAATCTTCCTTGACTTGCTCCCTTCATTACACTGCGCTCTCTCCTCATTGAGAGACCAGGAAGAAAGCTGGTTATTCAGATTCAGATCAACATTGACAAAGGAGCAGATGTAAAAACAGGGAGGGGATAAAGAGAGCTGCAAAGTTTGCACCTGACGTTAGTATTAATGGGATTCCACTGCAAGAGTTGGGATCGATGCAGTCAGATGAGAGACTGTGTTAACATCCTAATCTCTAATAGCATCAGAGCAGCCAGACTATAAGAAAAAAACTCCACCAGTTCAACCATGGACTCACACACAAGCACAGATCAAGGTGATAAAGCAAACAGAGAGGACATGAGAAGCCATTAGAGGAAGACCTCCATTGTGTGTTGAAAGAGAACATTTAGATAGCCTCGATGACCCCATGCCAGTCTGTTCAGTCTGTGGTTCATACAACAGCAGCTTAGCTCCCAGGAAATCCACAGACCAAAACAATGACAAAAAATAATAGATGACTTGGTACTGTGGAGTGAAATACAAAAATTGCTGTTCAACATCTGTGGTATACACGAATAACTGCTTAATTCCTGTTAAATTGGCATTTGTGAACTGTTCTTACTATAATTTGTTATTCTCATGGGAGACTAACTATGACCCCGTCCTCATTACAGGTCTGGGGGAAAAGGAGTGATTTAGTGGATCCTGTGGTGTAGCATTTGTTTCTTAAGCTCAGAGATTAAAAGTATAATATGTGTCTCACAGCTAGACTGATGTAAATATACAAATATCTATATTTCTTATGAAGACTCCACATGATCAGACACACTTTATATTCTGTCTGATATAAATACAGCAAGTGTACTTGGCATTTTAAAATTGCTACTAATATTGCTGAGGTGACTCTATGCCCAACACTCTCCACTGTCCCCTGGCATCTTTGAAAAGCTTTCTGCTAATCAAAGTTACACAAAAGCAACAAAGAATGAGTAATCTTTATTTTTCCATGGGCCCGGTTGCTTTAAAACATTCTAAATCTAATTCTGACTCATTAGTAAGCCTCTGGAGTACTTCTGTCTCATACTGCAGACACAACCTCTGAGACTTGCCTGTGTGCGTGTGTGAGACAGCATCTTTAATTACCCAGGTAACACAGCCAGATGCTCCATCACTCTCGCAATGGCAGTGATTAAAAGCAGTAAAATATTCATTTCAATCAGACACCCACATGCCACATGTATAATTAATGCACAGTGGAAGGACACAGCAACTTTTACCACAACCACACACACATACACATGTCTCCATCACCATACTCCCTCTACTCACTGCAGCCAGCTGCTGCGTGTGTGCTGAGGCGAATCCAAGATATGGAACTGCGGATGAGCCACTTCAAGAAGCACTCCACAGGGAGGTCAGAGGGTAGCCAGACTGAATTCTGGGACATCATTCAGCCACCTACACAGCAGATGTGTTGGGTTGCTCTCTCACTGCCCTGACTCTCTCTGGGAGTGTTTTTGTTGGAGAAACAACATCTTGAGTTTGCCATCTACTGTGTACTGTATCTTGTTCTCTCTCTCTCTCTCTCTGTCGTGGGTGTGCTGCCTTTACCGCTGCTTCTTATACTTTTCAACACTGCTCTTCTTGTCAATACCTTGAAATACCTGTGAGCAGTTTGTCTGAGAGTTCAGAAGCAGTTGATGGCTCTAGTGGGTGGAAGGATACACAAACACAAAACAGTCTGACACTAAAGGTGAATTTACAGACATAAAGTAGATATCTGATTTCTAACTCATTTCATAGAACAGATCTTTTCTGCCCAAGGGTATGGGTGTGAACAGAGAAACCACACAGAAAGACTTTTCCACCTTCCAACATTTGTGCTGAAATGTTAAAAATCAAATATCCTATTTTATTTAAATGTAAATCACACCAAAAGAATGCTCTCTTTCAGGCACTTGAAATGAAATCTTTTATTTTCTCTTGTCAATCCCCATGGTTCCACTTTGTCTGTTTTCTATTTCTGTCCTTTCAATCCATCTGACTGCTCTCTTTGTTTTCCTTGATTAAGCCCTCTGTTGCAGTATTGTTTAGACTCCAACAGTAGGCTACAATTACTCAGCGCAGTGTGTGTGTGTATTGTATCACGCTCATTACAATTACCTCTGGGTGTGAGTGTGTCATCTGTTGCCTGCTCATGTTCCAATTTCTCTCTGAGTGGTGAGGGAGCTGCATCCAGATGCTTCAGTGTGCACACAACAGTGTGGCCAAGAAATGGGAGGTCTCCCTTCAAATGAATAGAGTTGTGCACCCAGAAAAAAGGCCAAATCGGAATCACCAGAAAAAGACAAGACAGCAAAACAAAGGCTAAACCCCCTTTCTTATGCAGCAGAAAGTAACAGGGTCCCTGCTCAAAAGGAGAACTTGGTTGTTTCTGTATTTCTCTTTAATACAAAGATAACCCAAATTCAACTTGTATTTAACAAGCAAAAATTTGTAGCGGTTGGAGGACATTACAAAAGCACAGCAGTGAGTCTGACTGATGGGAATTTTTAGTAGCTTTCATTTTACTATGGCTGGCTGGGTGTAATCTTGTCTATGAGATTTCCAGACTTTACATCTGTCTGATCAGCTGTGAGAGGAATGCCAGGAATTTCCCCAGGAGCCTGGCATCAATGAGTAACTGCTATATCTGCTGCTGCTACCACACACACACTCTCACACACTAGTATACATCTTTCACCCACTGTCTTAATAATGTTTTGATGTTCTTATGTCACACTGAATGACTGGCACTCTGTACCTAATGTGTTGTATTCCAATAAGCCATATTTCTCTTGCTGAAAAATGTACATTTGTCATCCATTTGAATTTTAGTGGAACTTGCAATGGAAAACAAAAACTAAAATTATAATTTTTTTTCTTTCTAAGTTTTTATTTTTTGGCCAGCAACTTGCCAACAGAGCACATTTCTGCTGAGATGTTGATATGCAAAAAACAATATTACCATAGCTTTTCATTGCACTGTTGCACAAAACCAATCACTGGCCACTTACTCTAATGTAGCAGGCACAGACTCTAATATAGACCTACCCTGTTAACAGAAAGCACAACACAAAGCTTCCACACCAGCTATAAGGCTCTTGACTGATGTTTTACAAGCTGATACAGTTTCCATGTCTAAAATTCACAACACATAATTTATCCCAAATAAAAACACAGCAGTACCTTTTTGATTTGACAATTTTACCAGATGTTTGTTTCAGCACAGACAGACACACACACACACACATACACACACACAGAAGATTACAAAGATGTGAACTATAACTGCCCTCCCCCTCCTCATTGTGTGGCTGCTCCTGCAAGCTGATGCTGTAAATAAGAATGTTTTCTCAGTCAACTTGCCCTGTTAAATAAGATTTTACAAAATCCCATGAAAGATTTCTGAAAAAGCTTGACAGTGGATATTGGCATTCCTGTGCAGAAGGCTGTGTTTTAAAACCTGTAAACAACCCAGCATAAATTTACACCATTATGTCCCTCAGGCTAGAAAATGCATAAAGTGCTGTGTGTGTGGCATGAGAAAGTAGTAGTCATAATGCGAATGTAGATGCCTGCCACGGACACACCCTCCAACATGCACACCCAAAGTGCTTACTCTCATCTGCTGCTGCATGTCGATGAATAATGCACATATTAATCTTGCAATGTATGGAAGCTTTACTAATTAATTCAGCATTTCCCTGTTCAAGGTTATCTAATTAATGTGGCATCTTTGTAGTCACTTGGCATTGATAACGTTCTCTGAAGTTCAGTCATCAGGGTGAGAGAAAAAGTTCAGGAAGGATGTTGAATTCTTGTTTCTTTTTTCTATTTATTTTTGCTGACATTTTTAACCAGATTTTTTTCTCCAAATTTAGAATGACCCCAGTCACACCAACAACCAGATCCATCATCCGTTTTGCTGTCAACCCGAACAGCCAGGAGGAGCTCGAGAGCAGCATCAAGAATCTCTGCAAGGTGAGTGGGACCTTGACCCCTTAACAACCCGTGCACCAATTTCAGAGCCTCTGAAATTTAAAGGGTTTAATGTCTTTCAGCAATACTTAACAGTCCAGTCCATTCAGTGAAAAGCTATATAAGTCAGTGAGTATTTAACACCTCTGTCAGCAGGTGATCTGCACCCCATCCCGTGGTTGGTCATCCTCAGTAGGAGCGGAGACAGGGGCTGCATCTGAAGCTACAACTGGGATATCACTTTGCTGATCCAAATTTGGAGAAGGAGAAAGTGCTGTTTGGGCAAGCAGAGCTGCAGTGGGGAGAGAAGCAGGGCTATAGGGCAGCTGGAGCTTGCTTGCCCCCTGTGGCCCTCCTCTTCCCTGGTCCTTGGCATTTTCCAGCAACACCTGCACACTCTTGGAGAAGACAACACGAGGGTCAGTGGTAGGTAGAGCAGGGCAGATGCAACTTTCCCTCAACTCCAGAGCCTGGACAGAATTAGAATAAAGAATAGACACAGGTAGTTTTACTATATTATAGTAGGGAATATAAGGAAATAAGGAAAACTACATTTCAAATTCAAAATAAAATATAAAACCTTTAAAAATCCTTACAGACATGAAAAAAAGAACCCATACTCATAGTTAAATACTGTATCTTTATTGACCTACAACTGCAGACAAGAAACTTATGATGATAAATGTGTTTATTAGTTTAGTTGTGAGCCAGTATAGCAGAAAAATAAATATTTTGTTCTTTTTACTTTGTGATATGTAGATAAGATGTTTCATCAAAACGTAGCTGTGAAGTGAAATGGAAGTAACTATGACAGACAGGAGAATGTGACAACCAAAATGAGACACCATAGAGAAAATCATGAGGACTACAAGTGAGCAGGGCTGCTAGTGGCTCTACTTAGGCACACTGATGCATTCAACTAAATACTAACATAATTTAGTGTTAACATGCTAATGTTGGCACACAAACTACATCTATGAATCATGGGGATGCCCTTAATTCTGCAGATACTGCATCACAATAGTGGACTACTACTAGTATGGCTAAAAATGTTCCTAAAATTATTATGGAATGCAGCATCTCTAAAAAAAATCATACACAGATTGCATAAGCTGAGTTGGTAGGAATAAACCACAAGCAACACTCCCAACACATTCCCTGTCTCACACACACCCAACTCATTAATGTCACACTTAGAAACACCTCCAAGACTCCGAGTACATACATGCACTTGCTTTCCCACTAAGCAGGGCCTCCGTTTCATGCTACCAGTGGACTTAATGCAGTTTGCTTAAGGATGATGAGTGCACTAATGGAGGCGGCGTGCCCTCACAAGAGTTGGGTTAACTAGCTTGATGCTGTCACCCTTTGCAAGGTTAAAAACATCACATTATGCATCACTTCCTCCCGACTGAGCTCAGATGTTAAGTGGCTCATATGTGCTGCTATGCAGGATCAAACGAACTGTGGGTGAGTAGAATGTTGCAGATGCGAAAAGAGTTTTTATAACACAAACACAATGTAGGCCCATCCCCTAAATAACAGTCTTCATCACTTCGCCGCCTGTGGCTATAGCCTGGCCTCACCAACAACTACTGCTAGAGGTGAATCTACCACACAGGGATATGATATGATGTATGGGCACACACACACACTCACACAAAGAAGATGCACACACTCAACGACACAGGCACCTGATGGACAATTAGTGGTTTACCCATCTGTTCGTCTCTCATGCTTGGAGCATCTGACAGTGTACCAACAGTCCAACTCACACTCAAGGTTAAATCTGCTGCTGACTGATAGATAGTTAAGCTCTCTCTCTGGCTCAGACACAAATACACACACACACATAAGACATAATGATTACTGTTGCTGACGGTTACCATAGGAGCTGCTGCTGCTGTCTTAACCGCTTGTTGATTTCCTTCTAGCTTTAAGGTACCACTGACTGTCTCACACAGTGCCAGCTCAGTGTGTGAGCAGTAAATGTGGGGCTGTTTCCTATCAGGTTCTCAACTAAAAGCCTGCAAGAAATGTAGTTAAGCAGATATCCAGGCCCCGTTGTGGCAACGTGTTTTTCCTGTCTTTTTAAATCCCTACATCTTTTCCTCTCCTCTCGAAGTCTCTCCTTCCTCTCTGCCCTCCTAGCCACATGTCTGCAGGTGGATGTACATCTCTCCAGATGCTTCATTAGTTCTATTAAGACTCCTCCGACAGTTCTTACAGTTGCAATGTTTCTCTTAACAGGCAGGTGTAGGGCTCTCTCCTTACACAGGGATCAAAGTCTTCTACTTAAAACAAACACCTGAATCAAAGCAGTAGTAATGTGCTTATTTTAATAATTGAGGTGAAGAATAAACTCAAAAGCTACTTTTAACCCATGCTGCTATTTCAGCATATCAGCACTGTGTGCGTCGGTACCTGTGGTATGAGGTAGTCCAGCTGAGTGACTCTGTTCCTGTGGGATGGGTGTGTGGACAGCCACTCAGGCAAGGTGGGCTCTCCTGTCAGCCGGTCTCTGAGCTCCATTTGCTGCCAGAAAACAGGGCCTGCTCGCACATCTGCACATGCCTAGGAAGGACACATACACCCCATGGAATCAGAAACACAAACACAATTTGGCATCCCACTATATAGTATTATAGTGTGATGAAAACCTTCACTAACCTGTGTGTCTGTGTGTGTGTGGTTTTGTTTGCCAACAGTGCCCCCTAGTGCTTAGCAGACAGATTACAGATCTTGAGAGCAACAGTGATTTGAGTGCAATTGAGATTACTCTATCGGGGGCAAAAAGGTTTTACATTTTAATGCCTAGTATGGATAAAAATCCAAAAATGCTGCATCCTCCATCTCTCATAATGCAAGTCAGTAGCATCTAGATACCGACTTTATTCTTTTTTTTTTTACTTTGGTAGGTATAGTTAGGAACTAGTATTGTCTTTCAATTGCATGTTTTGGGGTTGTCTTTCTTTTGTGTTTTCAGGCTTTTAAAAAAAATAAATAAATCTATATTTTTACTGTGTCTGTTTTTCAAAGTTTATCTTTTACCTCTTCAACCTGCGCCTCATTGTTGTATCTAGTACAATAAATGTATTGTACAATGTCCTTGTTAAATATAGAATGCATTTCATTTAAAAAATTAATACAGATTTCGAAAAGCTCCTTCGGAACCACAGAGGAGATGATACCTTTCACAGGCTGAGTGATGCTTTGGCAGTGATGACACATAAACTGAACTTCACATATAAAATCTGTTGAGTGCCCTTTTAAGAAATTAGACACTGAAGAAGCTTGTACCTTAGCAGCCAATTGCAGTCCAACTTTGTCTGCCTCAGCCTCAAGTTTGCGGCTGTAAGGACGGCTGAACATCAACTGAGAAAGAGAGAGACAGTGTGCGTGGAGATTGAAAAACTTTGATATTCATACACATCATCTGTCATTACAATAAAATAAAGCTAAATTGTGCAGTCCCCTGGTCAAGGAACATGCATGCATTTATATAAAGTGTGAAATTTTGATGTTTCTTTAATTAAGTGGCAACCAGGAAATGGTATTATAGAGTGCACATTCTCAAGTGTGTCACACCTTTGTAAGTTTGCCCTGTACCCACTGTCCCAGCAGTGCCAGGCTGTCTCGAGGACACAGGGCCCAGATGGCTGTCAGTAGAATAAGGGACAGGAGGTCCACGACATGAGACAGACTGGCCTGTTCTGCCTGCAGGAGGAAAGGAGAGAGATGTGGGATGACGAGGAGGAGGTGACAGAGTAGAGAAGAAAGGAAAGTAAATGTTTAGAATACAACAGAAACAGAATAGAAACAGGGAGAGAAAAATAGAGGCAAAAAGTTTTTTGGAGGTGAACGAGACAGCTGGAACATATTGATCGTTCCCATCTATTTTAGTGGAACTTTAACTCTGTAGCAGATTTAGAGGTTTTAACAGCCAATCCAATAGATCACACCTACTGGGTAATACCAAGCCCATCGATGCTCATTCCCTTCATCTAATTAAAATCTCCTTCAAGCATTTCCTCCGAGGACGTTTAAAGGCTGGAAATACCCACTTCATTAGACAATTTTTTAGAACAAGAAGAATGAGCTTGTTGGAGTAAAAACAGCCATCAGAGGAGAATTAATAAAGCATGACAGTTCCCTAGGTCGATAAGTCTGTGGTCATCATTGCACAGACAGGATTAGTGAGTATCTGGAGGTGATTGTCAGAGAGTCTTCATCACTGGCTGATGCAACAACACTGCAACTGATGCCACTTCAGCCACTTCTGAGACAGTGTGGGGGGGCTGATGATGAATAGTCAGGTCCCTCGGTATATAGTGCACATAACTATAGGAGGTCCACATACATATTTTATAACCTTATGTGGATAGACCTGGAAGACTTCCAGCTCAAACTTCTATGTGTGCCAAGGGCTTCTAAGTTACTAAACTTTGTTCTTGAACATTATTTGCACTTTAAGTGTTTTTAGTAACTCATCCTCATGCATAGCAAGGTCTGCTACTATCAACTAAGCCTCTCAAATGTCAGCATTCTATACACAGGCCTTTGTCCATTGCAACACTTCAGCCTCAAGAAATCTATTCAGAGACCCAAACAGGTTTCTATATTTTCTGTTTGAAAGTGAATGAATGCACACTCTGTAAATAAATAGTGACAGGTATAACTCCTCACCATCTGTACTAACACTAATGACCTGTTGTTGCTTGCTGTGAAACAGCAGAGACAAAAATTGGACAAGTGGATCAGTGTCAAGGTCATTGAGGTCATTGAGACACATTCCTGAAAAAAAATTTAAAAATAACATGACTGACTCCCAAGCACAGTTCAAGTACTAGAGTAAATATCATGCATAATATAATCAGGGGGAGCAACAACCCAACAATCACAAAAACAGTCTGAGGAGGTTTATACACTTACCGAGTGGCCTAGTAATGCATGAGCCATCTCGTGCCCCAGGACAATGGTGAGCTGGTGAATGTCAGCCACAGCATCCAGCATACCCGTAAACATGAACACTTTCCCATTCTGCATAATAGAAAGTTAAGACCAAATCTGTTTGAAGAGATTCCTCTTACAACAACTGTAAACTTCTGAGAGTCAAAAGTAGCCTCAACCAATATCAGAGGTGATGCATCACCCAGCCACGTGGGCAGGGGGCAAAACCTTGCTTAATATAGTGTGAGAACCTGATTTAATTGGTATCTCTTACAAGGATACCTTTTAAGATAAACATATTTCACGACACGCTACTAATCTTCACATCCTAACGTGTGGGATTAAGGATGCAATAGTGTGATAGCAGGACAACACAAAAAAATTCTTTGTCTCTTTTTTTTTTACTGACCGGCAGGACAAAAGCATTGATGCTAGGACTTTGCACCACATGGACGCTCCATGTGACATCAGAGACTTCAGGGATGTCTTTGTTTCTTTGTGCCAGATGTTGCACCACCCGCTCTACGACCTTGTGCCTAGGGTCAGTGACTGGAACCAGCAGTTCAGCAAACTCTGCCATGTACTGAAACACACATGCACACACACATATATATATATATATATATACACATAAGATTTGCACATTTTCTTCCCCTCCATTAATTTAAATTAACATCTTGTCTTGCGTACCTGCTTGTCACAACTGTCACTGCTAACTTCATGAATCATGTGAAAAATGTGTGTAAAAGGCTCATCTATAGTCATGCCATGACACATACAGACACACACAGACAACCATATCATATTTGCCCCCTCTCCCTCTCTCACAGCCTCTGAAGTCAGAGCAGCCAGTTCCATGTAGTTCTCTCTGCTAAACACTAGGAGGCGGGTCCGTCCCGTCACAGGGGAGTCATCCAGGTGGGTCAGGAGAAGGAGAGCTGCAATCACCATAGCAACGCTTGCCCCTGCTGCCAAACGCCAGCGGCACTGCCAGGCCCATTCTCGCATGAGCTGCCGACGGTTGTCTGGTAGAGCCACCCACCACTTCCTTATACTCCTGCAAACAAAGGGAGGACACAGGGTCTGACATCTGTGTAACCTCCTGCAGTAAATGTAACATCACATACCTTAGAGTGGCAAAAAATGGAAATAAAAGAAAAATTTCATGCCCTAGAAGGAAGTGACGGAATAGGCAGATGCACTGAGATCAATAATCACTTCCTCAAAGAAGGCTTGGCCAAAAGAATAGAATTTAAACATGCATAAAAAATGGTCACAACAATGTATTGTGCATAAAATGCGAAATGAATTTTGTGTGCTTGCTCAGAAGAGACAGTCAAACATTAAAGTAGACAAATAGGCCGAGACTAAGGCTCTCTGTATTACAGGAAGTCGATGAAAGGGGGTTGGGAATTTTTCCAAATGAGTTATTTGACCCAAAATAAAACCAAATTAATTCATGAAGCCTTATGTGCGTCAAATAATACTATCATAGTCACTCCACTTGAGTGATTATTTTTTACCGATTAATTAAAACCAATTAATTAACAGAAATGAGGCAACAATTTATAAAGCAATTTATTTGTTCTTACTTAAATGACATTTAGTACAATGGTTGATAAAACAATGAGGAATGTGTTCATTATTTAATATAACCAATAGCTGTAGTAAGTGTAATTAAATTATATTGTGCCTTTTAAACAGTGAATACATTTGAAGGCTATAAAACAATTGATAGCAAATTTCCTGCTTTTGTTTGCATGTGAAGATAATAAACTGATCCAAGTATTCCGAATAATTATCGAATATATATATATCGAATCACTTTTCTGCTTTTATGTATTGAAGCAATTGTTTTCTAAACATTTTCATTTATCATGTTAAAGTGTGTACACTCATGAAGCACTTTATTAGGAAAACCTGTACACCTGTTGATCTGCACAATTCTCCCCCTGCAGACAGGTCAGGAGTTTCACTTAATGTTCACATCAAACATCAGAATGAGGAAAAATGTGATCTCAGATACTTTGATGTTATGGTTGCTGTCAACCATAGGCTGGTTTTAGTGTTTGTGCTAATCTGGATGTTCACACATTTTCACAACAATCAGTAGTTTTTACTCAGAATGGAGTTAAAAACAAAGCCCATCCAGTGAGCAGCAGATCACATTGATAAGAGAGGTCAAAGAAGAATGGCCAGACTGCAGAAGACCATGTCATGTTCCACTCCTATTAGCCAGGAACACAAACCTGAGGCTGCAGTGGACACAGACTCACCAACAGTGGACAGATGAAGAATGGAAAAGTATAGCCTGGACATGTACATCTGGATTTATGCTGACACTGCAGATGGTATGGTCAGAATTCGGCAAATTAAATGGCTTGTGGTTTCGGTGTCATGATGGGAGGAATGTTTTTTGGCACTCTTGGGCCACCTAATACCAATCATTTATGGTTTGGACGCCACAGGCTCTCTGAGTATTGTTGCCGCAGCTGAAAAACCTGCAGATCTTATGTGATGGAGACAATATTCATGTGGTGCAGATTCTCAAAAGAAAGTTTCCAGCATCCTGTAGAGGAAGTAAGGCTGAATCAGTTCTTCCAGTATAAGTTTGGTTACCATGTGTTCCTATTAAAGTGCTCAGTGAGGATATGTTTTGGTGGATCAATCGTGGTTAAGTTTGAAATAATAATAATAATAATAATACAGCATTGTAGCACTCAAGCATGTCCCTACCTGCCCAGTATTATAGCCATGAGCTTCTGCAGAGGTTTTAGCACCAGCCATATGAGGGGAGCAGGCAGGGCCCTCAGGGGGGCTGAGGAGTGGAAGTGGTGTCCGCACTGTGACCAGACAGGACCAGAGTGCAGGAGCGCGGGGGCTTTGGGACGAATCTGGAAATATACCGTCGGTCCATCGCCAAAGAATAAGAGATGAGGTGCAGGTGGAGTGGCTCTGAAACAGAAAGAGTTTGTGGCTCTCTGATCGCTGATCTGAGAGGACGCAGACTGCACCTTCTTCAGAGAAAATCCAGCTTGTTTACACACATGACCGTGTCGAGTCAGGTGAGAACAGAAGCGACTGTTCCGTATAAGATTAACAGCGAGCAAAACCATTGTCCTTGTGCCTGAGATAAAACTCACTCCTCATTCACCAAACAGCTGCCAGTTGTTTTGTAACTACAGACGAGGCCAACACAACCACCTACTATCTGAGGAAGCTGAAATTCTAGAAATGACATTTGAAAATGTGCCTTTTTCCTCAGTTTGTTGATTTGACGGACATAACTGCTCAGAGCTGTCAATGTCATCGCTATCAACGGCTACAACTTCCGTTGGTGACACTCAGCAGCCGCCGTCGACTGAAATATCAGTCTACACAGAAAAAGGTTACTTTTATAACACGCCGTCTTCGACATTTATTTTTCCGTGCGAAGCAAAACGTTTGTACTTTACCAACCAACTGAACGCAAAGTTAATGGTTGGACGTTCCTGCTTCCAAAATGATTCCCCGTAGAAACAGATCCGCGCCTTAAGTTCCGGGCGCAGTTACACAGAGAAGCGCCTGTCAGTGACCTGCCCACTAACCACAGGTTACTACCACTAGAGGCGCTGAAGATAGACGTTAGTGGCTCATCTCTGTAATGGTCTTTGCGATTCTATGACAACTTTTCCATGCCATTGACTTGGTGGCAAAGATGTTTGAATAAATGTTTCAGATTATAATGCGCTGCTGTTATTGATTAGCATAGATATGCAGATATTGCTTGGTGGCAATGGTTATTTTAAAAGTTTCAAATGGTCCCATTTTTAAAATAGTAATTTAAATAAATGTCATTGGTTTTAACAGTTTTAGTCAATGGCAAAACTGTAAAGGACTGTAATATATAAACACGAATTTGCTAAACAGACGTAAAACAAGCCCACAGTATAAAAATACATTTTTATTTTCCTTTGTAAATGAAACAAGCAGATCTAAGAGAAAATCATCATAGTCTCCCTCACAAAACACACACATATAGGACTTTAATTCAAAATAAACTAAACAAGAAAGCTTGTAATACTGATACATACCGTTATAGTATTTTCATAAAAGTTATATACACAACAGAGTAATTGCAGTTTAATACAAATGAGAGAGATTTGGTCCATCACAGTAAATAGTCATGTTCAGGTGATAACACTGAGCCCAGGTGTAGCACTGTGACGCTGTTTGTCTCCGAGGTCATGTCTGTGTTGGTCTGTACACTACTGCCTGAAGCTCTGCCAGGAACATGATCAGAGTCTCCTCCTCCTTCCTGGTGTTGCCCCTGGCTGATCAGCTGATCAAAGGCGAAGTAATCTGAGTCCACTGGTCTGGATGAATCTGCCTCTTCCTGCTGCTGCTTGGCAATAAAGTCTGACTGAAACTGAGCCTGAATCTGGGTAAGGAAGGCGTCTCCCTCCTCATCCGGAAGAGGCTCCAGGTATCTAGCAAGAGATGACAGCATCTAAAGGGAGGTTTAGTGAAATGAGACAGAGGCAATAAAATATTTAAAGCATAGGTAAAGTGGTTAAAAAAAGATGTCATCCAACATGACGTACAAATTTGTGAGACTGACCTTCTCCAAACAGGTGAGATGAGAGCCTTTCCTGAAAAGTCTGTCCATCTGCACACTCCTGAGCAACCAGAATAAAGAATAATAGTTTAGACAGTCAACAAAACATGTTTAATATCCCAAGAAGATGGAATCAGCATTATACCACGTGTCTGAATGGCTGCTATGGACTTGTATCTCCCTCACCCAGGTGTTTGAGAGTATTTGTGAATGATCCACTGAGCTCTCCTTGTCGTCTGGTCCCAGTCTGGGATGTCTTGCGATGACAGGAAGTCGAATCGGTAGGGCAGCTCTGTGGAGGATAAATTGTGTGCAAAAATCACTGGCCTATATTGTCATCTTCATTTCAAAAGCTCTTGATCCCAACTGTTTTGAAGTATTGAGTCATGTCATAAAGAATGTGTGTGTGTGTTAGACATACTGTCGGGGCCTGAGGGCTCTTTGCTCTCTTGCACCAACAAACAGGTGGTTTGGGAGTGGGGGGATGGATTGGCTGGGTCATATGGGCTCACTATCATCCCAATGAAGGGGGCTCCACCACGTGAGAAATAATTCTGGATCAATCAGGACACAGGAAATCAAATACATATACACATAAACACAAACTAAGCCTCTTTCTTCCATTTGTGTTACCTGGAACTGGTCCTGTGTGTTTATGTCCCGCATTGAGGGGTTGGGGTGGAAGGAGGGATGTGAGTGGTACCAGCCCACAACACTGAAGCCCAGGGTTGACAGGACATCACAGGCCTGTGTCTGAGACACTGGATCCATCTCACACTGTAAACCTGTACTTACACTGTTACATGGCTCTGCTGCACAGATCTACACACAAACACAGGGAACGGTTACTTCAAAATATATAGTCAATTATCTATACTCATCTTTCACAATGTTGTTTTTAATGCTTCCTACCTTTAATACTTTCTCTTCCTCATCAAAAGTCCCACCTAACAGACCAATGACTTCGCCATGTGAGACATGGGCATGCTGAAGGATCACAGTGCATTTGATTGATTTAGGAACAAGTTAGAAGAGAATTATTCTATGATGAAATAACAAAGGAGAGAATAGTTGGTGTTGCAGAGAGTCTCTTGCCTTATACTGAAGCACAAAAATAAATGAAAAATGATATATTATTATAAATATTAAATTAGTAGTATAATTATAGACCATGCACATGAGATTTTAATTCATAAGAAAGAAAGAAAATATACAAAAGTACAAAAGGTACAAAAGTGAGCAACTCATTTTGAGAAAGCTCTCTCTCAATACATCAGGCCAAGACACGTTTGTGTGTGTAGATTATACCATGTCCATGATGAGAAGAGTCTCTGCACACACAATAACCTGGAACGGTTCCTGGGAGAAAAATAAAGGAGAAGGTAATACAAACTATAACTAGGGTTGAGAACTGTTAACATATAGATGGATTGATATAGCTATACATGATATAAATACAAGTAATTTAAAAAATATTCATTACATAACTGATGAAATGAGTGACTGTCAAACTGACCTGTACATGTTCTCCAAAAGACCTGCAGGGAATCAGCTGGAAGGGATCAAAAGACCTAGTAGGAAGAGTGGTATATTATATATACACACACACACACACACACACACACACACACACACACACAAACACATATAAGTGTGTGTATAAGTACAAGGCTATGAGGAATACAGGATGTTGCATCAACCCATCTTGCTCACCCTCTGTATCTGGACATCTTGCAGGGTTTAGGCTGCTTCTTCATCTCCTCTCTCCGCAGAGCAAGTTCCTCAGCACTGAGATGCTGATGAAAACAGGATCAGTGAATATGCTGATGTGAATCACCCAGTCAACAATGTTGGTGTGTGTGTGTGTGCTTCCACACCTCATATGTTTGTCCCTCCAAGTCCTTAGCATCACACCAGTTTCCCCATATGTCCCTCACACGGCGCTTCCTGGTTCGCTACAACCCATCAACGGTTAACTCAATGTCAGTCAAGCTCATAGTTGAAATGGCTGAGGTTTAGGTGTCAGAGGTTATGAGCACCTACCATGCTTTGCAGTCTCTGGGCGAGCTGATAGGCCTCAAGTACATCTTTGCCCTCCTTATGCTTGGAGCGATCTGCCACCTTTGGGCGATTATACACTGCTTGCTCTGTAAGAGTGAAAATGGGAAGCAAGATAAAAAATAAGCACAGAATGGAAGTAAATGCTGCTACAAGCTCAGCAAGGTTACCACAGTTGAAGTTGATGGCTCCGATGAGTTCCAGGTAGGTGTGTATTCTCCCAATGCAGTTGACGTCTCCACAGTTCTTCAGGCCAGGGCGAACAGATGTCTTGTTCAAGTACTTAGGCTTGCTCTTCAACCTGGGGAACAAAGACATTAAAAACCCACCTCCTCTATACAACTGTGGTGTGATTAAAAAAAAACAATCAATCAATACATCGGAAACAATACTTCTGTAGCGAGTCGCTAATGCCAAAATTCGGAAAATGTGATGATACTTGTTTTTCTACAGTACTGCAAGTATTGAAGGTTCAGTAGATGTCTGCGGTACCAGAGATGTGATTCTTCTAGACTGACATGAGCAGCACATACACCACAAGTATCCTTGTTTAACGACAAACACAAGAGAAGAAGGCAGCAATGGCAACATGTGGAATGGCAGCAACAGGTCTGCTGCAACTTGTAGGGAAGCGCACACACATACGTACACACACACACACACACACACCATGACTGGTGCATTATTTTGTATTTGATGAGGATCATCAGGAACAAGTTATAGATGACCAAAAGTCAGTGTGCAAGCGGTGCCTAAGAGGAGGAAACAGCTCAGACTTACCTAAGCAGCTCAGAGACAGATATCAAATCTGTACACTTTAACATTTCTACACCATGGGTTTGTTTCCTTCTTAGTCAGTCTGAACTACTGCTTGCACACCGACTTCATGATGGTGTGAGTGTGCTTGCATGCATGAATACACACGTTCATGTGCGTTAGTAAAGTCTGCAGCAGCCTCTGGTATTTTCTGTCGGTGGTATTGATTTTGGTATCAAACTTCAATGGTATTGGTAGCAACTACCAAATTTCTGGTATTGTGACATCCCTACGGTTTTTACCATTGATCCAGGATGTAGTTTCTGATCTTCAAATATCTTTCAGGAGTCTTGGATGGCCGTCCCTCAAAGAACTCCGGGATAGCTTGTTTCTCATCCTCAGTGATGGTCTCCTTGTCCATTGTAATCTCCTGCTCGGGTACCTTTAGCTCCTCCTCGTCCTCATCCCCAGCCTCCTCTGCATCAGCCAGGTCTTCTTCTGAGCCCTGATTTAGAACCTGTTCAATCTTAGCAGAATCTGGGAGGCAAAACACAACACAGAAATTTTTCAACAATCACAATCTAGAGTGAATACAAAAGAGAAAAAATGGATATGGTAATAGCAAATGTGGATTACCCATCCCCTCATTACAGACTTCTTCCAGTTGCCCAGTCTGTGCTGAGCTCTCAGACTGGGAAATCTGGCCTTCATCATCATTCATTTTCTTTGATTCGGACCGAGTTTCTGTCTGAGGGCTCTTTAGTAGTGGCCACACTGTCTTGTCTGCGCCAGTGATAACAGCTTCCTCTGAGCAAGGGAAAGAAGATGAGTCTTGATGACTTTGTGGACACAGAGAGATGTGTCTGTGGTGGTCCTTTGTCTCCTGAGTGCTCTCTGCCTCTTTCGGCTCCTCTGTGGGACTACCTTTATGGCTCTTGGTACCTGTTAGCTGGTCTGGGTCACAGAACTCCACTTTGAGTGGAGTTTGGCATTTATCACCATTGTCATCATCATCACTCAGGTCATCAGTGACGTCCACATCCTCATCTTCATCATCAGAGAGCTTCTCTATGCGGACAGTGTTGGTCAGAGTGGACACTTGACTGGATGTGGGCTGAGGTGGGAGCAGCAGAGCTCCTACAGAGGGAACTGCAGATCTGGGTTCTGATTTTGCCTGAAAAACAGATAATGGAAGAGTTTGTATATCCTTCATTATTTCCAATGCCTTCCTAAGGAATGCACTCTGGTTGTGTTGAAAAACATTTGTTCAGAGAGAGTACACTTGTATCAGCTGTGACCTATGTGTAGCCCTGCGTGCTGCTTAAGTAGCAGCACCTCACAGGTATTTAAAGGGAGGCCTCACCTTGTGTTTAAAATACTGCCTTGCATAGCTCTTAACCTGAAGAACAGTGCGGCTGTCCAACAACTTGGCAATCTTAGTCCACCTTCGACCAAACTGAGCCTGCAGAAAAACACACTTATATCAATTTGGATAATACACTCAGATACACTTGGGGTTAAACATTAGTCTGAGGATTGAGACATGCTGAGTGTAACATCAGTTATGATTGTTGGAGAAAGAGGGAAGATGGAGCTCACCAGCCCTTCTTCAAACAGGTCTTTCTCCTGCTTGGACCAACGAGAGGAGGATCCAGAGGCTGCAGCCGAGGTCTTGGCAGGAGAACTGAACATCCAACAGAAAGAAACATGACATAAATGCTGAAAATGAGAAGAATATGTGTATTCTGCTCATATGAATGAAGATATATGAAAAACAGCCTTACTTCTTTACTTTGGACTTGTTGTTAGCATCACTTTCCCAAATATGATTAGGAATCGCTTTACCTGTCAGGTAGTATCTATAAGTATAGTTCAGGACAAACCCATATAATAATGACTGTTTTATACTATGCATTTAAACAAATACTAAATGCTGTGCAGCACACTTGGACCAACAATGATATGAACCTGATAATAACACATAAAAACAGTCTTTCCTACAGCTTAAGAGGTGTTAATGAAATTTTTCTCAATTTCTATAATAGCAGTTTCACTGAGGACTTCTCTTGAATTGATACATGTCAAGACAGTTTAATTTCTTATCTGAATATATTTGTGATGCTTCACAGCTTGTTCCACATGGGATGTAGCAAGTGACTATATCACAAGTACAAATTCTCACACTGGTTTAAGTTGCCGGCATGAAATTTGCTTTGGCGTTTCTTTTCCCTTGTTTTCTCTGTGTCCCTCTCACAGACAGCACACTAACCCACCAATCCCAAGAACTCCTCAGTGTGTGTATTTTAGTATCTGGAGTAAAGGCACCTGTGATAGCGTGAAATGTGTGACATGCCAAAGTGAGTTATATGTGGTCTGAAACGTTGACAAATGGTTTTCAAAGTGGACAAATTGGTTCAGAGAAGAAAAGGCACTCAAATGTCAAATGTCTTTCTCTGATCTGTTCGGGTCATAAAACTTGATTGTGATCCCTTTTATCATTTTAAATAATAAATTATTCCCATAGAAAACAAACTATAAAATCATGTTTCAATGCAGACACGTGTTGCGATATATCCTAAAAAATATATTGCAATATTATGTAAAGGCCATGTCGCTCAGCCACTGAGTCTCTCATCCGGTGGTGTGGTGTGTTTGCGGCCGGTGAAAGGATACTGCTCCTCCAGCAGCATCCTCTCTATCGCCTCTCTGTTCTCCGGGCTGATGGAACTGTCAAGCTCCCACGGCTGCATAACAGAGACAGAGACTTAGTAAAACACAATCACTTATAGTCGCATTGGAGCCAGCAAGTCAGCGCTTCATGAACTCATACCAGTATGCCGGCACTGCTCGCCCATGCAGACTGTAAGAACTGCTCCTGGACCAGACCGGCTCCGTCCAGCTCACTGCAACAGACAGACACGAAGCTGGTCGTGAACACATCACAGAAAGTCGGAAAACCGAGGAAGACACATACCATCCATCAGCTGTTAGCCTGAAAACAACCACCCCGTTCTCTGCTGGCCAGCGCGGACTACAATACCCAGTTCCTACTGTCTCTGTGTACGTGAATTCACCACGGCAGGTGAGCAGTCTTACTTCATGCTGCTCCCAGTCTCGTCTCCCTCGATGTCAACATCCACCTCGTCCTCCATGTTGCTAATAAACGTAAACAGAGAGGAAAGACACGGGGAGAGAGAGAGAGAAAGAGAGGGACCTCTGGCTTGAGCCAGTGTTCAGGTTTACTCACAGCGACACCCTGTGGCCTGCAGGAGTTATTAGGAGTTAGTATTGAATCTTTGCTGTGGGATTTTATTGCAGACACCCTTGATGCTACTTCACTGCCTCCTTCTGGATTGAAAGTGCCTTCATGTCCGGTTCCTCTACAGTCCAGTGACAAGCAAACTAGCCAACAGCCAGTATCTGCTCCCCACAGCATCCTCTCGATATATATCTCTCTACCTATTGGACATGTTCATGTTTCTCATATCAGAGCCTCTGAATGTTTACTGTTAAACATTGATTAGAAAAACAAAAGCCCAGTAAAATATAGAGATTTGATGATTAAAAATAAATAAATTAATTAATTAAATGATTTTTTTTAAATACGAAGGAGTCACTGCCCATCATTGAGAAAAACGGAAATCTTACTATACTTTTTTTTTTTTTTTATAAATAAAGCACAAAGAATGTAATTTTGGACCTTTCCAGTTGTTGTGAAATGGTTGAATCTGTAGAATCACAGCTGCAACATTTCCAACACCTGGAGTAAAGAATGATGGCTTTCAGAGATCCGAACTAACTCCCGACTTCCATGAGATCCTCTCAAACGTTGATGAAGGCAGATTCTTGATCATCTCCATTAGCAGTGTCACACCTTCGTGGCTGTTTTTCTTGAAGGGTTTATTTAAAAAAAAAAAAAAATTAAAAAAAAAAAAAAAAAATATATATATATATATATATATATATATATATATATATATATATAT
>CM076656.1:9683896-9741813 GCA_038496675.1 Rachycentron canadum | reverse complement strand
ATATATATATATATATATATATATATATATATATATATATATTGAATATGAATCACACAAAAAAAGCCAAAGACAAAGTGAAAGACGACAAAAAAAGGTTTTATTTAGAAATTCACAGTTTCTAATGGCACTACAGTTACTGTAGTAACTCACTCCTGCTCAAAAATACTGTGCAGCTCTTCAGAGTACTCACAGAGAGAAAGAGAGGGAGAGGGATAGAGAGAGAGAAAAGAAAAGATAGCACTTGACATATAAGGTAAGAAAAACAAAAAAGGCATGAGGAGTCATACAAAGTGCACACTGGGCTCCTAAAATCTCTCACCAAGGGATTTCACCCTATTTGCTGTGTTCTAGGGATAAGTAGATTCAAAAGTAGTCTTTCTCATAACACAGACGCTCACACATACATGAGCTCAACAGCAAAAAAATTCTCACATTTATACACACACACACCCACACATAAGATCATACAAATTCAAAAGGGAAAGAAAAAAACAAAACAAACAACCTCACAATTTGCTCAACTTGTGGAACAAAGAATCACATTAATAGTGTTTTGAATCATAACCCATCTTTGCTGCATTCCCTTTATTTAACAATAATTCATGTCCTTCACAGACCACATTTATCATCCAAGGTGGGGCAAATGTATGAAGTCAAAGAGCAGTGACATGTGAATAAACGACGACGTATTGGTGCACATTGAGAGTGTAGACGCACAGAAATATCAGCTAGTTAGAAAAGCAGGCATTTAGATGGATAAAGGATTTTAAGCTCCTAATGGGAACATGTGAGAGTAATTAATAAAAGCAGGCATATTAAAAAAAAATTCCTTCACAGTCAGAGAGGAAGTCGTGCAATGGGTTCAGAGGTGACCCAGGTGGATAAGGATATGTATAGAGAAAGGAGTGCTGCAGAAAGCTGGTCAGATGACTCTCATTAAAGCGTAAAGTTAGAAGAGAGCTCTCTGTCTTTGTCAAAACATACACGGGTCCAACCACACAGAGCCAGTCAGAAACTGCACACATACAAAAAATGTCCTTAAAAACAAACCAAAAATGAGTACCTTTTTCGCATGTGAACACCCTTCAAATATTTAACTGAAAGTTTAGTCACAAATCATAAAATCAGTTACAAACAAACACACACTGAAGACGAGACAATAACAAACGATCAGCTCAGTCCTTCACACTACCTCCAACCACCCAGCAGCTCTGAACATATACAAGAGCAGCAATGTGATGATCCTGATAAATATGTACTCTTCTAGATTAATAATCACATTTTATACATATCATACACGGGACACAAGACTGCTGTTATTTACGTCTGATATTTCAGGCTGAGGCAAACAGAATTAGTAATAATGTAATTTCAGAGCTCATGATGAAATGTTAAAAAGAAGAGGTTCGTTGAGCCATCTATCGTGACCGTGTGTTAGTACCGGTGAGTATATGTTACTGTAACATGTCTTTGTAATATACTCACATGGATAACTACTGTGACGCTGCAGAACTGGGAGACTGGCACGCCAGCACCTATGTTAGAAAAATCTGTAGTCCTTTAAATAAATAAATAGATAAATAAAACTGGTCTGTCAGACTCAACTGCAGGGTCCCAGTAGGGCGTTCATATCTGTGTGTGTGTGTGAGATGAAAGTGTAAACATTCAACTGTGCTACCCAGTGTCCTCCTACAGTACACTGTGCCCCCAACAACAAAAAAAACTTTGCCTCCATAGAACACCACAAACAAGGAGCATGGCTCAGTTATGGATGAAAAAAACAACAAAATATGAAGGACAAATAATAAAACCTGCCTGGCTTTGGCCTATATGAGCCCATGGTAATAATGTACCATTCTCACAGAGAAACCACTGTAACAACACAATCTCTCTTCATTTGGTGTGTGAGCAAACTTTTTGGGCCCAGCCCAAACTAAACGAGTGGTGAACTTGCAGGACCTACAGACTGCTGCTGCTGTATTTGTGAGTTGAGGTTTAGTGAGAAGGACTTCCACATTCAGACAGTTTCAACCCACTCAAATGTGTTTTCTTCATTCAGCTGTGATGGTTGGTTTGGAGCAGCCTAACAGAGACAGAGAAGGGTCTGGTGTACATGAATGTTTAACAATGGTCCCATTACAAACACCCACAGTCATGTTAGAGTGCAATACTAAAACAGAATGGATAAAGATAAAAATTATAGCAATGGCAGACAGAGGGAAATGAGGATAAGATAAGTAGTTAGTCATGCTCCACAGTTCTCTCATAATGACACGATTCATCACAAAAGATCAGCCTAATACTTCTTGATGCTCCCTGTAGGTGAAGAAACGTAGAGTCGAGGCCAGCACCTCTCCTCGCTGTGCTCAAAGTTGAAGGGGGACAAAAGCTGTCATGAGACAATGTGCTTCTCTGTTAGAATAAAACATCTTGAACTCACTTTAATGGATTTGACTTGTATTAATGATTCACTCCCCACTGTGTCTCTCTCTATGCCCACACCAACAAAGGTTTTTAGCATTAAAAGGTCTAGAACAAATATAAAGGCACGTAACCGTAAACGGGTCTTTGACAGGAGTGGATGAGGACTAGATGATGTTGAGCTACTGCTGCCATAGCCACTTCAGTTCCACGGTCCGTCTGGGTGCTCATGGGAAATGCGGTTCTTTGGGATGCAGAAAGACCTCATGTCCACACAAGTCTGCTACCATATACTCGGTGTGTGTGCATGAATGTGTGCATGTGTGAATATGTGAATAACAGTTGTGTAAAAGTGAAGTTGGAGTTTCTCAGACATGTCCAGTGACGGCTGTCACCCTGATGGTTCCGACGCTGATCTCCTTGTTTCCCTTCATGAGCTGCTGCAGGCTGGGCAGAGAACCAACGCCTCCCCCGGGCATGTGTGGAAACTGCAGCTCCGTCTGCCGTGACTTCCGCCGCTTAGTGGACCGTTTCTCTTGACGGGACTTGGCAGAGGGCTGCTGGAGGGGGTAACTCAGGCTGTGGCCATTGCACAGGCCGGTGGGAGGGAAGGTGGGGGAGGGAGGGGGGAGGCGGCTCGTGTAGGACTCCTCGGAGTGGGTCGATGAGCTGCAGCTGCTGGTCTCTGAGGGGAACTCTTTCAAGTTGCAAGTGGGCAATGATGACGACGACATCTCCTCTGTGGAGGGGAGCTGTGGTGGCAGTGGGGGAGGTGGGAGAGGAGGAGGAGGGGGCAGAGCAGGGGGTGGTGCAGGGAGGCACGGGTGGAAGCCGTTACACTTGGGACCCTCGTTTGTGAGCGAAGCAGAGGGATCAGACGCCTTCAGAGTCTCAACCTTGTCCAATGATTTTGTCTTGCAGCGTTTTTTCTATAGAAAAAAAAAAACATAACAGACAGAGAAAATAATAAAATAAAAAAAAGCTCTAAAGAAAGCTAAGATACATCTAATAATTTGAAGCCATATTAACCACTTTTGTGCTTGACACTGAAGTCACAAAAAGGTCAGAAGGGTGGGAAAGTTTGATAGGGAATGATGGACTTAATGGATTTAAAACAGACACAAATATAAAACTACTCATCTAAACAAAGTGTTTGCAGCTGACAACAGTGCTCTGCTGTGATATCACTCTAGACTTATTAAAAAAATTCCAGTGTCAGCAAACAAGTGGTTAACAGACAGTTATCAGGTGTGTGGAGTGGGCTGAACACTCCTCAGTTCCTCAACGCACTTATTGTACAGACTGACTGACACTAGAAAACAAGACAGGACTTAAAGTAAAGGTGACCGTCACAGCCAACAGCAGCAGTCGGAACAGACACTGTACCTTTTTCTCTGGAGAAAACCTTAGAGGTTCTACAATGTACAAGTCATCTGGACCTACTGGGGAGGGGAGAGAGGGGCCAGGTTAATGATGGAATGGGAAACAGGAATACATACATGTATCAAGCATGAAGTGACCTTGCAAGTAGTTTTATGAATTAAATCATGGTCTAAGAAGATGACATAGAAGATAGCACAAATAATTTGACTGAGAAAACAAATAGAATTAAGGAAATGCATTGTGTTATTTTACTATTAATTACTACTTGCAAATGTCTACCGTGAGCCAGCAAAGCATCGTGGTCTATTATTATACTTCTTAAGCCTGCATGTGGGCACAAGCTGGCAATGACAGCTACAGCTAAACACACACACACACACACACACACACACACACACACACACACACACAGTTGAGGGATAATGAACAGCAGAGGGAGTTTTAGGTCTCATTAGCCAAAGACTTTATTCTTTTATTGATTGCACCAGCCTCTCCCTGAGCCTGTGTTGCTTGAGGCACCAGCAGCTCCAGGGATATCAGCCACTAAGAATGGCAACATGTGTGAGAGCAAACAGTGGTGATATAGCTATAAGGAGAGCTGGAAAGACAAAAAAAAAAACGAGGAAAGAGTGGGCATTACTGGGATATGGGCAGTTATGTGGTAAGAGCTGCAGTGGTGTGACACAGCTCAGCCTGAAAGGGTCTACAGTCGTGACAATGTCAGCTTCGCAGTGAGCTATGTATCAAGGCTCGAAGCTTCTTATGATTTAATGGCAATGGCAGAGGAAGAAACACAACAGACAGCATTACAGTGAATTGGAGGAGTGACCTTGGTACAGTGTGTACATGTGTGTTTTTAAAGGGGTGGGGGTTCTTACCTTCTGTAGAGGGCAGGTGGAAGGACTTGGAACGCACCAGTGGACAGGTAACCCTCCGCTTTAGGCTCATGTCATCATAAGAGGAGAAGCATCTAAAAAACGGAAATAATGTTACTGACATTTGTAAAGTATCTGCATTGTCCTCTCTCCAGCTCTCTGCAAGACAGGAGTGAGAGTATCCTGCAAGAAGACAACAACCTGGGTCTAGAAGTATTCCATAAAACTGGGTGTAGCAGATCAGTGGCAGATCTGAGGATGGTTGACTAGTGAATCAAAAGCCAAACCTACAGAGATAAAAATATGTGTGTGTGAGACAAACCGTTTAGGGCTGGGGTAGTGATTGCTCTTGGGGAGGACAGCAGCAGTGGTGCTGGGGTTGGGGGAGGAACTGCGGCAGCACTGCAGACAGAGCAGGAGGCCCAGAGACAGACACAGGACCAGGGAGACCACCAGGTAGCTCTGACGATCAGATACCTGCAGAGAAAAACATCAAGGTGAAAAATTGACACAGTCACATATCCCTTTCCCCTCATTAGGATGAGATATGAAGTCATTACGTTTTTTTTAATAGCAGGTTGTGCTTTTCCAGGCAATTTTTAGCGGCTAAGGAGAAAGGGTGATCAGGCATTCATTGTAGTTGCCCTAAAGCTTTGGAACAGTTTACCTCTTTTAATTAAGAGCTCCCCCTTATTTTTTTAGGATGAACTCAAAACCCACACTTCTCTTCTCTGCCTTTTGAGTATCCCTAAAGTTTGCAAAATTTTCAGTTTGCTTTGCTTGCTTTTGTTTCCTTTGGCTGTTATCATCTCATATTTGCATTTTATTGTACAGCACTTTGGTCAACTCTGATTGGTTTAAAGGTGCTTTTTAAAAAAAACTTGATTAGATTTGACCCCATGTCCTCATGTATGATCGTACTGCAAAGATCCACTGCATATGAACATAACTGAATTTCAGTCTGTTAAGCCACCAAGAAATACTGGCCAATAGACATAAAACTGATAAAACCATACTACTTCAGATTTGCTTTCAGTAAAAAAGAGAGCTCATTCTAGGAATGACTAGAAGAAGCATTTCGGATTGAAAGTTTTCTTGGCCCACTTCTATTTGTTACTTTCAAATCAAATGAACAGAAATGTTGACTTGTGTGAAAGTCATCGACTCTGTTCAGATCTGATTTTAACATTCGTCTCAGGTGGACAGCTCTAAGTTCAGGCCTGAAAGCAACCAAAATGCATGGAGGACATATTTGAGATTTCATAGCAGAGGTGTGTGCAGTGCATTCATTCACTCAATCCCTTTGTCTGTCTCTTTCTGTCTCGTACATACACACACACAGACAGACAATTTTTAAGACCGGGTGTGAACCAACATACTTACAGCTGACCACTGAAAATGCATGTTAAGGCAGGTCTGAACAGGACCATCATGCACTTTGTGTATCTATGTGTGTAACTACTCTCTGTGGTATCTCCAAACTCTATAAATGCTAGTGAATTACTTCTGAACAAACTGTTTGTCTCATGTCCAACTCAAAAGATTGCTGGCTGATTATCATACATTAAAATGGTATTATTCCCATAATTAGTATAATTTGTGCTTTCAGTATTTCTCCGTTCAACTGCACAGCTGTTCTGTCCTGCAGCCCCATTTTCATATGTTCTGTTCATTGTCTGTGTGTCTCAAACATCCTGTTGCTGGTTTCATGAAGTAGAGCTCAAACTTGAAGAGAAAGCCAGCATAGAAAAAAGAAATGCTGTTTCTGCTCCAAACAACCAAACGTTTATACATCTTCTGCAGACTGGTTAATAAATTGAACACTGAGCACAAATAATTTGCTTGCTTGTGTGTTACCTATCAAAACCTACTATGATTAACACATTATTTCTAAACTGTGTGGAAGTGGCACGTGAACCTGTAATCATTGTGTAAGCAGAAGGAAAAGCAATATTGTGATATCCATGTAATCCATGTAAGTGACCTCTCTCTGCAACTGGCCGACTGCAGCAGTGAGATTTAGCATCAGTTTAGTGACATTCTCCAGCTGGTTCTGCAGGACCTGGATGGAATCTGTCTGCTTCTGGTCCTGGAAATATGCAGAGAGTAGGCAAAGAACAACAGTAACACAGCTGTCAGTCAATACTATCAAACACTACTGTACATAAGTCAATTATTTTTACTCAGAGTGTAAATACAAAATCACCTGCTCTTCAGCAATGCGGGAGGTGTTCTGCAGTTTGATGATGGTCTTATTGAATGCTCTTTGCATCTCTTCCATCTGCTTACGGTATCTGAACAAGACAAACACAAAAGCCGATAAGAAACATTTCTACATTGTAAACATTTTGAATTCATGGTCATATGATGAATCATATGACACTGAAGTATGCATGGCTACATGTAAGTGTTTATTTTCATTCGACATATAAACAGCTTACTAGGAATATTATCTTTTTTAGAATTAAAAAAAAAAAAAAAAAAAAAAGAATATTTTGTGCATGTGAACGTAGTGATTGTATCCAGTGGTTTCACCTCTGGCTGAGCTCCTCTAGGTATCTGCTGGACAGACTCATGTTCATCTCCAAAGCCTTGATCCTGTTGTTCAACCTCATGAACACACTCTCTTTCTGGCTGGAGCCGTGCACCGCTCCCCCGTTCAATAGCACGCCATTCCCTGCCCCACCATTGTAATCACCCCCATTCTGCAGCTCTGCATAGAAGTCTGTAGCTGTTCGGTGGACGTTGCCATTCCCATTAGTGCTTAATAGGTCCTCATCCACTGTGTCTTCCACCCGATGGGGCTCTCCAGTCTGAGTGAGAGAGTCCCCCTGCTCTCCCTGAGCCTGAGGAGCCTGGGTATTGCGTCTTTGTGAGTCCACACTATCTGCGCCTGACTTTATTGTGTCTGTGTAAGTGTCAGTCAGTGGAACAGCTGCTGGTAATTCAGTGGGAGGGGGGATAAGGTCTTCAGGCCTTGATGCAGTGGGAAGTAGCTGAACAGGCTGCTCCTTGACAGGAGGAACCACAACACCTGGAAAGGCTGTCTCAGATGACATGGGCTGTGTGGGAGAGCTGACAGTAAGGGTAGGGGTAGCACTGCTGGCCAGTTGTGTCTCTGGGATGGAGACTACTTGAAGGGGTGGAGTGAGGACTGGGTCAAGGGCTGCATCTTTGATAGGGGGTAGCAGCTTCTCCTCGTGGGTGGGTGTTGGCTGCGTCAAAGAACTGTGGATGTCTGAGAAACTGTGAGGCGGGATGGTAGCAGTTCTACTAGGCTCTAGGAGGATGTTGAGCTCTGAAGTGTGTGCGTCTGCTATGTGGGTTTTGAGATGTGTGTGAGTGATGTGCACCTCACCCAGAGATTTTCCCTCATGCTGACCCTTAACAGACACTTCAGGCTCTGGAGCTTTTTCTGTGAGGGGAAGGGTTTCTTGTGGGGGTGTAGGTACAGGGACAGGGATCTGTGTCGGTGTGTGTGTGTGGACAGGGGTATTAGCATCCGGGTGTGTCTGTGTTTGAGAGCTCATCTGCCTCCGCCTGAGGCTGCGGAGCCTCTCCTTAGCCAGCCGGGCAGAGCACCAGCGATGGAGCAGCTCTGGCAGAGTGGCCATGCAGGACAGAGACAAAGAGGAGAAGGAGAAGAATGAACAGTACGTCTGGCTTTCCCACTGGTTCCTGTCTGCCTCCCTCCTTGTCTCCTCCTCTCGCTTCTCTTCCTCTTCCTCTCCCTCCTCTTCCATAAGGGTGACAGTAGACTGTTTGGGTTCTTCATCCTCCTCCTCTTCTACCAGAGTGACAATCTGTCTGTCCTCGTAGGAGTTGGATGAGGAGGAAGGTGTGGAAGAGTCCCTGGAGACATTAGATTCCTCCTGGGGTACAGATTGTTCTCGTTCTGAGGGTCTGAGGAAAAGACATTGATACAAATTTAGAAGCATATAGAGGACTTTATTGTTCTTTGGAAGGTTGTGGAAGAAAATTGATGCAAACAACAACAAACTTATCGATGTTCTACCTTTTTCTTCTGTGACATATAAATCAATTCATAGGAGTTCATTTGTCTTTGATTGTTCTTACTCTGCAGAATCATGAGGTGTTTCAGCAGGTTTAGCCTTAGCCTCAGTGCTCCCCTCCTTTTCATCCCCCTCTGCTGTTGTGTTACCTGACATTTGGACAAAAACACAATTAATTGTGTGTCATAAGACACAGAGTGGTAACACTCCACTGTTGTTTGAAATTGCACAGGCCCACATAACCTGACAGAGGCACATTTCTTCCCAGACTTATGAGGCCGTACAAGGCACAGTTTAGAGCATATCCCTGCTCTGTGTGCCTGCCATACCCATGTTTGGGAAAGTCTGAAAAACTTAGAAACAGTCTAGTCCATTTAGAACTGAGCCCTCTTCTTCACTGTCTCCTTTACTCTGTAAATGGGAAGTAGATATTTAACTGTGGCAGTAAAGAACACTTTGCTGAGTTTATGTTTTTATATATATATATTTGTGTTTTTTTTGAATGAGCTTTTCAGCGTTCTCAGGTGTTACAAAGAATCTTGTAATGAAGAAATTGCTAAAAATGTGTGTTCAGACTTTTTGCTTTAATTAATGCCACTGAGAAAAGCCTGAGTAAGTCATTTTGAAAATCTGTGTGGTAAACAGAGAGGAGCAGGCTTGATGTCACATAATTCAAATGAACTCTTTTCCAAGAAGTAGAATACGGACAGCCAAAGTTCGGCTGAAATGCTGCTACAGACCTCCTGCCAACAGACAAACAAACATCTGGCTCTCTATACACATGAATGATCAGGCTATGCATATCCTCAGACTTTTGAGTACAAAATAAAGTGACCTAGTTTTAGAAGCTGATAATTGAAACAATGTGTGTGAAAAGGGGCAGGCTGGTGTTGGAGGCAACAGGAGAGGAAAAGCATGAAGACTTCTGAATTCTTCATTACGAGTGTGGCATAATTAGTAAGGAATTTAAAAAAGGTCTATAAAGGAAAGATTTTTAAGAGGAATTTTCCATCAAAACTGAGATGAGTGTAAAACAGATGAACATAACCTGTACCACCTGTATCACACACCCTCAGGGATATGTGCACTATGGGATGAAACTGGATGGGTAACTCATGCAACAGTCGCTGTGAGAATGTATTTAATGACGTTAATCTTGAAATGACTGATTGCTCCATATGAATAAACCAGTTGTACTTCATATTGGCCTGTGACAAGGTGTGTCTGCTAAATAAAAATAGACCAAGCGCAGGACAAGGCTTAATTTTTCCAATACAAGAGAATATGTGGTGTTAGTAATAAAGCTGAGTTTGTTTCATTCCTGAAACTATAACTAAGATTGAATGTCAATCTACAGTGTTGTTAGTAGCTTTCAAGCCAAAGTTCACTTGACCCACAAAAGATATTGAAGGTTAAGTTAAATCACTGAGATTACTCACCCAGCACGTGACCTTTCCCCAGCAAATTACAGTTCAGTAATCAGGGATGTTCCCATGCCTTTTTCTCTTTCCCGAAAACCTGATCTTGTGTATATGCCAATACCAAGTACTGGTCTGGTATGGTCTGTGTTACACTAACACTATTGTTGCCTCTTATAATAAAGCCTTGCACAATATAAAGATTGAAATATTTGCTGAAATCTGGCTAACTGCTTACGTTATTTAGCAGAAGTCAATTCTTCTTTGGTGCTCTAAAACAGTAGTTTACACATTAAAATGACAATACAAGAATCAGGTAAAAAAAAGCACTATAAGTGAACAAGAGTAAAAAGATGAGTACCTCCTGTTTCTGCTCCACTCTCCAGTTCTGTCTTACCGCCAAGCACGTTAGCAGCTATATTGTTTACCATGTTTAGGATAGCATCTAAAGGAAAAGAATGCACACACTGCAGTTATTTTCAGGACATTTTGAAGACATTAGGTTCTTAAAAAAAATCCTTAGAGGCTGCTTGGGGACAGTCACCCTTCAATGAAGCCAGGGGCTTTGACGTTTGTTTTCCCACCTTCCTTTACTTTCTTCTCTGATGCATTATCATCATTTTCTCTCCTTTACTCTCCTTTATGTCATAAACTTTCCTTTCCAGCTTTTCCAATAAGCTTTCCTCCACACTACATTTTCTCAGGTTCAGTTCCTCTTCAAAAAAAAAAAAGGGGGGGGTTGTTCTTTGGTTTTTCGTTGTTTTATGGTTTGAGCCGTTGTGTGTGTTACTAACTCAAGAGACAGAAGGGCGTCTATAAGAATGTGTGAGCCCAAGTTGGATATGATACTGAACACTCAACACTGCCCCTCTAGAAATGATTCTATATCTGATTAAGCCTGGAAAAGGTACCAGTATCTGCACAGCTTTCTGCACCACCAACCGTATGGAGCCCAATTGACATGAATTTCTTCAAACCCTGCATCCTGTACAAGGTTAATGATCTGTTGTTCACATACTGCATCAGATCTACCACATCTTTAGTGAACATTTGTGTAGTGTACACTGTCACTACAAGCTACTACAGAATAAAGAACATTTCCCTTGTCAAAGTAAAATAGACACAGTAGTTTGTTCTTAATTAACCCACATTTAGTTCATCAGTATGAGGACAGCTTATCTTATCTTCTCTAGATGTCAGCAGAATCAGTATTGTTATAGTGTATATTTACTCTTAGTTGATATGCTGTGTGTGTGTGTGTGTGTGTGTGTGTGTGTATGTGTGTGTGTGTGTGTGTGTGTGTGTGTATGTACATACTGGTTGCTGAGCCAAGCAGGTTTTTTGAGGCCTTGTCCTCTGATGGTTGATAACCAGGAGGATAGTCTGGAGACAAAGACAAAGGCAACTTCAACATTTAATAAATAAATAAAATAAAATAGATATAATATATAATAAAAAAAATATTATTAGATAATATATACACAAAGCTGCGAGCATTGAGGAATTGATCATGGAAGCTCAGCAGATAGTAATAGGAAACTCCGATTCAATATATTTTGTGATTAAGTTGGGGGGCAACTCTTCTCATGTGTTCTTCTGCCAGGGGAGGTATCTGCCTTGTATTTTATATTTATGTTCCTGTTCATTAACTTTCTTTTGTTAGTTGAGTTACTGGATTAGGAGATTAACTATCAATGTTGAAAAAACATTGACAACCCATCAACAACTTACCATAGTCTTCATCCAAGTACTCTAGCCTCTCTGATGGGTACTGGGAGTCTGCTATCTCCTCATACTCCTCCACCATGCTGGTACCAAACACCCTACACAAAACACACACATACTGTGTTACACAAATAAACTTACTTATAGGAATGTTCCAGGGTTATCAAATAGCAGGAGGAGGTGTCATATTTTCTGTGTAGAAACATGGATAGGATTTTAAGAAGGAAATGTTTTTAAATTAAGAACATGAAAATAGTCAGCTCAATAATTTAAGCCCTGTGTGAGTTGTATTTAATTGACTTAAGTATCAGAATATGTAAACAGTTCATACAGTTCATACACAGTTTACTGTAAACAAACTCCAGCCCTTCTTTTTAGGTTTTGCCTCAAATTTCGTTTCTTCTTAATTCAGTTTATCTAACTCCTGCTCCTTGAACTCTGGGTCACGGTTTCTGGATTTCTAGATTTGATAAGCACAAGCTGCCAACAACAGAGAGAAGCAGAGGCTGGGAGAGTGAATGAAAGTTGTGTGATCTAATAGTGACATACTACTCAAAATGCAGTACATTACCTGGAATTATGGTACCATATAATGTGAAGTGAAACACTGAGGTCATTATTCAGGGTAATAAGACTTTGTGGAGAGTAATTTTTTTACCAGTTGAAAATTGGTCCTGGCTGAATAAAGCAGTGTTTGTGTGAATTGCTTAAAGTTAGTTTTTCCATAGTGGAACTGTGCTTCTGAAATACAAAACAATCCCAATGAGTTAAATATTGATATAAAGTCTTTCATCTTCCATTTCTTCTTATCTTATTCCAGTTTAGATTCAGCAAAAGACAGGCCTATTTACAAAAAAGCTCATTTGTTTCTTACCTAATGAGACTGAGGGGACAGAAGTGTTCTGATCCAAAGTGTGAGAGGAGCTCAACCTTCAGGGAAAAGTGACAAAGTCTTTGATTGAAAACATCATCCATGACTTCACTGCAGAGGCAATCCCACTCTATAAGCCCACAATCCACCAAACACGTGAAGATGAATACTAAAATTACCAAGCACTTACAAAATAGTTTGTGTGCATGCTCTACTGGTTTAATATCTTTCACATGCATTACACAGGATGCTCTGCCAAAGATCACCTATTACAGTATATGACCATAAGCAGGAGTGTGTTTCAAAGCTCATCATAACCTCTGACAGAGAGAGAAGAGTGCTAACCTTTAGGTACTTGATGAACATCTGATGCGAGACAGGAGAAGGACAGAAGGAGAGAGAAATAAAACAAGAAACAGAAATCAGTAAAGACTGATTCAAGCTACAAGCAAGTCAAGGATCTGGTTACAGTTCGGTTCTCATATGACATACACACTGCTGATTTGTTGTATATCACTGTTCTATAACAGGCAAGATACTAAAGAGATGTTTCTAATAAGCAGACAGAAAAGAACAGAAGCTAGACAGAGGGACAGACAGTCAAACTGAAGATGGAAGTGAGACATCAGAACAAGACAAGCTTTAAAATGGTTAGATCAGGGTGACGACTGATGCCGATTATCCTCAGACTTCAACACAAAAATCAGGTTATGTAATAACAGTTATTTCTTCATTGAAGACATGAATCACAGTGAGCCCCCACACGACACCCACAACTACCACATTAAAAGAACCATCATCTGTGCACAGACTGTTAAACAAGTATAAAGGAAGAGGAAGCTCAGAACATATTTCACATCAACAGCTATTTCAATGAATGTAGTTTCATATCGTCATATAGACATTATTATTTGTTGTATGTGAAAACTTGTAAATAAGGTTGACAATAACTAAAACAAAAAAAAGACTTAACACCCGGCACATTAGTTTTTTTTTAGCAGCAGTGTTTTAGTGTTTAGTCAGTCAGAAAGGAGCACAATGGCTATGTGTGTGACTAAATAAAAAGGAGAGCTTTCCATCAGCCAATAACTTGCCTTGTTAATTTTACATAACTGAATAAAGTTTAATTTTAGGAGAAAATATGGATGGAGTAATGCAGAGAGAATTAACTAAATAACTGTAAACTCTGCAGAGTTAGTGGTCACGTAACTTTTTAAAGATACATGAGTATCAGATGAAACCGACTTGAGCTGGATTATAAAATAATACTCATCAATAACACTCATCACTTATGATACAACACACAATTTTACTGCTTGAAACTAATGGTCCTGCATTTAGAGTTAAAAACCATATGCTTGAATCTTTGAAGGTCCCATATTGTATAAAGTGATGTGTCCATGTCTTTGATTATAAAGCAGGTCGAAGTTCTAGAGATAAGCTCAGAACATCTCTTCAGATTGGCTCACTGACCTGTTGTTAGAGCTCCAGAGTGAAGCTTTGGAGAAGAGATGTAAAACTACATTGAGGTGTTTTTTGGTTCTGAAAAACCACAATTATAGCTTCTTGTGCAAAGTGTCAAACATGGGACCTTTGAATGAATCTTTCTGGGCAGAAGACAGTAATTATAATTGTTGCCACACAATTTATCATTTAATCTTCTTACTGTCATAACAACTGGCCTAGATTACAACGGACTCAGTCCAACCTGACCCAATAATTTGTGACACCCTCATTGTAAAATGAAGTCAGCCTCATCCGTGTATCTGCCCGTACAGGAGGAACACTTTCTGGAGCACACACCCTGACAGTCGTTTCCTCATCCAGTCAAGGGAGGAGTTTACCAGCAGCAGTGTCAGCAAGGCTAATTTACCATGAAGTCATAAGGTCTCTGAGCTTCAAATGCTTCTCTGTTTAATCCATAGCATCAAACCATGTATATGTATATTTATCTTCTCCACTGTGATAAAATACTGAGAATAAATAAATTCATTGTTCATCATTCCTCTACTTGAGACATACATGTACTGTTCTGGCAGTAGAAAGAAAAAGGCAGTACCTTAACATATTTAGCATAAAGCTGTTCATCCAGTGGAAAGCTCTGGACTATGCGCTCATCGCGGGCATGAAAAGTTCCCAGCTTTACCCACTTGTTAGTAGGATATCTGCAAACAGAGCAAATAAAAAGTAAGATACATGTTTCTGGGGGCCACACTGTACCTTGGCAGATTCTTAAAGGCTGGGCACAAATGCCATTGTCCGCACAAGGACTAGACGTCTGTCCTTACTGTGGCACAAAGGTACCATGCAAGTTTTGTTTAGTCGCAAATTCACCTCAGCACCTACGAGAACATGCCAATTTCAATTTTGTTACACTGGCAGCTGACTATGATGTCCCTGAGAGGTATCCCACCACAGCCAATCTAAAGGAGGTTGAACTGAGGGAGACTCTCTCTCTGACACACACAAGCAGCCTAATGAAATGCTCTGTTGGTTTGACAATGTCAGTCTGGAGATTTTTGTTTGTTAAATTATTATTTGCTTGAGTTATTTTGTGTGCACACAAAAGAAACAAAGAGAGTATACCTGTCACTGATGGAAACTAAAAAGTCTTTAGGTGTCGATGAGAAGAGCTCAAAGTTAGCGATATCCAGCTGCTTGACTTGAATGGGTTCACAGAGCTCTATCACAAACCTGAGGAGAGGTTAATATAGAGGGTTCATTCAAAGATAAACTAAAATCTAATCTAAAACCTGAAGTCATACACCAGTAGTGTGCACTCACCAGATTTTGTTGCTGCAAGGATTTAGCATGTAAAGGTCCATATTTTCCATGAGAATAGCTGAAGTGCTCTGAATAAAAAAATAAAAAAAAGAATGAGCGATCAAGTGAGTTAGCATCTGCAATCATCATTACATGGTTTGATTTAATTTATTTAGTGTCTTATATAACACCCCTGAATAAATTAATGCTTATCCTCAGTGTAAAAGAGATTGTGAAGTGGGTTTCATCCATTTGCTGACACAGCATGACAGTTGTAACCTTCACCATATGAGTGCATGTGTTTGTGTGCAGGCAACAAAGGACAGGGGTGATGTGTGTTTAACCTTGGCCTCATTGTTGGCAGAGAGTATCTTGGCACCACACTCCACAGAAGCGTAGTTATTCTTGAAGTTTTTCTGGACCTTTTTCACTGGATGGGGGCTGCTGCCAGCTGAGGTATGGAGAGACTGACCTGGACAGAGGGAGTGATACATAAGGCCCCATTACACACACTGGAAAAAGAGCATTGCATGAGAGGAACAAGTAGAGAGGTTATGCAACACACATAAACACACGCTCCATTGACCACTGCACATGGAGTGCACTGAAAGAAACACAGAAGAGAGAGGAAAATGGAGGGGGGGGGGGGAGTGGAAGCGAGCGACAGAAATAGAACACAAGGAAGGAAGCAAAAGAGGCAGAGGTGGACAATGCTCAGGAATTTAGCAACATGGTGGACAAAGAAGCAACAAAGAGGACGTAAAGAGTAAAACTGTCATTCAAACTGTCTCCACTTTCCCAAGAAGCAATGCTGCAGACTTAATGAGACACTGCATTTAGTCATTGATGTAATGTCTCTCATTCGTGCGCGTGGATCTAAATATACATTCTAATAATGTAGGTACTTACTTTTCTCCTTCTCAACCTCCATAACTTGTTTCTTCCACTCATCAAAGGTGGGAATGTCTTCTTTGCTGGGCACCGAGGGATCAGTCTCTCTGGCAATACTAGCATCCTGTGCCTAAAACACACAGACAGGTATATCACACACTATAACTGCAAACCTATTCCTATAACCTATACCTTTCAAATGCGTTGAAACTGACAAGAAAGGCAGAGAAAAGGTATCTACATGCTTATGCTTATTAATTCCAGTTACTGTAGCGAGCACTAGTGACAGTGTTTGTGACAGGTCTGATGTTAGTGACTGGGTCTCGACAAAAATACATAAATAAAGTAATAAAGAAAATATATTTCATTCAGGAAAATATTTCCTGAATGCACAATCCACTGTCACAAAAATCCCACTTTTAGGGTTAAAGCAATACACTTTGTGTTGTCAGCCTACAATCACATACAATAAATTGTTTATTTTGTTAAACTAACAATACAGCTTACACCTGGAAAAAAATTATTTACAGCTAATAGTGATTAAATGGCTCAAAATGATCAGTATTTTTCTCTTTTTCTTAATTTTCCATACAGATCTGCATCATTATTACTACTTTTCAATATTAAGAAATGAAACAGATTATTTAAACATAATCTTAAATATAAATTGCACTGTTCTTCTCTGATTTGCTTGATCAGAATGTTCCACTATACTATATGTGCCACTATATAAACTTTGAGCCATGTCCACTAAGGAATAATCAACTCCCATCCTCTGTTTATGGTAGTCAGCAAGCCCCCTGGCTACCACAGCATTGAGAAGCACTGAGCTGTGAGTAATATTTTGATGGATTATGTAAGCACCCTTTTGGACCTCACAAAGGACTGATCCCAAAAATTCTCAAACTCAGACAGCCTCTTATGTAAACATCTCAACAGTCATTACCAGCCACGCACAGATTAGTCACCAGATCTTTGCTCTGAAACACCAAAATAATGCACAAACGCAAAACGGATGCAGGTAGATTCCCCTGTTTGCAGTTGTCTTCTAATTATCCTCTATCAACGAAAATAAGTAAACTGAGGGGAAAGTTGAGTCAGGGTGAAACATTCAAAAGCTGCCCTTTGCTAGAACAGCTGCGTATGCATTGAATATTTATAACTTTCGTGGCAATCCAGCCAGCAGTCATGAGTATGTGCAGTGCTTTGTAAGGCAAAAATGTGGTGACAGGTAAAAGGACAGCATCTTCCATCCCTGTCTACATTTGCAGCCTGTCTCTGCCCATGGCAACTGAAAAGATACTGCCCTACGACTCCTGAAAGTACTGTCCTGAAAACTTTAGAGCCATATTATGCTGCTTATGAGAAAGCTTCTACTACTCTACAATGATTTTAAAATGCATTTGGGAAATACTTGGGAACTACAAGCTGCTGCAAACTGCTGACCTGCTTTTCTTGGTGGTAGTGGTGGGAGGTGTTGCCCTCTCTGTCCAAATCAGACAGCCCATCCTCCAGCTCCTGCCGCTGCTGTTCTTGTTGTTGTTGTTCCTGGTCCACATGACCTGGATGAGACTGGACTTCTACTTCCGGACCAGAACTGAGGCCCTGGTCTGACCGCTGGTCTTCTATGCTAGCCTCACCCGCTCTACAGTACAAACACGGGGCCAATGAGGTGGAGAGGGAGAAGGAGTTGACAGGTGGAGAGGTAATGGGGAGGAATGGAATAAGGATAAAAAGAAAAGGTGAAGCGCATAAGTAAGTACACAACAATGTTGGACACATGATGCAAATAAAAAATATTCAGTTTATTTTACACTATTGATAGTCCTTGGTTTGGCTCAGGCAAAAACGATGGAAAAAGTAAATGAAAAAAAAAAAAAAAAAGCAGAAGTAAGTGGAGAGCAAGGCCAGCGGTCGACGGTTGCGCACAGCAGAGAGGTGCAGCTTGTGCCTGGATTACCTGTCTCTGTGCTTTGACTGGCTTCTGGGGGTTATAAACTCACCTCAGGAGAGGGCTGCCAAAAGGGGGGTTTTCACAGGTTGCCAGTTCGGGGGGAATGACCCCGCACTGTGAATCAGAGTGCTCAGCAAAGACAAAGTTGTCTACTGGGAGTTCATCTCCTGCACTGACAACCCGCACTGCACTGAGGGAAAGAAAGGACATGGCATTTACCACATCTCCTGACATTGGGGAAAGCGTGGGGGTGGTGAGGAAAGAGAGAGGAGGGTGGGATGGGGTGGGATAGAAGAAGGGAAGGGGACAAGAGGAAGAGATAAACAACACAGAGCAGGACTTAGAGAAAGGGCAAGGGGCAGAGAGAATAAATGGGATGGACAAAAGGAATGATGAGATCATTTGCTGATGGGCTGATGATGAGATCATTTGTTGATGGGCTGGTCACTGCACATCTTTAAATGTCCTGGTGTTGACAGTCACTTCAAGAAAGGAATTGAACACAGGAGTTCCCAATGGATGGACATTTTCTCCTTTAAACTAATCTTGGTCAAAGATCCATGTCCATACACGTGCTTTTCACAGCTTCCTTTACAATGTCCATTGGAAAAAGAAAATTCACGTGAGCAGTTCCGTGTAAGTTCACAGCAGGTGGCTACCGGTTCCACAAAAGTGACTCTGAGATATCCAGGGTGTCAGAGCAACTCCCCTTTGGGGTTTTCTCTCAATTTGTCACCAATCTTTTACAGTGAGAATGCAAAATCATTGAAAACAAACAAACGGAAGGAAACAAAAATTAACGGACAAAAATATTAAAGAAAATGCGCAATGTTTGACAAAACAATGATCTATATATAATACTGAGTTTGGGTTGAAATTGGCTTTAACCATCATAAGAGAGACAGATATTCTCGCGCATTATAATTTGTGGTTATAGCCAACTTCTAATGACAGAGACCAGGTCCCTGTACTGAGGAAGTGAATCTAATCTTACCCTGTGTGGGCAGGGCTGGCACACTGTGAGGTAGGTGTGTTTTCAGCTTCATCTGGGGATGTGGATGGGTTTGAGTCCAGACTGGGATGTGCAGCAGGGGCATCACTGTAGATTTCTGCTTGGGGTGGGTCATCTGTGGACGCTTGGCCCTGTGCTGGAACTGGTTCTGCAGTGGAGGACACAGGCAGTTCCTGGTCATGGTCCTGGGTGTCAGACTGCAGGTCCAAATCAGTATGTTGTTCTGCTTGGGGTTGTGGCTCAGGAGCATCAGGTACAGTATCAGACACTGGGTCTGGCTTTGTCTCCTCCACTTCACCTTCCTGAGGATTCACAGTCTGGAGAAAGTAAAAGCATTTGCATATAAAACACTATCCATCAGCAGCTTAGCAAAGTGAACCCATGCTATTGTACTGGGAAGCTCAAAAAACAAATGGACGGTAATCATGGCTGATGGTTAATGACAGCAACCACTGAGCACAGAGAATAGATTTTGACCTAGTCTTGTTTATCAAGATGTGAGAGTGTGTGGTCAGAGTAATTCTGACTAATTGATGTAGCACAGATGTTCCACCAGAGCTGACAGAAGTGCCATTTGTTTGGACGTCATATCTAGATTACTGGTGACAGTTTCACTATTTATTTGTGTATTAATGTCCTGTGAATCCCTCAACAGCTGTCCTTGATATATATCAAAAGTATTCCACAGCAAGAACTTGAGCCACTTGAGCTAAAAAATAAGATCAAAAGCCACGTTTCAACTTTTTCCCCATTCCTGTTTTTGTGTGCTTTGTTATTTATAAACCCATGCCTTATAATTAGAATATTTTTTCATTAATAGTGCAGTCTCAGATGAATAAATATTGGAAAGTTGAAAACACACTGATCTCTACTCATGCGTCAACAAGACTAGGTCAAAACCTTGTACATATCTAGACTGCATGTGGTCACTGTGAAAAATTGAGGACATAGTAGTTGCTTCTCTCCTCCCCTCTGTGCTCACACTATACAGTATGCTAAAACAGCTAAATCCCAAAACAGTAAAGCCATTTTCATTTACTACATGTTTACAAAGACAGGATGTAAAGACAAAGATTGTGCTGTGAGTTCAGTTATTTTACTGTAAAATTATCACTCAGAGAAAAAGTTATTTTGTCTCTCACAGTGTACAACCTACACCTGGGATCCACATCAATTTTTAGCTCATGTATTCCATAAAAAGCTGACCATAACAGGTCTTTATATGAGGCATGTCTTTATTTCTAACTCCTGTTTGTTATGTATAATTGGTCATACTGGTATTGTAGTATGAAGCTTTGTTTTCAGGGCATTTACGATTTTAGCACTGATTCTCTCTATTAGACATTCAAGAGACTGGCTTATACCCACTGTAGCAACCTCTCTAGGTTCTTTGATATATTTTAATACTGTCAGTATCAGTACCCTAGTTATTATAATGGAAAGACATAAGGTGTTACCTGTTCTTGGTGTATGTTGCCGTGTGCCAGCTTCTCTAGTGCTGCTCTCTCTGTCTTTAGTCCCATATCGTATGATGTGTGGGTCGTCCATTCTTCCACCACCTATGGGGAAAAAAACTGATTAAAACTTATATATGACACACTAATCAGTCTTGAAAAGAAACTGCTTCCAAGACTTTATCAATGGATTGTGATGATTTTAACAAATACATTTTTTGTGTGAAAATGTCAGATACAGAAAGTCTCTCGGTTTTCAGCTGAGACCTTTTAGTTGTCAGACAAAGGCCATGTTATAAGGCAAATGACAGACTGCCAGCCCTGTTGAACTGCACTGGCACGCCTGGTTGTTGGTGGACCGAAAACAATGATTCCCCTTCTTCTTTGCTGACACACACACATACCACAACAATACTCACTTCCACAAATTATCATTCATTCTGATCCTAGAGCACACATAAAAACACACACACACACGCACGCGCAAGTTTGAGGGCCCATTCATGAGAGTCGAGGCTACTGTGCTCAGCCAGCAACAGCCCACCTCAGGCAAACTTGTCTTATAAAGACAGCTCTGCTCTACACTCTGAATGAAAAGAATGACATCCAGTGAGTGAGAGACTTCAAATAGATTAGTTTCCAACAAGAGAAGAAGGAGGAGCGCTGTATTCTGAGGCCTAACCCCACATGGCTGCTCTCAACCTATACCACCAACTGACAATGTTCAGCATTGTTTTCACCAAGTTTCAATCATATGTTAACATTACACAACAACATTATGTAAAGTAAGAGATAAGGTGTAGTGACTTCAGCTACTCCTGAGTTACAGTGACTTATATAACACCCTCACCCTTCCACCACACACAGCCTGGCCTCCTCCTCCTCCTCCTCCTCCATGCCTCCTACTTTTCAGAGGTTAGTGGGTCATTTAAGTGCCTGACCCACCTCCCACCACTACCCTCTTGGTGTTCTGCTAATATTTCATCGTGAGTGGTGAGTCTAATAATACTGCTCACCATTGCACTGCCAGCCAAAAAGAAGAACCAGCACTGTTGATACACTATGATGGTAAGGATGCATAGCTTATTGGTGGAATTGTTCAGAAATTTGCGTTAAAAAGGACTATAATCCTTTTTTTAAAAAAATATTTTCAACTGTTTTCCACAAACCTTGTGTTGCGTGGAGTCCTGCTCCTGCTCGTGGCCGGCAGGGTTTTTGTCCCTGGCAGACTGACCTGGGCCAGGCAAGTTCTGCTCTGAACAAAACACATTTTGACTGGGGTACCTGAAACAGAAAGGAAACAACGTTTACATATAAAATTATGTCAACTAATACGGGTGGGCTATAAACACATTATAAGCCACCACAAGCAAACGTCCTTGCCTCTGTCCCCTCCCCCTTGTTTCTCTTCTTTGTTCCTCTCTGCCTGCCAGGCTGAGCAAGGCTCTAGGCTTTGCTACAACTCATTCAGCTGCCTCCAACTCCACATGATCAGCCTTTAGAGCCTAATCTCTGTCTCATCTCAGTCTCCTCATTTTGCATACCCAGTGCCTTGCTTCCTATCTACTCACTTATGTTTAACTACAGCCAAGAACTGCCATAATATAAGTACAGAATTACAGCAAAACACAGCAACTATTTACTTGCAGTGTGCTCAAGGTCAACTAGGCCACAAGAACTGCTGCTTTTGTATGAATGTTAACAATGAGACCACTGTCCTTTGAAAAAAAAACCCTTACTTTAAGCATATGAATGTCAGAGCTCTGCAGTGACACTGATTAAGTGTTTGATGACAGACAAGGAAAACTAAATAGGGATGGAATGGGTAAAATCCATGAGGTCATATAAAAGGCAGACAGGGTAGGAGACAAAGACACAGGCAAAAATAGGGAGACAGCAGAGAAAAACAGCTGGTTCTCAGTCAATTTCCTAGTTGAAATGAAGTGAAGACCAAAACAAGTTAAGAGTGAAGGTGAAAAGAGGTCTGTCTGAACATGTTCCCTCTACTGTGATGCTAACTCATCCACAAACTACATCTAGGCTATAACAAGTCAGTCAGCATTAGAGCACTGAAGATAAATCATAATACACTGATTGAGTTCAACTACAAAGCACCAGAATTCAACAAAGACATCTTCACACAGTTAGGAAACAAGACCAAAAGTGGACACTCAAAACAGATAAATTAATCAGTATTAATGAAGATTAAAGACCCATATAACAGCTTGTACAGCTTATGTTAAACACAAACTGTGTGCAGTGTACACTTGCTTAAAATGTCCCATATTTTACACTTTGTATGTATTTTATTTGAAATTGTTGATATCCATATGATATCAGGCTTCTCTTTGGAGCTCCAGTAACAGCAGGTTGGTAGGTTTGAGTGATCAAAATAAAATTCAACATGATTTCGGCATAGCCGACTGCTTTGTTGTGACATCATTAAGTTTAAGAAGTCCTGATAGCTTGTTTTGAAATAGTTTTGGTTTCGGTAATTGTATGAACACTGCACACTGTGATACTTTCACAGTACTAATATAGGACCAAGAAATCTCATTTGATATATTATAAACCACATTATTTAAAAACAAAATACAAAGCTAAGCCAACAGCATGACGACACCTTGCATCAGTGGGTGTAACATTGAAAGACACAGACAGAGCTCAGAAAGAAATGTGATTCTGAAATTGGAGTGGTTCCCCCTGAGTAGTTGAATATCGATGTCAGGAGAGAGTGGGACACATGGACTGTCATGTTAGCACCCTGACAGCCTGTCTATCAAAAGCAGGGAGATAAGCAATGAGCATACATACTCACCATCATACAGAGACGGCCATCTGTGCAAGTGAGTGTCCTGTCACTCAGAGAGCTTCTCCATCTGTACTCTGCTCATTAACATTTGAGGTGATAGAATGATAAAGTAAAACATGACAAGAACATCTAGATAAGTAAGATGATCTTTTGAAAGCTGTGTTGTATATGCCATCAGATTTATGAGAAAACTAGAATTACTGCTCGTGGAGGCGCATGCCAAAAGGGTCAAGTTGCAGTAAATATGGTCACAATCTCTGCTTCTGTTCCTGAGTTACAGCGTTGCATAATGGAGTTTCTTTTTTGCAGAACATTATGATGCCACATGTCCTTTCATCAAATGATACATCAAATATATCAATTGTATCTAAAATGTCATCACTTCATTGTTTTCAATTATCAGATATTTGTGTGTAATTTTGTCATAATTAGTATGTCAAAAAATTTGTCTGTGAAGTCAGAGAGAACCCAGAGATCTAAATTAGTCCTAGTGAGCATTTGTACAAAATCTGAAAAAAGTCCTTCCAGGAGCTCCTGAGTTATAGCGTTAATGCGACTGGGAAAGACATCCCTCTGAACGCAGGTGCAAAGGTCATGTTTAATAAAGCCTTTTCTCCTCAGTTCTGAGGCCTTCTGACTCCACAACATGGTATTTACTGTTGTCATTTTGGATCCCTGCTGATGATAAAATATGTGTGGGTTCCTAAATATGTTAACACCTCATAATATATGCTTCCCTCGAAAGGGCTGCTAAGGGTCATAAAGCCAGTGAAGGAAACTTAAAAGTGCAGGACTGTACGGACATTCAGCTATAAATATGAACCATGAGCTAGTATAGATTCCTGGCTATACTTAGGTCCAATGCTTGAAACTATGTGTTGTATTTCAAATGTTCTCTTGTGTCTCCCTCCACTCTTAACCACACACATGAATCTACAGGGAAGAAGCCTCCATACATTTCACTGAAGACATCACAAAGTTACATAACAGCGTACTGTAAAAATGAAATACCAGCCAATCGCGAGGCCAAGACACAAACACTATAAATAAAAGATGAACATGAAATGAATCCTATCATTTTTATTTATTTATATATTATACCTCAAACTGAACCTTTTTTAAACACATGCAAAGTGTAAACAATTTACATGTTCAGTCACGTCAGATGTACTCTTTGCTCCTCAACAGGTAAAATGATGTTAAACAACAGACAACACATGCAAAGATCCTAAAAGTTTATGATGTTCACTACATGACATAAGAAAAGCTATTCACTATGATGTAAAAGAACTTAGGCACCAGCACAGGACATCAGCAAAAATCACATAATATCAAATCACAGTTTTAATCAAGGGGGAAGCAAAAAAAAAAAGTTTCCTTCCCTCTTCTCTCACTCTTAAACACTACACAGACTTTAAAATGCATAACTGGGGCCTGATGGAGAGAAGATTCAAGAGGCTAGGGAAAGACCTGAACTTAAATTCATGTTCCAAGAAATTACTAAGTTAACGCAGGAAAAAGGAAGACTCAGAAGATGGTATAATTACTATACCTGCAGGTAATACATATTTCATTTAGCTTCAATGTTTCATATCGGTTCTGACCTCCAGAAGTACTGCAAGTCTATCCACTATCTGTTTTAAGTGTGGTTTCAGGACAGCCTGTCAGAATCCACAGATCACCATTTATACACAGAAAAAAAACATTTTGTATCCTAACTGAGTACTTCTCAATAACTTGCAGATCGTTAACTGTATTTTTGCTAGATGGTAGAATTTATTTTGCTTTGCAGCTATATGAAGCGCAGTGGTTTTAGTGTCATCCTTGGATTTCTGAGGAATATTTGCTTGAATCATTTACTCAAAGGCTTCTGAATTTTAACACTGCTGTTATTGTGCAGAATGTCACTAAGCTGTAGAATTGCTAAAATTTTTCCAAGGCCTCTCAAATGGTCTGAATATTTTAGAAAGTGGTGATATGCTTATTTTATATCAAGGTTATATCATGTTCTCTGAATCAAACCTTGGCTGTTCCACTGTCTGGTTTCACAGTCTACTTTGTGACTGAGGCACAAGGTCAAACCTGACTTAAAAGGTCCCATATTGTATAAAGTGAGATATCCATTTCTTTTTGATTATAAAGCGGGTCTAGGTTCTATATTAATACTGTCAGAGTATCACAGTGTGAAATCTATTGATAAAAAACACACATTGTCTGAAATAAGTCTTCAGGACACTTAGATGTGATGTCACACCTTAACAACTACCACCCTTACCCATGCCCCAGTATGGCCCACATTAGGACCCACAGCAGTAGAGCTACCAACCTATTGTTACTGGAGCTCCAGAAAGAAGTCTCAGAGAGGAGATTAAAAAGTATATTGAGATGATTTTCTTTTTGGTACTTAAAACAAAAAATATCTTCTTATGGATATCAACATTTCAAATAAAATACAAGGAAAATGTAAAATACGGGTCTTTTAAAATAATTATTTCATCAGTTATCTGTATTTGTTCTCAAAATGTGTGTGTATGTACCACTTTCTAAATGGCATTTTCTCTGATAAGAGAACACCTGTGTAAATACACATAGGTGACCATCAGATCATACACCATAGTGCATGTTTAAGTAAACAATGCTGTGTAAACTTCCTGTGAAGGTTAATGCAAATCTGACCAGCTTCTGCAATCTAACTCACTGAACAAATGTTTAGACGGAAACTGCCAAGTCACTGATCGCTATTCAAATAACAAAAATTCAAATACAGAGTTTAAATATGTGGAGCGCTTCCAGCTCACAAATGGCCATTCTTACTGAGGTACTTGTAAATTGTGAAACAAGGGCAAAATGGCACCCTCCCACCCCTGCTCTGTATGATCCTCATGAATGAATGGAAAGACCTGAGTGTTGACATTCCTTCTAAGAGGGAAAACGGATGAAAAGAGAAGAGAAAAGAGGGGGAAGAAGTGGCTGCTCTGAGAGGATCTCTGTTGGGGGCTTACTGTGACCTACTTTTCAATTTAAATGCTTATGCAACAGTGGGTGGAGGAAACTTATGACCCACTAACAGGATAGATGTTTAAGTGTGCCATGTACAACAGATACCAGTAGAGGATCAACACCAAGTTGATGAAAGAGCCCGAGGCAAGACTAGAGTCAGCAGCCTGCAAATACACTGTTCCTTATTCTCTCTCTATCCCCGTTTCCTGTCCCACTTCAGCAGCACCTAGGGGTTTTAAACAAGCTTTTCTGTCCTTTACATTCCCCTCTGATGACTATGAATATTTCTGTCAGACCTGAAGTAGATATCATCAGCCTCAGACAGATGCACACAGACATACTAGCCACATCTGCTGATACACTGTCTGTGCTGGATCCGAGCAGCCAAATCCCCCGATACTTCATGTTGGCTTTAGGACCATTCAGACCCAGAGTACATAACTCTACCAAATCAACTGGACTGCACTGTACCAACCGACTGGGTTAGCAAAAAACTGCAGACACAACAGGCTGAGCATAATTTTATCTGCCAGCAACCAATCAAATAGTCACCAGCTGTATTGCATGCGAACTGTGCTCTGATCTCCTCTCAGGCACAATGTTTGTCTTGTCACTAAAAATTGCACATGTTTGAGCCTTTTTTATATATATATATATATATACATACACACACACACACACACACACACACTTTTATTTGTGTGTATGTGTTGCTACCTAGAGCTTTGGGTCCAACTCTCAGCCTCTCTTTCATATTTTACTGCTTTAATGTTCTCCTCCCCTTGCATTTTCTTTTTTTAGTTACAGCAGTTTGTCTTTGATAGTTTGCCCCATCATGCACTTATCTCCGTCACAGCATGACAGTGCAACACACAATGTATATAACGAGGGCCAGGACAGATTAGATGCTCTTTACTTCATCTCAGACCAGCTTGTTGCTCTTCATTACATAAACTCTTTATCACACACACACTCAGTCACACTGTCTTTAACTAACCAATAGCACGTGATATTTACTAAGTCTGTACCCTCCATAATAGTCTTAAGTACAGAAACTCAAGTCAGTGTTTCAGCAACAAAACAGAGTAGTAGATAAATAAAAGAAAACACAGGTATGTGACTACCACCAGTGCAGTAAATTAAACAAATTGGTTTGTTATTTATTAAGATTTTGAATTAAACAAGAAAATGTGTCTTGTGATGTGTTTCATTGGTATGCTCGTCATGCTGAGAGTTGGTTTAATAATGTGACAAAGGCATATGTAGACCATGATGATGTGGTGAGTTGGCTCAAACTAACTTTTAAACTGGACTGTCAGCTCACCAAAACCTAATCACTAGGCTAATATCAATGCTTGGATAGAGCAAACACACATATGCACATACACCCTCACACCCAATAAAAAGCAAAATAATTCCAGCTGTTTTCTTCTAGACCGACATCTGCGTATAAATTATTCAAGCAGGCAGAGGAAGCACATTCAACTAATGCCCTTCTACTCTACATCCAGAAAGCAGATGGACACAAACAGACACAGAGAAAGGAACTGAGGAGAGAAAGAATCCAGGATCCACGTGGGCAGAGGTGGAATGTGGGGCAGGGAGAAGTAAAAGTAGGCCGACGCATCTGCCAGGCAGACAAAAACATGTCGTCAGTGTTTAGAGGAAAGAGGAGGGGGGTAGTTGACAGGCATAAAAGCCTGGCCTTTGTGGACCGAGCATTTTTGTGTGTGTTTGCGTGTGCGTTCTAATTTTCATCCACATTGAAGCATGGAATAACGTAGAGCAGCAGTTTGGTCTAAAGCCTGCTGATCCTCTGTAATCCTTTCCACTGGTGCATCCTTGGCAGCCACAACGCTGTGGCTGAACTGGTTAATAGCTTTCTCACTATCACATGCACACACATATCTGAACCATACCCTACTTGTAACCACCTCAGCAAGGGTACATTTGCTACCCAAAGACAGGTGCCAAAAGGCCTTGTTATTGACTGGCAGAGACTGCTTCCCCCTCTACACCCCATCTTGAATTCTTGTAGACAAGGAGAAATTGTGGCTCTGTGCTTTTCCTAAATTCTTCCACCTATGTAAATTCACAGAGACAGCTTGGCATGACAAGATTTTCTTTGGAGCAGCAATCGCTCTGATTTCTGTCTCCAATTAAAATGGTTCTAATCTGTCACTGTCAAATTCAAAACACACATTTGGGAATAAACGTTCAGTGTCAGATGTGCTGACCTCTGCAAATCTTGCTCATGGTTTTTAAACAACGGGCCTCTTTTTTTCCATTGTGAATGGTTGCAGTGAGATCAATATTGAGCTTTTTTAAAATTTATTTTAAACCAGGCAATTATTATGTATCTTATGTATATAGATGGCTCTTAGTTGTTCACTCACAATGCTAACATTTCCATATCCTAGGCCACATCCACCCTAGTACTTAGAATAATGGATCACACGTATTACATGATCATGAATATGCACTAGGCATGTGTGTGTCAGCATTAACAGCAAGCACTGTGTATGCTGCAGGTGGTTAATTGGGGAAAATACAAAGAACGAGAAACAGCAAGTTTTTTTAACAGAACAGAATTAAACTGCACACAAGCCAACAAGGTCAGCAACACTTGTAATTCATTCTCCATTTTTTATTGACCACTGCTGGTCATGACTGATTAAACCCAGTCAGGAGACGAGGCAGGTGTCTGGATCATCGTTTCTGCTTTTATCTGGCCAGATTAGAAACAAAAACATATTTCTCACTGTAAAAGTCATCAGCGCGATATTAAAAAATCTTCGTAGTAGTATGGGTGCCAGGCTTAAATGTTGCAAAGCAGATATGCGGCCTTTTAGGCAAAGGGAAGTAGCAGAGAAGCTTGATGTTGAGAGAAAAGGAACAAACAGAGGGTCAAGGAAAAGATTTCAGATGATGGCTGCCCACGTATTAACCCTTGCTGTTCCAGACAAATTTGCTGATTACGTAATCTACCTCTACATGGAGCAACACAAGGCCTGTAGTGAACTAGGTTGGAGTGGCTGGTTAATTTCCTTAAGTACGTTAATGCAATGTGCTGATTTGCACAACAAATCACATCAACAATCTTTGATTAAAAAAAAAACAATGAGGGGTTGACCAATATTTTTTTTCCAGAGGCAATTCCAATTCTTAGTAATTAAAGGAGGCCGAGAACTGATGAGCCAACTAAAAACTAATGCTCACACTCACTGTGGTAATCAGGTTCTCTTTCTATTATTTTATCCACCTTTGGAGAGAACCCACCTGGTCCAGATTTATTGTGATCGAGCAGGTTAATTATGCTCAAAAATGAACATAAGCACTCACAAACTCCGAAATAATAGATTATACAGTATATTATTCAAATAATGAGGGTTACTCACACACTTTGACTATCTTTATCTCAAACATAAAGAACCTGGAATTACTGTAGGTGACAGAACAGAAACTCTAACTAACAGGAGTAAAGAGATCAAATTGGATAAATATCAATTTATATCAAAGTGAATTAATCTCACAGCAGAGTATCTACACACTCATGTCACACTTCTGTTGGAGCAGAACTTGATTGGTGGCGTTCTCCTCAGTCTTTATTCTAACAAAACAAACAGGAACAGGTGCAGTAGTTCCAGCTAGAGTGACATCACGTCCTCCTCAAACCAGATAATCACAAACTGAACTAAAAAAAAAAAAAAAAACACATTTATCGTATGTGATGATTTTTAAAGCTTGTTTGTCCTCCTGATCCACAAAAATCCCTCTTTGTCTCCACTGGCTCTGTGATGCACAAATACTTTAAAATGTACACACCAGCCTTTCTCTAGAACATAATGTATATGAACAGACACGCCTCTAGTTGGAAATTTGCCTGTGGCACCAAGATGGCCGTAGTGCAGTAGTCATGTTGACAACATGACTACTGCAGAGATATAACTAACAACTAACGGTTATCTTCATTAATGATTATTCACTTGACTAATTGTTTGGTGTATTAAAGTGGGAGAGAAAAATGGAAAGGTGTGAAAAATAGCCAGTATAATTACCCACAGCTTGAGGTCATGTAATTAAGATTGAAGAAAACAGGCTGCACGTACAACTCCAAAATAAGATGCTGTGTTAGGTGCATGGTAGCTGAGTGAACAAGGTAAAGAAGATGCCAGCAATCATATCAGAATAGTCTTCATGTTTTTATGGAGCAACTAACAATCGTATTTCAGCCATAATCAGCATAAGGAAACACATAATGTGTATGGTAGAGCACGATATGAATGTATGTATGATGTGAGGGTGAATGTGGCTTTTAGTGGTTGATAAAACTAGAAAATTGATTTGCAGTTAATTACCATCAATTAATCTAAACAAAACATACATAACGTCACTCTAAATTTACAATTTTAAAAAAGATTAATTAAAATTACAAAAAAGAATAAAAAGGTGGACTTCACATCTGCTTCTGTTCTACACAGAATCATATCATGTATCAGTCGGTTAAATACCTGTGTAACACTAGATTTTATCAGTGCTGCAGACAAAAGACTCGCACAAATAGTATGGTGGCAACAGTGAAGCTGTGATGGTGTGCAGCATTGCAGTCGGTCAGACAGGGATCAAAGAGGCTTGGAAATGTGACATCAGGAACACTGGTTTCAGGACAATGGGACTGACGGACGCAGTCAAGTGATATAATGTCATTTGATAGGAAAAGCCATTTTTCAAGCATGGGCTGGCATGGGTGAGTGGGGATAGAACAATGCATGTGCATTCTTGGTCAGTATGTATGCATCAGCAGGCACAGCGGGAGAACAAAAACTCATCAAACATTCACTTCAGTACACAGTGTACCAACGTGCAGTAGCGTGGTGAAATGTCCACATTTACCATACATGTTCTAATAAAAACAGTGGCCTCATAACAAGCAAGAAAAAAAGTAAATACGACACAGGAAACTGACATGAATACTGACATTTTGGCTTTGAATGCATTATACTCACATTTCACAAGTCTGAAACAATGAGGACATATTGTCCATTTCACTCAAATATAAATTACAAATCACATGAAATTTTGGCCTGTGATATGGGACAATGATGGTTTTGGTATGTTTTTATGTGCAAGCTTTAGCAAAAGGTGCCCACATTAGCTTTAGTACATAATGTTCTTTAGCCCTGTAGCCCTGTGGTGAGATAATTGGGAGAGTGAGGACATGTACACCGCCCTCGCTCACATTGTTAAAAAGGCAAATGTACACATATACAGTTAGACACTTGCTGCACCAAGCCATCAATAAAGAGAAAAAGAGGTATAGATCCACACACAAGCAGCAAAGCTTGAGAGTCACTCAGTAGCTGCTGAAGGTAAACAGTAAAGAGCAGCCAGCAGGAGAGGGGGAGGGGAGGAAAAGAAACCAGAGCATTTTCATGAGGAGAAAAATAGTCCCTTTCTGTGGCAGGGCAGGAAAAAGCAAAGCAACTCCTGGTTTTGGTGCTGTGAACTATCCACAAGTCACACTGTCCAGCTGTTACTTATGCTGAGAAGCATTTAACAACTGAGGATGGAAAGTTTTCATGTGTCAAGTTGTTTTAGACTCAAAATTTACAATTCAAGAATCTCAAAGAACTGAATTAACAGACAGATATTCACATCAATCAACTCTTCCCTTTGCCATACCCTCTTTTTGCATAGGAAAACATGCTCAATAACGCATTAGTGTTCTGTTTCTGACGCAAATCTCCACCCTCAGAGTACTATTCACCAACACAGTAAACAGTGCTATTTTCTTTCTAACCACTGACAGAGCCTCAGGCCACTAGTCTGCATTCAGCTCTCACTGCAAGCCTACCTTCTCCCAGAAAAATATTATGTGAGCAATAGGACTCTGTAAGACATTCCTGCTGCCAGAAAATAAATGGCCATCATATGAAAGTTTCTCTGCAAAATTTGACTAACACCACAGACAACTGCGAGCATTTACACAAACCATCTCTTTTTAGCAACAAATATAATAGTTCATGACACAAAATTCATAATATAAAACTATACTGATATATGTTGTGACATTCAAATAATACCTGCAAATAAATACATCTGCTAGGTGCAAGCCTCAATAAGCTTTAAAAGTGACTTCTACACAAAGCTGAGCAAAGGAAGTAAGAGACAAGATGGACTAACCCAACAATGAAAGTGAGAATCTGCTTTGGTTTTAATTCAAAAGGAAAAAAATGCTAACAAGACATCTCAAACCAGTTAGTGTGTTGAAATCTGGATTTAAGATTTTATTGCTCATCCAGCTCTTTCACCCTGGTCTGCTCAGCTCACCTTACAGTGGATATACCTCAGGTGCTGGCTTTCTCAATCTACTTCACAGTACTTGTGTTGTAAAAATGTGCCAGCATGCAACTTTGACAAGTTATGGAGCTGGGAGACAGGACGACCAGCAGGCAAAAGAGCTGTCTCCATGGCCAGTGGGCAGGTACAATAGTGTGCTCTGGAGTTCTAGTTCAGCTCTGTCTCCTCACATAAAACTAGATCTGCCAGCTTTCAGTGCTACACTGTGATCTGCTAAAACAACAGAAAGATGGGCTCTCAGTCACTGAGCCTCTACTCTCTAACCCAACAGTCAAGCAAAAAGAACCTAATTTTTCAATCAGCCTCACACGTAGACAAAGTAGTTTATTACAACCCATCTATACGTTTCACATGTACAGCAGGCCAATCACTTTTAAAGGTACAATTAAAGCACAAGAATAAAACCCAGACTAATGTCTTCAAATTGTTTAATTTATCTGTCTATGAAAAAACACAAAGAAACTCAATTTTATACCAACAAAATGCAAATATTTGGCATTTTTATTGGATTGACTTCAAAGATCAACTGATTGATAACTGATTGACTAATCATTTGAGCCTTAATTTGTTTTTGGAATTGAATTTCAAAAATACAGCTACATAAGACTTGTTATCAATTAAAAGTTTTGATTAAACAGAGAGAAAAGGCAACAAACAACTTCAACCATGAACAAGAGGCCCGAGTCTGGTTTGCTCATTTTCTGATGTGTTCTGTTTGACATTTGGGAAGGGCTGGGTAAACATTGGATACCAGTACGGATACCAGTTCCTGAACTTTTTTCATTGCAAAAGAAACTGAACGTTACCTGGTAAAATCTCAGTAATAGCACCATTCTCAGAAATCTGGGACTAGGAGAAATCTGGTGGGCTCAGTAAAGTTAGGCAGACTTGAATGCTGGGAGGAGGATGGCTGCAGTCTGTTCAGTCAAATACAGAGCAACTTTCAGCCCTTAAATTTATTCAATGCACATTCAAGTGTTTCATCCAAATCAACTGTATTGCTGGCCTTAGTAGCAACAACTTTTTTTCCATGTAATGCTGCGCAAGCTATTGGCATAAAAATTGAGTCACATTCTGATCTCTTTGTCTCACCTATTATATGATGCACACTGTATTCCAGCCTCTCAAAGTACTACAACAACAACAAAAGACATACACACACAGTGTATATATCAAGATTTGGTACAGATTAACAAGGCAGTTTTCAATACTTGATAGGATCTAACCAATTTGGTCAATTCTATGTGCCCAGGCATATATATAGGTAAAATGTCATGTTTGCTCTGAGAGATAACCTTGTGGCTTTTTTTGTGTTTGACTTAAGAAAATCTATATGATTCCATTCTATGTATGTTAATCAACATGTAGCATTCCTCAGTTTAAGAAAGAGTAATTTAGATACAACACAGAGAGATATGCTGTACCTTTGCTCAGAAAATTGGGCAAGTTACAAGAGAGCAAGACACAAGCAAAGCAGACAGCCCTTATAATCTTATAACGACAACATGAATACACTACAAACTCTTGTCTGTATACGTTCAGCCTAATTTAATTTTCTCCATGATGAGATCCTTTACTATCATAAAATAGTAACATAAAACAGTGAGTTTCTAATACACAGCTCTTGGTTGGACTTCAACTCATGTATGTCTTATATGTGTGTCCACATGACTTGTACAGCATGCATAAGCATAAAGATGTTTCAGACATAAATGATAATATAACAGGATGTCGTCACATTATGACTGAACTGAAGGACTTGGAATACATTGCTCAGTTGTGTATGGTCCTACACAACTGAGCAATGTATTCCAAGTCCTCCAGTTCAGTCATAATGTGACAATATCCTGTTATAACAGCTGAAGTAAAGCTGAAGTAACAGCTGGAGTAAAGGCAACGTAAATGCCAAACTACATCTATACATTTCAATGTAAATATCACATAACTACATATGTACATTTCAATTATTCCCTACTTATTCCTTTCCCTTCAGTCAATGGCAGCGTTCAAAATGCCCAAGTTTCCAGGGAGACAAACCAAAACAGCAAATAACGTACAACATGAACAACAATGGGGTATCTAATAGGAGAGAAAACTGTGTGTGTATAGTGTATAGACACACATCCTGTAATTTACAAGACTGTGAAAATTACAAAAATCTTGATGAAATAAACAGCTGGGAGGTGGTGATCCCAAGGAAAAGTAAGTACTAAAGTAAGCAGCATTTTTCTGTCCCAAGCTTTGTTGCTTTCCATTTCACCTTCATGTTTCAAACTACTGCCTTTCTATGACTGGAAAAGCCAATGACACACACAGAGATTTCCCTGTTTCTCTGCCATTTGCTCTCAATAGTCAGCATAGGTGCTGGTAAGTACCTACTGTTCGAAAACACAAGCAGAACTATCAGTGACAACAGGCTACTGATGCAGATTGGCTACATGAGAAGGATCTACTTATGTAACTGCACCAAAAAGGGGAACTTTTACAATGTGGGCTGAACATAGTTCTTTTAACGAGAGGGTCCTGCAGCTGTACACAGACCTGCTGCTGTGTACACTGCTCACATTGTCTTTCAGCAAACAGCAGACACCAGGAGGCAACAGTCAAGAATTATTTTATTTACTAGATTGTTTGACTCAATTTACCTGAAAACACATTATGACCTTTCTTTTGGGTATTTTCATGCCCAAAATGTTTCTGTTGTCATGTTACAAAATAGAGCCCCACATAATTGCTTCACAACTGGAAATGTAAGTTGAGAAACCCTAATCTGGTAGCAGAGGGCAGGTGAAAGCCCATCAAAACTCACAACACAAACATCAAAACACAAAAAAAGCTAACCTCAATACCCTAAAGCCATTTATATTCAAAGTAATTTCATTACATCAAGACTAATAAACACCACCAACCCTCAATTATGCAATAATCGGGCAAGTCAGTGGCTTGAACGTTCAACAACATTGCATGGAAAACTTTATTGTACATGCTCAGGGAATTGTAACGCTTTCTTAGTTTTGTTACGCTATTGCAAATTAAAATGTGTGTCTGCAGTCAAAAAAAAAAAATTATCAATATAAAATCCCCAACTGGTCATTTGGTTGTTATCAGTTATCTCATGAGGGCTAATCTAATATATATAATAATATAGATATATAATAATAATCTTCAAACATTTGTGAAACTAATAAGCATCTGACAGAGAGACAACATGAGAGGATAACAAGACATACAGCTATGTCTCTTGAGCACGCCCTTCTACAAATGCAATGATCATAATCACAATCCAAATTTTATTTTGCCTCTCAGGCAGTTTTACAGAATATATAATTAACAAAGATGTCAAGTGATTTGGATAAACAACAGTGAGTTCAACTAGTTTGTAAACTGTAATGACAGTTTTCTTACTGCAGAGATGAATGGTGACAAACCACACTCATCTCAACATCTCGGGAATGCATTTTGGGGAGAAAATTGAGCCATTATTACTGATGATCAACCTGGCTGCAAATATGCACCCACACACAAAGCACTCTCGAGTACATACACTTTCCCTAGTGATGCTGATGTCAACAGCCTGAGTTAGCATAGCACAGGCATAACACAGTAAGATCCCTGTTGCTGACTGTGCGAGTGAAGGGGCAGCACAACACACAGAGCACATTCTGCTTTGCCTCTCTAAGCACTGCAGCATTAAGACATCCAGCTGAGCTGATGCAGCAGTCTCACAGTAATGTAAAGAGGACACAACTTCACATACAAACGTGGAACACTAGGCATTTCAAACAGCACAGCAGTTATTAAAAATAAGAGTCAAAACACACCCAATAATCTCTTGCCACCAGTCTCAAAATGGAGAGCCACTCTCTATGCCTTTAATCACTGCTGCCTTGGAAACCTTTAGATTACTGCAAGGACTGCATTCCAAGTTTCTATGTTGCCACTGGGACGTGTGAGAGTTGGCACAGAGGAGTGAGAATCCGACAGGAACATGCTCAAAAGGGTTTACATTAGTTATGAAGCACATGCATGTGGCTGCATAGTCAATAGTTTGTGGGAAAGTGAATAACTTTAAGCAAGCAGACACCTGATGTGCAAGGCTGTAATCAAATCCAGTTGTTACCAAGGATTAAAAGATGTCTCATCCATGGATTTCATTTCTAATTCAATAATTCCATTACACTTCCAGCACCCTGTTCTGCCAAGCTGTTGCATTTTCATGCTCTAAGCAATACCTAAACCCTTTTAAAATTAAAATAAACTATTCATCAGAATAAAAACAAGTGAGCCAGTGAGCCTGTATTCCCCTTTTCAGTCTGACCAAATATTAATTATATTTTTACTTGTTTTATCAGTTTATCAGTTTGCCTGTTTTTTGTTTTTGACAAAGCACAAACACTGTGAAGATAATATGGTAGATTGTGCACTGGCGTACATTTTACTTGAGGACAATGAGCTTAATGAGGACATCAATTAGTGCTAATCCTTCTTGTGATGGTAAATAAAACATGAGCACTAAAATCTGTTTCTGATGCTGTGGAGCAGAAAGGAGGGAAAAAATTATGATCCCAAGGGATCCCAAGTACAAATTAAATGGATCTGTTGCATCTATTTGTTGGGACTGAGTTGATAAAGCAGTGATTACTAACAGTGACTAGTGACACAAGTGAGCACACAACTGAAAATCTACTGTCTTTAGGCCACACACTGGATAGTTAACTGTTCCTCACCAATCTGAAAAAAAGAGGCATGTTAGCTGGCCTGTTAATCCCATTGCACAAACCCTGTGCATTGTTACCTGCCCCGTGCTACTGAGATTAAACAGATTCATGAGTTGTGTTAATCTACCAGATGTCAAACCTGTGCACGTGCTTTCCTGAATAACTCTAATTATCGTTTTGAATAGTTAACTTATTAACACTGTAGAATGTAATGATCTACACCTGTATAATTTAGAATTTTGCAGTTTTTCACCTTTACACAGACTGTGACCTCGAGCCTTATCTCTGCATAAGCATTAGTTTCCTAAGATTTTTTAATCAATTGAAGTAAACAATTTTAGTTTTAGCCATTGCTGACTGCTAATTTTAGTAATTTATTAATTAAATTAACATCACACGTTATAATTTCTTCCCAAATGCTGAGAAATTCGTGTTCTTCATTTCTATTACAGTCATTCTGGGTTTATATCGGTTGACTTTACTGAAGACACAATTGAAAGACATTAGTTTGGACTTAACTATCTGATGATGGTGATTTTTGTTATTTTACGAGATGAAGATTTCGATGAATTGAAAATGAACCCCTAATTGATTTTATAGATGACGCTCCGAATAACAGAGGGGAAAGATAAAATCGCGGCATTATAAATTTTGTGGCGAAAGCAGCTTGTTATGGTCACTTTCAGTATTTCTTTAAACACTGTTAATAACCAGCCAACAGATAAGTAACGGATACACCAGAGCCCAACTTCACTGGTTTAGGTTAGCTAGCTGTGTTGCTATTTAACAGCTGAATAACGCTCATGTACTAACCACCTGAAACGTTGCTTAAAAACAAAGTTTATAAACCAGTTATGTCAGTTTAACCATCTCCAGGCTCTTCTTCTGAGTTAGAGGTCAGCTAAACATCACAGCACATGCTATAACAATGTTAGCTCTGTAGCTGGGATGGTTCATTGTTGGCTGACGGATATTATGCGACAAGACATCAAACAAAGCGACGTGACGGACAGTACGATAACCATGAAACATGTTTCTCCTAGTGTTACAACTGTCATTTGTCTGACACGTCGTTGATAAGGTAAATGGAGGTGCAGATTTCGGGCTAAACTTACCAGCACAGGAGAGCTACAACGAGGCACACCAACAAAACGCGCAGCCTCTTCATTATCTTCCCGCGGGGACCAACATCCTCGCTCTTTGGTTTTTTTCTAATCTCTCAGGCTACACAATACACCGTCAACAAGCTTGGACCTGTTTTAACCAAAAATTTCAAAAACAAAATCACAAAATTCTCTGGCTAAGACCTAAACTTGACGTGTGCTAATTTTCATTGTGCGGACCAGTTGTCCGCCTCTTTTTCAGCTTTAGTAGCTACTGCTGTTTACGGGCAGCTTGGTCCTGGTAAGTTCAACCAACACTCCACATCTGACCAATGAAATCACAGCCTAGGCTTTGTCGACCAATCATAATAGACGTAGCAACACTACGTTTACGAAACGCCCCGCCCCTTGGACTGTGGATGAGTTGGTGACTGTGGAGCAGGACGCGTCACCTCTTTAGTGATAAGCAAATTACCATGCATGAGCAATTCATGCCAAGTTATTGCACAACCGAAATTCTTCTATATAATTGACTGTAGTTTTGATATTTGAGGCTTTGTAATAGTGTTAATGGAGAAGTTCAAATCACTTTATGAGGTGTGGGGTGCGTGCTGTGAGGAATGTGAACACTGTGTACTTTTTTCCTCGACACCATGAAACACCTCGAATTAGTACGTAAATGTCATCAAAAAAGTATTTGAAAAACAATCATTCGTTATCAAAAATCAAGACTCAATGCAGCTGCTGGATTTCATTATTTTATTCATGTATCACAATGGTTGTCATTTTAACCATGCATCGTTTATTTATCTATTTATTATGTTATTATTTATTTATTTTGAACAAAGCCCGACAGTTGAACAAATAAAAGCGTCATAACATTCCCATAATATATTTTAGACTAGTTAGTTAGTCCTCTCTAGAATATATTTTGCGTTGTTAATATGTCTTTCTTCTTTAAATTTAGTTAGGTACTTACGTTGGTCAGTTTTGATATCAATTCAATTAGATTTTCTGATTACCCTCTCTGGTTCTTTCGATTTACGCTAAATAGAACAAAATAACTACATATCCCAAGCTGCAGTCCGAGAAGGACTCTGCAAATATGCCTGCACTTTAAAAATATATATAATATCGAATGTATATCTAATAAAGAATGCGATTAAAAATACTTACATTTGTATAACATAAAATAGAAATGTGAATTGACCCGATATATTTTTAAGCAATTAACAAAAATGTGTTGTTCATTTAAACCGGTGGGGTCCTGAACTTTCGACAGTCTTCAGTCCTGAGTGAGAACATTTCAACTCAAGTGAGGTTTCGGTGAACACAGCTAGCTGCTTCGCTTGTCCATCAGTTAGCACAGTGGTGGGCTCCTGTGACACGGTTTTGGCTCTTTCGTACTTTTAGCTAGTGGGCTTGACTATGGAGGTTGTCCGGGTATTTTTGTGTGTGGTGTCAGTGTTTGTTGCTCTAGTCCCGGAGAGGTTTGTGGTGCTGGCTGCCTTCTCCCAGTCTCTGGACAGCGACTTCACATTCACTCTACCCGCTGGTCGAAAGGAGTGTTTCTACCAGACCATGAAGCAAGATGCCTCACTGGAGATTGAATATCAGGTCACAAACACTCACACAACTGGAATAATCTTGTAAGAAATTCTAATATTAGCTGAGCAAACCGACAAACACCTCTCTATCCGTCTGCTAAATCAGTAATGTCCAACAACCACTACTCTAACAAGTTGATTGTCCCTTTTTATTTCGCTTTTTGTATGTGATGGTATTGATCTTTCACTCATAAAACAACATTCATACAAACAGCACTGCTATAGGTAGGTATACTGCTGTTGATCGATTGTGCAAGAGCACCATCAGGTTATGTGGCTCACATGTGTGCGGAAACCTGTTAAGCTTGTCAACTCGCAGCACTAGTAGTTGTACTTTCTGGTTTGTCTAGAAGTTAAGCTAATTCAGGAAGCCGTTCTTTGGTATTGACTGTGGGAGAAATCCCAGGCATTTTATATATCTGTTATAAGGTATCTAGGCTTATCACCTCACTATGAGAGAACTTGACAGAAAAAAAAAACATTTGTAACATGCAGTGCATGAAAAAAATTATTACAGAAGCAATAACACACTCAGAGAATGCAGATCTCCATCAACTCAGCATCAAACAAGATGCACCAGACTTCAGATCCAATAATAGATCCTTTCCGACCAGTCCCCAACCCTCCACCGAGTTCAGGGGGAATCGGTTGAGTATTTTTTTGTGGAATGCTGCTGAAACACTCAGGACTCAGGTGAAAACATAACCTCCTTGGTTATGTAAAGTAATTAACTGCTGATACACACTGTTGAGAAAATATCAACCTACACAAATTTGTTTTAATGTCTTTAAATATTCTGTTATTTTCTCTGTCCCATTTACCTCCTGTGTGTGTCCATTCCATCATTCACAGGTATTAGATGGTGCAGGTCTCGATGTAGATTTTTTCATCTCCTCTCCATCTGGCCAAGTGCTGTTCAGTGATTACCGCAAATCAGATGGGGTGCACACGTAAGTAACAGGGATTCAGGTTCATTATCTGCAAGACATTAAATGACGCAGATCCACGTGCAAGCTCCTACAGCCTGTGCTCTCCTGTAGTGTTGAAACTGAGGATGGAGACTACATGTTCTGCTTTGACAACACGTTCAGTGCTGTCTCTGAGAAGATCATCTTCTTTGAGTTGATCCTGGACAACATGAATGTAGATGAAGACCCAGATGACTGGAAAGAGTATGTTCATGGAACTGATATTCTGGACATGAAGCTGGAAGACATTATGGTGAGGATGCAGCCAGTCTGAGATGGACAAGATAATATCTGTATGCACATTTCAGCATTTTAATAGGTTTGTTTGTGTACTAAAATTTGAACCTGAATGACATTGGTAAGAAGTTAAAAAACATTGGTTTTGTTTTAGACTTTGTCCCTCTGTTCCCTGCTGTTGAGACTTTTGTCATTGTGCCCCTTATGCTCACAGGGTTACACGGCCTGAACAAAATTACCCAGCAGACAGACAAGTGCCAACATAATACAACTTGCAATCCTCCACATACAGACAAAGTCACAAGGAGAGTGTCACAAGAATAGACAATGTTGTGAACTCTCACCTATTGGCTGAAGGCAGCCAATTGTTTCAGCTTGCACCACAGTAGCCTGCACCACCCCTTCACCAGAAATGGCCGTAATTTGTGTCAGAAGTCACAAAGGCGTCACTTAAAGGCAGGAAATGTATCTTCCACCTGCGGTGGAAGTTGTTTTCTTATAGTACGAGGAACATTCCTGATTGGGGTGCTTTGTTTGCAACCACAAAACTGCCCCCAGGGAGACCTGACCATTTTAGGTACATAAGAGGAAAATCTAGTTGAAAGTTCATATTGTAGATGTTTTTAGCTCAACTCTGACCTGTGTGTCTCCTCTCCTTCAGGGCACCATCAACAGTGTGAAGGCTCGGCTCGGTAAAAGTGTTCAGATCCAGACGGTGTTACGGGCGTTTGAGGCTCGCGACAGAAACCTCCAAGAAAGTAACTTTGACAGGGTGAACTTTTGGTCAGTAATAAATCTCATTGTTATGACGTTGGTGTCGGCAGTTCAGGTCTACCTCGTTCGCTCACTGTTTGAAGATAAAAGGAAAATTCGTACATAACGCTGCCCCAAATGGAGGGAAAGAGAGAGAAACTAACGCACCTGCCCTCAGATACCTTTTGGGATTTTTTTTTTTTTTTTTTTCTCCAGCCGATCTGGTTTCTGGTTTCTTCTGGCTTGTGACTCTTAACAAAAGATGTTGTCTATACCCATACACATGCATGCACGTGTACAAAGATATACTGATGTTCTTAATTACAAATTTCCCACAATTGGTTGTCAGTCTACTGGAGTTTGAGGGACAGCCAGAGTCCCTGGTTTGGAGCAGGAACTCATAACCGTCAACCCCTCTACTTCATAACCTCATTCTCTTTACTACTGAAGTCTCATTGTCTCTTTTTAAAAGTTGTAAATTGTTTTACTGTCCCTCCTTGCTGCTGTAATTCTTCAGAAAAAGTGACATAACTAGCAAGTCTATTTTTCTAACAGAGCCAGAGGTCATAAGGCTGGTGGCCAATGACAAAAATGTCTTCTTTTTTTTTCCTTAGACATATTTTATATATTAATATTTCAAGTGTTAAGTTGACCTAAATGAAGAAAGGGGATGTCTGAGGGTTTTCATTTATTTCTGTTAAATGGGAATGGAAAGTGCAACCAGTCAGCATGTCTTCCCATATATTAGCTACTCTTAAAAGTGTACCTTTGTATGTCACTAAAATGCCTTAGTCGTTTGTACTTAGTTTCCAGTCTTTTTCCAGTCTGTGAGGCCTTTTCATATTTCTTCACACTGTTATAATCATTTGTGCTGTTAACACAAAATCAGTAACACTTTCCCTTTTATGCCAACATAGAAAAGTCATAGCCAAAAGTCATAGTCATAGCCATTTTGCTAATGCCGCTCTAAAGGGAGCGTGGAGTGAAAAAGACAAATGGGCCACTTCTAAATTGCAGCCCTCACTAGGACATCTACCCTGCTCTTCTCTGCAATTACTTGTGGCCTAACTGGCTGGCAGTTCTGCTGCTCTCCACTTTGAAGCCACAGCTGCTGGCGGGTGTCTGCTTACAGCCACCTACTGTGTGAAGATGTTGAACCTGCCTGTCTTTCTGGTGACAGAAGTCTATTTCTATCTCACTAACACCTGCAAGGTCATTACCACTACTACATGGGTGCACTGCTCAGTTTAATATACCTGAGCCATTCACTGCCTCAGCTGCATCAGCGGTTTTTTCTAGTGTATGTATTAAATCTTCAAATTTTATTAGCCCATGTTACAAACCAACATCTGATCACTGCACTGCCACTTCTGCCACAGAACAACATGCATATAGATATAGATATATTTTGCTTCTTTGTTTGTTTTCATATTCTTAGAACATAATTTAACATTTTGGGCCCTGAAGTGTTTTTTTTTTTCACATTATCAGGGCCCACCAGAAACGGGTCCATAACTTGTCCTGATATGTGGGTGACAGAGCACTGCTCAAGAGGTTTTTATCTCATTGCGTGTATACTTTTAAAATGCCATAATGACTTATGATTACATTGCTGAGAGTATTTCTTTTATTGGTATATTGAACTCCACTGTAGAAACCTGGCTGCTTTGGCTGGAGACTTCTTCAGATTTTTTTTTTTTTTTTTTTTTCCCCTTCACTGTTGGGCAGAGATCAAACACTGAATTCATGCCTTCATGTTTTAACAGCCTTAAATCAAAAGTGCTGTAAAGCTAAACATTTAGCAGTGTTATTGTTTTAAAATGGTTTGACTTTTGCTGTGTGTTAGTGTGTGTGTGTGTGTGTGTGTGCGTGCGTGCGTGCGTGCGTGCGTGCGTGCTTGTGTGCGCGCAATAACACACAGGATGGTCATCTTTTGCCTCAGTTTCACTTATTACCACCCTGCGTTCTTCTGCCCCTCTAGCCTCACTGTGGTACCCAGTGTTTAGCTGAAATACTGTATTTTGAGATTCTGTATGTTGTATAAGTGATACGATGTTACGGTTGAAACCAGTTTCTGGTTCATTTTAAAGTGCTTCAGAGTTCTGCAAAAATAAAAGTCTACAACATATATAGATGCATTTCAGTGTTGAGTAGTTTCTGATACAACAGTCACACTGTTTGAAAAATTGTGTATATAAACAATCATATGTTCTTCTGAACTGTGTTCTGTTGTGTATGTCTGTTTATAATACTGTACATGGAAACAGAGTATCAAACAATTAAGCTGGTACCTGTGGGAAATTTCTGTGTCATCGTCTTGATCTAATGGTGCAGAGACCTGATGATGAGGCACTCCTTCAACGTAGAACCAGAGACTCCAGCCAAGCACAGCGGACGCAGCCCAGGAGAGCTGGAAGGAAAGTAAATGTTGGGCAGAATATGTTTTGTACAGTCTCATCAGCACTCTTTGACAGTGTCCTTACATTATTATGCATTTATTCATTATACTCACTGCCCTATCAGATGCTGTGTGGATGACCCAGTCTGTGTGAAAACATATTTATTAAAACATGGTCCTATCAGCAATAAGAGTCAAAGATAAGCTATATGAAGAGATGCTGAATCATCACATAAAAAAGGCAGCTATTGTGTGGGTTGGTAAAGAGATAAATGTCAGAAATGAGACTGTTAGGGTTTGTGTAAGTTTAGTGTTGGTAGAAATCACCATGGTGGTTGGCATGTGTGGCTGCTTTAAGGGCGTGCTGGAAGTGACAGGTTTGCTGGCAGAATGAGCCGTCACATGTGAGACAGGAGCCTGCGGTCTAGTCACTGGAACATGGCTAAATTCAGACAAAATTCAAACAAGGTAATTGATGAATATCACAGGAAGAATGATCTTTGTAACAGTAACAGATACTGTAAGCACACCGGGAAGAGCTGTTGATTTAAATGTCAGGTTACCTTGCGGCAGACGGGATGTTGGCTGGTCTTATAATGTCAACAGAGTACGGGCCACTTATGTTCAACACAGACACCTAGTGAAACATGAAGTAACCAGTGATGATCTAACGAGCAGGCAACGTGTTTTTTATAACAAACAGCAGGGGGCGTCGTGAGCTCTGGTCATTAGTTTCACTTCCGGGATAATGGCATGATGCGATTGTACCATCCGCGTTGAACACAATCAATCACAGGTAGGTGGGAAAAATCTTAGATATTTATGGCGACAGTTCAGTCGATTGACAACACGTTAATGTTCATATACGCGCGTCTACGCATGGTATGTCTTGTTTTATTGTCGCGTTAAACCCGGAAGCAGCAGTAGTTCCATTGTTAGGCATAAAACTCGTTAGCTTCAAGCTAACGAAAGCTTGATGCTCACTCGCTATGTATATATGTATATATCCTTCTGTAGTTGTGCATTTTAAGTGCACAACTTTTCAATGCTGCAATAATGGTAATATTTGGACCCAGGGAAACTGTGAATTCACAACATTTAAGATCAAAACTGAAACTGGATTTGTTGATAGAAAATACTTGCTAACACATTGAAAATCAGATAATTGTCTTTTAAAGTAAAACATCAAATAATTCTCAAAGATGCTTCACACATCACAGCAAACTGAATGTCCTAGAGTTTCAGACTACTGCAGATCGGACAAAAAGACACCTTCTTGGACTGTAGAAAATGAATGGCATTCATTTCTACTTTCTGGCATTTCATTGACAAAACAATCAGAATAATATTTGGTAGAGTGACTGATAATGAAGATAATCAGCAGTTTATTGGAAATAACACAAGTTCTGGCCAATGGCCATCAGTTCTGGCCCTTGTCTGTTGCTTTAATGCTGGATATTTCAAGTAAAATGTCAAATAAATTAACACATACACAGGAAGCCATATTTGATCAAAAATAATAGTAAAGGTGGAATTTTAAACTCCCCCTGTTGCTTTTGTAGCTCAAACATACCTGCTCACAAATCTGTCTGTGTATATATATGGTCAGGGTAATGGGGCCCGACAGTGTCCCAGGTCCAGCTGTGTCCTGGAGGAAGGTGCTGTGGGAGCGTCAGCCATTCCCTGATAACTATGTGGACCAACGCTTCCTGGAGGAATTACGGAGGAATGAGGGCCTCCGGCAGTACCGCTACTGGGCTGTGGTGAAAGAAGCTGGCTTTGTGGGCCAGCAGCTGTCCTGTGTGGCCCTTTTCATCACCCTGTGGCTCTACATGGAGCAGGTAAAGCATTAGAAATCCTCTAGAGGTCACTGTGCTTTTACTGTTTGGAATGGAGTACATCAAATTTTAATTTAATCCACTTTTGTGCTTTCCTAAGGGTCTCCTGTCCCCTGAAAAGCTGTTGTCGACCAGCCTACTCTGTGCCTTGCTAGGATACGGACTGCACCAAACCTTGACATCTCAGGTTGAATCAGGCTGTGAACCCCGTACCCACCTGGCTGATTTACAGAGTGCTACTATTTTTCTTTCCTTCACTTTTGGCTTCTCGCCAGTTCTAAAGACACTAACTGAGTCTGTGAGTACAGACACAGTGTATGCCATGTCTGCTGTAATGTTGCTGGCCCACTTAGTGTCATTCCCTTACGCCCAGCCCTCACCCCCAGGCAGCCTCTCCCTCAATGCAGCACTGTTTGCCTCTGTGTGTTTGGCATCAAGGTTGCCTGGCGCGCTGCACACCTTTGCCATGCTCAGCTGTGCCCTGCTGGTGTTTGCCCTGTGGCCGTGCCTGCTGCAGAGGCTGAGGGAGAACGCCCCCAACCAATTTACTGGGGTGTGTGTGGGAATGTGTATTGGAGGAGTAGGAGGCCTGGGCACCCAGTCGCTTGGTGGAGCTATGCTGTTGGCCCTGGCACTAGGAAGTGTTACGTTACTCTGTCCCTTTCTACTAGTCAGGCTGCAGAGGCACAAGGACAACATCCACGGACCGTGGGATGAGGCAGAGATTCACGAGGACCTCAGCCGCTTCCTTCACTAATATATGGAGTGGCACTCCTGACTTCAGACATTTAAGTAAGCCAGCTGAGAATTTTATAAGTATTATGTTGGGGTTGCACATCTAAACTGACTAAACTGTTTAGTCTTATCACTGATCCACATCTGTCTGAACAGCCAAGCTAACTGGTTATTCTCTTGTAGAGAATATGAAAATGTTTTAATGTTCAAGCTGCTGTTGCTCTGTTGTAAGTGTTGACCTCAGAATGCATATTGCAGGTATCAACTAATGAGTAATGTTGATTTACATTACTTGACACACAGATACTATGCACCAATTTCATATGCAATGTTTTAATAATCTTTGGTTAATGTTGGCTTATGGTTGTGTACATTATGATGTTAGTGTCATGTATGAATGAATGGATGGATGTGTAGTGTTTAATGGACAAGGGCTCTAAATTTATGCCAAAATATTTAAATTTACCATTAGTGGAATTTTATGATGATTTTTTTCATTAAAACACACATGCAGTATTATGTTTCTATGATCAGACCGGATTTTTAGTTATTACAATCGTAATGAAACTAAATCCTCAATTTTGGATTTTGGAGACTTGGAGACAGGTAACCCCCTCTAACCTGCTGCAGTGACGCTCTTATCTTACAGGTCTGTCCTCCACGTTGCGTTCACAGCCACGCACCAACCAGTGACGTCGGAGCGTTGTGGCTTTGCCCGCCTTTGAACAACAATTTGAATCGATCGAGAGTAGCCATAGCGACAGTCTAAACCCATTCACTTAACCTGAGTGCCTTGTTTGAACGACCCTCCCTTTTAAACATTCGGTGTGAGGGAGACTGACACGGTTGTGTGTTTATTTTTAATTTTAGTTTCAATATGCTAATTATTAACTATATGGCGGTAGCTTTTCCTCTCCAGTTCTGGTTTTCAGTGCAACACGACGAATCGTGTTGCTGTGAACACACCGGTACTATTGCCACTCCTGTTTTGGGACCAAATGTGTCGCCAACCTTCCTCCAAATAACGTTTGACAGAGCACACACCGTGCACAATAACATGTTAAAACCAGCAACAATGTGCAGTGGGCGCTAGGTGTCATACCTTCACCTCTCCTTTTCCTGGCTTAGTACGAAATGTGACGGCTCGCCTTACAGCTGGTTTTGACTGCTGCAGTGGCGCCATGGTGTCAACGGCAGACGAAGCCCGAGTTGAGCACAAAGCTCAGTGTCCTCACACAACCACACTTCCACAGACAAGGAGAGCGTGGGCAAACGTCACTGACTGAAGGTGTTTTTCATATGCAGTTGGATGTTTAGTTGCATTTATTTCTCTCAAACACCCTGTTAAATCTTGATATATAGTTTGGGTCACTCAACAAAAATGTTTGGTATTTTCAGCTGGAGGCGAGATATGCGCAATTCTTATTTTAAAAACCCATAAAATCTATGTAAAGTCCATTATTTGTACCCGAGTCCCAGTTTTCAATCTGCTGAGAAACCATTTGTTTTACAACTAAATAAAAATTGAATTCAGTTAAATGGAAACACTACCAGAGAAATCCCAGTTCCTTTCAAGCTTCAAACAATGAATAATCAGGATACACGTTCAAAAATAACACCTTTTTATTTAGAAAAAGAAAAAAATAATGCATATGTATTCTTTTTCATTAGAACAGATCAAAAATGAAATTTGTATTTACACAAAGTTCAGGCACTTGAGAAAAGTCATCAGACAGTCAAGCACATTCCATCATTCATGGCCAGTGATATTATGTACAAAACAGGCTCAAGACAGAGTGAATTTTGCAGACAGCAGCTCCCCAGAGGAGACAGCAAGAAGCACGGCATAGTGCTTTAGCTGGATTACACGTCACACAGGTCATGGGCGTCTCTGGGTAGCCTTCAGCTAACTGCAGCTGCAAGGATCACTGGGGCAGATGGGTAATGAAGTTCTGAGCATAAAGGGATGTTATTTCACATTTGGGATAGCTGGAGGTTGCCTCCTAGAAAGAAGATCAGGTCAACAATATTACTATACATGATTCAATATAAGAATGTAACAGAATGTGCATGTTAATCCCTTTGAAAATGGCCACAAACTGCTACCTAATATCTCTCACAAGGAAAAAGGAGAATCCCCATTCACGTGGTTTCAAGAAGGCTTTGACCTGAAAATGATGTCTTTAACTGCAGCTTTCTTAACAGGCCTAACAACTCATAGATAACGTCTAATCCCTTGACATCATTTAGAAGTATATTTCTACAGCAGTTAAGTCTACTTTATTTATACCACAGATTCAGATTCAAGAATGAAGCCTCAAATCCCAGAATTATAACTTTATTTTTAAATTATTTTTGAAAACATGCCTATGATGGTCCTTCAAAAACAGGTCCTTGCATAACTTATAGTTGTTGCTGGCCTCTGAATCACAGACTTGTCATGAAACACATGAAAACCTTTTCATGGTATATTACATGGGTTTTTATTAGTTTTTAATAAAGAGAGAGGGAACTGGTAAATAGGGGTGAGGACAAATTATTGATAAGTAAGTAATTAAGATAAGTAAGAGAATACCAAAGATAGTATTCTTTTAGAAAAAAGCTAATCCCAATGTTGTAGCACTGGGTTCAAAGTTCTTTGTGCACAAATTCGATGTACATATATACATCTATTTTTTTTTTTGTACTTGGTTTTTGTGTTTGGCACAACATCACATAATATTCTGACTATCCAGTGTCAACAGACTTTGCAATGAATGAAAATAAATTTCTAGACAAAAAATAGACATAGTACCTTCATTCTCCATGCATTGTATAGCTATAGGGGAGAGAGTGAGAAAAGAAAAGAGCCGTAAGGATGGATGGAAAGAGTCAGAAAAGAGGGAGACTGTATGCGGGAAAGAACCTAAAGAACCATTGGAGAGCACAGAGGAAATGAGGCAGAGAGAAAAGGGAGAGAAAGGCCAGAAGCAGGGGAGGAACCAGTGAAAGCGGAGAAGTGAAGAAATGTTCGAGAAAAAGAAGTAGGGGGAAAGGGAAAAATGACGGTTATTGCATGAGGGAAACTGGGGATGGGCAATAAAACAAAATGCATACTAAGAGAAAGAAGGAAAAGGGGGGATGAAGGACAGAGAGAGATGAAAACTTGACAGAGTGCTCAGACTGTTGTCTCTGGCTCCAGTAGAAAGCTGCACAGAGAGAACTCCTGTCTACTGAGGCTGATGGGAAAGAGAATATGAGAAACACATTTTCCAGCAGACCCCCACCCAGCTCAAATAACAATTCCCTCTACCCCTGTGCCTCTGTGGTGTAAGGTTTGATTGTGTGTATGCAAGAGTGTGAGTGCACAAATGCCAGTGTATGTATGAGTGACAGATTGGAGGTCATCACAATGTAACAGGTCAGATTTCAGGACCTAATTGTGTGGTTTCACAGTCACCTTGGCATACTAGGAGCACGGTTCAAATGGCCAGGGAGCTGATGAAGTCCATCAGTACTGGGGAAAGCAGTTTGTCCAACTGGAGTGGGCACCCGGGGAACACGTGGGGCATGGCCACGAATCACTTGCTTGGCACCAGTTGCTGAGTTTTTAGGGAGTGTTGGACTGAGTGGAGAAGAGAACCTTAAGCGACAGACATGGGAAGCACAGTTTTTTTTTCTGCGTCCATCTATGCATCAGTGTGTGCTCATTTGTACCTGGAGGACTGTATCCAGGAGGAGTCTACAGGTGGAGGCAGAGGGGTGGTGCAGGTAGAGGTGGAGATCTCTCCAATAACAGCGAGTGCCTCTTTCAGGGCAGTGTGTTTGCGAAGCACTTCCTCCCGGTGCTTCTGCTGCTCTGGTGACTCATCCATCAGCGCTGAGCATTCTCCCAGAGCGTAGAGCTGCGCCAGGAGCTCCGAGCTAATGAACTCCTTCACCTATGGAGAAGGATTATTAACAGCTGTGACAAGTCAAAATGTTAGATGTTGTAAAGTGATATTTTACATTGATTTGAGATTATGAGTCAAAATTCTTCAAGGGGTGTTGAAATTCACATTTTTTTTGTTTGGTCTGTCTTTTTTGTCATTGGAAAATGACCAAGTTGTGTTTCAAATGGAGAATACTAGCATGATAGACAAAGAAACACATTATAATAAGAAAGTTATGAGAAAGATTAATGCTAAACAAAGTCACTTCAAGACGCTTTAGAGACAAAGACAGAAAGCATCATAGCTGGGCTGTGAGGGAGCTTTTGGCTGGTTATCAATAAAAATTTTAAAGACAGACAGGGAAAACGATTTAACAGTTCAGAGTATGATCTGGATAGCTTACGCTGTTGATCATTAGGTGCATAATAGTCTTTGGCATTAAATCCCTGATGGTCTTATAGATGATGCTCATGTAGGAGTCAACCAGGTTACGAATGGTTTCCACCTGACGCTCCAGCTGGGGGTCTGTGAGGTTTTCAGGAGCTCCATTTCCATGTTTATCCACCTGGATGACAAAATAGAGTTGGGAGGGATTGCAGTTTTCACAGTTCAGACTGTCCAATTGTTTTAAACAAGGGATGTATAGTATAGTGTAGCGTAGTTTGTAGCAAAGACTTGCTGAGATAATGCAGCTGGTACTTAAATGCTATTACAGACGTGTGAGCGATACAGATTTTTAAAGTATTGCCAAATCTTGTCATTTATTCTGTGCTTGTGACAAGTAGAAGCATAGAGCCACGGTTATAGGAACATAGAGAGTAGAATAGAGGGAATAAAAAAAAAGAGGGAGGTCAGGAGGAGTGGATAAGAAAGAAAAGGGGGAGTGGGTGAGGGACTAGGAACTGCTGATTAGAAACAGACTAGAACACACACACATACACACATATTGTAGTGACATCATGGGCCAAGAATGTTGTGCTGAAGAGCCAACGACAGAGCGAGATGGAAGGGGTGGGGGACTTGGTTTTTCACTTTGGCAGGGAAAGAGGAGGGGGAACATGGAGTGAGAGGGGCAAGGGGTTATGGCCAGGCTTTAAGGTTAGCAAAGGCAAAAAAGTGCACATGACGAAAAAGTAAGGTGCAGACAGGTGCAGCTCCCTACAGCTAAGGTCAGGGATGGGTTTAATCAAGTTGCTGTAGGGTCACAGTACTAACAGTGACTTTCTCAGGGTAGACTCCGGCCCGTAGCAGAGAAGCCTTCCAGCTGTCCAACTCCTCCTGAGAATTACAGGCCAACTCCAGGCATTTGTAATCCTTATACACGTTCCTGCAATTCATTGCAATATTGTTAGATGACTCCAAAAACTATACTTCCGAGCCAGCACTAACACTCTTCCTAAAAAACAGAGTAATAAACACATCACCTTACATACCTTAAATAAATACACAAGTTGTGGGGAGACTGATCAATGGATAAACCTTATGTGAATACAGCAGATACCAAAATCTTACACAGGTTGTAACACAAGCACATACAGTGCTCAATGATAAAACATTGTCTAGACCTGTTAGTAATGTTATAATTGGTCTCCTTTATGAACTCAGTGAAGATGATACAGCCAGAGTTTTAGTCACAATGTGTGGGATAATTTCAGTGTACCAACCATGTTGTTGTCATTTTTAGCTGGACGGAGACTCCTCTTTCTTACTATGTCTCTCTGCACATCTTGTCAGAGAGTAGTACTACTGTATCTTTCAAATTAGTTCACTTGTTGAGTGTTTTTAAAATGAAGGTGATTTCCTATTATGAGTTAGTGAATAATTTAAAAGACATCAAAGCAAAAAATGTACCACGACATGGATGATTTTGGTGTTTGTGTCCTAATTTCTTAATATCCCCTTTTCACAAAGCTCTTGACCCACTTTGTACATAAGTCAAATTAAACAACCAAATAAATTGTAGTCTTTTTAGTGTGATAGACAGAAGCCTGCAGACAAATAAAAACTTGTCTGGACTGTGACACGAAGCTACTAATGAGGATAATACTATCAGTTGTCATGTCTCACCTCTATGTTCTCCTATAGGCTCACAAAAGTTTGTCTGTAAAATTTAAAATATAATTTATTGTATAATAAGTGTAAAGATTGTTGTAGATTAAATGCAAAATAAAATCTTATTTATTATTTTAAACCTTCTTTACCCTTTGGTTTGAAATGTAGAAAAAATGTCTTAATTTCTTTCTTCTTCATGTTGATGAGTTTGTGACTTAGGCTGATTTAGGCACTTAATGTGAAGAAAGGTAAAAATTCAAACCATGTCCTAGTCAAAAATATTAGCAGTATAATCATCACAGTCTGGTCTAATGTACTGTGTGCTGACCTAGTTCAGTGGTCTATTGGCTGACTTGTGTTCTGTTCCCACATCTTGTGTAAATGCCTCGATAGAGTGGTGACACAGGGCTTTGGCCTTTGTCCACACCCACATGGGTGCAGCCAATGATGGGAATCATAGATTGAAAACAGGTCATTAATGTCAAAAAAGGTCAAAAAGGTTGGGTCGGTCTCAGTTACATACGAGTGTGGTATATCATTCAAAAGAATGTAAAGAAAGAACGATTTACATACTATGGGCATAAAGACACATAACAGCACTTGCAACCAGGCAGATAGACATGTACATGTACCTACAGACATACATGTGAAACACAAAATAAAACCAACCAATGAAATAATCTATTTCTCCCAAACTGCCGTGCTTGACGTGCCCTCCCTCTCTGCAACTAATCCCTCTTTACTTCATCTAGTTTCTCACTGTTATTCATTTTGTCTTTTATCTCACTTTCATCTTCACACCATCATAGCATCTCTGTGCTTTGGCTGTGTAGGCAGCACAGAAAAGTAGGAGACAAGCAAAGCATTTGGAGCAGGCTGGGGCCCATCTGTTAAGCATTTTTTCTTTAATCACGCAGTTGTTTCTTTCCTCCTTTTGTTGTTCCCTTCTCACATTCAGAACACATAGCAATTAACCTCAAATATGTGAAAACTTTGTGCATGTGAGAATGAGAGACAACAGAAATGGAGAAAGAAAACAGACAGACTGCAGCAGCAGAGACCATACAGAAAGATCAAGAAATAGGCTCAAGCTCAGTTTGTGAGCTTATGGCTGGGCTAGGATGGGTGAGGCTAATAAGTCAGGGTGTGGTGACTAACAGACAGGGAGCCAGGCCAAGGATGACAATACTAGAGTGCTATTACACTAAAATCGGAACACTAACATTTGTATACATAATTAAGCACACATTCAAGTTGTTCTCTATGCAGATTTATTACTCACATTTTTTTTTCTTGTCCCTGTTGCTATCCTCCCCCTATATCATGGCCAAAGTGAGTTTTGTTTTAAACTCATCTTGAGGAATTTCTGCAGAGCCCTGACTGCTTTAGATTTGAAGAGTTTCCTGAGGTTTTTGATTACTGTCAGACAGGGACAAAACCACTGCAAAGTCTGACACACACACACACACACACACACAGACACAGACACACACATGCAAATACAGAAAAAGAAACAGAGAGTGAACGCGCATGGAAGGGAGGGGGGGGCGCCATAGGACAGACTTTGACACATTCCTGGCTGATGGCTCTGATACTCTCTCCCGCTTTCTTTCTCTTCTCAACCCTTCCAGTTCTTCACTCTCCCTCCTTTTTGTGGTAAGTCGAGCAATTCTTTCCAAACAAGAGCAGCCTCATCTCTGATCCAAGCTCTCTGGCTTTGATTAGCTGCTTAATGAGCCTGCCGTCGGTATGCTGTGGTCTATACGCACACACATTGGCAGAGGCACATACACGCATATGCACTCACGCACATGCACGCACAAATCCAGTTTGTGTGTCTAAATGCAGCCTCGCACAGAATTATAAACAAAGCCCACATGCTCTGGTACAATCAGCCAGGCTTTGGGTCTGCTCCAGCTTCTTAACACACACACTCTCTCTCTCTCTTATTCTCTCTCTTTGTCTCTTTGTCTTTCTCAATCTGTTTCACACACACAAACCCAGAAAACTCAAACCCTGCCCTGCCCTCAACAACCTGGCATATACTCTGAGACAAAAAAAATAATACACCCGCTGCAGTACCCACTGGATATCCTTTCAGTTCGGGTGACAAAGTAGAATGGAAGAGGTCAAAGGAAGGGCAAAACACCACTCTGACATCTCCTCCCTTTCTTCCTGTAAAGTGTTCACCCTTGTAAAATATCACTAAAAGCAGGTGACAAGAACAGAACTCCCTTTTCTGATTCACACACAGTCACCGACCAAACATGCACACATACAAAAACAAACCTTGACTCTGTGTTGAAGACAGCAAAGACAAATTTGCTGGACATGAAACCCTTCTCCACATCTCTGAGCTTTAAGTTGTCCAGAGGAAGCATATACTTCGTCTCTTTCTCCTGGAAAAGACAGAATACAGAGAGATAAAGTTTGACAGTGGAATGCAGAGTAAAATATGACATCTCAAAGAGGTAACACAGGTGTTGATGGCAAAAAACAACATAGGCTGAAAACAGTCTATCTGGGGGTTTTAGTTAAAATAGTTGCATCTCTGGAAGTAAATACATTTCAGCCTACATCTAGAGAGGAAAGAGGGGTCTGTAGAAGGAAAAGTGTTAGACATCGAGGCGAACAGGAGATGTGGAACACTGTGCTAGCAGAGCATCTGAATTCATATCAGATGATGTGTCTGCCTGTCAGCCTGACTCACATTAACAACCCACTAACAAGTGAAAGAGAAACAATGAAAGACAGAGAGAGAAGGGGAAAGAGATGCCATAAGTCTATAGTCTGTCATCACCACAGGGACTTATGAATGACAGAGAACAGTTGGAGGAGTGGAGTGACCAGAGTGAAGAGAACCAGACAGTATGGAGGCAGGGTACAGAGAAATGAAGCAGAGAGGGAGGGAATGAGAGAAGAAGCATGAAAAAAAGAGGGAGAGAGGCCGGGCCCACATGTGAAAGTCATTACTCAGACTCAAGCTCTAACACAACATTTCTCCTAAAGTGAAGCCCCCCCCCCCATTCTCTTCCTTGGCCTGCTCCCTCTTTCTAACCTTTGAGAGGTGGGCTTCAGCAAAGGTTGGTTATAGCCATGGATGAGGTAAAGAGAAGGAAAAGACAAACAAGAGAGGTGACTTCCATAGAAAAGAGAGCTTCAGCATGCCTGCCAAACAGGGTGTCCCAAAAGTCCAAGTGTTGTTTGTGTGTGTGGATGCACATATGTGCGCCTATGTCACAGCACGTGCACACATGTGGTAGATTTGAGTGTGATGGTGGCACATTTCCCTCTCTCAGTGCTCCCCTGAACCCTACGACTCTCTTCCTTCGTTCCTCTTTCCTTTTTTCCAAAGGGGCCCACTTCCTGTAACGGAGGCTGAAAAAAATGACAGAACGCGATTGGCGCCCATAGAGCAACATCTGGGATCGCTTTAGACAGAGGGGGTGGAGACTGGAGAGAGTATACGGTGCTCTGATGGGGTAGAAATAGAAAGTAGAGGTGAAGAAGAGAGGAAGAGGAGGATAGATGGATAGAGGGAGGTGAATTTTGCTAGAGTAGATGAGGAAGGGTTGAGGAACATAGAGAGCAGGAGTGAGTGTGTAGGAGAAGTGGGGAGAAACTGCAGACCACTCCAAAGTTGATTCCCCATGGGTCCCATCACCCCATATATGGCTGCTAAGTTCCTCCCTAAATCGCTCTCCTACTCTCACTCCCCTTATTTCCTTATGCCTTCCCCAAGTGAACAGGCAGATCCCTAGTTGAATGAGTGAATGTGCCACGTCAAGACTGGATACTACGCCTGCGGATGCCTGACTCAAGCTCCATGAACATCTCCAAAGGAGGGACACCCATAGGAGTGGATGTCTGATGTACGTGTACGTGTGAGACCCCTCACCCTGCGAAACAGCTCTAAGACAGGATAAGAAAGAAGAGAATAACAGAGGAAACCTTTTGCTGACTCCCCTCCACCACGGGCAGGACTGTTAGCAAACAACCAGAGATGGAAAAGGCGAGTCTAAAGAGAAAGTGAGAAAGTGTCCTGCTCCGTCATCCCAGTGTTCAGACTACCTGTTCAGGATCTTACTGGTGTACAGTAGTCTGCACATTGGTTAGACTGTGCAAGGAAGTGCTTCCGCAGTTAGACCCAGGACAACATAAAAATCTGCATGTATTTTATGCAATTGTAGGGTCTACTATTCTCTGGTGTTTCTTGCATGCTGCTGTGCAAATGCCTTTAAATGTGCATTCACTTTCACCAGCTTTTGTCTCCTCAAACACAGTGATCATCTCTCTACTAAGTCACGATTGGTGTCATCCATTTTGTAGTATCTGTCAGCTTTAATTAAGTGTCTTTTTTAATGGTGGGTGATACATGTTTCAAGACAGAGAAGTTTATTACATTGCATTCAAACAAGAAAAGCTATAACTTGACGGACTGTTGTTTTACTAATATTTAAGGCAGAAAAGCTACAAGAAAGCTGATTAACTAAGCTTCTTTACACAGATTCACTGCATAAAAGCTCTACACAAATTGACTTTTTTCTATACAGAGTGCCTCAGACAGACCATTTTTGCAACTGCATTTGTGTATGATACTGGTTTATATATATGTGTGTGTGTGTGTGTGTGTGGGGGGGGG
>CM076656.1:9606219-9683631 GCA_038496675.1 Rachycentron canadum | reverse complement strand
GGGGGGGGGTTGGTTATGAAGTCATAATCATACATCAGAGCTGTGGTGTCTTATGTTCTGTCTCCTTTTCTTTTAGACTAATGGATTTGTGATATGCAACAGGCCTCTCTCACACACACACACATACACACACACACACACACACACACGCACACACACACACACACACAAACACACACACAGGAGGAGAGTGTGTAAATTAAGTGTATGGGTATGACCCGTCTGTTTTTCTTCAGACTGCTTGGTGGAGCCCTGGCAGTCGAGGGGTGAAGGAATGTATGTCTGTTCAGTATGCTGTGGAGATTAAACTCTGAATTATTATGCTGCACTGTCAATATAAGGTCAGAACAGGATACAAATATGGCAGCACACAGAAAGAAGATCCACAGCCCTAAAAATGTTAGAGTTGGAGTGCAAGAGAGCGATCCACACAAGGATGGAAAGAGAGGAGGGGTTAATATGTGAGAGAGCCTGTGGAGGAGTTGAGAGGAGAGAGGGGGAGTCAAAAGGGGAGGTCTGCAGTGTAGAAACAGCCATGTGGGATTTCTCTGGGCAGATCTTGGAAGCTGGTGTTTGGACAAAGCTTCAGATTTTCCAGCCAGGAATGTGCACAGTCCCAGGGAGACTGCCAACCACAGAAAGAGGGAGAGAGAGAGAAAGAGGGAGACAGAGAGAGAGATGAGGGAGACAGACAGATAAAAAAGAAAGAAACAGACAGAGAAAGGGATAGAAAGGAAAAGGCAACAGAAGTAAAGAAAGAGAAATTAAATGGGAGGAGGGCAGCAGTCAAAGAAAAAAGAAATGTCTATGGAGGTAGTGTGGGTGGGGAGAGAGAGAGCGGGAACTGCAAGAGAGAAGAAGCAGAAGCTTGGCCTGTGTGACTGTGTGTGTGTGTGTGCAATTGCACAAACACAGATACATGTGGAAAAGCAGTAGATCTGATCTTCTGTGATAATATGGATGACTGACAAAGCACTTAGGCTTTCCAAACGAATAAACAGCTGATAAATCTTCCAAGATAGTTTGGAGGTGCAAGGACTATAAAATGACAAGTCCCACAGAACCAAAAATTAAAAAAAATAATTCATCCTCTTAGTGACACACACTGTGTGTGTCTCATTGTGATTCGCAGACCGCCAAAGTTTGTTGCTCTAGTGTGGTCATCAGATATTTGCTTCCCTGTCTTTGTATTATTTTTCACAGATGTGCAAAGTCTGTGTCTTGATTTGTAAATGCTTAGTAAGTGGATGACAGTGAGAGGAAACCTATAACACTGTGAGTGAATAATATGCATGCCTGAGGTTGTGTCTGGGAACACTGTGTTTAAGCAATCCAGTGTTTATCTGAAAAGTGACCATGTGTCTGTCTGAGTGAGTGTATATTTTTCTCCACTATTTGCATGCCAGTTTGTTTACATCAGAGTCTGCATGTGTACTGTACACTGTATATACAAGCCTGTCCACTGTGTGTGTTGGTGCATGCATGTGTGTGTGTGTGTGTGTGTGTGTGTGTGTGTGTGTGTGTGTCTTAGTTTGGCTTGGGGCAGCTCCAGCTGTGTCAGAGTGAGCTGCTCCAAATGCCTGAACTCCCAGAAGAGGAAGAAAAGGGGGAGAGTGGGACGAATGGGGAGGGGTCATTAGAGGAATGAATGGGGGAAATGGAGGGGCTCAGTTGCAGGGCCAGGTGGCAGGAGAAAATCGCAAAGAAAACAGAGAAACAGGGTTAAAGATGTTTGTTTCTTTGTTACAAATTTAATGGTGTCATATGTCAAAACTTCCATAAATACAGGGTTTGTGTGTTTAGTTTTAGCCACAACATGGCTCTCAAGCATGTGTGTTACCAAGAACAAAAATTTGTTTGTAATGGCATTCTGCAGACTGTCTCTACCAACCCATTAATGATGTCTGTCAAACAATACACAAGTCAGTTTCATTTGTTTAGTGTTTTCATCCAGATGTGAATGTTTACAGGTGCTTGTTTGTATCCATATACAAGTGCTGTGACATTCTCTCCTTGTCACAGCACTTCTCCTTCTCTGATCTCACTTACTCTACTGTGCCCTTCCCTGTCCCCATAACATCAGTTGTGACAGGATAAGAGTGTTGTGGTGTGTCTGCCTGTCTACACTTGCTGTGCAGACCTTCTGCTCCTGTACAGCAGGCACAGACAGGCAGACAGATGGCAGCCCCACTGACATCAGATCCAAGGGTCAATTCTACTTGCATGGGCTTTACTGAAACTGTGATAACAATATCAAAAGATGAAAGATTTTCCTCTCTACTACTTAATTATTGGTAAATTTCAGAATTGATATTTTGTTTCAAGCTCCAATATGTTTTAATAAACATGTGATAACACACGTGTATCTTGTGTTTTGAGTTTCTTATTTAGGACATAAAATGTCAGTGTACATTGTATAGATGAAATATAAAGAGAAATGGAATTAGATTTATGTTAAAGTCTTACCTCATCATCCTTGAACCATAAGAGGCTCTCCGCAGTGAGAATAAACCAGAACTCCTTGGCTCCACCTTTCATAAGGCCCATGTTGCTGATGGTCAGCCAACCCTTGCGTATGACCTGCATATGACAACAGCCAAAAGGTAAAAAGCTCAGAGGATATCACCATCTCAGAAGACAGGTTTATGGTAAATTAGACACCAAGTATAACTTCTATGAAAGTATGCTGGTCACACAACGAGGGATCTTGCAGCTGAAAATAGAGTAAAAGTTGGAAAGATTTTTACAGATTAGACATTTGTGAAATGTTTCTTCACTGAAACTGACCACCAGTGGACATATTTAGAGGTAAAGGAAAACATAAAAAGCATGGCAACAAAAGTAACAAAACACATTTGGTGATAAGAAGAGTGTGGAACAAACTGGACGAACAATATGTGATGAATAAGATGAATAAGAGAACAAAAGGTATGAGAGAACATAAAGATAACAAGAAATGCAGACTAAGAAAATATTATATAATGCCTGCACATATTTATGGTGCAGGAAAACTGCAGAAGGTGAAGGTTATTAGGCTGAGGCATATCAGAAATACAGCAAACTGTAACTTAGAAGAAGAGTTTGAAACATTAGCACTATATCAGTTGCAAGTGATGGAAGACAAGTTTAACAGCTACAACAAGCCAGAGTGTATGTTTGCTGTCATCAGTAGCATGCCAGCCCACAACCCCTAAGCTTTTTATCCTGCCCACACATATTTGCAGTAGAGGCAGAAGTGAGTGAGTGATTGGTCCCCTACTATTAGACTTGAGGGAGGAGCCACGCCCTGGAAGAAACAGGAGATGGAGGGGTAAAATTAAAAACATATATATAATATATGTTTTCTGGGGATGACACTGACATTACTATCAAAGCAACATGCGTTGCACATATACAATATTTTTATTTTATTCAGCTGTGATTAAAATGCACTACTGTTCTATAATCATCATATTACAAGGTTACTGACAAAAAAAACGGTCAAACTGGGACTGTGCTTTTAATTATCCCTGCCTCCAAATGTGCCACATCATTATTATGTTACACATTAATCATACCAGAATGAGACCAAAAAAATGACAATTTTTTGCTTGACTGCATTCCTGTGGAAAGCCAAGATCAACTCTACTTGCATGATTGAACCCAAGAACCCCCTCAGTAAACAATGAACAACATGAAATCTCCCATTTATCTGCAGCTATGATATTGATTAATACTGATTAATGCATAACACGCAGGGGAGTGACGTGATTTAAAAAAAAATAAAATAAAATCTAATTCTAATCTTAACGATTCTGTATAAGAATAAGATTAGAGAAGACTGAAAGTTTATAGCCAGCTTTAACCAGGCCTGAGGGTGATGTGGCTAAAATAAGTATGTTCATTATGTGCGATTTCAGGATATTATTATCTATTTTTACACCAATCAAAAGTCACATCATCTGGGGATCATGAATGCTTGACTCAATTTCATTGGAAATCATAATTTAGTTGTTTAAATCTTTCACTGTGATCCAGCAGTACTCTGGATGATCAACCATTGGGTCAAACCAACTGATCTACAGACGGATATAATGTGCCTTGCCATCACCATTTCAAATTCCACATAGTTAACAAGGTTAACTATACTGTAAAGAAGACATTTTCTCCTCCAGTCTTACTCTCAGATATCAATGCTTATGATTACAGTGCTGTTGAAAGTCTCACCTGATTTCCTGCCTTCCCTGTCTTATTGCTTTGGTTGTATGTCTGCTGGGTGCTGAGGGGGAGGAAGAGGACATTTATTTACTCTATTACCTTGTAACAATTTCATAGTTCGTTAATGTTTTAAAAAATTATGAGGTTACTAACTTTGTAAAGCCAATGAAGTCTTCATGTTTGGTATTTATATAGGCAAGCTGAATGTCAATGAGTAACAAGACCTGAACAGAGCATACAAGACATTAATATCCACAGAATCAGAACGTCACAAAATGTAAGAATTTTGCAATTCAGCAATGGGAATGTGTTTGTGAATGGAATGAGCAAATGTTTGTAAATGACCTGATCTCTGCATTTACTCTCTTGTTCGTGAATTTCAGTGGTTACAATTCTCTCTGTCTCATCTCGTAGTTTGGGAAAGGAACTGAGCTATCGAGAGAAAACCTGGAAGCTGTTAAGACTGCTTTGACATCTTGAAATGTATAGTACATTGCACAAATACATGACACACACACACACACTTTTATACCTTGTTGATACACTGGTACACAGTAGTGATTAGTTCTTGACTGACCATGCTAATAAATTTCATACATGGCCCTTTTAACCTTGATATTTGTTTCTTCACTATTGCTTCAAAGGCCATGTCAGGAGTGAACAGACCTGTCCTATAAGAAAAGAAAAGAAAAAAGAAGAAAAAATAAAACAAGAGAGGGAAAAAAAGATGGGCTGTGGTGAACAAAAAATAGTAAGATATGAAAGCATTGACAATTATGCTCAGAACGCTGTACTATACCTGACACCGTGGATGTTTCTTATAGCATAGTTTATCTCTTGTCGCATCTTCCTCTCATCAGACTCAATCTAAAGAAAAACACATTATGTTGTCAGTCAGAGTTGAGCACTACTTGGCTGAGAAGCATAACAGTTGTGCATCAGTTTTTAATGCACATAGAGTATTATTATGTACAAATGTTCACGTGTAAAAATCATACACAAAATCACACACATACCTTGACCAGTTCATAGGGGAATTGCTCGTGGAAGATTCGGTTAATCCTAGCACCTCCTGACAGATTAACAGTGTCTACTTTGTCACCTGAGCCCTCAATTAGTTTCTCAAAGTCAAGGGCCAAGCGTTGAACTAACCTGGAAGACAGAAACCAACAGACCATGAGAAACACTGACAATAAATAATTTGAAAGAGAATGAATTGATACATACACAAAGTGAGTGAGTGAGTGAGTGACTGACTGAAGTAGTGTCTTGGTCCTGCGTGCTGGGTCATCAGGACTATATTGTCTGTACTCCTCAGCCTCTTTGTTCAAAGCCAGGAACTGGTTCTGCAGATGACTACGGAAAGCTGGCAAAGTCTCCCGGATGTGGTTTGTCAGTTGCTGCAAACAAACATTATCAGTAGCAATACATACACACAACATATTTACTCCTTTATGTATGTGTGTGCACTTTTAACCTGGTTGAGTATTTTTTGTAAATACGGGGTGCCCATGCTTTCAGCCATGTGTTTATAGGACTGATGGGACACGAAGAACTTCTTCTCTGCAAGCAGAGCTGCCTTAATGTCCTTCTTCCCATCAATGTCTTTCTGACTGCGATTCACTACCCCTATGTAACCTGGGAAGGAAGAGATAAAAAGAGAAATGAAGATGATGTTATTGTTTTGAGAAGACAATGTGCAACAAGAAAAAAGTAACAATTAAAGAGTCTGATGTAAGGCAGATTCAAATTGCATTTTCTGACATGTCTTTGGGAGCTCTTCCCAGACTGGCATTTGTTCCATTGCGACTACAGCATACAAGCAGGAAGTGAGTGTGTTTGTACAACAGCAGAGCATGTGGTATAAAGCAGGCCAAATCCCCTATTTAGTATAGTAATAGCTGTAATAGTACCAGGCTCCATAACTAATGCTTCAGCTCTATGATGCTATAAGGGCAGTTCTTTCAGTGAGCTTCCATGGCTAATGCATTAGTACTATAAGAGAAGCATGAAGCAGCCAGCACCTGGTGGTGCTTCAACCCTTCCATTCACTGCTCCTGAATCCTCTTGCTTCCTCCTTCCCTTTTTTACATTTCTCACTCACTCACTCACAACTATGGTATCATATAAAGTACATACCCATCTTTGTGCTTGGCTAAGATTGACCGGTGAAAACAGACACAATCATACTGCTAATGCTGTCCAAAAAGCTTCCAGTGTGGCAAGATTACAGCTAGATGGGTCGACCTAGTGAGCACACAGGCACATATACACACATGCATACAAACAGCAACACACCTCTGCGTAGTGGAAGCAACCTGTTCTCCAGTATTTCTCGGGCATCTGTTCCTTCATCCATCAGGTCCAGCTTAGTGATTACACCAATTGTACGCTGGCCTAAAGGGGACACGAGAAACATGATTTATAGTTTTCATATGTGATTTCAAACCTGTGTGAATATGAAAAATACATATCAACATGGCAAACCTTTAAACAGAAACATTTCAATGTAATACTGTGAAAGTAAATTCACAGAAAGGACACTGGTAGAGCTACATTCACAGAAAACACACACACACGCATTACCCTGTGGGTCAACATCTTTGGCCAGTTTGAGTGCATCAGAGTTAGCCAAGTCAGTGTTGGCTGGTGTGACAGCCAGGATAAGACAGTTTTCCTTACAGATGAACTGCATGATCATGTCTCGTATCTGGTACTCAATGTCTGCTGGCTGGTCTCCTACAGGCACCTTGGTGATCCCAGGAAGGTCAACAAGAGTGAGGTTTAGCACTGCAAACATGTGCACATGCAGAGAGTACAAATAAACATGCAGAGAAATACACAATGTAAATGGATAGGTATCTTGAACATACACACATACACACAGTGTTACCATGTGGTGAATGAATCCGTAGGTTGATTGGGATAGGAGAGATGCCCTTATTAGACCCTATGAGTCTGCATGTCTCTGCCTCTATCTCCTTGCGTATTTCATCAAAGTCTGTGAATTTCTTTCCCTTAAGATGCAGAAATTCACCATATTCTGGAAAGATACACAGCAATTAGAAGACAAAACCTCTGTAATACAACAGTAGACTGTAAGTAGTAGATTGTAAGTGCTTGTGCATCAGGTCATAAGAACACAGTATAATACATTAAGATACAGTTTTTTTTTTTGTAATTTTACTCTTCTAGCAAGTTTCCAAAATCGATTTGAGATCGTTTCTGAGCTCTCACAAATGTTGTTTGTCCTGTTATTCTTTGCAGCAATCTTACTGTTCTTATGTGAGATGGCAACCCCAGTACTTTTTTTTTTTAAACTGTCAGGCTGTCTCATTGTCAAATATCTTAGTGCCATCTAGTGGCAACTCTAAATAACACAGATTGACATAACAGCAACTATAATAGTGAATTGGATATAAGTTTGTTTTACCCACCCGTGCTAGCACTAAGCAGCTGCAGGATTAAAGGTCTGCGAGTGACAATTCCTGAGCCCCGTGGAAGGAAGTCTCTGTTGAAGAAGAAAGACTGAACTGGCCAAGAAGACACACACTCACGCTCACATGCACTGGTATTTACTAGACTCTTGGCCTGAAATATTATCGTCACATCTGCCATTTTAAGTACTTTACATATTGTATCTGCACATATAAGACCATTATACTAAAACATGTACATTAGTACAAGTACATTGTACATTTAGTCTAGTTGCCAAAGTATACAAAATACCACCAACTTGACATGGATGGTTGTGAAATGTTTTACCATATGATCAGCCCTGTCAGATATATAAAACATATAAACTAAATTAGCAATATATTAACAGATTGCAGTGGGTAAAAATATTATCCTCCTCTTTCCTATTAAAATCAGATTCAGGAAGTTTGTTTAACTACATCCTGTCCCAGATGAAAAAGCTGGCATAGTCCTACACAAAAGGGGTGTTATAACATAGTCATGGCTGAGACAAAGAACTGAAGTACGTGATAAAATAGCAATACACACTCAGGAAATCAAGCATTAATAGCCATCTACAGTTACGGGAAGTGCTTCCCATTGGATTGCTCGGGACACTACATTGGTCTCCTTCAGTTAACAGAGCTTCACTGTCTGATCTGTCATTGTAGGAAACTAGGAAACTATTGACTTACTCACTAGCATTCTTTTCTTTCTCCTCATCACACACCACACTGCCTCACTTACATTTAAACTTCACAAACAACCCTGTTATTCATGAGTGGGCTGCATTATTTTTAGGACCATGAAATCTTTTAAATGTCAGAATAAGGTGTGACTGAATAAAGCTCTGTTCAGCTCAGTTTTTATTTCATTGCATAAAATGAAGAGCCTTGTTAATCTCAAGACTATGTCTACAGTGCATGTCTGTGTATTAAGCTGTTGTTCTGGTTACTGTCATACAGACATTGTCACCTCTGCCATCCACTACTTCAGACTTACAAATATAGCCATATCATTGGTGCTGGGTGGAGACCATAAGATATAATGTATGAGCACACACTGATTTCAGTATTGTATTGTGGTCAGTTTAAGTAGTTGCCTGAACCACAGGTTTCAATTTAATGGTGTGCAGATTTCCCCTGGGGATTTACCAAATTTCCCCTGGGGGTTAGTAAAGTATTATGATTTTGGTGATTTTTGTGCATTGGCCATGTCCCAGCCACCATGGCACACCTTTTGGTACCACTTTAAAATATGACTCACTCAGTCATAGGATAACTTATTACACAGGATTTATCAGTTGTAACCACAGACTTTATATAAAGGCACATGAAATCTGTAGCAGTAACTGAAGGGTGTTAGCAGAAAAAGAAATTTAAAGATGTAACTAGGTGCTTTATCAACAATTGGTAAATCATTTATTAATGCTTTATAATCAGTAATAAGTCATTAACCAGAACAAGTTTAGGATTTTGCATTAATGCCGTGATGAATATTGATAATCTTTTAATAAAAACTGGTGGATTTGTTTCTAATCTCGCTTAATCTGGCCTCAAAGGGATGATGCACAACTTCGTCGTTCTGACTAATGGTTTTACAGAGATATTTAAAAAAAAGCACTGGCAATTTATTAATTAACGTTAATAAATCCATTGTTATTCATTTCGATAACTCTAGGCGCTGTATTATAAATTCACCTAGAGTAATCACAGTTAAAAGGGATTGTGTAAATTGAGAATGCCCATTGCTGTACAGTTCATTCAGAGTTCACGGTGTGTGGCTTACCTGCCCACAAAGTTTTCTAGGACGGAGCTTTTTCCTGCGCTCTGGCCGCCCACTACAACGATCTGCGGGAGGTGAAAGCTGCTGCTCTGTCCCACGCTGCTCAAGGCATCTTGAAGGCGGTTGACCAGCGGGATCAGATCTTCCATCCCGCGGTTGCCCATCGCAACGGAGCTACCACCCCAGTTCCTTTAAATCTTTATCTACTCCGGTTCTAGGCTATACCAGTCAATAGAGTGGCCAACATAGTCAATGGATACTTATATGCTTACTTTACTTTATGCTATTTCCATTGCTGAAACGTAAACAACCTGAAATTTATACTGTTTAGAAGGTTTGTAGCAACTTGTAAAGGTCCGCAACCGCAGTAGCCGTTAGTACGTTACCGTTATTGCTTCTGGTAACGACGAGAATCCAAGTTTGTACTCCCAGTCCTCAAGACTCCGAAAAGGGCTCGCTATAGGCGTTTTTGGTTATTTAAAATTCCAAAAGGTCGTGGCGTGTCGTTTTCCTTAAACTCGGGATACATTTGAGAGGCTAGCTGCGGTGAGTTTGGTTCATAGACGAGAGGAAAAGTCTACTTTGACAGCTAACGGGATCAAGTTTTGTGCGCATGCGCGGTAATCAGCAATTTTAACTCGGCAACCCCCTCATGCAGAAGACAGACAAACTTCATAGCCAATTATGTAAGTACCCTGGTTTATCAGACACCAGGCGAGTATTCACTCCTTGAAGCTATTTAAAATCCCACACATCTAGTGTAGGCTGCGCCCCACGGCAACCAGGGTGTACGATTCATCTACTGTAAATAACACTGTTACATTCTTTGGCAAAGTGGGAGTAAGTGAGCACCATGTTGTGCAGTGGAAACTACAAGTAAGTGAAAGAGAAACTAAATGCTACATTTGATGATGAGACAGTAATAACTAACAGCATTTTTTTTGTAGAAGCACCACATTAAGATGTAAAGATGAAATGTTGTTTACTTGTGATTGCATGTTGTACAAATTACTTTTCTTTACATGGCACTGAATAGCAAAGTCATAGTCCTTATTCTCATGTTTCATTATCTTCACCACATTGTCTCAAATATTCCCCCCCTCAACTTTACTCTACTTTCAGGTCTTTTAACAGGTCTACAATGTCTATATGTGGATTGTGGATGGTTCCAGTCCTATTGGAGCCCAGGGCACTCTGCAGATTCTTGGCTGCTTGGTTCAGGGATGGAAGAATTCGAGTAGCATTTGAGGTCTTGTTTTCTCCATGAGAGCACAGAAGGACTTCATTGACTTCCCCTTCAATCTTTCGAGATAGGATGCTGGGGAACACAGTGCTCAATCGCTGCAGCACGCTTGTTCTCAAGACAGGGTCACGACACACAAGGTTCAATATGAATACACCTGGTTGAGTGGCAGGGAGAGATAAAAAGGGACGATTCAATTTAGATGAAACACACAATGATAATAAGGTATTTCTAATGAAGCCATGAAAACCAATGTTTTTTTTAACAGCTCATTAGTTCTATGCTTTATTCATATGGATTTTTTGAGACATGTACCTTTGGGAGTTAACAAGCTGCAGACCTTCTTCAGGATGGAGGTTTCTACAAAGGCAGCAGGGGGACAGCTCATACCTACAGTGTTATCTTTATTGTCTACGTCAAACATGATGACGTCAAACAAATGACAACCTGCAGTGAAAAAAAAGAAAAAGACAATATGTTAGTATTGTTAAAGATCCCCTCTGATAAATATCAAGTTTTTAACCTTGCTAACATGTCTTTATGTTTTTTTATGAGATCTGATCCAGAATGTCTAAATGAGGAAACAACTGTAGATGTTCCAGCTGTTTTTTGTTCCAGCTGAGTATTTTTTACATTGTTTTAAATGTGTCTGGAGGTAAACTTTAATATATTCACTGGTGTAGATTTACTTTGAGCTGCCTTCTCTTTGACTTGTCCTTCACTAACCTTCCTTCCCCAAGGCACAGATGCGTTCAAGGCCATCTCCAAGAGTGACAGTCAAACGATCATCTGGTCTGAATCCGAACCATTTTTTTGCCACCTCCAGCACAGTAGGATCAAGTTCCACAACCTCAACAGTAACATCTGGCACAAAGTCCCGCAGAAACTGGGGTAGGCCTCCCCCACCAAGACCCACCAGGAGCACTGACAGTGGGACACCTACGAAGGGAGATAGAAGGGGTGGAAAAATTACAGGTAAAACTAAATCAGAGACAGAGATTATGGAAGGCTGTGGCTGTTTAGTCTTTGGTTGTTTTTTCTTCCTCCTCTACCACATCAACTTGACTGTACAAAATGGATGTGAACTGACCTTTGTTCTCTGGAGTGCCCACCCCAAGTAGAGCAAGGCCAGCTACCATGACTTCATGGTGAGTGCAGCAGAGGAAGCCACTGTCCACTGACAGAGAGGTCAAGGATGTTGTTGGTGGAGCTGCTGGCTTGGCCTTCTTTCTGTTCTTCTTCTTGTGACTTGAAGCTGAAAGGACAGAGGTAGTCATTTATTTCAACCATTTTCTAAAAGTCATTACAGTATATTTTCCTTTTCAAAGTTTATTTCCCTTCTTTGTTGGTTGGTTGGTTTGGTTCTATATGGGTATTCTATCCTGGTTGGTTCTATCCTGTTGTCAATATATTGTTGGTGATGTTTAATTGGTAAATTATGTTAAATATGTTCAAATAAACTGAAAATGAGGGAACAAGCACTGACTGGTGTTTGAGGAGATAAGACGGCTCTCTGATTGGACAAGGGCAGCATTAGACAGGAAAACGAGTCTGCGATACAGTTCTCCGTCTTCTCCTTTGACATTCTCCACACAATACTCTCCACTCAGCTCACTCACACCCCTGCTGACCTCCTCTCGCCAACCCAGGTCGCCTCCTACTGACAAGAATGGCACCTGAGTAGGGACAGAGAGAGAGAATGTAATACACTGATGCACTTATTTAGGTGAAATGGTTCATTGTATAAAAGAGAGCATTTTAAAAGGATTATGTATGTGTGTTTACCTGCAGGTTGGCTGGCATACCCTGAGGAGCCAGGTCCATCACTAATGGTGAGAGCTCTGACTGGACAGCCTGCATGTCTGTGTACTCCTGATTCCTGTGCATTGCCACAATAACCAGGCGTCGGAAGTTAGCACTGGTAGCCAGCTGCCTTCGCCCCTCAGAGGAGCTGTAGAGCCAAGCTATCTCACTGCCTTGAGGCACTGAGAGAATCAGACAATAAAATCCATCAGAAAAACAGAACACAAGTGTGTCCTACATAGGTAGGTAGATAAATGATGAGGTATCAGGAGAGCTCACCAATAAAAATAGCAAAGTGGTTTGTTCTTGGCACTTTGGCACCTGGTGAACAGTCTTGCACTGTGAGAGTGTATCTGGGAAGGCCAGTCTTGGCATGGCAGAGTGTGAGCGACAGGTTCGAGGTGGTGTCCGTACCTGTTCGGAGCCTCTTTCTCAAGACAGAGTAGGCCTGATGCTCCCTCACAACTGACAATAACTCTGAAACCTGTGTGAGACGCATTGGGGCTCCATCCTCCCCAAGACACATCTCCAGAATAGGTGTGGGCATAGGCTTACGAAACTTGGTGCAGACCAGAACAAAGACAGGTAGAGCAAAGGAGTCCTCTTCTTTTCCACTTTCCTCCTGCAGACAGTGAAGCCTCACCGCCCACCCCAGCTGTACAAAGTGCTCCACAGCCAACTTAATTACACTTTCCTGGGCCAGTGTCACACAGACATACCGGCCCCCAACACTTAGCACACGGCCCACCTGCAAACACAAGTAAACTAAACTAAGGAGAATGCAAAGATGCTTGCTGATGATGAAGATCCTGGCTAATTGGTTTATTACCTCAGTGAGCATGCCCTTGGCCAGAGCTCCTTCCTCTTCAGATGCCATTGCATCCAGTGTTCCTTTGTCCAGAGCTGCCTGATAGCTGGCATCCTCATATGGAGTTTGTGTAGCGTCCACCTGCTGGAAGGTCAAGCCTGGCCGGCGCTCTGCATTACGTTGGTTCATATGGCTCACCACTGTCTCACTGATGTCAATATTAGTCAAATGTTTATAGCCAACATCATACAGCTGTTCACTCAGCTCAGAGTTTCCACATCCAACCACCAGCACCTAAAAGACATAGAAATATACTCAGTTATTGTCTCTGTCAGGTTGCAAAGACGCACATTTACTTGAGTTCATTATTAATTACAATTTTGTGGTTTATTTGAGTACTTTGAACCACTTTGTTACATTTACTTGCACCATTTTATTTACTTGATAGACTGCAGATTCAAATTTAATATTCAAAACTGATATGATTTGTCTATGATTTTTATAGATTTAACTCTGCAACTTAAAACACTTAGACAGAACTGACTTCATATTAGCCATCTAGAGCACTAAAACATTAATGAAGTAATTTCAACAATCTAGTAACATAAAATATTATTTATGATAAACACTCAGAGTATATTTTTTAATTTTAGTTTGCATGACGTCGTCTTGCCATAGACTGCTTTTACACTGTTACTGTGTAGAAACAAGGCAAACAAAATTACTCTTCCATGCCGATCACGTATATGTTAGCAGCAAATGAACTGTAACTGTAAAACGGTAATGTACCACTTCTACATAACTATCCGACCTAACTATGTGTATCGCTGTAGCTTTATATATCCCAATAAACATCTTTACCTGATCTTGCACTTTGATGTATTTATGCAGGACGCCACACAGTTTGTTGTAGTCTCCATACCACTCAAAAGCCTTCTCCCCGCGCTTTTTAAAAAACCTCTCCCAGTACTCTGCGGAGCTGAACTCCTCCGCAGTGCGAGGTAAAAGACTCATTGTCGACTGAAGCTGTTAGAATATCCTAAAACGTCTCGGTTTACAGTATCACAGCCTGTTTACGGCCATTTTTCCACATGTCCCTACACACTGACCGTTCAACCCGGACGACATAGTTGGCAGTACCACTCACCAATTGGTTATACTTTTAGGCGGAGCTAAATACTAGTCTGTGATTCGCTAAAGGCAGAGACAGGAGGCTCTGAGAGCTGATTTTATTGGCCGCTGCTCTGACGGAAGTTTAGGGTCCGGTACCCAAAAACGTCCGGGTGTCGTTCATCATGGCTGTGCCAGCTGGAAGGTCTGTGGTCTTCGTCACTGGAAACGCGAAAAAACTCGAAGAGGTGAGAATCAAACATTCAGTGCTCACTAAATATAGAGAGTGAGCATCAGATGCAATCTAATCCACAACCCTCATGTTTCACTCGTCAACCCCACCCACCCACATTCATTAGGTCATTCAGATCCTGGGAGACAAGTTTCCCTACAAACTAGTGTCGAAGAAGATTGACTGTAAGTAGTATCCAAAGAAAACCACCAGGAAAACGTACATTTTCAGATGATAATTGCTCATGTCATGCTCATGTTCTTCACCCAGTGCCAGAGTATCAGGGAGAACCAGATGAGATTTCCATACAGAAGTGTAAGGAAGCTGCACGACAGGTATAGTAATTGTTGTTATGCATTTATTTACTATTTACTTATTCACCCATTACTTTACTATCTTGTATGTTCATGTCTGTAGAATGATGACACAGATGGATGTATTTTGGTTGTTTTACATTGTCAGATTGATGGGCCAGTCATAGTGGAGGACACCTGTCTGTGTTTCAAAGCTTTGGGAGGCTTGCCTGGCCCTTACATGTTAGTGTACTATCCTTTTCAACTATTGAGCCATTTTATCTATGTTGGTGCTAATTAACAGCAATAATTATAACTAAACTTTGTTTGTGTAGAAAATGGTTCCTGGATAAACTCAAGCCAGAAGGTAAGTATGGTAAATAAATCAACCACCGCTGAGATATTATAAGAAACTGGTAGAGCTGGATAGAAAAGTAGAGTGAGCTGATCAGCATCTCTAATCTTGTTAATTGTTTTGCTTTAGGCCTGTATAAGCTCCTAGCTGGATTTGAAGATAAATCAGCCTGGGCTCTCTGCACTTTTGCCTTCAGTGCTGGGAAAGATGAACCAGTGCAGCTTTTCAGAGGGAAAACTGAGGTTAGGGGTGTGTGTGTGTGTGTGTGTGTGTGTGTGTGTGTGTGTGTGTGTGTGTGTGTGTGTGTGTGTGTGAGTGTGAGAGTGATTTATTTTCCATGTACCCTTTTCTTCTGGTGTTGTTAGGGGCGCATTGTGGAACCCCGTGGACCTCGAGACTTTGGATGGGATCCTTGTTTCCAGCCAGAGGGATATGAAAAAACGTGAGTGAGGGCTGTGCTATAAATTTACCACAAGGGGGAGCCAGAGTCTAAGACACTTTCTGTGGGCAGTTCAACAAAACACATTATTTTGGTGATCTCTTTTACCTTATACTGTGGTTTCATGGTTAATTATTACCATCAACTTATATTTACTCAGAGGATAAAAACATATATTTACATTTATATTAATGACATTTTCTATTTATTTCTTCACTCTTATCTGCAGCTACGCTGAACTACCGAAAGAAGTGAAGAATTCAATCTCTCACCGCTACCGGGCATTGGCTGCCATGTCCAATCATTTCTCTCTAACCAACAGTACCTCACCACAGAGTAAAAAGAAGAGACAGAAGGAATAATTTGTTATTTTAGGTCAGCTTCAAGTTCACCATCACAGAACAGTATTGTGGCTTTGTAATCACATCTACTTGGCAAATCTGCAGGAGAAAACGTGCTGCATAATGTTCTCCCTTATTTTTAATAAACCTTATGTTCATTTCTAATTTATGTTTCACTTTCTCCTCTATAATGATTGCAAATTTGTACTTTATTTTTTTATCAGTTGGTCATATTGAAAATATCTTCCAGGTAATATGAAAAGATATCTGAAAGTGTTGCAAGCCGTTTGCGATTGTATCCATATTGGGAACTCTTGCTCCCATTGACTGACAAAGATAGACTTGGAGAGAGGCTAAGAAAAAAAAGGTGGGGTACATTGGGGGTGCTCCAGGGTCCTGATGAGAGCAGCAGACCACCTTGTGGCCAAGACTAGCTTCTAGGAAGCACTGGGTTGTTTGGGCTGTAGTCCAAAGAGAGGGGCGGTGGGGTGAGGGCTGTGAATGTGAGAAAAGGGGGGGGGGGCAAACACAACTGTGATAACAGGGATAATAAATGACCCTGGAGCTGGAAGTCTCTCAGCAGGAACTATACTAGACACATCCTGTGAGTGAAACCAAAAGACAAGCAAACAAAACCTTACTGTTGAACGGTGTTGCTTCTGATTATTTTTGGTGTTTTACTGAATATTTCATCTACTTTATTCTGCACAGATTACTCCTGGTTATTGGAAAGCAGCACTCCTTCAAAAGAAAACACAGTTCCTGTAGGTCATAAATGATTCGACCACCCTGTGTCCCTTGAGTTTTGTTTAGGGACTTGTAAGGAAGCAGCTGGTTATTGTGAGAGGGAACAGGAAAGCTGTATTTGTCTTCATCAGTGAGATATCACTTTACCTGCCAGCCAAGTTTTTTTTTTTTTTTTTAGTAGAACACTGAAGATGAGTGCCAGACTTCAGGTCACTGGAGGCCAAAGACATGGAACTATGGAGGCATCCCTCCCTTTTCCTCTATGAGTCAGAGTAAACATTGTTATTGTTTTTACTGTCGCTTTCAGTGGGGCCCTCACATGCACTGCCCATATGGCTCAGAGAATTTAAAAGGTTTAAAATTTAGATGTCTAAAAAGGATTTGGCTTATAAAATGTGCTGTTGTTTTATGGCTATTCTGATTTTTATGATACCATTTAACCTTTGTGCAACTACAACAATATGCTGAGATTTACAAAATTGCTGTTTTTAATATTCTTTAGGCTCATAGAGCATGAAATGTCTACGATAATGTTTCATACATAGATTTATGAAGTTTTTAAGGGAATTTTAAAAATTAAATCATTTGAACCCAGGAAATTATGATGATCTTGTACTTTCTCAAGCCAAAACACATTTTATTAAGCTTTAAAAACAAGAAGTTTGTCACTGGTACTACACAGCTGCATATTTAATATATGAAGTCTCTATATGGAATCTCTTTGCCACTACATTTTTTCTCTTCCAACTCAAACAGCAAAGACAGAAACAGTCCTCCTTTTGTTGACCATGATGAGATCATTATAAGTGTCATGATCTGAATCATTTAAAGCCACTGCACTATAAGTAGACCTGACTGTTTTCTGGAACTGGCGTTAAATGCTTTAACGCTCAAGAAATGACCTGCAAGTCAAATGCCTTTTCCCAAACCCTCACCAGGTCTAACAGACAGGATGTTTTTAAGATTTTTATTACAAACTGGACCAGTCACTCTGTGTTTATCTGGGGTAGCCAGAAAACTTTGGTGTTATGACACCATGGATTATGGTTAATGAAAGAATGTGCTACGCTGGTATGGTTGAGAGGAATGGATGCCTGACTTTATGAGATATTAATCCGTCATGATTGCACCAGAGGATGAGGAGGTTTTGATGCGGCTTTGGGGAGACAGAGTGTGCTTCCTCTTGTTTGTTATGCAGGACTTACCTGAATTCCCCTTAGATGAGTTTTTTTTTTTTTTTTTCCCCAACAGCAGACTAAAGTTAAACCCATTTTCTTTAAATAGCAACACATGTAACTGGGGGAAAATGGCTTCTTTTACATGTGAGTATGACTTAAGACTAAGGGCTGGTTTTAACTTCAAAGCTACGATTAATAAAGGCCATTTCCTTTCCCATAAATTTTGTACTTCACCAAACTTACCTCTCCAATTTTTTCAAGGTTCAGGCTAATGAATTACTCCTCCATGAGGCCATTGCAGTAAATGATGGAAACAGTTGACCTAATACATATTCCTGCTGAGACTCGCCCTCTCCATTTTCTCAGTTTATGACCATAACTAAGTCCCACTGAAGACACTGTGGATCCATGAATATTACCTGTATTTTAACTGCACCAGAGGGATGAATCTCATTTCACCCATAACCTCTAATGTGACCTTTGACATTTCCACCCTGTTTTATTATCCACTTACTATAAAAGAAAAATAGGTATGTTCTGCTTTCAGTAGTTCAGCACAAGTTGAGTTTAACATGAGGTTTGTGGATTAGGTAATGGCAAGGCCGAATGTATCTGCATGTGTAGGCATGAAAACAAACCTGAGGGTGGTGGCAATATTTAGGAGTAAAATAAAAAAAGAGAGAGGCATAACTGAGGAGGGAGGAAATACTTGAGTGAGTGAGAGAAGGTTGGGCAAAGAGGAAAGTGGTGTGGAAGCAGAAGTGGAAAATCTGCATGTCTGTCTCACATTTCGCTCAGGAGCAAACCTTCACTTTAAACAGAAATGCCCTGAAAATAACATAATTGATATGATCTTATAGTTATATCCACAGCATAGATCATTTTGGAACCTCTGAATAGATCTTAATCAGGGGACCTAAAAATGATTAAATGTATTTTGTTTTCTTTTCATTTTTAATTGCAGAAACACAGGCAACATTAAGGCTGGACAGAACATTCAAAAACATTTGGGCTCTGACCCAAAGTATGGATGCTTGTGGGGCCACAAACAAAATACAGTCTTCCAAAGTTTTAATGTAGCCTGCTGGTATCATAGACAAAGACTAAATGAATCAGGTATGGTTAGCAGCAGTTGCTCTATCCAAACAGCCCAGGTTTATGCAGAGTCAGAGTCTGCAATAAGCGCTGGAAGTCCTGCATTGTCCAAGGCACCTTGTGTGTCCCCACAGCAGCTGCACTGCTGCTGTCAGGGCTGATACTCTGTGGGTCATTGAAGGTGATCAGGATGTCTGTGGAGAACTGCGGCAGACGGAGCAGACCAAGGTGAAGGGTGACTGTATTCCGCGCCTCTTCATTGAACTTGGATACACGCTGTGTGCCAGTGAGCATCCAGGCTGAGCTGCACTCTGACAGGAACAGATCAGATTTAGGCAGGGCAACAACGCTGGTCACTTCAAAAGCACCTGGCTCCAGAGCTTTGTTACTGCCTGCGATGTCCTCAAAGTGATACCTAGCAGAGTCCTGGTCTGCAATCTGGCCCTGGTACTCCACCAGCTCCACTATGAGGCTCTGATCGGTGTGTGCGTGAGCAAACACTTCCTGGTTGTCCGGGATCTCCCTCAGCTCACTGGTGTCCGTGGCACTGTGGGGGATGACAGCTGACAGTGCCCCTCCAAACAGAGGGTGAGGCTGCTCGGCGCAGCCTCCGGTACTCTGCATCTCTCTGGGGACTGTGAGCAACAACAAACACGGAGCCTGGTTTCAATTACATGTATTTACAGAAATAAATCAAGCTTTAACAAAACATAACACTATTTCTGGAAAAGACATCAATAAATTCGTAAACACAGCGTGGCAATCTTATGGCTTACCAACTGGTCGCCAGGCGCGTTTTCTTTTCCGGTGAAAGTTAATCTCCTTCTTTTTCTACGCTCTAATTTCAGGCAGGTTAGACGCATGTCCGGCGCACTACTGCTATCTAGAGGCGAGGAAGACAACAAACCAAAAAGGCGGCGATGGAGGAAGATATTTCAGATATTTTATTTAAGTAAAACTACGTACAAAATTGTAAAAAGTCGAAAATTTCGAATAAAGTTAATGTATTCCAATTTTTACTCTAAGTATTAGCCTACCACTAAAGGTAAAGACAACATAGCCCCTAATATATTATTATTATTTATTTGAGCACTCGTAAAATAGTGATCAGCAGCAAGTGTTGTCAAATAACGTTAAATAAATGAAGTGGGAAAAATGCATTATTTCCTTCTGACATGTGGTGGACTGGAAGTAAAAAGTGGCATAAAATGTAAATAGTCGTGTCAAGTATAAATAGGTGGTTCACTTCAGCATACGTGTATTTATTGTGTAGTTCCCGAGAGTCTTACATCTCGATGAAGAGTTGGAAATTGTGTGACATAAAGAAGTAAAATATTTCTACCCACTGTGAAACATCTGTAACAGTCTCTTTCCTTCTCCAGCTGTTTGTGTTCATTTCCCGGTCAGCTGATTCAGACCAGCGGACAGCTAGCATCCATGATGACAATCCTGTCTCGTCGTCCGGACATCCGCTTGAAATGAATCAGACAAATCCTTAAAAGCCACTTAAAACCTTGTAAACTCTCCAGATTGATACCCGAATCTCTGTGTGTTTGTGTTCACCCGCATCGAGCATCGGATCTTGTGGGGCACCTGCAGGTAGCCACGTTAGCATCCTTAGCTTAGCATAGCTTGATAGCTAAATTTGCCATGAACAAAGCGGCCTGACTGAAACAGACGAATTAGCATGTAGCTACGCGCGTTGGCGTTTACAGTAGTCCATCTTTTCAGTAGCAGTGTGTTGTTTAGGTGCTGTACTTAGCTATTTGCTTTTTAGTTTAGAATAACTAGCAGCTGAACCAACTAGCTGTTAGCGGCTAATATGTGATTACAGCTGTGCCTAGATGTCAGATTCATTTTCAGTACCAGCTCCTCGAGGGGGATTTTATTTGGACATTGTAGCCTTTACATTAATGGTTAAAAAAAAAAAAAAAAAAAGACTGACTCACTAGAGGCAGCATCTTTGTTTTTCTCCCATGCTAGAAATTTATTTAGATTAACTTAAGCATTATATTACAGTCCTCTCTATAACATAGGAGTTGCATTTCAGACAGTAGGTTCTCTGTCAATTTATGGATTAGAAATCAAGAAAACACGACTAAGTTGTAAACTAAGTAGAAATCCATAAATTTACTGAAACTACCTTAACACCACACTGTTTCTAATGTAATTCTTGTGTTATAAATTTGCGTACCCTTAAAATCCCTCTCTTGAAAAATAGACCTGTTTTAGAAAGTCTTCCTTCTGCAGCCCTAACCTGTTAGTCTTTGCTTCTTCTCTGTCTCTTTCTGTGTCTCTTCGTGCTGTGGCTACTTCAGATAGAGCCTTCTTCTCTGCTTTTCCTCTCCTCTGTTTACTGGAAACGTCCTCTCCTCTCCTGGCCGCTGTAAGGTCTTTTTCCTTCAGTAGTGCCAGTGAAGGACGCTGCTGAGGAAGCCACAGTGTCAGACTGAACTGGATTCAATGGTATATGATGTATTGTTGGACTGAGAGTGGTTGTGTCTGTGTGCATTTATGTGAGTGAGGCCGTGCATCCCTTGGTGTTTACTTTAATGTCTGAGGATTACATGTTCACATTAGTCTCACAGAAGAGTTTTACTGTTGCATTTTGTCATGCTGTTTGGAGCATGTAACGCACAAACACAGACTCAAGAAGACATAAATGCAATGACAGTGTATTTTTCATGTCCAACAGTATAGTCTTTTTCACCCAAAGGCACAGAGAGTAATGATGACATTTCATTCCATACCAGGTGTGACTGCTCACAACATAAATATTGGGAATTAAGGGATCTGAAAATATCTTAATAAGTCTTGTATTTTTTTTACTTTACAAGGTATTAAATATGTTTTTACAGACAACATGCATCTTGATACATTCCATTTGAAAATTAGACTACAGAGGAAATGAAAGAAATCTGCCATGTGACTAACAACAAAGTCAGCCTGTTTAACTGGAAAGGTTGGCATCATCAGTTTGCTTGAGGATGATCATTCCTGTAATTTTTACTAAGCCAATGAATTGTGTTGTCATGAGTGAAGTTTAGAGTTGGAGTCTGATCCAGCTCATACACTCTGTACTTTGTTTTCTACGTTCTTCTCCCAAAAAAGATCTGGCTGGAAATCTGGAAATTTTGCCTGCCGTTCAAATCACTTACTTCCGCCTACTTAAAATTAAGTTCTCTGATTCAGCAGGCTGCCATGTTTAACATATGATAAATGATTGCAAGTGTCTAAATATGTAGGCTCCCCCACTGTGGCACAGGCCCTAACAAATCTTCTTCTCTTCCTGTCCTGCAGAGGGAGCCCGATCGGGAGGAGCAACCTGAAGCCAACATGCCCCCCAAGTTTAAACGACACCTCAATGATGACGAGGTCACGGGATCTATTCGCAGTGAGAGGGTGAGACACAGATAGACACAGAGAGTTGGTTTTTGGAGGGATTTTGCCATCAACAACATCAGGAAGTAGGAGATAGTGAGAAAACACATAATGAATCTGTCCAGAAATGAAAAGAGACAGCTAAGTGATTTAGGTAAAAATAATGCGTTTATCACTGTTGCACAATAATCAAAGAAATAATCACAGTCACATTCCATTTAAAACTTTACTTTGTTAATCAAAGTGATAACAGTAGAAAAACTGAAGGAAAAGTAAATCATAAAATAAAAAGAGTGGGAGGTGGAGGAGGGTGAAGTCAAGAAACTCCTGTGGCCAAATGTCTGGTCTTAATCAGAGTGATCACCTCCAGCCCACCCCCCATGTCCTCTCACTGATCCTTTACATTATTCAGTCCTCTGTTTCCTCTGTGTAATCTTATTCATTTTTCTGTTGAACTGGGATCAAAGCAAAGCTTACAGGGAAAACAAAACAATCCATTGCACCTACCATGCTTTTCCTTTAGTGCCCTGCCTCCTGGCCTATGATAATAGATAACAGCTCTCTTCATGTTTCCTATACTGAACAATGGAAAGAAAGAGGTCACATGGGAGGATACTGTTAGTGCTTTAACTCATAAAGTGTTTTATGTTAATGTGGCCACCATCCTTTCAGGTTTTTTCCAGGTGACAGTATATTTACAAGAAAATAAATGTCTGTATTGGCATGGTAATGACTGGCAGCCGATCATCTAATAGGATGTTCATGGGGTTTCCTCCTCTGTGTTCTTTGAAGAGGCAGGGTGCCGTGGATGGTAGAAGGTGATTACCATGAATGAAGTTTTAGAGATTCAAGAGCAAGAATATAGATAGATTATAGATTTGGGAGACACAATACTCAATATTATACTGCAACAATACTAGTGCAGCAACCTGGAGGAATTTTGGTGTCTAAACTACTTCTGCCCCTTATTAAATCTGTTCCTCATTGACAAGCATATTTAAGGCATGCAATATTTCCTGCCATCCTTTGCATGCCGTCCTCACTAATTCTGTAAGAGTAGCAGTGTTTTGTGAGCTAATCTACTTTAGGATCTTAGAAATGTCTCTCTGTTCTTTTATTAGAATCTGACTTCCCATTTTGGACTCTCAGCAGAGTTAGATGTTTAGGAGTCTAACAGAGCAGAAGTGGAAGTGTTTTTATTGAGCTTTTGCAAACAGAACAGCACAGACAACAGATATTTATTGTTAGTCATTATATTATAATAATCGTAGTGCTTTTGGCCACATCTGTCTTCTGAACACAGACAGAAAACGCATCTATTGATCTGCACATCAGCTATATGAAGGAAACAGTGTAACCTCCCTCTTAGCAGCACTAACTGTAAGTACCAGGCATAGGCAAGGCAATTTTATTTGTATAGCCCATTTTTACAAACAGTTTGTCTCAAAGGGCTTTACATAGCATCATAACAACATCCTCTGCCCTTAGACCCTCACATCAACTGAGGAAAAACTCAAAACAAAAAACCCTTTTAACAGGGAAAAAAAGAGAAACCTCATGGTGAGCAACATAGGAGGGATCCCTCACCCAGGACGGGCAGACATGCAATAGATGTTGTATACAGACAAGAAAGCAGGTTACAATACAGAATATGCACAGCATGGTAATGGATTAGGCTCTTTGGAAATGTGGACTAGTAGGAAAACTGGTGTGGTAGGTCCCAATCCTCACACTGGCACCTGGACTTGAAAAGCTTTACTGTCTAGAGTGAAATACTGTCCCATTTTTCACTAGCTGCTCTGCCACAGTAATTCCAGCTACTCACATGTAAGGTTCTTTGAACATGAGACATTACTCATTCAATATCCAGAACTTATCCTTGTTTTGTTTTGTTTTGTTTTTTTTTTTTCATTATTTGCAGAGGAACCTGCTGGAAGAGGACTCTGATGAGGAGGAGGACTTCTTTCTGTGAGTCTGTGCAAAAATATATTGTGTTGAGGCACTGATCTTATTAGAACATTAACAAATGAACTATATTTTAAGTACATTTTATACAGTTAAGTATCTCATATTGTAAAAAGTGAGATGTCAATGTCTTTTTTGATTATAAAGCAGGTTTAGCTTCTATATTAATACTGTGAAAATGTCAAAGCACTCAGTCCACAGAGAAAGGCACACAGCCTGTATTCAGAAACTAGGCAGTCAGGACTTATGTAACTTTGTGATGTCACAACAAAGCAGTCACACTCTCAGACATGCCCCTTTGACCTTTGACTAAAATGATGAGAGCAATAATATTAATGTGGACAAAAATAAGCTGCTACATTTGAAAATTCCTATATTGAGTTGGTAACTTTGGCATCGTCAATGTCTGTTTTCCAGGAGAGGGCCCACAGGACCTAGATTTGGACCTCAGAATGACAAAATCAAGCAGTAAGTACTAACACTCTTTATTACAGCTAAAAGCCAGAGTTGTATGACCAGCATTCTCAAATTTTGGTGTTGGTGTTATGCAACTGTGGCTCGTAATGTTTACCAGAAGCTGTGGTTATTAGCAGATTGTGTAAGAGAACTGGTCATGTGCAGGTTATTGTGTAACCTCCCCAGGATGTCTCAGTCCCTCTGCAGTCTGTTTCCACATTAACCTCCAGTTATAGACAGCCAGAGAACAGAGAAGGTCATTGTTGAGACAGTCTGGCAACCAGAGTTGTTTCTTCATGCTCCCTTCATACCTTACAATTTGTCATTGTTGTGAGCACATGAAACTAGATCATTACCAATTCCTGGAATGTTGTGCTCACACTCTTCACCTTTTTCGGTCTGAATCTGAACCCTAGGTCAGGGCCTCAGAGCGTGTTAATGAGCCTTATCTGAGACAGTTGATGGTACTGGAGGATGTGATCATCTCTTAGAGAAAACAAACTCCTTTGATTTGTACTTCCATTAAAGGGCCTCTCGCTTGTATTTCTTTGCCTTTGCCCTGCTTCATGCTGGCCCTGCATCCCTCCAAGAAGTGTTGTTTGGAAATAAGAGTGACTGAAATCTGTTCTCGTCCTGCCGTGCTCAGGTGTCAGCAACATGTGTGAGGCAAGGATTTTAGTACAAGTTTGCAGATACTCCTGCAGACAGGTCACAGTGTGGCTGAGAACCATTTCACAGGTTGTTTTATTACCTGCCCATTGGACAAGTTCAGAAGAGGATATTGTTGGAATAAACAGGTGCTTTGTTCATCAAAGGTCATCAAAAAGAGTCCTCAAATTCTACAAATTTCATGCCTCATGGTTCATGTCTGTTATTTACTATTCTGTCTCATACCAACCTGTGTCCTCAGGGTGCAGTCACAGGTTGATGAGGTGATTGATGTGATGCAGGAAAACATCTCCAAAGTAATAGAGAGGGGCGAACGTCTCGACGACCTCCAGGACAAATCTGGTGAGTGCTTGTTTGTGTGCCCCTATGTGCAAAACAAGTTTTTGATTATTTACAAAGTAAAATGAAGTTGACACAAAATGTGCAGGGAACACTTGTTTATTTTAATGGGTACTTTTTTCCCACAAATGGTTTGTATGTGGCTTTGGAGATTGTTACCTGTAATGTATATTAAATTATTTGAGGCATTTGCTTAAGTTTATAGCAACCAATGTAAAAGAAAAAAAATGTTAATGAGGCCCACTGATCCTAAAAGTACCTCAGGTTAAAAACTAGATAGAAGATTAAATGTCCAAATTAAGGAGGAGCAGACAAACAATGAGCTCTCCAGATTTTTTCTGAAAGGAATCAGAAAAAATTGTCCACATTTAGCACAGCCTGCAGTGCAACATTTCCAAAGTTGGTCATAATTCACAGTAGCTGCCGTTATCAAATGTCTGCTATATACAGACAAGACAGAGAAAATCATCAAATCTTGACAAAGCTGGAACGATGTTTGTCATTTTGTTATGTAATATATTCCACATAGTGTATTATATATAGAAAAATAAACAGAATATTGCATTTGTCACGTGATAGTCAAACATTCGGCCATGTGTAACTTGGGCCAGGCAGGACTTGGGGTGCGTGGTAACGGAAACTCACTGGATTTTAAAGGTGTAAATAATGTGTCCGGGTTTAGCGTTTTAGCAGGTTTGTGTCTTAAAACAGTTTTTAAACTCATTCACACAGCTCCACTTTATATTACTTGGTCTATATCAAGCAGGTATGCGAAATGTGTCATAAGTGTACACACATGTGAGCGTATCAACAAGACACGCACAGACCTTCTTCTGCCTTTCCTCCGCTGATGAAGAGATGAGGCTGAAGTGCTCCTGGCTGTTGGCAGTCTATTAGGCCTCATGATGACATCCACACAGATGTTGTATAACTGCTTGTCTTTATCATGTTGACCAGCCAACCCAGACTATGATACACATCTGGAACACATTTGTTTACATGTGTGCTTGCAAGTCTTTGTGATTGTGTATCTTTACAATGTGTGTTGTTCTAAACGGAAGACTTTATGGTGAACAGTATAATCAATCAATCTTGTGATTGACACTTGCAGTTTTGATCTCTGACCTGTGTGCAGGGAACATGTTGTTAAACTCCACAGTATTTACAAGCATCTTCTAAGAGGCCTAGTCTGGATGCTTTTCTTTGTGGTAGCAAGCAGTCGTTAAAGGGCACATGGATGTGGCAAGAGCAGACACATGACAGACACAAAGAATCTAACAGAAGCTTGGACAAAGTACAGCGTTGAACGCTAGAGAGCTGGACCTTCCTTCTTCCTGTTAACATGTATAAACATCAAGTTAACAACAGTATCCAAGAAACAGAAAGACGAAGGGGTGTGGGCAGCAGCTTGGACAAGAATATCACAACAAGGAGGGAAGGGAGGACGCTGGAGGAAATGTGCTTTTCCTCCACTGTGTATAAATTTGGCAACTAAAGACTTACTCTAAGACTTACATAACTCTAACACATTATAACTACACATGCACAGCACATGGCCAGACAGTTTCAGTCACCTTACCCAGCTTCAAAGTGAAAACATTAACCATATAAATGTTTACTAGCTGATTAACAAATGTTTTTTTTTCTGTTGCAATTTGTTTTTCTCCTCACGTGTCCACCTCTGTGCGATTGCCACGTGATTCAACAGAGAGCCTATCAGACAATGCGTCTGCCTTCAGTAGCCGAGCCAAACAGCTGCACAGGAGGATGTGGTGGAGAGACATGAAGGTGGGCTGCCTGTCTGTTTTGTGTGTGTGTGTGTGTGTGTGTGTGTGTGTGAGAGGGACAGAGAGAGGGAGAGAGAGAGACACCTTCACAATACCTCTTGTTCTTTTCTTTTGCAGTTGTAATGTATTCTTGTCTGTGTTTAACTTGCATCATTTCTTCCACAGATGAAGATGATTATTGCCTTGGTTGTGGTTGCTCTTTTGCTCATTATTATCAGTAAGTATCAGACAAAACACCCCAGCACTGTATGAATTTACAAAATGTACAGATCTTTTATTATTAAAAATTCTTTCTCTTTGTTGTCTTTTACAGTACCAGTGATCCTGCGATATCGCTAGTGTCTTGACGAGGAGGATGGAGGAGAACCCTGCTCTTCCTCTTCTACCTCTCTCTCTCCCTCTCCCTTTCTCTCTCACTCACTTTCTCTCCTCTGCACACAGTCCTGCACTTCAGCTAGGGGGTGCCAACCAACCTCCCACAGTATCCTCCCAGTATCAGCCTGTGTACCCTCAAGGGTCTGTCCTCTACTTGCCCTTAATACAGATCTTATTGCTGGTGTTTCCACTGAAATCTGCTGTGAGATCAGTATTAAGGCTTGGTTTGATCCCTAGTTTGAAACTCTGCAGAAAGGGAACACAGTAGGTAAGAAATGGGGAGATATTTTAATCCATTTTAGGAGAAGGTGCTGACTTTAGTAAACATGAAGGAGTGGTTCATTCCATGATACATATCATATATAGGGGCCTGGCATTACCTTGACAGCAGGGAAACTCCAGGTCATGCACATTACATCATATAGATAAAAGGCAGGGACACCATGCTAACTGTCTCTCTTAGTTTAGCTGCTGCAGCAACCTCATATAAAGATACTGTATCATACACAGACTGAAGCTCAGATATCTGCCCATGATTCCTCACCTGCTCTCTTGCTATGAGACACAGACAATGAGAAAGTGAACAATTTGTCAACACAGGCACACATCTGTCTAACACGAGGTGAGGGAACATCTCAGGTTCATCTGCGCAATCATATGTGGCTTCTTTTAAACAAAAAAAGGCTTGCTGACCTACAACTAATTTCACTCATCAGATATGTTTCACCATCAGCACAGATGATGACATGATGACCGGAAAGGATCCGTCCAGTCAGACAACGTCCTTCATTAGTCTCAATCCATTAATTTCCATTTCCACCTGTCTCCTGATAGCATCTTACTTTGTACAGCAGGACCATTTTAAACCAAAACTTTCAGGTTATGAATGTCTACCCACCACCCCGCACCCTGAAACTCTGACTGTCCTCCTCAGTGGTGCTGAGCTCTGGGCCAGTTTCGTCATGACTGTCCTACTTTCCTCCTAGTGACTATAAACTGTCTCTCACTCCGCAGATGGTTCTGTTTGGTTTTGATACCGCTTCTGTCTTTTTTTCACCAAGTTCTAATTTCTGCTGGTTGCTTGTGGTGCTTTGTATGAATGCTGGTATTCCCATCACTGCTGAAGGGACACTTTATCTCTCTGTACTGTCACATTGTGTTTATAGAGGGATAATTTAAGTGATGCAAGTTTAAAGTTGAGCTGTGAGACAAATATAGGTGTCATTGTGTCTGGATTAATTAATTGTACAATAAAATAGAACAGTAATTTTATTTTAACGTTATTTATTTTTAGCTGTAAATATTGAGACAGTAACGATGTACAATATTCTGACATTGCATTGAAAGACTGTGATATAATGATCCTTTTAGCTCTGAAATAAAGTGATTTTAAAGGGCATTGGTCTGGTTTTAACTGCTTGGCTGACTCATAAAAGAGACAGAAGAATCAGTGGAAAACTTGAGAGAAAAAACTGAGGAAAAAAGAGTGAGGGGTTGATGAAAAGAAAGATGACTGGAGGTGGAGGGGGAAAACTACTCGTCATGCCATCCCTCCGTTTGACCACGCTGGATGTCTTCATACTCCAAGCTCTTGAGCTTTCTTTTATGTCCTCTCGTTACCCAACCATGTTTTTGGTCTGTAACTTTGATGACAGTGACGAGTCCCACGATGGCACTAAAGGTGGAGGGGCTGGAGCCAGTGAAGCATTCTTGTTCTGACAGATCCACTGCTCACATCATCGCAGGGCAATGGATGCAAATGCACACTGGCAGCTCTGCCCTTTGCTCAGCCAGCACTGCTCAATCCTTCTAAAGGAAGCGGACACTGAATTGGGGTGTCTGACGTCATTGATCTATGGCAGATGGGCTTCCAGCTCGCATTGATTACTGGTGTACAAGGTGGTTTGTGTGTGTTGGGGGAGGTGGTGAGGGTTGGGTTAGGGTGGATGAGGTAATTTCATCTCATAAACTCAAATTTTGATAAAGCTGCAGTGCCTAGTCTGCATGGCATTGGTCTGGTCCTGAGTCCTGCTCAACTGCAGTGAAATGGAAAGTATAAAGTCCTGGGTGGACAAATAGTAAAAAGTAAAAATTTTCTTTAACTATGATCTAGATTTTTGAGTTTGTCAATATGAACGTTGAAGAAATCAAATCTATACTTTTTGTGCTCTGGGAGAGATTTTTGTCCTCTCTGTCTTCATAGACACACCCACACTGGCAACAGCAGATGTTTTAGTCCTCTGTTAGGGGCCCACGCTGGATGACTTCAGATTCTGGGCATATTATATGAGTCATATAAAAGTGAACTCATAATAATAATTGAGAAGCATGAACAATGTGCCAAACAGTGTTAGTCAGTCACACACACACACACCTCGTCCAATGGAGACTCTGCTGCTGATCAGGGAGGCATGAATGTGTCAGAAGCAACAAGAAATAAAGATCTACATACGATACTTGGATTCATTGGTCATTGATACTCCATTTTGTAGTTTTCCTCTCACTCCTTCTACCTTCCCAGGAGCTTCTTTCTTCTAATGTGTTTACATGTGCTTCAACTCTCAGCAGTCTTTGATGGCTCACACTCACCTTTCTCCTTCGCTTCAGTTTCTCATGGTCAAGATATTTCCTGTTTCCAGTGCCCAAAGCCTGAATAATGCATACTGTCCCTTATTTATCCATCTGCTCAACCAATCATAAATTTTCCCCATCAATATAAATGTCTCATGGACGACCAACTGTCTGTAAACAAGTGCTGACAGAAGCAGGAGAGGCTGGCATCAACCTGCTGGCAGAGACGTGTTTTCTATCATTTGTGCACTTCCCTGCTGCTCTGCACCTTTTGCCCCCTGGCCTCCCTCGAGTAAAGCATCTGTGTCGGGTGATGTTTTAGCGTTCAGGGTGGCTTGCAGGTCAGCAGAGATGGATGAATGAGAAGCCTGAACATACACAGAAGCGGAGAGGTGAAAAGAAGCCAAGAGAGTTTTAAAGAACTCAAGCAACCAAGACAGGACATGGAGGCTGTAAAGCTGAGAATCGATGGTACTGGAAGGTGTGTGTGTCTGCACACCTGCCCAGTTGCATGTATCTTTGAGCAAGTGTCTTACTTTAATCCTTCATCCTGTCTCTGAAAATAAAAGTGCTCATCCAGCATATCGCATAACTATAGAAGTGAGTCGAGCCTGTGATATTGTGTTAAAGCAAAAAGATGAAGGACGGACAGGAGGCAGATTGCAATAAATCCACCGGGGTACAAAGTGAGAGGAAGTGAGCTGAGCTACAGATGGTGGCACTGGCAGCTCACTCATGTTGTATTAAATATAAATTTGAAAAAAGTGAGTGGAGTGTGCAGTATGAAAACAGACACACTACACACAACAAACCCCAAGCTGGAAGGACCCGGTCTATGGCAGGGTCAGATTCATTTATATGGTCAATGATTGACTTGTAACTCTGACCCTTCAGCTGTTATTGACTGCTTCAGTCACGTTCTGGCCCCCTACCAATATGAAAGAGGACACTGGCTCCTCAGGAGGCAATCGAATCCAACAAGGCCCAGCTTTCCATGCCATGCTGGGGACAAACGGTAAGCAAATTCCCTTACACATACGGGACTGCATCATATCTATGAGTCAATGTCATTACAGATGAACCAAATGAAGAAAGACTTTTTGTAAGAGAGAAATTGTAAGAGGTGAATATTTTAATCTTGAGCTGAAAGTCAAACACTCAAACTTGTGTGAAAATGTGATGTTTTTGTTCCAAAAAACAACATCCCATCACTTTCTCTTTTCTTCTTCCATCTCTACCTCCCTCCATTCCTGCCTACCTCCCTCCTTCCATCCCCTTTTGCCTCTGACCCCCCACCCCACCCCGTCTATTTCTCTCCCTCCCTTTCACCTCTCCTCCCTTCCGCTGTTTCCCTCCTTCCGTACCCTCCTCATTGTATAAATATCTGTGAGCAGCTGACGGGAGCTCAGTGCTACAGACCTGTCCACTGAGGAGAGACAGAGAGGAGAAGAACAAGAGAGGGAAAGAGGGAAGCAGCACCTAAGAGCAGGAACAGAAGAGATACCTAAGAGAAGAAAAAGAAAGTGACCTGAAATTGGGGACGAGTACAACGGAGAATTCTGACTTGAAAAATAAACAAGGCTAGACAGACCAAAAAAACAAATTGTCATAGAGAGGGTTTAAAGTACTGTCTGTGTGTAGGGTCTGTGTCTACTATGTTCCTCCTGCTGTGGGTGTGTTTGAGTGGTCTTCTGCTGCAAGGTGATGCACAGAACCGAGCTTCTCTGTGGAGGGGAAACGACCAAAGTGGCCGATGCCAGTACACCTTCACTGTACCCAGCCCTGTGGAGTCCAACTGCCCGCAGAGTGGAGGCCCTGAGATGGAGGGTCTGAAGGCCAGACTTGGCCTGCTGGAGGTACTGGTGTCCCGGCTGACGGGAGGGGACACTGGCGGTCCTCAGGCAGCTGGCGCCAGAGTAGAGTCCCAGCTTCAAGAGGCACTGAACCGGGCCATGGGGGAGAAGAACCTTCTGCAAGGGGAGAAGGAGCGTCTGGAGAGGGAGTTGGGGGGGCTTCAGCGCAGGATGGAGGAGATGAGGAGGGAGACAGAGAAGCTGAGGAACAGACCCTGTCCTCCACAGACCCTCATGGTGCCACCCAGTCCCTCTCTGCAGAACAGTGGTCTGATGAGACCTGCTGGAGGTAAGAGAGACACTCAAACCACAACACAGTTTAAGAGCTATTACAAAAATGTGCACTGCTGACTCACACCTATAAATAGGAAATAATTTTTTCCTGTGAATAACCTATTTTTATGCATATTTATACTGCAGACAGCCTGTCTCTCTGGTGAGCAGAGAAGTGATGACATAAATATTGGCTATGTACCGAATACCATGCACATATAGACAAAATTCCACATGGCTAGGGTGGGGGGTGGGAGAGCTTAGAAAAAAGGGGAATACTGTGTGATGTCTGGTGATGTGTGTATCTGTTTGGGTGGTTATGTTTTGGTTGCCCCATTAGTCTGCAGAGACACTCGTCTTAGGTTTCTCTGCTTCCTATTTCTTGCCCACATTTAGGAGTGATGGAGGCAGGCCAGAGGACCAGCTTAGTATTTATGAGCTTTCTTTATGAGTGGTGTTTCCCTCTGCATGACGAGCAGGGTGCGAATAGCCTGGTTGATGGGAGGGGTGGGTGAAATGTGATGCACACTCTGGAAGAGGTAGTTCCGGGCCCAGGTCTCATCTCAGGGCTTTTGATGATGGCTGGTGGGTCAAAGCTGGTGGAAATAGGTGGGGTGGGGTGGGGTTGGGGGGGTGAAGAGGGCTTAAGTCCAAGAACACTATACCTCCTGGGGTTAAAAGGCTCAGAAGAGGTTGGAAGTAAGGTTAAGCTCTGGTATTCTGTGTGTTTGCAGTGGCCAAACACCTATTTAATTAGCCTCTGTGCTCGCCTGTTCACCCTCCACCTCCTGTTGGTCACCAGCCCCCTTTCTTTTCTCAGTTAAGCCATTGCTCTATTTACCCTCTTTGCTCTCAGTGTGCATTGCTTGTAAATCTGAGATTGCCAGCAGCTATAAATCCTTCTTTACCAACTCCCTGTCCACCAGATATCCCTGCTCCCTCTGCATTAGGAGAGTTTATACACTTCATCTTCTGCATACCCCAAGTTATCTGCAGAGCTCCTAATGTATGCTCCTGCAGACTACAATAAAGAAAAAAGGTCCCTTGGGGTGACAGGCAGATGTAAAATAGATTATAATGAGTGAAACACTTGTAGAACCAGGGGAAAGAGGAGATAAAAGTCAAAGCATTTTGACAAGTTCTCAGAATATGTTGCAGAATATGTATTTTATATCAAATGTACAGATACAATCTTGGTGGCTTGTGGCAACATTGATTTTAAGGGGAGACATGGCCTAGACTGTGCTGAAAGTAAAGTAAAACAAAATAGAAATGCGTCAGCACACATTTTGACCTTTCAATGTGTCTAAATTAAGTTTATTTTCAATTTCTCACCAGCGACAGAGAATGCACATACAGCATGCACTGTATGTGCATTCAATTGTCTGAATGTGAAGCCAGCAGATCATAAATAATGTTCAATGAACTCAAAGCCTCAATCAGTGTGCTGCACAGCCAATGACTTATTTTATATACAATTTAAATGTCTTTCTTCTCTTTATACACAGAGAATGGGAGTCAAAAGTCCAATATTTCCTAACAACATAATTGTGGATTTGCAAAATTGCAAAGTTGAACCTGAATCTAAATGAGATCCAACAGCTCTGCTGAACTCTGTTAGCAAGGGTTGATGAGGCTGACATCTCCTCAGACTGAACCTCCTCCCAGAAATTAGGATCCATCTGTTCTGTGAGGTTTATAGTCTTCTCCTCACTGACACTCCAAACAAAGACGCAGGATGTGAGAGCAAATGCACACACACCAGTGAAAAGACTGTTGTATTTACAAACTTGTTTTATAAAGACCTCTTAACCTCACCTTTATAAATATTTTTCTGTTGAGAACACGCTCAACTTTCCCATGTCTCGCCATTACCAAGCTCTCGCTCCTCTTCAACGTCAGGTCCAGATGCAAAAGTTTAATGTTCACTGACTCATTAGGGCTCATTATGCTTCTGTAATCACTGGACACAGCACATGTAAGAACACAGCAGGCACGTGTCCACACACATACAAATAGTTACCCATGGACACACTTAGTTACACAAACACACACCATGTATCTGTGTTGATGAAAACATATTTGAAACCTGTTTGACAATGTTTATTTCAGTAATGAATTCCTGAGGAAGCCAAATAGGAAAATAAGGGAGACAAGAACAGAAGACAAGAAGAGAAGAGAAGAGAAATAAGGGGAGGGAAGAGAAGAGAAGAGAAGAGAAGAGAAGAGAAGAGAAGAGAAGAGAAAAGAGAAGAGATGGCTGATATCTGATAGTGATAAAAGGGCAGAAGAGCCAAGCAACTGAAGTTTTGAGGTTGACAGCGATGGGGTGGGTTGGGGTGTCAAGTGTTTCATATCTGTGTTATGGTCAGGCAGTCTACCGACTGTCTGACTCCAGAGCAGCTGGGAATCCATTCAGGGGTGTTTGTTTCTTGCTGTCACATACCCTGCTGTCAATACTGCCATAGGCTCATTTGGGTACACTAAGCTATTGTATGCTACATTTGAAGTGAGTGACAGAAATCACAAAGCTCTGTATGTATCTGTGTTTAGGTTCCAGTCAGATGTCTCACCTGATGACCAGGCCCAACAGACAGGGAGACAGCAGCAGTCAGGGAGGTGGGAGAGGTTTTCTGCAGAATCCCCTGCATCTTGCTGTTTTTTATTCAACTCACTCCATCTCTCTCTGTCTCAGAGTCAGCGTGGGAGTATGGACCTCCAGGCTTCCAGGAGCTGAAGGCTGGGGTGACAGAGGTACCTGTCCCTGCCGGCTCTGAGGACAACACAGGTCTCTGTCTCCAATTTGACTTAAAAAAAATTAAATAATAATATTATAGCATTTATTTCAAATCAAATTAGCCAACCATTATGTGAAGAGGTTTTAACATAGATTTCTACCATTTGAGGCAACCATTGGTTTACATTTTTCTCTGTATGATGAGAAAATGAGCAGACTTGATAATCCAGCACAGTGGAATTCCAGTTCACATTGGGTTTCATCAAGTTTTTGCAATGCAATTTTAACAAAAGGCATAACATACAACCATTGTCAAAATAACAAAACATGATGAATCTGACAAGTCAAATGCACCATGCTGAGTTAATGCTATGGAGAAATGTTTTCACTAGTGGGTACTTGTTTTGTTTTGCGCAATTTAACACACATTTCCTGCTGCCAGTTTGTATTCCACTGACTGACAGTTGGTGGTGATAATGCAAGAAGAAGGCTGCAAGCTAGAAAAGATGGATGTAAAAATTATTCAAAAACTGGCTTTGCTAATGTCTTATCATTGAGGAAATACTTCAAAACAAGCTGTCAGACCCAGATATTCCTGATGTATTTTGGTAAGAAACAATTCATATAAAGAAATCTCCCTACGGCACTTTTAAAATTAAATCTGTTAGCCATAAATGGGGCCAAAATGCTGCAGGTAACCCTAAGAAGAAAATATTTAAACATGTAAAATTCACAGATGGTCAGAGAAAATGAAAAAAATACATCATTTGTAGTTAAGGAGCTAAATTTGCAAACACGCCAGGTTGTTCCTGCCTGCTCATACCTCTTGCAGTCACCCCCTTTTCCCTCCTCCCACTCTGGTTATCTGACCCGGCAAAAATGACACCGCCCGCTGACAGCCTCAAAACAAATACTGCTATTAATACTACAGCATCTAGGGCGAGAATACCGGAGTCATGCCAATTTGTATGTATGAGGACCCTCCTGGGTTTTGTGTTTGTCTCGTAAATGTAAAGTAGCTCCATTGAGGATGTCACACACACGCACTGTCGAACCACATCATAGCTCATGCTACTGAATAGCTCTCAGCAGGTTTTATTGAATGGGCAAACATGTGCAGTCCCACGTGAAGTCATATAATCTCTGATAGGGCCACGCCACAACAGAAGCTAGATGGTAATAGGTGTATTTATAAAACATATTCCTATCTAACCCTAAATCTGATGCTACATCCTGGACCTGAGAGCAAGGGTGTATTTTAGGATGTGGTAAATATATAGCCTGCCTTATCTTTTTCCCAGTAAGAGAAGCAGAGGAGGTTTCTGCGTGGGATGAGTTGTGGCCCAGTGGCTGCTCTGATGGTGGTGACTTAGACAAAGTTAAAGCTAACAGAGATAGCAGGCACCATCTCAACACCAGCTGTCAGTTTCAATGATTGCAAATGATGATCTCATCAGACCCTTTATCAGATCACAGATTTTCTTCATTGTTTCTGATTCTTGAATTCACCTTAAACCCAAGGCACCCTAAATGATTTCAAAATTCTCTAAGTTGATAATCCTGAGAAAGAAACCTAGCAGTCAAAACGAGGATACGCCATCTTGTAGAGTCCAGAAGCTATCTTTACACCGTTGGCATGCAATGACACACAGACAGGCAAGCAGAACTGAGCAATGGAGAAACAGAAAACCAAGTTTGAGTATATTGATTGTCTATTTTCCTCTAAATAGGACCAGCATTTAAAGAATGATTAATGTTGTATTGAAGAAGACTTGAAACGACAGAGACTACAAACACATGAGAAAAACGTTTACTGAGGTAATAAATCAAGTGAGAGGTAGCGCCATCTTCCCATAGACTTCTATACAAATCACCTACTGATGATCATTAGATGTAGGTTTAAGGCACTTGCTCATTGGCTCCACTTTTCAGACCCAGAGTAAACGTCCAATTTTATATCCAGTCTATGGGTCAAACGCATGAAAATTACAGATGTGATAGCAACTATGGCTGGAAGTCAAGCTAGCTTCCAGGGACAATACACTGCTGCCACCATAGAGGGGCAGTAAATTACAAGATGAATGCAAACAGGCAATAGATCCTTTATGGGAGAAAATGCTGTTCTGAGATCTGATTTAAGGAGAGATGTCACTTCCAATTGTTTCCAATTGTTCCAATTGATGTATATTTTCACTTTTAACTGGGCAAGTACTGCTTACTTTGATTGCCATGATGGCATGCCACTACTTTACACACTGAAACTGAAATTTGAAGCATCATGATCATGAAATATTTAGTGGTTAGAATTATTAGTCCTCTGTTTTCCCTGTGTCAGCTCACAACTTTAAAATGTTTCAACTTAAACAAAGCTTTTTGTTTAAGTTGAAACATTTAAATTTGAACTGATGCATCTTTGCATCATTTTGAATGCAATCATGCTGCCTCTTAAATTCTTGTGGTTTGTCTTAATCTTGAATGTGGTCTAATAGTGTGTTTCACTCATGTGCAAGCTTTTCCTCTGGACCATTTGTGCTGTATTGATTAATCCCAGATAACCAATCTACCAACTCTATAAACACTAGCTTTGAACTAGCTGGAAACTAATGCACTGACAGTGACGGTGTACCTGTGCATTCACCTCTGCTTCTGACAATCGTATATAAGTTCAATATATAAGTACAAATTCATTTTCAATTTTGAATTTGTACTGATGCCTTTTTGTGTCCACTTGCACCAATTGTGTCCAAATGTCATCCTGGACAAATTTGACTCTCTCAACCTGATCTCTGTCTAATAGTGTGTTCCTAATTTCAGCCATGCCATCTTGGACACATTTGCTTCTAAATGGATCTTTCCATTGGCTTTGTATGCAATTACCTTCTGTATGAACACAAGGTCTTCTGGTGTGTTTCTAGCATCAGACTGCAACTGTTCACAATATCAATCACTAATGTCCTCCTTCTTGCTCACAGGATGTGGGGAGTTGGTTTCAGTTGGTGAACCAGTCACTCATAGGAAAGCTGACAACATAGCAGGTAAATATGGTGTTTGGATGCAGGACCCTGAGGCTGTCTCCACTTATGGACCCAACATGGTCTGGCGCATCAATGCCATTGGCACAGAGGTCAGGCAGCTGTTTGGATATGAGGACATGGAACAACTCTCTAAAGGCTTTCCATCTAAGGCAGGTGTCACACATGCATTATATACTTTCGCGAAAATAAGACAAAAAAAAAAGGTAATTTCTAGTTATTGTTCCCTATGTTTTCCTATGACAGGTCCTACTGCTGCCAGAGCTCATGGAGAGCACTGGTGCCACTTTGTACCGTGGCTGTCTCTATTATCAGAGACGCCGGAGCCGCACCATTATCCGCTACGACCTTGCGTCTGAGAACATTGCAGCTCGCCGTGACCTCCCCCATGCTGGCTTCCATGGCCAATATCCCTACTCTTGGGGAGGCTACACGGACATTGACCTGTCTGTGGATGAGCAGGGGCTGTGGGCCGTCTACTCCACCAGTAAAGCAAAAGGAGCAATTGTGATCTCGCAGCTAGATCCAAACACTCTGGAGGTGAAAAAGAGCTGGGAGACCAACATCAGGAAGGTCTCTGTGGCAAACTCCTTCATCATCTGCGGCAAGCTGTACACTGTGTCTAGCTACACGGCACCCAACACCATCATCAACTACATGTATGACACTGCAACCAGCCAAGGGAAGGCCATAGCCATCCCCTTCAAGAACAAGTACCTCTACAACTGCATGATCGACTATAACCTGGCTCAGAGAAAGCTGTTTGCCTGGGACAACTTCCACATAGTGTCCTATGACATCAGGCTGGGTCGCAAGTAGGTCAACTGAGGCCAACACAAGTGACTGTTGAAAGTGACATTTGCTCACCTCTTCCTGCTACAAAGACTGTGTGGTAGCTGTAGTTAGAAAGCACTGTCAGTACCCTAGTGTAGAGGAGCCTATAACTGCCAAAGTGAAATGACAACATTTGAAGAACAGTGAAGAGTGTGTTTTTCTCAGTGGGATGGTTTTTGCTGTGGCATGGTCCACATATGTTTTGAGAGGAATTATTTTTGTACCGCCTTTAATTCAGATGTATGATTTTCTTGTTTTATGTTAAGCTATATGCAATATATAGGTGAGATTGAAAGTGGGGAGCATACTTCAATATCACTGGCTAAGTGGGGTAATTAATACATAGAATTTACATCACAAACTCTTATGGTACTCTTCCATGTTTTATCAGTATTCATCAATAGCTTTTACTTAATAAAACTGCTCTCTCACTCAGCATGTACTGAATATTGCATGTGATTGCACATTGTACTCAGCATTGGTAATGTTTAAAATCATTGAATCATCATGAAATAAACTTCTTCTGAGGTTACAATTATATATTATCTTGGTAGATTGGTATTGTAGTTGTGGCAGATTTGGTGAATTTGAAAATTTCAGGACAACTGAATTACTGATCAACAATTCTCAAAATTGATAAACAATTTCACAACACACAGGATTATGTAAAAAATCAATCACCAAGTTTGAAGGCAGGCTATTTTTCTTTTCTCACTGGCGTTACTAATTATTTTATTAGCCATCATAAAGTTAGGAAGTCATTTGTAGTTGTATTGTAAAATGTATTGTAGGAGGAGAAACATGACTATGCTCTTGTTAATGGCTAATAACTCACCTCATAAAGAATTGCCAAATCCTTTTAATTTTCTCTTAGTTTCACTGATAAAGCTGTTTCCTCTTCACATGGGGAGCCTCATCTGACTGTGGTTACAAGGTATTGCATTACTAAAGGGAAATTCATTTTTATCTGAACATACATCAATCACAAAAAAAAAAAAGTCCCCCTTCTACTGCAAAAACAGCCCTGACCCGACTCCACCAGACCTCTGAAAGTGAGCTGCTGTCTGGTATCAAGACCTTAGCAGCAGATCCTTTAATTCCGGTACGCTGTGAGGTGGGACCTTCATGGATACGACTTGTGAGCCGTTTTTGCAGAGTGGCAGGGAGCAATATCCTGCTGAAAGAAGCCACTGCCATTAGGGAATATTGGTTCCATGAAGGGTGTACTCAGTAGGCTAGGTAAGTAACATCCACATGAATGGCAGGACCCAAAGTTTCTCAGCAGAACAGCACCCAAAGCATCACGCTGCCTCCCCCAGCTTGACTTCTTCCCAAAATGCATCCTCATGCTGTGTGTTCCCCAGAGAACACACAAACCCAGCCATCCGCGATGTAAAAGAAAAGGTTGTTTATCAGACCAGGTCACCTTCTTTTACTTTGTGGTCCACTTCTGATGTTCACATGCCCATTGTAGGCGCTTTTGGTGGTGGACAGGGGTTCACTTGCTGCCTAATATATCCCACCCACTGACAGGTGCCATGGTTACAAGATAGTCATTGTTTATTTGCTTTGCCTGTCAGTGGTCCTAATGTTATGGCTGATTGCTAAACGTTGCAAGTGTTGCAGTGACACCTGGTGGTCAGATGTGATACTAGCGCTGGCTCTCCTGTAGTGTCAAGCATAATTATGGAAAATAGCTTTTTTTGGGGGGAAAAAAAAAAAAAAAAAAAACCCCATGACTGACAAACATCTCAACAGTATATTATTTTTATTAGTTTCTGTAACCAAACCAAGAGAATGTAAATAAGACCGTACATCTTTTAATACAGCGATGAAACCCCTGTACAAGTACAACAAAGAACAAAAAAAAAAAAAAACAAAAAAAACAAAATCATTACCCATTCTCCCTCATCCATCCTCCAAAGCAAGGACTCCTCCCAGTCGGGGTAGAGGTGACGAGGACACCTTTCCCACCTCAGGGTGCATACTACTGTACATTTCTGAAGGACTCTTGTCACCACAACCCTGATGAGAGCTTTGTGGGTGGGACAGCCAGCGGAGGTGAGGCAGAGACAGAAAACAGCACTGATTGCTCTCATCAGTAAAGACAACAAAACAATAAGTGTCCTTCTGCCCAAACACTTCAGAACTTGAGGCTTCTCATTTCATGTCATCTTCTCATTTCTTTTTCCTCATTCTCTGTCTTGTTCTTGTCCCCCCTTGTTGTGAGGGGGGGGTCGACAGACACACACAAGTTTTCTACTAACAACTCTTCACCGTTTCTATTACTCTAAATAGCCCTATCCTGCTATATACTAGCTAAGGGCACTGAAATCAGTCAATAGCAGCAGGTCCAGGTGCTTTACAGTGAAGTGTGTATGTATGTGTGTGTGTGTGTTTGTGTGACAGCAAGTATGGGTGTGAAAGCAGTGAAAGGGTGTGTGACTGTAGCCCCTTAACTGGAACAACTGTAAGTAGTGATCATACATCATCCATGTAATCCTTTAAGCTCACTCAAAACTGCTGCCACAGCAACAGCAATCCTAAAAGGCTGCGACATCATCTCTGCGCTGCATTAACCTTTGGCTAAATATACAGGAGAGTCCAGCTACAGGCTTCCCCATTTATACTATAGACATACAAACAGACAGACACACACACACAGACACACACCCACCCACCAACTCATCAGTTATTCTCAGACAAGGAGATGAGAACAGAAGGCAGGAGCAAAGGCTCACAGGCAGACTAATCAATAAATCAATCTATCATTAAAGTCAATCAAATGCTGCAATTTCACATTTCCATTCTGGTAAAAACAAAATGACAACAAAATATCTGATTTCACGTATCTGTGCGTAGATTAAACCGTTGAGGGAGTGCGTGCACATGTGCACAGATCTCTGGATTGGTTATGATGGGAGACTGGGCAACAAAAAGTGTGCTTCACAACATACACTTAAGATTGTTTTGACTACAAAAACAAATCTGATTCATTCTTTTGTTAACAAAACAAGTTTCTCCTATAATATGCGTGATCCTACTTGTGGGGGAAAAAAATAAAAATAAAAATGAGCAGAAATCAAGAGCTATAAAAATGGCAAACTCAGCAGCAAATCTCATTTTAATTTTCTCTCTCCAACTCTCCTCTTATCTACTGTCACAGTAGATTTCTATGGAACAACTTGTGCAGCCATTTCATCGGCATCTAAATATGATGGAAGAATCCAACTCAAACGCCCCCCACCTACAGTGGGACAAGACAGGGGAAGAACGAAGAGGATTATGTATATGCAGAACAGCGCCTACTCTCAGTAACCGCTACCATTTGGATCTCTACCCAGCTCATCCTCCTCCCCCACATTGTCCCCCAGGGCTGATGTGAGTGGTGACTGAGTGAAAGGGGCTTGATTCTTCTCGTCTCTTCCATCCATTTGTATCACTGCCTGAAGAGGGTTTGCAGCTCTTTACTTGCCCTCTTCTGGTTTGATGGCCTGTGGTTTTATGGGGCCAGTTCGTATGGGCTTGGCTGTGGAGACAGTGGGTTTGTCAGAATCTGGGCGGTCGCCTCCCGTCTGGTGGTTTGGGGCTGAGGTGTCGATGGGAGGTTTTCCTCCCTGATCAAGCCGAGATGCTTTGCTGACTTGAGGGGTCTTCAGTTGCTGCTGTTGCTGCTGCTCTGAAAAGAACTTATGAGTGGACTGGAGCACTTCAGCCCGCTGCTTAGCCTAGAGAAGGATATAGAGGAAGAATTTGTCAGTCTACTCATCCATCACTGAAAGGTCATGTCAGATTGACAAAACAGATTCAACAGATACAAGACTATAGCTGCAAACCTTTAGGTCCTGTTCAGCCTTCAGAGCTGCCTGTGAGCCTCTAGGTGCAATGGAGGGACCAGAGGGCACTCGGGGAGGGTGCTGGCTATGCTGTGGATGCTGCGGTCGGGGATGAGGCATTAGACCACCACCCACATTGGGTGCCATTGGAGGGCCCATGGGAGAGCGCTGGACACCTCCAGCAAATGAGTTAGCATGAGGTGGTCGAACCAGAGGAGAGACAATGTTGGGCTGAGACAGAATCTGAATGGAAGAGGAACAAATCATTAAAATTTCATTACATAGTATAAACACAATCAAAACACAGGTTTTGTGCTCATTATTCTACCTGTGGGTTGAACTGGCCAGGGAAGTGCTGCGTCATTCTCATGCCAGCAGAGCTGGGCTGAAACTGCTTCTGGTACAGCATGCTGTTCATCTTACTGGACTGGCTACTAGGAGAGGTGGAGCTGGCCCTGCAACAGAACAGAGGGAAACACGGACGCCATGTCTACAAGGTCCAGTTCTGATGCTTACATGTCCATTGTAGGCCCTTTTGGCAGTAGACAGGACTCAGCATGGGCACCTTGACAAACTGCAATGAACTGTGTGTTCTGACACCTTTCTATAAGAACCTGAATGAAACTTTTTAGCAAATTTTAGCTTCTGTTGAGAGACAGCAAACAGCACAGGCCAGCCTTCGCTCCCCATGCAGAGAGAGCCACAAGCCTGTCACCAATGCACCCATTTTCCTTCTTGGGCCCCTTTGGTTGGTATGGACAACTGTAGACCAGGAACATCCCACAAGAGCTGCAGTTCTGGAGTTGCTCTGGCCCAGTTGTCTACCCAGAATTTGGCCTTTGTTCAAGTCACTCATCCTTACTATTGCTCATTTTTCATGCTTCCAACACGCCAACTTTGAGGACAAAATGTCCAATTGCTGCCCAATACATCCCATCCACTGTGACAGTGACAGGTGCCACTGTAATCAGATAATGTTACTAACTTTACCTCAGTGGTCATAAGGTTATGGCTGATCAGTGTATATTCCCATTTTCTGTACTGTGTGTGTACCTGTAAGGACTAGAAGTGGGTGTTGTGCTCCTGGCGCTCACAGGAGGGGTTCCAGGCTTCACATCCATCCCACTGCCAAAGAGTTTCAGATCCATGTCCATCTGCAACATGTCAACACAAAAAGCTTCAGTTTTACAAATAAAAATCAGCCAGACAGAATCATCAAGGTTCACTATCCTACCTTGCTTGTCGGTGGCTGCATCATGTTGTGGTTGGGGCCCATGATGCCTCGGTAAGGCTGGGAGACTGGAGGCTGTCGGTTGATGGCAGGGGGCTGGGCCTGAGGAGGCGTGGGGGGCAGTGCCAGGAGGGGCTGGCCTCCACCCGAGCCAAAGTTTGGCAGCGACAACTGGGAACCAGGTAGAGGGACTGTCACCTTGCAGGACATCAAGACACACAAGTATTAAATGCTGAATTTAAAAAAAAATCCATTAGTTAAATAATCTACAGAGAATTGTCAATTTTCTCCTTTGAGTCACTGGAAATGATACAAATGTGGTTTCAACTATTTCAGAGCTTTATAAACACTGAATGTCTGTGTTTGGATGCAGGTTACCTGTTGCATTGCTGAACTCGGTGACTGAGTGTTGCTGTAGTAGCTGCTCTGGCCATGTTGTTGCACCTGTCCTGAGTACATGTTTGAATGCTGATTCATACCCTGTCGAGCCTGAACCAAAAACATAAATGCCAGCATACGTCAACAAATTGGATAAAATGCAGACATCAGTATGACAAAATGCCAATCAATATTGTAAGGCAGACTGAAATATTTGCTGTGAGCAGTCTGTTTACCTGCAGCAGGTGTGTGTCAATGAGCTGGGAGCCTCCCATACCAGAAGGCTGGTTGAGCTGTGGCTCAAAAAGAATGGGAATGTGCTGGGTGGATGAGGGCTGCTGATAGGCCAGGTTAGACTGAGGCTTGCCCAGCTCAGGTGCCTGCACGCCGGGATAGCTGTGCAGAGATGGTCCTGACAGCATCATAGAGGGCTGTGACAGGCTGCTCTGCATGAATGCCTGCTGAGACCTGAGAGAGGATAGATCAGTAGGATCAGATGGTGCCTCAAAATAGAGATAGAAAAACTTCTGTATATTTCCATCATTTTAGATAGAAGAAAACTCAATGCCTGTGTTACCTGTATGGCTGCAGCGAGGAGCTGAACAGGTCCTGTGGCTGTGAGACAGGGGGACCAGTGCTGAGTCCTAGCTGGGGTTGGTGTGTGTGTTGATGCTGAGGCTGACCTTGCAGTGGAGCATAGATTGGGATGGGAATCTGCTGCACTGCTGTCGGCTACAAGGTGGACAAGGTTTTTAACCTTTTATTTCTATCTACAACATTAAAACATGCCACAGCAGTGTGTTTCTCAAGCAGAAAAGCCTACCTGTGAGAGTCCGGGCTGGAAACCTTGCTGCTGTGCCAGGGAGGGAGGAGCTAAGCGGGGATGGGGTGTGCTGAATAGGTGGCTAGTGTCCATGTAGAATGCTGGAATCTGAGCTGCAGAACCTGAATATACAAGGGATTTAACATTAGTGATTGGTATCAGGCGTACAGCTCTATCTACAAAAAAAAAAAAAAAAAAAATTCACACATAGGCACCAAATAATTTCCACTTTATGAAAATGATTCAAACGCAAGTAGCATAACTAACAGAGGTCAGTTTCCCTCACCTGCTGCAGACTGGGAGACGTACACCTGTGGGGTCTGCTGCTGCTGAGGCAGGAGGGGGGGCACGCAGCCCAGCTGAGAGAAGCTGCTACTACTACTGCTACTGCTGGCGGAGGACAGGCTTCCACCTTGCAGTTGCTGAGGCTTCACTTTACAAATGTTTGGGGGGTCAGAAGCTGTTGTGGTCTTGGTGCTGAGGGATGACGTTGTATAAGTACCAGAACCTACATGGTGGAGGTTAAAAGACAAAGAATCATGATGGATGTCTGGATACTAATGATGCACAATGGTATTTGTCAGCAATAAAGTAAACATGGTATCAACAAACAATATGGTCATTCGCTAGATTTAACTTTAATGGAAATTGCTTACCTGACAGTGTGGTGCTGGGGGTAACAGAAGCCACAGGGATCTGTGGCATAGAGGCTGAGGAAAAGGAAGAGTACGAGGATGCACAGGAAGTGATGGGGGAGGAAGAGGAAGTGACAGGAGAATTCTTCTCCAGACTTGGGGAGTTTTCCCAAGCTTTACGAGCCGATTCCATCTGAACAGGAGACAGAAAGAAACCAGTGCTTAGGTTAAGAGAGCTGTCTTCTTAGAATGGGCAATGTATTCTACTCTAGTGTATTGTGACATCTGTATACCTTTAGTGTTAGGTCAACTGTTGCAGGAGAGACAGTGCTCAGGCTGGAGCTCTGCTGCAGGGTCTCTCGCCGTGGGAGGGGCAATGAGTGGGGTAACGCCACCTGGGACATTCATAAAAATTAATTCACACAGCAGTTTAAATAATGCCACATGATTAGAATTCAACTATGTTTATTATTTAGAAACAACTAAATGATGATTTCAAATAAAATTAAAACTACAAGAATGAGCACTCACATTGGCCACTAAACTCTCTTCCATTTTATTCCCTCCAGTAGGAACACTGTCAGCCAGTGAAGAGGAGGGAGCAGTGTAGTCCGTGACAGACTCCTGAAATGGAAATAAATCAATTTACCACACACACAGTCAGATCCTTAAAAATATAAATTAAAAAACAAAACAAAATTTCTTTTGTGTTGATTGGACATTACTTACTAGTATTTACTACAATAAAAGTGATTATGATTGAAAGACAAAAAATAATATTAACTAATAGATAACGGTTAAATAAACCAACAGCTTGTTGTTTTATTTTAATGTAATTTAGACAATGCCCTCCATTTTACTTATTGTACATTTTCCCCACTGTCAAAGAAAACACCTCGAAAAGTAAAAGGAGTTTAAAAGTAAAAGTATTGTTTCTTTGAGGTGCCTTAAAGAAAAATTGTAAGTTATAAATTATAATAATTAAGTAGAAGTAAGCAGTTGCATGTGTTCCCTGTCCAAACGGCTTTTATTAGTGGGTTTGCAAACATTTATTTAAAAAAATAAATAAAAATAAAAACCCTGTGTATGCCCGTTAATTTCAGTGTAAAAGGGATATTACAATGCTGTGATACAATGATTGCTTAAAGCAATGGATAAAAATACATCCATGGCCGACATGGCTGTGGAGTTTTGTGACAGTGATATACCTTTGAGCTACTGTTGTATTCTGCTGAGGGGACCGTGATCATGCCCTCAATGTCCCCTCCCAGCTCTGGTACTGTGGTATCACTTGTGGGAGGACTGGAGTCCGTTGCTCTGCTGCCACCTCCTCCAGGTACTACTCCCTCCATGCCCTCGCCTTCTCCTCCACGGGCATCTTTGGCCTTGCGGTTCTTTAGAGAACGCTCTTTACCAATGGGACCTGGCTTGTATTCCTTGGTTTCCACTGGTTCCATTTCAGGAAGCTGGAGGGAGTTAAACATTTTTCGAAATGGAGTTTCACAGATTTAACACAAGTCATTTACTATTGTAGAGCAGCAGAAAACGGCATCTTCTCCATAGTGCATTACCTTCTGCGTTTTGATTGGACCAGCTCGAGGTTGTTTTTGTCTCTGTTCTTTGGGAGCAGGTAATTTGTTTTCAGAACCAGTTTCTAGCAATGCTGGAACTCCATCGCTGTCTGTGCTGCCTGCAGATGATGGTGCTCCAAACTGAATACTGTCTATTGCCAATTCTACACTGCCATCTGCTCCAGGCTTCACACCCTAAAATGGAAAATTACAAATCAACTTTATAATTGCTTCATCAGAGCAAGTTGATCATACAGTCAGAGACACCATGTACCTCAGAGGAGACAGTGCCTGTAAAGGAGGTAAGAGGTTTGTTCCAGGCACTCACAGAAGGTGGTTGGGGAGGGCTGATTGGACCAACTGGAAAACACAGATTAAAGTTTTAGAGAGCTTGCAGATAAACTCATTCCTGCATTGCAAGATTCAGGAGTTTTGAACATTTTTTGTTTAATACATTCAAGTCAACATATACTACTATATCTACTCACGCTTCTTCACATCAGGAAGGACAGTGGAGCCTGCTACCTTGTTCTCCCACAGTTCTGTACCCAGAGTGCTGTGCGTCTGTGTAGGTGCAGGGGGTAGGTTTTTTGAGGTGAAATCCACAGTAGCAGGAGGAATGGAGGGCAGAGGAGCCACAGTTCCTTCCAGAGTCTGTGGGGATGCAGCAGGTTGGGATGTGGTGTGATGAGGATGCTGGGAGGCAGAAACTGTGGGCTGCTGTTGGGCCTGTGGGGTGGAGGCTACAGCAGACTGAGGCTGTGAGGCCTGTTGTTGTTGCTGTTGTTGTTGCTGTGATGATTGTTTTTTAGCAAATCTTGGTGGCAGCTTTCCTCCTCCCCCTCTGTTCTTCTCACCAGTGCCTTTTTTACCCCAGTTCTGTAAGCGTGATATCAATATTAATTCCACATCTAAAACCTGTGGCTCTTTCACATTCCAATAACGTAATGCTCTTTAACCACACATTTTTTAAATTTCCCTTCTCCTACCTGAGTAGTCTGCTCTTCCTTTTTCCGTTTCTCCTCATCCTGCAGGCGTTTTTGTTGCTTGCGGGAGACCACCTCCGTGAAGCCATCGTCATTGGTGCTGGACTGTGGGTCCTCTGTAGTGGTGACCTCTGGGTGGTCATCAATGATCACAACGCCTACAGCAACGGAACAAAAAGTGCAGTGTTTAATGTTCAGTTTTATGCCAACAAGCAGCTTGATCCAGGTGTAGGTTTCCTGCTTATCTGTAAAAAGCAAGTTGCACAGTATACATTTATTTACTTACTTGCATAATTGTTGAGATCAAATTGAGAGAGAGCATTCTCTTTTGGCTTCTTGGCGGCCTGTTTGGTCTCATCTTTGCGACGGGCAGGCTGCTCTTTTGCAGGTCTTTGGGCTGCTCCTCCAGCTGTTGGTGCTGATGCCTCTGAGTTCTGATGGGCTGCAGGGCTGTTGATTGAGTTATATGTTGGAGAAAAATTAAGAACCAGCAAGAGAGTATACCATTTATGCCTCCATGGATCTTTTAATTCTTCTGACTGAAGATGTAGATAAAATAAGCCATTAGACAGTAAGTGTATTGTACACTAGATAAAAGGGGAAAAATCCCCTATGTTGTTGTAGACTAAAAATACCACCAGACTACTGCTATATTTAGCTATTTTAACCAACATTTTGATGGCCTTTATAGCTCAGTTAAGGACATTAAATATCTTTGGTGTGTGTTGTTATAAGCTTTCTCTACTTTGCTGAATTAGATTCTAGTGTTATTTAGAGCAATCAATAATTAGGTAGCATAATGAATGATTATTATACAAATGGTCTATTGTGTGTGAAGCCTCCCGTGTTATTCGACTGCACACTGTTCACTGACTTCATTGTGTAGTGTTAATGTAAGCAGACAAATTAAATGCCCGATTGTTTCAAACTCACCCTTTGCGGCCGGCTTTGGCCCCTCCCCTCCTCTCCCCTTTGCCCCCTGTGTAGCTCCGGCCTGGTTTGGTTCCACTGTTGCCTCTACGATTCTGTCTCTCTGTAGGCCTCTGACTTGAGAAACTCCTCTTGGCTGCAGGAACTCCTTCACGTTTTGGAGTCACCCCGCCATCAGAAGGGCTTTTATTGGGGGTCAAAGAGCCTTGAGGAGGTGCAGGTGTCATGGCAGAGACAGTGGCTGCTTCATTAGCAGCTTCCAGTGCTCCTTTCCTCTCTTCTCGCTCTCTTCGTTCATTGAAGTCGCTGCTCTCTGAGGCAGTTTCCCATTCCTCATTGGCCTGATCTGAAGAATTCTGGTTTGACAAGTCAGGGGACTTGGTACCTACTGCAGTGATAGTGGGACTGCTGGTCTCAGGCAAGGATGCTTCAATAGGAGAGGGCATGTCGGGTGCAGGCAAAGTGGCTGCCACTTCCGCAGGCACAGTAACGGGAGTTCCTGGAGCTCTAGAAAGGGTTGGGGAGAGGGAGATTGGGGCAGATCTAGACGCAGCAGCAGGAACCTGGGGTAAAGGGACAGGAGGACTTGATGCCGTTTCTCCACTAGCTAACACTGCAGCCTCCCGCTCCTTCAAGCGCCTGAAACGGGGGGGTTTATCTTGCCTAGGAGGCCTTGCTGGTCGGGATCTACGAGGCCTTTCTCTGCTACTCTGTGGGGGCCCATCCCCAAATTTCTTGCCATCTGACTTAGGGGGGCGCCGGTCAGTGGAAGGATTGTCATATCTTGGTGTTGACTCTGTATCCTCAGGCCTAAATGTCTCCATGGGTTTAGAAGGCCACTGAGAGGACGACTCCCTGGCTACTGGTCTTCGAAGAGGGGCTGAACGAGGGCCACCACGTTCCCTTGCTCCACCTCTTCTACTGTATAAGCCACCTCTTCCCCGCCGAGAAGGCTCTCCTTTAGGAAGGAATCCTGGCTTGGGCCTGCTTTCATCGTCCCCTCTGGAACCAAGCTTTTCTGCAATATGAGTAGGTCCAAAGCCTGGCTTGTGGGGAACTGGCCGGCCGTCTCCAGGTAGTTCTCGTCTAAGTGGACGGCTAGGTTTGGTGCTAGGTTCACGATCAGAGGGTCCAGTATCACTGGCAGACTCCCTCCCTCCTTCACTTTCAGAATCTGTATCTGAACCTCGTCGTCGTCTACGTTTTGGTATAACTTCAAAGTCTGAGCTTTCACTGCGGGTTTCACTCTCCTCCCTATTGCGAAAGGCAGCAGCACCTCCAGCAGAAGGTAAATCAGAGCGCGATCGAGATTCTCTGTAAGGGTATTCTGCTCGACTTCTGCCACGACTCCCCCTGCCTCGGCCACTGTAAGTTCCCCGATAGCTGCGTCCTCTGGAATAATACTCCCCTCGACCACGTCCTTTGAAACTTGAGTCAGCAGGCCACTCTCTTTCTCTGTCCTTGTCCATGTCCTTATCCCTTTCACGTTCCCTCTCTCTCTCCTCTCGTCGGTAGGCACGGGGAGGAAGATTCGACTCTTTCCGGGATGGTAGTTTGGGTTCTGGATGTTTGTCACTGCTGGGCAGTTTGTCCACTTTCTCCTCCTGGGAGGAAGAAGTGGGAGCCCCAGATGAAGGCTGGGAATCCCTAGTTCTCTGATGGCCAGTCTGCGTTTCCTCAAGCTCTGTAGATTCTCGCTTTCCTTCACTCTGAGGTCTGGAGCCCTCAGACACAGCAGCAGCTGCAGAAGGAACTTTGGATATCTGATCCTTTTTGGACCTGTCTCCTCTATCTGCCCTCTCATGACGCTTCTCTCTTTCTTCTCTCTGCTCCCGTTCTTCTTTCATGTCCCTTAGGACAGGCTTCTTTATTGGCCCAGACCTGCGGACTGGTCTCTCTCCACCTGGTCCTTCTTTGCGTGCAGTCCCTGATCTCCCACCCCAGCGCAGCTCAGCTTTCTGCTTGCTAGGGACTGGCAGAGGCAGCTTCTCTTGTTTGTGTAATCCATCAGCAGGAGGTGTAGCCCTGTTGCTCGTCACTGTTGCCTGGGTGTAGAGTTCATTCTGGGTCTTATCATCAGCCCTTTCCCCTGTATCCTGTGATTCTAGTGATTTTGTTCCCAGGGGTAGTCCATCAAACCTGGGCTCATCGAGCTTGAGGGAGTGGCTAGAGCCCTGGGAGACACTCCTTTGCAACATTGCTTGACCAAGAGCCTCTACTTCCTCCCCACTTGGTAGGCCTGGCTCTTCAGGATCAAAGCCTGAGCTGACAGGGACCCTGTCTAGAGGTCCAGATGCATCCTCTGGGCCCTGAGTAAATGTTGACAGGGAGTCTGCAGGGTCCCGGAAGAAATTACTCTTACGAGAGTCCAATGCACTGTGGTCCTGGGGGTACATAGCTGGGAGACCTCTGTCCAGATCCAAACTAGTGTCCATCCTGTAAAAAAAACAAAAAAAAAACAATTGTCAATGTATCTTGTGCAGAAAAAAATAAAGACAATTTCTTGTGTCCCCTCTTTTATTTATTTATTTGTTTATTTTTTTTAACCTTGGCTCCTTATTGTCATCCCGTCCTTTTGCAGCAGTTACTGAAGGTAATGGTTCTGACTGTGGGTATGGGTCAGATCCCCATACCATCCTTGAATCTGAGGGCAGGCCATGGTCGCGAATTGGGCGTGTCAGGTGGTCAAAAGAATCAGAGCTGGAGCTCGAGTTGTCACCAGGCTCTCTACGCACAATCTGCTTAGGAGGCATCCTCCCTGAAGAGCACAGATAATCACTTTGAATAGGTTGTTTGTCAGACTTCAGTAAAATGATCATAAACAAACAAACTCGTACATTATTCATTTCTATTGCATGTATCTGCCTACCAGGGTGAATGTTAGTTGGCATGTCTATAGGCGGACGTCCTGACATCATACGGGGGTCCATGTAGGACTGCATCATTAGCCAGCGGGGGTCAAACCCCATAGAGGCCAGGTGCTGGTGGTGGGGGCCAATGGGTTGATACATGGAGCGGTGTTGCTGCTGTTGTTGCTGCTGGGTAGCTGGAACCCCACCACCACCTGATGGGGACACAGAGCCCCCAGTCTGCTGTTGCTGCTGTTGCCATTGTTGCTGCTTCATTTGCTCCTACAAGACCAAAGATGAATAGTATCAGAGAATATAATAATTCAATAAAACTTAAGTCTTTTAATGGTATACACTACCCTGCAAGTACTCATGGCCCAATGTCATATCTAGTGGTTCTGACAACACAATATACTCAAAATACTAACCCCCAGACAGGTGACAAATTGAAAAACCAACATTAAGTCTTAGGAAGGTGTTGGTCACCACATACCAGCTGGCATTGATTTGACAATTTTCTGAACTCCCCAGGATTTTTGAGGATATTCCCTCATTTGGTCTTTGATGATAGTGGTGGAGAACACAAATGTTCCATAGGTATTCAACAGGGTTATGTTTCTGTACAAAAAAGTTTGTCATTTTACTCCCCTGTATCAACAGTTTGTACAAACCATCAAGCCTTTGCAGATATGACAGCAACTGTCCTGAAGTATTTGCAAAACTGCAGAGATACTACTGTGTGCACCACTCATGGCATGACATGAATGAAGACATTCACTGTGGAAAAGACTATTTTATTGATAAAATTCCAGGTTGGTTCATAGTTGGGAAAATAGCCCACTAGCTACTGACACACCAGAGACACTCGCCCTTAGTAATTCCCAAAGCCAGGTATGGATAACCTTGCCTGTTGTCTGAGGAAACGCGGTGGCAGGGACTTTTGAAATTGTTTGGAATAGCCTGAGGTGAGAGAGGGACGCATAGCAGCTGCTGCTTCTCCTTCCAGCTGTGGGGGCACCACAGAGACATCTTCACCACTTGGAGTCTCCATGTGAGGCAGAGACAGGTGGGGCTCATCCACTGAAACAGAAGCAACAGTATTGGCATTTCTGACTGAAACAATGTTGGATCATTTACAAGCAACCTTGAGAAAAGGCTAAGCTGGCTCACCTCTGTTGTCCTCCATGTTGAAATAGTCTTGTATAGGCACTGTTGTCCTGTCAGCTTGGTTCTCCTCCGTTAGTGGGCTGACCTCAGCCAAAGAGCTCTCTTCCTCACCCTGGGGCTCTGTAGGTACAGCCACAGGTCTCTGGATGGGGGGGCTGGGCTGACGAGGCAAGTGAACTTCCTCCTCTGGACTTGATTCAACTCTGTCTCGTTCCTGCTCAATCCTTTCTCTGTCTCGATCCACCCTCTCAGGTAGAGGAGTCTGCATGATTGGAGCCTGCAATTGTGAAACTGGGACTGAAGGCACAGGACTGGATACAGGAGCAGGAGCTGATAAGGAAGATTCCTCATGGGCAGCTGCTGCCTCGTCATTTGTGCTCTGAGCAGGGGAGGATTTGCCCTCAGTTGCTTGGCGGTGTTTTTCATTGAGACGTTTCAGCTTTTCAGCACAAGCTGCAAGCCGCTGTTCTTCCATCCGGCGTTCCTCTTCCTCTCTTCTTCGTCTTGCTCGTTCTACAGCTTCAGAAACTTCTGAAGGCTTCTTGCGCTTCTGTCTCCAAGCCTCAGAGTCCTCATCAGCACTGGGTGCTGTAGCCTGTGGCTTGCTCCCACGAGGAGCTGTGCCAACAGTACCAACAGAGCGACTGCCACCCTAGAGAAAAAAAGAAGTTAATATAGATACAGACCTATTCACTTTGCAAAGTGCATACTTATTGAGACATATGTAATGCATATCCAGCTTTACCTGGTAGTCCTGTGGAGCAGCTGATTTACTGTACTGCGCCATACTGCCAGGTGATGGTGCTCTGGGGTCTACACTGTCAGCCCATGAGGTTTTATGGCTCCCACGATCCTCAGACACCTCCTTCCAGCCCTCCTGACTGTCTGTTGGCCGAGGTCTTATACGTTCCACTTTACCCATCCAGTCCCTAAGAATAGATAGATAATGTTGATATGGTTAAGTAAAACCAAAAAAATATTCCAAGTTCTTCCAACAGGCTATAACCTGCATTACCTAGCTCTTCTTGGCTACTCACTTCAACCTTCACAACACATGGTCTCATGCACATTGATTTGCTAAGTTATTTCCTGCAATCAGAGATACTTGTGACAACCTAATTTGGTAACCAAACACTTTGATTTGAGACAACAGCACCATCATCGTTACCATCATCTGTCATCAGGAATGACCATCATAAGATTTGACTGTAATTGTTGTCAACCAAAATATGACCGCCATCAGTATAAATTACATGAGCTTTTTCCAGTCTCACAAGTTTGAAGTTTGTTGATTGTCCCTCTCCTTCCTCTATTTAGCCACAATGGCAACCTTGAGAGCATTAAGTGCCCAATGTTCCACACATATTTTTGATGTTTTAAGAGTATCATCTGGGTACTTGCAAGGCATATTTCTGTGCTTATCAGAGGGAATGCAATTTATGCACTCCAAATAGTAAGTGTGAGTATGTAAATTGAAAAAGCATTAGTATTAAAAGCTTGGTACTTTCCACACAAAGGAAAAATGAAAAGTTCAATACTGAATACAAGACAATGTGTTGAGGTGTTGAAAAATTAGCAGGGGTGCCCCATTGAGACTTAGTCTTGTCTAAATCCAGCAGCCTGGATTTGACATTGGGCCATTTGAGGCACATCATCACCACTCTCTCCCCTACTTTCCCGTCTCTCTCTCTCTTTCTGATGGTATGTATAATGGCAAAATGCACCCCCCCCCACCCAAAAAAAGTGAAGCTGACAACGCTCACCAGTTTTCTCCTTTGTCTTTAGCAGCTTGGTTTTCCTCATCGTCGCTGAAGTTTAGTTTCTCAGTATAGTCCACCTCCATCTGAGCTCCTGGATTGCAGAAAGAACAGGATTGAACTGCGAGATTATCTTTTTCTTGAACACTGCTTTTAACATTGTAGTTTGTAGTTGTGCACAGCTACTGACCTGCCCAGCCCTCATCAGCATCAGTGTCTAAGTTGTCCAGCTCCTTCAGTTCTGTTGCGCTAATGATAGAGGGTCTGTCTGGGTCCTGCAGCCAGGACTGAGGGGGAGGCTGCTGAGGTCGTGCTGGACGAGAACCCCTGAGCACAAACAAAGAGGAAAAGAGAAGGAGGTTTATTAAGGACTGTAATGAATACAAAAAGGTACTAAAATTAAAATTCTTTGAATAATAATGAACAATGTACTTGTGTGTGATATTATCTGTCGTTTTGGAAATCTGTGATTTTTTTGTATGTTTTGCATGAAAAAATTATTTTTTGCATTGCACAAAGTAGGGAGTATTTAGGGTTAGCCATTATGATGTGAACTTACTTTGCTCCATCTTGTGGTACAGGGTATCTGAAGTTTCCTTGTCCAGGGCCATAAGACATTTGAGGATAGGCATGGAACATCTAAAGACACAAAGATACCAATCTTCAAACAGTATAAAGAAATAATACTACAACTAGATACTGTAACTGCGATATCCTTATGTGGTCTATCCAAAATACCAAATTGTGACTTACATAGGGTGGCATCATGCTCCTAAAAGCAGGGTCAAAGTGAGTTGGCACCCCAGCAGGAGGCTGCTGTCCACCATTAAGTTTAGGTTGAGGAGGGCCAGATGTGGGTGCCTTCTCCCTGCCATCTCTTTTCTCCCTCTGATTCTCAGTGGTTACGTTTCGGACAGGTTCATCAGCTTCCACAGGTGGTGTGGAGGTGCCAAGGCCAGTGTTACCCTCTTCTGGAACCCTGTTTTCCATCTCAGAGGGGTTGGGTGCAGTGATCAAATTCCTGCCTCCACCCTCACGCCAACTGCCAACATCTAGTAGGAGAAAAGGAAGAGATATTTGACATGAATTGAAGTCAAACAGAAAGCAATCAGTGAACACTGTATGATGTCTATGTGCGTGACTGTGGCCATACTTTGAGGTCTGAGGCTGGGGCCTGGTCCATAAGGCTCCTCCTCTTGACTGTCCCCTTTTTCTACCTCACCAGCTGCCTGCAAGCTGGGAAACTCCTGGTGAAAATGGCTGCTCACCCGAGGAGCTCCTGCACAATTCAAACGCATTGATATTAACGCAAAGAAATCACAAGATTGACACCAATACAGTGATTTACAGAGCAGTCTAATCCTCAGATGGTTTACTGCACCCCTTCCACCCTAACCCAACATTTAGTAGAGATCAAATGGTCTGCATTCCATGAGGACTCAAATGGTGGAGGATTTTACCTTTCTTTGTTTGGAAACAAGCAAAAATATTGTGCATATTGTTAACAACCTCCTTAATAAATGGCAAGTAGAACCACAACACTACAACATAGGTAATTCTGTGCTTTATGAGTAGGTGTATTACTTAAGGAGCAAGTGGACAGAGTAATTACCGTCTAGCTGTGTCTGCTTGCTGTTGGCCCAAGAGCGGCTGCCCCCAATAGAAAGCTCTTGTGACTGGAGCACTGCTGGTTTGCTCTGTGGTGGTGGTGTCTCCTGCTGTCTGTGGCACATAAAAACAGCAGAATTTCCAAAAACATTCACAACTTGAAATGTGGATGACAGAGTTCTCTGTCAGTACACAGACATTTAAAGAAGAGCTTTAACAAAATGGTTGGTGCCTAGTTTCGGGACGTGGTCGCATAACTGCGCACAATTTAATCAACTTACCTCTCGTCCCCTGCCTCAGCCCTGGATGCCCAGCCACTACCGTCTTTGGGGACAATATTGACGTTGGGGTCGTTTCCCTTGTTCTCTGCCTTTAGGCTGGGCAGGTTGGCTGGAGGGGGCATGCGCCGACTAACAGCAACTTTGCCCAGACTCTGGAGCCCATGTCTGGCAGCCACTGGGATAAGGAAATGGCAAGATTAATGGTTTTAAGAATGTCAGGTCAAGAACTTGATTCTGCTCCAAGTTTACAATACATTAAACAAATCAAGCCTTGGACACTTACTGCAAACAATGTCATAGTCCATTTATTAATATTCAATAATATGTAGGAAGTGCTTACCTGCAGTTTTCTGGGTTTCCAGAGATTTGCCCTTGTAGGTATTGAAGAGGCTAAGGGTTGCATACTTTGTTTTGCCATCCTTTGCCTTGGTGCTCTGCCCTGACTTCTCGGACATTTCGCTGGAAACTCATTGAGTCTGGTCCTTTGGCCTCGCCCCCAGAACCAGCCTCCTATACACCAAGACATATCTAATTCAGTAACTGTCACTTATATCAACCAAAGTTACTGGCTCTTAGAAGAAACTCATTCATCTATGATGCACTGAAAAGTCAACAAAAAGTAGCAACCATACAGCTGATACAAACTACAAAAACATGCAGGCAGCACACCAACAAAAATGGTATGCTAACGTAACAAGAGCAGTTACATTGCTTTTAGTCAGTTATTTTTCGTGATGCTATCAGAGAAATACGTAAAATGTTTCAACATTTGACTATAAAGGCTGCTAATGTGTGACACTAGCCTCTAAATGATCTGCTGCTCAACAAGGAACAGTACGGGTAGTGGCAGTAATACTAATATGTATGCTAGGCGAAAATAAAAAAAAAAAAAAAAAAAAAAATGTATACTATTTATGTTGGCAGACAATTTTGAATTCTCCTTGGAAAAAAGAAAAAAAAAAAAAAGGTGTGATTTTTGTTGGGTCTTGAATAGTTTAACACATTTTACATTTAAAATTGTGTGTTCTGTTGTTTGGATATCACACTTGGCCATACTGCAATTATAATTAATTGTGCAACCCTACTGGACACTACAGATATTTGAACCTTCTTTGATGTTCACCAACACACTGCATTTGCTGTTAATTACACCTGAGGCTGGTGCGCTGCAACAGCTATTTCACATAAATCATAAGAACAATGAAGAATATGAATCATGGTAAGAAATGATGGCAGCTGGCAGGTATGACATCCTGCAGTGTTCCCTGTAACAGCAGAGATGAAGAAGTCTCCTACTGAAAGTTGGGGCCAGCAGGTAATGGCCAGAATGCAAGATGTTCTCTAATGTTCACCAGTTCACAGCCATCCTCCTCTCCACAACCAAACTCTTGGGGCCAAAAAATATTGTATTTGGTACAAGATCTACAACAGCTTGCTGCAAACATTAAAAGAGACCAGAGCTTCTTCAAGGAGGAAAAAAATAGAGACCTTTTTAGGAGAAGAAAACAGGACGAGGAGAGATGTTGTGCTTAGTGCAGCATGTCATGTCATTCTGTCACAACAGAGTTTGGGCAAGATGCGAGTTGTTAAACAAGATGGTAGAATGCCAAGTTGATGCATCAATTTTTCAGTGGGTGACAAATGACAAAAAATGTTTCCTGAAACTCATTTGAGTGTAAATGATAGAAGGGCTTCTAGTCACATTGGAGAAAGAAAGTGCACCTAATCACAGGATTCACATTAAAAATTGTAGTGGGGGTGACGACTCAAGTGTGTGGGTCATTTGGTGATCTGGCCAATACTTGTCACATATTGAAAGATCAACCATAGATAAACACAAGACTAATGCAGACAAACCCACTGTATTGCCTGTGAAAGGAAATGGTGCAAGATGTAGGATATGCTAAGGGTTACCAAGAAAAGTGAATTAGAGTGAGCAATACCAAAGACAGCATGTTTGGGCTGCAGTGTCTTTCCTAAGACACACAGAGGTCATTTATTATTAACATAGCAGTGGTGGAACAGTCTCTGTGTGTGTGTGTGTGTGTGTGTGTGTGTGTGTGTGTGTGTGTGTGTGTGTGTGTGTGTGGTGCTGACAGCTCGGATGAGCTCAGTCTCTATCTGTAACTTGGCCTTAGAACACGTTTGAAAAGTATCACCCACTTAAAGGAAAAGCCCTGTTTTTTTTTTGTTTGTTTTTTTAAACAAACTGATTATTATTTTGTGATGCTAGCCAGTACTGCTCCTTTGTATTTGTACACACAAATACTAATTTTTCCAGTTCAGCTGATACATTAGCTTTGTGCCATGTAGAAAACACATCCTTAAAATCAGATATTGTTTGAACCATAAATGATCATTTTATGTTTTATAAAATATGAGTATTATAAGGACTTTTACTACAGTTTAATTAAGTGCAAGGCACTTGCGCTTGACAGGAGGTGGGGAGATAAAACAAGTTGAATGTAACAGGTACACTATTTTAAAATACTCTGCAAATTGCACCACTGGCCTGTGTCTACCGAGTAGCAGAGCTCTACTCTCTCTGCTATTGAGGTCCATTTACTGGGACTCCAGTACAGACTGATTATCTTAAAAAAAAAAAAAAAAAACTCATCACAATCAGAGTTTTTTTTTATTTTTTATTTTTTTTTTTTAAATTCTTTAACTGGTTAAGACTTACAAACACTAGTAAAACAATTTATCATGGAAAGCCCTTCTGAGAATAGGCTATGATTCTCCACTTGTGAAAGAAGAGCTTAAGGAGTATAGGGCAGAGGCTGAAAGCAGCTACTCAGTCAAGTTAGCACCAAAAAGTGAGTGCATAAATTCTGACATCAGAAGGAAAATGGGATGGATGAGGATGTGTTTGGAAAAAAAAAAAAAAAAAAAAAAATCTCACAGGAAGAGGGAAGGCTGATGAAAGGCCAGGCAGTCCACACGACAACAGTCCTACTTTTCCTGTGCACAGATAACAATTATGTTACCTGCTCAGTGCCAGTGAAACCACAGCAGATCCCCATGTGCCAGTCACCATGGGATGAGCCCAAGATGACAGAAGGGGTCACTTCACTGTACAGTCACTGTTCACTTCCTGTGGCAAATTCATCTTTTTAACTGTCAACATACATCCACGAAAGGCAAAGTGGACTACTACCAACTACAATTCTGAAGTGTTTTCAGATGGTTATGTCATAGGATCCAAGATTTGTCACCAAACTCACAAAAGCACCCCGAGCCTCAATCTACTCAGCCCAATCAAATACATAGATTTTCGATAGCTGTTTGATAAAATTAAGACAGCTGATTAAATGTTCCATCTGTTAAATTACATGACACCTACGATTACTTTTCTGTTGTGGTGACAATGCTTAGCAGTAAAAAAATAAAAATAAAAAAATAAAATAAAATAAATAAATAAATAAAGTCTCCTACTGCACAATTTGTACTTGTTTATTGTTGATTTATATAGTGGAGTGACTGTTGCTTCAACACATTTAGAGGAGTCCAATAGGGCCAGTGAAATATAAGCCTGAGAGCAGTTATTTGAACATCTTAATGGAGGTGAACACAAAAAGTTGGAGCCATAACACATTGCACATGACTCTCCTTTGATTTCAGTTCAAACGGCAGGTTGGCCCAGACAACTTACCTGTACACTCTTCATGTACCTTACTCTTTTGTTTACAGTGGGCCATGGGACTGAGCTGTCTAATGCATTAGTGAAGTCATAGAATGAGAAGTCATGTAGATGACCTAAATGATGGGCACTGATAGAACAGGATTATATTTCAGTGTCTTTTAATGTTCTAAGACTGTTTAATATGATGCTGGTTCAAAAATCTTCACCGTGACAGTGACAAATATACTATCTTAGGTGTAATAAATGGAAGAACAACTATAAGACTAAAGTTGTCAGTCCAGATACTGGACTACATGACCTGGCATGTAAAAAGAAATTATAAAACAACATACAGTACTTGAACTGATCAGGACACATTCAGCATCTACAGCTACTCTTCTCTTTTATCAGTGAGGGGGCTCCTTTTAACTTCTTTCAACGCTAACTGTTTTTGGCCTAGTGAGAAAGGCATGAAAAAAAAAAAAAAGAAATGAAAATTAGAAGCCACTTAAGATTATTATGGTTCTCCACTGCCAGGCCAATACCACTGAGTCTGGTCTCCCTGAAGAGCTGCTGGTGATATCACTATGCACACAAGAAACTAGAGGGTGGCAATGTTTTTACTAAGTGAATGCAAAAGCGCTTAGATGAAATGGTCAAATGAAACAGTTATTACAAATGCCAATTTGAAATACACAAATGGGAACGATTAAGGAGACTAGATGTAGATGATGCAGAATATAAAAAGCCAAATTTGATATCAGTCTTGGTTAAGGTCAGGTTATTATGTGGAACACCATCAGACAAACTGTTAACATTGCTTTTGACCTTAAAACAAAAGACAGCCTTCAAATAGATACTCCCACCTTCAGCAGTTTGTCTCTGATCACATAATTCAGCTGACTGGTCAATCAAAGCATTTCTGAATGGCCTCTCTACAACTACCTAGATACTTAACTATTTGTAATCATGGATGTATGTATTGGAAAAAATACCATCTGGCGCACTGATACATTTCAGGAGGCTTTAAAAACTGCAGACAGAGGTTATGAATCTAAAGTCTTCCACACCCAAACTCTGCCAAACTCCTGAAGTCACGACAAAAAATAAGCTCATTTAAGAAGATGAAAAAAAAAATTGGTTGGATCCCCAAGGCATAATTAAGAAGGTAAGGTCTATGAATATCTATCCAAGACCTGGCACCACAAAAAACATGAATAAAGCATCACCAGAATATTTAGACCAATTCAGGAAAAATAAAAAGCGATTCTGTGAACTACCGTATTTTTTCTGTAAATCACTGACACTGAATCTGTAGGCCATCCTTCACCATGAATCAAACTACTGGTGGACTGGGTGGCTCATACCGGCAGGGAGTAGAGGCCCTTTTCGCCCGGAACTCAGCCACACTGGGCTCAAATACCACGTAATTGTACAAACGTTAACCTCAAAATGCCAACATTATACTCTAGCCAGCAATGTGTATTTGTAAAAACAATGTGTGGCGTGGCTCTGATAGAGGTAAGGCCGCCAGCTTCCATCATTTAGCATAGTTTCGATTCTCACTAGTCGCCATCACATCCACTTTCAGCCCGTCAGTGGCCAACGCATGCTAACCAGCTAGCGGTGAGTGAACACCGACACAAGGGCTACTGGACAAAACTCATAATTTCCTACATGCATGGCATACAGACTCACCTGCCACCGCCGGTGCCTTCTTTGTCTTTTAGACTGTTGCGCTGCCTCACTTGAAATCCGGTTTCGGCCTGGTTTGTGGTGGACGAAAGTGTGTCTGGCCGGCGGATTACAAAAGCTGGCTAGCCTGCTAACCCAGCTCGGCTAACGATGGTTAGCTACCTTGCTAGTTACTGCCAACAAACCGCTCTCCACATGCACGGCGTCTGTTTCGCGTCTTCTGCGCCGTTTCAAGCCGCCAGTCTGTCTTCGCCTGTTCGGCCGTTACTGCGGGAAACCGGTAAGCGGTCGACCCGTGGTTCCCTGTCTCTCCCCACCCGTTATCTCGTGCCAGACCGTTTTTCTAGTTAAGTGAGGGCCCCGCTCGCGCCTCGGCCTGTCGCACAATCAAAGATGGCAGCCTGTAGTTGCCAGATTTATCCTCTCACATCCCCCTCTCAAAGGCTCCTACCCGCTGTGCAGGTGCTCTGTCACACGTTTGTTGCCATTAACACAACCCTTTCAGTGAAGGGTCAGTCGCCCACTATCAGCTTTTGTTGACTGAATAAAAATGAAAGTATAGATCTGCGTTAAATTAACATACTTAACACGTCAACCAGATGTTAATGCATGCATTTTGTTACATTGATCTGACGAAGAATTAATAATTCACATTTTCCTTAAGAAATCTAACATAGGATTCGAGTAAAATATAACTCACTGTTATTTGATGAAAAGATAAATACTCACATCAGACATGGACACACACACACACACACACACACACATATATATATATATATATATAGAGAGAGAGAGACTATAAAAGGTTATATTAATATATAATATTGGTTTGTTTATATATACCAAAGATAATATTATGAATATTGAAAAATAGTGGGCAAGTCTGTTCTACATTATAGATGCTGGTACGTTTTTTTAGTCTAGTATATGTATTTAAACGAGATTCTGAAGTCAGCTGTTACATCCCCAGTTCTAACAGAGGCGTTGAAGTCTGAAGTCAAACTCAGGTATATTGACTTAATATATTCAGAAATATAGTATTTTTCATCCCTCGAATGACATTCAGTAGGTTTCCAAAACCTGGCAACCCGAATGATAATGAGTCACGAGTGGACGATTCTTGTTCCGGGGTCCACCGGTGGTTCACGAGCGGCGGTCACTTTGAATCCTTTAAAAGCCAGTCATCCAAGCCATTAGAGACTGACTGATAAAACCAAGCTACTTTTATTTGTTAACAAAGCGAGTTATGAGCTCCTTGATAATGACGTGGAACTTTGCAGAGCAAGCATCCTGTCTAAGTCTCTCACCGATTATTTAAAAAAAAAAAAAAAAAAAAAAAAAAAAAAACTACACAAAGGAATCAACAATTTGGTAGCATATTGTTTGTTTTTCTTTACAGTACTGCCTTGAGGTCACACAACTGTACCATCTCATCCTTTAGTTTAAATGGCTGTCTCTGACTTCATGTGATAGTAAGAGATTACCGAGGATGATCATTAATGAGAGGATCCCAGTATGATGCAGTGAGACAGAGGACAAAACAATATTAAGTTTCATGCAGATTCTGCAGCTGCCATCAGGTGGCACAATTGACCAACATTCATTATCTTTATATATGGGCTGGATATGAAGTAAAACAACTTAAACTGCCAAAGGTACTCCCACACTTGTGGGATATGTATTTTTTGCTTGTGACATCACTAACTATTTCAATTACTTACATTTAAATTTGAATTATGGTTGGTCTGACGTGCCCCGGTCAACTTTCCCGGCCCTGTGAGACGATACTAGTATGGGGTACCAGGGCCGAATAAAGCCTGGGATCAGTCAGCAGCAGCTTTGAGATGTCGGGTTAAACGCCCACCAGCCCTGCTAATCTCATCCATATAGCTGGCATAGTCAACCTGAATGTTGTGTCTCTGACTGGTGACTGGTGGTGGATTTGGGCTCATCACAAGGCCTGGTCTGCATGGGCTGAGCCACTCGCTGCCACTGAGTGAGGATGGTCTGACGGGCCCCGGTCCACTTTCCCGGCCCTGTGAGACGGTACCATTCAGGTTGACGGCATAGTCAACCTGAATGTCTCTGACTGGTAACGTACCTGAAAAAGTAACTCAAGCTGGTCATGTTGTGGAGAACAAGATTTGCTACTTTTGGATCAAAAATATGCAAGTAACAGTTCAGTTAATCTACTGTGGTACCTTTTAGCCATGGTCTCCTGCTTGCACTTGATATCTTTTAGCATAGCAGTCACTGAAGGAAGCTTGATGCAGCCTGTTTGAGACATTGTGATACAATGATTTATCTTCTTAAACACAAAATTCTTCTCAAAAAGACAAAGTGAGAGAAAAGGCTCCATCATTTAGAAAATCTGTATTACCTTTAAAGACATGTGTATCTCAGAGATGGGCATAATGGCTCCCAGTGGCTGCACTAGACCAATGATTGCCAGTGTAGGATGGTCTAATTCAGGAGGAAACACAGTCAAACACATCTTGCCAATTTTACTGCTGGCAAAGGCAACAATGAACTGAGAGTTGGTGTGGGTGTGTACACAGTTTTAATAATTGGAATAACTGGATCCTTGAAACCTGCAGATGTTGGGTTTCACCTGAACTGGCTCTGTCTGGCTCAGGATTCTCCTGCAGTATCATATATCAAAAAAATACTTATCATTACTTACACTGTGTCAGTGATAAAGTCTAACCAGCATATGGCGTGACGCACCTTAAACCTCCACAGACCACCAATATCATCACTGCTCTCAAAGCAGACAGGCTCCAGCCCCTCGTCCAGACAGCACTTGATACAGGCCAGATCTGAACTATCTCCTCCAACCACTGCCACACGATGAGTCATATTTCAGCTCTGTGAAGGATCTGACAACAAGATGATACATCCTTCGAATGACACAAAGAAAGCCTCAAGAAACTATTACATTTAGTGTTCATTACTCTGATGTCTGGCCTATGATTTTCTATAATTAACCATATATTCATATGTAGTGACTTTTTAATACTGACATGACAGAAAACACAGTATAGCTTGGTGCACGTCCTAAGCTGCCAGAATTGTGTGGAATTGATGACTTAAGTGAAAACTATTGTGGAATAGCTCATTAAAACTAGAGTTATAGAGCTGTGGTTCTATAAATTCTGGATGACCGTAGGAGCCATAATATGAGCAAAGTCATGTGTGACTTTTATCCCCTCATTGAGAATGCCTGAGCATGAAGTACAGTCTGGATGACAGCCTGATCACCTGAATGGGGATGCAAAATGCAGCTTTCCAACTGTGACAGGAGATCCTTTGGGAGGAGCTAATGCACTCCAGCAGTTGACAATGACAGGGAACTATATCCTCCCTGGTCAATATGGAGCCATCTCCATTGTGTAGCTATTCGGTGAAATGTCAGCATGAGGAGTGGAATCAGAGGAAAGGCATACAGGAGGAGGCTGTTCAGCCAGGGCAATTACAGTCAGTCAGGAACATTTACTATCATAGGACTGGTCCAGCTTCCATGGTCCTGCCAAAAATCAGTATGTAAAATCTACAACAATTAAAGTAATTATTCATATCTGCACTATTTATGCAAACAACACATATACAGCATATAAAGACTATGATTAGTTTGTTGATGTCATATTAAATCTTGTAAGACATCAAAAAAGTGAAATACAGCATAATTTACATTAATTAAGTTTAAACTGTCTAGGTCTAGGCTCTCTAAAGGTCTAAGCTGCTAAGTCAAAAATATGTATGATCAAATATTTAAATTAAAAGAGAAAAATCTAAGAAAAACCAATTGGGTTAACCAATGCACCATATCCAATACAGAATACACAGTGAACGTCATGTCACTTCAAGCTTTCAAAAAACTGATATTAAAAACAGTTTATGGACATTAAATAACAAAATAGACCAAATCCAATTTTCCAATCTTTCCTTGCATTCTTGGAAAGGTCTTACCTGATGTGATGAAAAAAGCAAAAGGTGTTGTGCAGGCTAACTGCAGGAGGCACTGACAACAGGCACTGTGCAAATTGACTGGTATCAAACCTTTAGTATGCACAGTTGGTTGCATGGATGCATAAACTACCACAACAGCCAACTGTACATATCCACAGGTCTCTATAAACAAAAATATAGACTACTGTCTTGCAGTTATTTAATCACTAAATTATTAATATTCCTTCAAAACTCTTCACTCACAATGCAGACTGGAATGGTTAGGCTCTGCGCACATGAAAATATAAAGTTATATTACATGCCATTTGCCAACAACTTTTTCCTGTGCTCTTATGGCTTTCTGAGCTATAATATTCAGTACTGTACAAAGGTCTTAGGCCACCACTAGCTTTGTTGTTTTAGCAAAGTTTTAGTGACCATCCATATTTATTTTTCAGTCTCTTCCAAACAGAACATACAAACAGAAAATACAGGAAATATGAACACAAAATGTATAAAAACACAATTTTCATAACAAAATGGCTCCTACAGGCAAAAGTCAGTATTTAGTGTGACCACCCCTGGCACTAAGCACATCTTGAACTCTTTTGGGGAGACTGTCCTGATGTTTTCTGAAATAATCTTCTGGTATATTACACCAGGCTTCTTTCAGCACTTCCTAGAGTTATTCTTTAATTTAGGCTGTCTTTTATTTCTTTCTCTGTCCAGGTGATCCCATATTGCCTCTATAACATTCAGGTCTGGAGTCTGTGGAGGCCAGTCTGTGACTGTTGGTGTTTTATTAGATCAAATGTATGTATCAAATATGAGTTCACTGCATTATCAGTGTGCTTGGGATCATTATCATACTGAAAAATAAAACCTGGCATGATGAATTAAAACCTTTCAGCATCATGATCACATCAATTCGGACAATAGGGCCAACACAGAAATGCAGCCCCACACCAGGACAGACCCTTCACCATATTTCATGTTTCACAAGCACTCATTCTTCTATCTCTCCAACACTTTGTCCCTGATCTCTCCTAATTCTTCCAACAGCTTGAATACCACATCTTAAGTATCCAGTTTGTTTGCCGATTTCCCTTTGAGAGTGGCCTTGGTGATGCAAAATTATGATTTTTTTGTCTGTCAAATTCTGAGATCTTTGGCATTTTGAATGAAATATGATATATAATGTGATTAAAAGTTATACACCTTAGCAGCTTCCAATGAGTTAAATATCATATAACATGTATGTAATGCTCAAGCATGTCTTGCACAAACCTGGTGTAATAGACCTTTTTTACAGCATCATTTTGACATGAAATAGTTATAGATATAGTTAATAGGTTTAAGAGCTAGGTTCTTGCTATTGCTCAAGTGTAAGGTCACGCTAAATACTTGCCACTTTAGCCTATAGAAGCTGTTTTTAATTCAATTTTTTTGCATACACATTTCCTATGTTTTCTGGTTGTATTCTAACAAAGAGACAGAAATAATTATTTATGAACATTATAGCATTGCTTAAACAACAAATCTAATGGTGGCTTTTACATAGTACTGTAAATAGAGTATATTTAAAAAACATGAAAGATTTTTCTTGAACTGTTTTTATTTTGATTACAGTTTAATATATTGTATATAGTGATAAATTAAAAACTAGAAACTTCCTGCCCAAAATATTGCACCATAATACCTGATATCCATGTTTCTAACTATAAATCCATATTCATCAGATCTGTTAAGAACTATACAAGGCAGGTGTGATATAATCTTTCACAGGGCAAAATAAATTGAAAAATATGAGATATCCACCCACTGTGCATTCACATGATCCCAACACTATATAAAAAGACAATAGATGTGTGTGTATTGTTCAACTATGAATAAAACAATAAAAGCTATGGGCAGTTTAACACCATGAGCATGCACATTTTTAAAGAAGTTAGATATGTCAAACTGTGATCATAACTATTACACCACATGATATGCAGAATACAATCTTTTAGCATCTTATATGACCAGCTCGCCTTTGAAAAATCTGCATACACAAACATGTTAGTATTAAAGGAAAGACGACAGCTGAAATGTCGGAGCGATTTTCACATCACTGTGCAGTTAGGTACACTTTTATCTTGTCCAACAGAGCAGTGGGATCTTGGAGGAAAGCTAGAAGGTTGTTCCTCTGAATGTATGCAGCCAAGCCCATAGCAACAGCTGAGAGAATCAGAGGCCACTTAAATGATCTCTTGGTTTTGGGCTGATCACAAGGCCTGGTCTGCATGGGCTGAGCCACTCGCTGCCATTGAGTGAGGATGGTCTGACGGGCCCCGGTCCACTTTCCCGGCCCTGTGAGACGGTACTGGTACGGTGTGCAAGGGCCAAACAACATGTTCAGTCCCAGCCTGGGATCAGTCAGCAGCAGCCTTGAGATGTTGGGTTGAACACCCACCAGCTCTGCTATCTCATCCATATAGCTGATATAGTCAACCTGAATGGTGTGTCTCTGACTGGTAACGTACCTGAAAAAAGAAATTCAAGCTGGTCATGTTGTGGAGAACAAGATTTGCTACTTTTAGATTAAAAATATGTAGGTAACAGTTCAGTAAATCTACTGTGGTACCTTTTAGCCATGGTCTCCTGCTTGCACTTAATATCTCTTAGCATCGCAGTCACTGAAGGAAGCTTGATGCAGCCTGTTTGAAACATTGTGATACAACGATTTAGCTTTCCAAATTTCTTCTTAAAAAGACAAAGTGAGAGAAGAGGCTCCATCATTTAAAAATATCTGTATTACCTTTAAAGACACGTGTAACCCATCTGGCCTGCATCTCAGAGATGGGCATAATGGCTCCCAGTGGCTGCACTAGACCAATGATTGCCAGTGTAGGATGGTCTAATTCAGGAGGAAACACATACTTGTACAGAGATGCTTTGTTCTCAGACACTGAGACCACATGTGAGCCCAGGAACGGAAAGGAAAACCTGTAACCTGTGGCAAACACCTGCAAGAGAGGGGACATCAGTCAAACACATCTTGCCAGTTGTACAATATATAAAAATGTGAGGAAAGTGGAACTTGTTAGGAGTGAGTTTGCTGAGTCTGTAGACACAATTAACTAAACCTACCACCAGGTCAACATCTTCCACTACACTCCCATCTTCAAACTCCACACTGCTTCCTTGAAACCTGCAGATGTTGGGTTTCACCTGAACCGTTCCAGATAGGATGCGGTTGGGAAGCTCATCATTCACTGTGGGATGTTGGCTGAACAACCTGAGAGTTAAATTCAGACTACTTAGTTATGTTTGAACATTTTAATGAAACTGCAAGCATTTTAATTAATATGAGAAAAAGTGTCTGAAGCATCTCCTGTGGCATGATGCAGAGAACATTTTTTACTACTATAGCTTAATAATAATTTTTAAAATGTTTTTAATTTTTGCAAAGTAGCGACAGAAACTTGTATTTTAAAGTTTCATGTAAAGGTTTTGCTTGGAGAAAATGCCATATGGTAATAAAAATTGGTCTATCCCTCAGGACATATATACCACTATATATACCACATATCTGTGAGTGGTCACAGGGGGGCTGGGGCCCAAAAAATTAATATCAGTTGAAAAATATTTATTTGAGTATTTTCCTTGTTTTGCCATCAAACAGCCCTTTCCTTTCCTTTGCTGTGCGAGACAGTGTAGTGTCTTCCCTCTGTCCTACAGAGAATTAAGAACAGCTTCCTTGCTTGAAGTTACACTACAGCAGCTAATATAATATAGAAGACTATATATGCATCCAAATATTCACTTATATATTAATTTATTAATACATTATAATCAGTAATATTTCATGAGTCCAAGTTCATATCTTGCTGTGTCCTCACTTGAACTGTGTATTACAGTTTGTTGTCACTGAAAAAGAAAAACAGCAGGATGGGTCTACTATGCTGACTTCTCAGAACTGGTCCCTGGGCAAGAATGAATTAATCATGTGAAAAGGAGAGCTTTGGTATTGTTTAAATCGGATCTGACCAATACCAAAAACCTTTTGGAGAGGTAAGTTCCGGAACAACGAACTGAATGCTTTGTTAATCTCCTTGTATTTTTCCTCAGTTAAATACATTAAAATCTAATCAAGTCTGAGTCTCAGCCTCATTTATTAAACATATTTATTAATACAGACTAGCGTCACAGAAACAGGAATGGCTGAAGCTCCTGAGGGGAACTTTACTTCCATCCCAAAGAACCGCTCCAGACAGAAACTATGTTCAACAGCAAAGAAATGAAGCGATATAAAGAGAAACAAAACACACAAACATTAATGTTGTCAAGACAATCTGACTATTGTATTTATAATTTATAGTACAAAAGGAATTTGTGTCCAAAGGGTGACCCTTGGAAATATCATGGGGCAGTATAGCTCTTTGGATCATCAACAGGGGACCATTTTACAGCAAAGTGCCAACCAACTGACTGGTATTGTCATCCTCAAGCTCTTCTAGGAGAAAAACAGGCTATAGCTACAAAGCTGTTTGGTCAAGCTATGCTGTGACTGTAATAGATAGAAACACAGTACCTGTGCTTTGGCTTAAGATTGTAGAGACCATGATCAAATCTTTGGTTGAGCTGGCTCTCTCCCACACTACAGAAAGCACCAAAGGGAAGAATATTCCGCAGAGAGTTAAACACCCTATTGAATCTCAAATCAAGGGGAATGCCAGTGTCTCCAACTCTATTCAGAATCCAGGCTCCCCTTCGAGTGCTTAGGTAAAGCTAGGAAGAGAAGACATGGTTATCATTATTATTATGCTGGCTAAATCTTTTACTCTGAAATATAATTTGGAATTGTACCATTTATGAAATGAACTCAAAATAAGGTATCACAACTGTTTCTATAGGATTTCACTTAACCCTGTGGCCGTGCTCCCTGTAACCTATAGCTGTGTTTTTTGTTTTTAATAACATTTAATATTGTGGACACCAGGTAACATTGTATCCAATTATGCAATGATTATTCTGTCCAACCAGCCCCGTGGTCATGCTGAGTTGCTGTTTCCAACCCCACAAACAGCCAAACAAATTTAGAATTGAAAACAAAGGTGAACAATAACCTGTCAATATCAACTGTCCACTGTAAATGTCCTTTATATCTTGCAGGGTTCAAAACTGATTCATGTTATGTTACTGTCGTTGTATGTGCATGCAGTTTTTAGACCAATAATTTATTAATATAAAAATATATTGGCCGTCTTCATCTTAAATTTCACTTTCAAATTATTTGGTTTATATGGCTTAAATTCTCCATACATGGCTCAATAGATACATTTTACAGCCATTAGCAACCCCTGCTCATGTATGTTTAGTTTGACTTCATTTCCCCACAATGTAGCAGCTGAATCCTACATTTTGGACATGAGTTGTTTTTACTTTTTACAATTACACAGATACAATTAAAGGGTTTAAGGAAGGTGGGGCAGTGGGAAGACAAGATGCTGGACATAATAGGAGCATTTTATGTCTTTGTACTTTTATGTAAAGTGTTGATGACTCCCAAAATGTCATTGAAATATAGTTACACAAGAAATATGCAACTGAAGACTGCTGCTGTTTATCCTGACCATAATGTGCCATCAGCAGTAAAATTGGTGAATAAAATGGTATTATGACTGACACAACTATGATAAAATGGCCAACTTAGTAAACAACTGAACCAATACAATTTTCCGTGATATATGAGAAATGTACAAACACTTCAGACACATGTCATGCATATACAGTATTACTATCTCAGTGCAACCTGTTTGGTGACTCTGCTCAGCTCCACTGCGATGTCTCCTCCAGAGTTTCCTATTCCAATCACTACAACCTTTTTATTCCTCCACTCCTCAGGGGTTTTGTAGTGTCGGCTGTGGTAATATTTTCCCTTGAAAGTTTCAATACCTGGAAAGACGACATTGTAACTGCTAAACACAGTATCTCTTCACTTCTCAATAATGGGTTTCACAAGGTGCGTGTGTTTCCTTGACAGAATGACAGAAAAACTAGTTTAATGTAGTTGACTGTAGCTTAGTGCTTCTTAGTGTAAGGGACTGATATTTTTCATACAGAGGCCAAATTTTTGATGCTGGAGTACATTATATGATATGATATGACATAACATAATGGTGTTACAGTGATTGCCACTGTCAAAGGTGTGTGGCCTCTATATGTCAGCCCTGTAATAGACTAGTGACCTGTCCAGACTGTACCCCGCCTTGGCCAATGTCAGCTGGGATCGACTCAAACCCCTCCCGCAACCCTGACAAATAAGTGGTATAGATAATTGATATATAGGGGCGTCAAATTCTTGTCAAATTATTCTTTTTTCTTCTTGCTCTGAGGTGACAGTGCTAATCACAGCACCTTATGCTAAAACAAAAAAATTCCCTGATCAATCTACACTGAATAACCCATATTGACAATATGAAAACAGAATTCAACACCTTGTTGAACACCTTGAAACAATCCTTTTTTGAGCTGCTGTAGAAGCATCTCAAAGATGATCAAAATAAATTTTGAGTGTCACAGCAAACAGTCTGAATACTTATGTAAATGTGATATTTCAGGTTGCAGCAAAAGGAGCCAATCCTAGCTAAGATTGTGCAAGGGTGACACATACATTCAAACTTATGGACAATTTAGTCAACAATAACCTAACTAGCATGTCTTTGAATTGTGTGAGGAACCGATCAAGTGATATTAGAAAGTAGTACAGTATTTTTAAATCTTTGTGAGTTACTAAACTGTACCAGAAATGTTAGGAACATTACAGCAATATAGTATACTGTATATCATATAATAATATATGATGGAGCTTAAAATAATCAACTGTGAACTACATTTTGTGTTCCCATTGTTTAATCATTAAGTAGACTTTGTCTGATTTCTACACTGTGTTGTTGAACAATGTTACTGATTACAAGGTTGAGACATTATACTGTTTATGTTTGTGTCTCATTTCCTATTTCCAGTATTGTATTACCAAATTGTACAAGGTTGCCATAATCTCCCTGTCACATTTCGCAAACACTATCAGCAGTACATACCTTTGAGTAAACCAAGGGATGATTACAGCCCCTAAATCATACCTGGGAAGTCATGGAGCGGCAGATTGGGTTCGCAGTGATGTCCAATACAAATCATCACAGCATCAAAAATGTGTTTCTCCTTTTTGCCATCCTTGTTCTCTGTTTCAACATCCCACTGGCCTGAGTGAGAAAAACCTGACCTCTGCTTCACCTGCAAGACCTTGGTCTAAGCAACAGAAAACACAGATAGCAGATTTGAATACATTTAATCACCTGTTATGTTAAACTAAACAGCATTTTATGTGAAATTAATGTGAGGATAGTGCATCATTTCATACACTAGGCAGGTAGTTAGTGAGGAATCCTTACGTGGAAGCGTATGTGCTTGGTGAGCTGGAAGTGATCAGCATACATGCGAAAGTAGTCCATGATAAGGGAGTTGTGCATGTAATTTGGGAAGTGTGCTGGGATTGGAAAGTCACTGAAACACATCATCTCCTTGGAGGTGTTGATGATGACAGAGTGGTAGATGCTGGCCCTGTCTGGCTCAGGATTCTCCTGCAGTATTATAACACAACCAATGACACAGAAAATACTTATCATCACTTACATAGTGTGAGTGACAAAGTCTAACTAGCATATGGTGTGACCCACCTTAAACCTCCACAGACCACCAATATCATCACTGCTCTCAAAGCAGACAGGCTCCAGTCCCTCGTCCAGACAGCACTTGATACAGGCCAGACCTGAACTACCTCCTCCAACCACTGCCACACGACGAGTCATACTTCAGCTCTGTGAAGGATGAAATATAAATATTTTCTCTAACAAGATGATACATCCATAGGAAATTGACCAAAACCAGCTATTTTTTATGTTTCCTACACTTTAGCATGCTGATAAGGACACTTATTTTCTGTTACAGTCTGCCCTCTGGGCCTCTACAGAAAATATATAAATGACATATATTTCTCTATATTAAGCATTATATTGCCATATATGTGACCCGTTAGGGAGTATATAATCATAACATACATGCATCCTTTGTATTTATGAAGATATACTTTTTGACATATATGAAATACCCACAGTTTATAAATATTTATAAAATAATATTTTTATATACCATCGCATGACCATAAAACAACAAATTCTCTATGCTTATGTTTTTCTTATGAATTTATAAATCCCCTTCGTGGGAAACCGGTCTCAGACTATTGTATATGTCTACACACACGTGCATAAAGATATAGGATACATATCATTTTCCATGCGATTCAAGAACGATATTTAGCTCATCTAGAACGATACGATACGATCGATACAGTAACTTTTTTGCCAAAATATTCAACCAGTGAGACTGCGAAATAAATACCTGGATACTGGACAGTGTCGGTGAGGATTCCAAGGAATGGGGAATAAATTAATTACAAATATAAACAAGTAAACACAACCATTAATGGCAAATACATTCACCTTTTATTAAAAGTACAACCAACATTTCTTCAGGTTGATAAACACGATTTATCAAGAACACGTTTTTGCAAAAGCCAGCGTTTCCGCACGCCAGGCTTGTCCCCACCATCAACATCCTTCCTGTTCTCGTCTTCGGCGCTGCAGGTGTTTGCCAATGGCTTCACACACAGGGAGAGTGAGTCAGAATGAATGATTTATTTCACAAATCGATTTCAGCTCGATAAACCTCCCCGGTGAAGGACAACTTGCCAAGCCCATAACGATGTAGTTGGATCGCAGGAATATAAATCGATGTAGTCGGCGAATCTTTACACTCCTAGTAAACATACGTACTTCTATAGGCTAGACATACATGTCAATATCTGACGACTGCTCCGATTTCTAATAGGTTTCATGGCCCTTTATACTTTTATCTATGTGTATGGAATTTGTGGGGCAGCACTAAGAGTGTTTACATTTCTATAAATGCTGGACCTGCGCCACACCAAATAAACCAAAACACCAAATATCAACCATTATCAAACACAGGCACTTTAACGGAGATTTTACATGCAACTACACAACAGACCTGCGCGGGCGTTGTCAGCAAAGTACAACACTCAGTTCATCTCTTATCTTTTCCATGGTACGCTCAAACTTTTCTAAGTTGTAAGTTTCTTCCATCAGTTTTCTTACCTTCTTAGGTTCGAGGAAAGCTGTAGACTGTAGACTGTAGACTTTTTCGTGGTGCATGTATTTGACAATGGGCGGAGAGAGGGAGTGGACTATAAGTTTATGAGTGTCCTAAAAACTGACCCTTGAATCACAGTTATCTAACTGGTGAAAATGCAAACAAGGCGTCTGTTTGTCTTTAAAAACAGCAAATGGAGGCTACACGAGAGAGTGCCCTTCACAATAAGATTCTCAGACCTTGGCTGTAACTATTTCCTGTATGAACACACATTGTTCAACATGGTCATGGTTACTGTAATTAAATGACAGCTATTTCATCACCAAAGTAATGTAAAAATAATGGTTTGTTGAATAGCTTGTTGAATGGTCTATCATTTATTTAAATTAAGAGTGTTTCGAGTGCATTGTTCATTGTGTTTCTTATTTTATGTTCTATAACTAACAAAGACCATGACAAGGGTTATTTGTTTGTTTCTGTGCATCTGTCCATCTGTCATTTGGATACCATTATTAGGCAAGAGAAATGTATTGATGTCCTTGTGTGTACTAATTGTTAGTTTTGTTAGTATTTGGTTTGCTGAGGGTCGAGAGGCAGAATATAGGCAGTTGCCAATAAGGCCACTTTAGTTTGGAACACTGTACATGGTTTTGCCAAAACCATAAACTTGCATGGTTATTTTAAAGTTTAAGTTTATTTGTCATTAAAAACAGTCAAGTTATTCTAAAAGCAGGCTCTGCCTACAACACTTTGAAATGGACTGACTGATTTAGTGTGTGGGTTCAGTACATAACCACACAGTTCAGTGAGAAGATCTGAAAAATGAGAGATACTGTTTATTGTAGTAGAAGCAGCACAGCAGGCTAACACCTAAGGAAAGTGCTATGATGCTAGACGAGGGTCTGGTCTCTGGTTCTGGGGCCACTCTGGTCCTGAAAGGCTGAACTACCCGCTCCCACTGAGTGAGGATGGCCTGGCGGGCACCAACCCACTTGCCTGGCCCAGTCAGACGGTACTGATATGGAGTACAGGGACCCAGCAAAACCTGCAGCGCCAGTCTGGGATCTTTCATCAAGAGCCATGGTATGTTTGGTAGAGCCCCTATCCGCTCTGCCAGAGAGTCCAGGTAAGGGATGTAATCCACCTGGAGGGGGTTAAGCTCAGAACAGGCAAACCTAAAAGAGGGAAACAAAGCAAAAATAGAAGAAGGAAAAAAAAACGCTAAGTTACAAGTGCTTCATACAAAATAAGTCAATGATTTGACATGAGGAAATTTTTGAGAACAAAAGTGGGAGCACACCAGTTTAACACATACATCCATTCAACCTTTACTCAATTAGGTAAGTGAATAAAAAACTCCTTCACAACAAGAAGAGATGTCACTAATGTGTTTGCTGTGTAGTGAGTAAATCATGATTTACTTTATGATTTAATAATAATAAAAAAACACTGCACATTTATCAGATAAGGGACTATTACATAAAAATAATTTATATATATATATATATATATATATATATATATA
>CM076656.1:9476837-9605827 GCA_038496675.1 Rachycentron canadum | reverse complement strand
ATATATATATATATATATATATTTTATATAATACACACACACACACACACACACTACTGTACAAAAGTCTTAGGCCGCCCTTAGGAAAATACAGGAAATGTGTATTTAGTAAAAAAATGCAGTAAAAAACAGAAAAAATAAAATAAAGGCTAAAGTGGTGAGTATTTAGTGTGACCTCCCCTTACACTTGAGCAATAGCAAGAACCTGGCTCTGATGTTAAATAAGGTTCAATTCCATTTAGGTTTAATAATTTACTAAATGGAATTGAACCCTATTTAACATCAGTGCTAACACCTGTATTTGTCGACTATTTCATGTCAAAATGATGCTGCGAAAAAGGTCTATTACACCAGTATTGCACAAGACATGCTTGACCATTACATACATGTATGATATTTAACTCATCGGAAGCTGCTAATATGTATAAAACCAACTTTCAATCACATTATTCCATTCAAAATGCCAAAGATCACAGAATATGACAGACAAGACAGAAAAATTAAAAAATCATAATTTTGCATCAGCAAGGCCACTCTCAAAGGGAAATCAGCAAACAAACTGGATACTCCAGATGTGGTATTCAAGCTGTTCTTCAGAAATTTGAAGAATCAGGAGAGGTCAAGGACAAAAAAAATGGTTTGGGGCTGCATTTCTGCCAGTGGTGTTAGCTATATTGTCAGAATCGATCGGGATCATGAATGCTGACAGGTTTTAATTCATCATGCCATTCCTTCTGGAAAGTGCCTGATTGGGAATGGTTCTATTTTTCAGCATGATAACAATCCCATGCAAACTGCTAATGCGGTGAAATTAGATTTGGAGAGACTGACAGTCATGTACTAGCCTCCACAGAGTCCAGACCTGAATATTATAGAGACAGTATGGTATCAACTGGACAGAGCAAGAAATAAAAGAACTCTGTGAAATGCTGAAAGACGCCTGGTATAATATAACAGAAGACAGGACAGTTCAAGATGTGCTTTGTGCCAAAGGTGGTCACACTAGATACTGACCTTTATCCTATAGAAGCCATTTTGTTATGAAATTTTTTTTTTTTTTTTTTAAATTTTGTGTGTATATTTCCTGTATTTTCTGACTGAAAAATAAATATGGATGGTCATTAAAAACATACAACAAAGCTAGTGTTGGCCTAAGATTTTTGCAAAGTATTGTGTTTATACACAAAAATAATTTACCAGTACTTTTTAACATACATGACATAATTTGTCAGCCCACTTACAATACTTTTATGGCTTTGAACCATCAATATAGATAATATGTTTATCATTTTTTTACACTTTGTTGTACTCTGAGAGAGCTGAGTGATTTCTGTGGAGGTGGAGCAATAATTGTCTTCAGTGTATTTCTTGTATTACAGTATGTTTCCTGGTACCTGTGAAGTCTCTGAGAGGCAGGTGAGGCTGGGTGAAGTGTCCAGTACAAACTATCACTGCATCAAAAACACAAGTCTCCCTCTGTCCATCTGCCACCTCTGTCTCCACCTCCCACTGGCCTGTCACAGCAAAGTCAGGGGTCTGCCTCACACTTAGCACAGTAGTCTGAGAAAAACACACACACACACGCACACCTGTCAATCATACAAGAAATGGATCTAGGAGTTTTAAAAAGGAATTGCTGTATATGTGGCCTTTTTACTGCCTTACCTATTAACGTGAAATTCTGCTTCACTAAACAGAAGTCGCTAGTGGCTATGTAGTTCAATTTCCTGTACAGGCTACTGTTTTAGAGCAGCAAAGAAGAACTGATGAAAATTGTTCAGATGTAGTTATTGTGATCCTTTTTTTGTATTGGATGATGTGTTATTTCATGTTTTACTTTTTTGTTTATATGTCCAAAATCTGGTCATGTTATTGGCTGTATGAATGAACCTGAGGACCACTAACCTGAAAATGTATGTGTTGCAGCAGATTAAACGCCTGAGCATAGAGGCGCAGATACAGTAGCACCTCAGAGTGGTGCATGTTATTGGGGAGCTCAGAGGGAGGAGGGAAGTCGCTGAAAGACATCATCTCTTTAGAGCTGTTGATGATCACCGAGTGATAGAGGTTGGCTCGTCCAGGCTCTGGTTTCTCCTAAAAATTATATGACAGACACAAATTTCACTTTTCTGCTTTATCTGATATGATCACAATTATCATGTAATGTCAGAATATAAACAATATCATACATTTATTCTTCAGACGACCTTAAAAATATTAGATCATTGTGGTGCCTGTCTGGTGGACATATAACATGTCGAATTATAACGTTCCCTTACCAGAGCAGCATTTTCTTCATTTGGTGACAATGCTCTTGAAACATACTCTCACTGAGTTACACAGTCACAGTTTAAGATTACAAATATACTCTATGACCTTATAGTATGCAAGGATTCATTAAAAAGCTTTGTCCTTCACCTTAAATCGCCATAGACCTCCAATGTCATGGCTGCTCTCAAAGCAGCTTGGCTCCAGACCTTCATCCAAACAGGCCTTGAGGCTGGTCAGACCTGAGGGACCTGCACCAATCACGGCCACCTTCTCAACCATCCTGGAGAAGAAGCACAGCTAACGATGGAAAAACCAGAAGACGAATGTGTTCTTTTGTTGTTTTTGTTTCTGATGAGTGTAACTGTCTGAATCACTGACTTGCACAGATCAATGGCATTTTGAAGGAGCTTGAGTCAATCATGATAATTGTGTTTATTTTGGTAAGTGACAGAGTAAAAACAAGCATTAAAGTTTCATGTCATAAGAAGCTTTGGCTGCATCCAGACTCTTCTCTTTGTTCTTGATGACAAAGCAAAAAAAAAAAAAAAAAAAACAGGGCTGGAACTGAAATTAACCGGCTCTGCCATAGAATGGTAGCCCGCCCCCAGCCACCACAACCCTGCACAGATGAGCCTTATAGATCACACATAGATGTATGGACTCCTCCCAACACATTGTCTGGCATGTCAACACAGATGTGTATAATAACATAAACTGCTGCTCTGAATTTCATTTGCTGTTGGGTTGGAGCTGTTGTTAATGTTATGAGTGCTACCTGTGATTTTCCAGCTATAACAAGTCAAAATGTTGTCTGTGGAAACTCATTGGGGTAAAAGACACAAACACGTTCTGCAGATAAAGATTTAGCTGCAACAAAGAACTAAACATGCTCTAGAAGAAAAACCAAATCTGTTGATGTTCATTTAATTAGAGGTGGACAAAGTCTACAGCTCCATTACTCCTAAGATCCTCCTGATCAAATATCACTCCAATACACTTTTATAGACTCTAATGACTAAACCAACAAACTGAATGACTGAGTGTGGAATCTTTCTTTACATGGTCTTAAGACATTTTTATGATGCTCCAGTGCACACACAGTGCATCACAATCTAACATATTTTCAATAAAAAATAAAATTCATTCATCTGACTAGAAAAATCTCTGCTTCAAAGTAAGGAGTACTTTAAAGAAATGTAATGGAGTCAAAACATTCTTTTAAAATCTATACAGCACTTCTCAAAGTTGCACAATGCTTCACAGAAAATAAAACCAGATGAAAGAGAAGACCAAAGTTCCTGAGCATAATAAAAGATACTCAGTATTACAGGTGCATCTCCAAAAATTAGAATAGCATAATAAATAATAATATTGTTGATATAATAACAAATAAACAATATTCATAATTTAATTAAAAAAGTTAAACTTTCATATAGTCTTGAGTCATTACACGTAGAGGGAAATATTTCAAGCCAATTTTTGTTTTAATTTTGATGATGCTGAATCTTAGAACTCATGAAAATCTTTTTTTTAATTTGCACCTACTTAAGTACAATACTCAAATAAAAGCACTTTGTTGCTTCCATTTCACAAACATGTTACATAAATACAAAACATAAAGAAGCCACTGGTGGGCCTCTTGTTAGGGCTCTCTCTAAATTCTACTACTCTAAATTCTTCCTACAGAAATAGGAAATATTGCAGTCACCTCTCCTCCATGTTCAACAACATAGATTGTACTTTACTCAATACTCTGTTGCACTCTGGCCCTCTTAAAGATCTGTTTGGTTGACCTTTCCTCTGGCAACTGGAGAAGTTCAGTCCACAGACTGACTGACATTACTCCCATGCGATGTCCCATCAACAATTCTGGGCTTGGCTTCATGGCTTGACACTGGTTAGCATTAAAGTCAGGGTCATCCTTAAAACCCTATATTAGTTTCCATTTACTACAGCATCAACTAAAACAATCTTTGGTAACCTAATACATGATCTCTCATCCTATGTTCATGGCCTTGCGCTAAGAGGAGGATCATATCTGAGTAGAAAATCTGAAGCTTGGGTAAGTTTTTGTGCTACGGTTAGTGTAAATCTCTCTGACTAACACAGAAATACATTCATGAACACTCCCTTCATTCAATAACTGCAGAAATTTCTCAAAATATCACTGTTATTTATCGATTTATAAAAGATGTGCAACTGAACCACACCAAACAACCAACTGCAAATCATCCTAATACAAAAACCTTGCACCAGTCTTACCTCTTCTGTACAGCCAGGGAGGACTAGTGGACTAAAATGTTACCTCCTATTTACCTGCTAGGTTCATACCAATGGAGCAAGTTGATGATTGAAAGTAGCATAACTAGAAATGCCTATGTAATCACATCTTGGTCATACACACACAGAGGGAACTTAAAGCACAGAAGGGTTAAAATATCACCACATTGGGGTGGTAAGTTGTCTGATAAACATTAAGATGATGCAAAAACAAAAAGCAAATAGTAAACAAAGTGCAATCTTGACATGGTACTTGACAAATATTAGGCAATCTCAAGAATCAAGACAATCAAGAAAATCACAGACAGTCAAATCAATGATTGAATCAATGACTAAATCAATGATTGAAAAATCTAATCCAATGACTAGTAACAATCTAAGTGATAGCCATGATAATATGAGGCTAAAACTGTGACATTCAGTTTTTGCATTGAGAATAAAATTTGATATAGAAAACAAAGCCTGAACTGAAAATGCAAACTGATATTGAAAAATGTGTATTGGAAAAAGTTATATTGTATGAAAAAGTTTGCTTAGACAATAAAAAACACAATCTCATTATCTTATTTAATTGTTTTGCATTATGTTGTGTTTTCCAATGTCAATCTTCAGTCTGTCACTATACTTGAGTGGTTTTCAGTTTCAACTTTCTGTCACCCTTTGCTGTAGATAGGGAGGTATGAAGTGAAGAGTAGTGAATGACAGGATCACACCTTAGCAATGGCTTCCACAAAGTCACTTGGGACTCCTGAAGCACAGATAAGCCTGCTTCACTTGCTGCTCTTTCACATAGACACTGGCTTAAAATGTACCTTTAATGGACATTATGTTAGTTTGGCAGAGGCCCGCTGGAACAAGCGCTACTTAAATATTGAGCAAAGCTATGGTTCAGAGACTGTCCATGTCTTCCTGTCTTGTATTGGCTCACATTAGCACTTTTTCCAGCAGACCCCTGCCAAAAGAACATAATGTGTTAAAACTTAACTTAACCCCAGAGAGATGCAGTGTAAAAAAAAAAAAATAACTGCAATTACCTCCTTGCGATTGTGGTTTAAGATTACATGCTTGTTTGTCCGGACATATAATATATTAACCATCTGTGTGAGCCATTATTGTGATGAGGCCACAATCTTGACTTTTGACCACCAAAATATACCCAGTTCATCTACAAAAAAATCTGCTGTGTGCTTGCTGTTAGCTCTGTCTACAGAGTGCATAATACCTGAATGTTGGATTTCTGTCCATTTCAAATCAATTTGAAATATTTTTGATAGTAAAAGTCTCTACAGTGACTCTACATGCAGTTACTAAAATGGTTAAAAATGATTTTTTTTTTATGTCTGTCACATATATCAGATTCAACCTAGACATAGAGATTAAAGTGAAAGGTGTCAGTATTTTGTAATGATGCTGGTATGATGTCAAAATGACTGTCAGGTCTTTTTGCTTTCACACATGAATAATGGGTGAGACTCTAGATTATGTGACACAGCTGCATTGTGCAATGCAGGCAGTGTGTTCACTCTAATGGGCGCCAAAATAAAAAACCATGACATTCAGGAGCTACCATGCACACATGATGCATCCATCTACTGGTGTCTCTAGAGTCCTAATAAATATTTGTGCTAAATCTGAAGAAAGTCCCTCAAGCCATTACTGAGATATCACATTCACAAGGCCAAAAAATTTGTTTTTTAAGATCACTATGACCATGACCTTTGATCACCAAAATCTGATCAGTTCATTCTTGAAGTAAAAGGGATGTTCCAAAAGAAGCAGGTCTGGAGACTGGAGCACGGGCTCAAAAATGTTATTTTATTAATAAAAATATTACAGAACAGAAAGAAAATAACCCAAGGAAATTTGACAAAAAATAAATTATGCCATAACTTCAAAGAAATTAAATATTCAGTCTCACAACAAGCTGCCACCTGCCCTGTCTCTCATTACTAAGAGGACCCAATCCTCTTCCCATTTCCCTGCTGATCTACCCTACTAACCTAGACAAATGAAAACACACAAAGCACCCCAAGACCTGCAGCCATGCTAAGAGGTCTTCCAGGGTGTAAGTCTGGTTAACTCCATATTCTGGAATGCTGTTGTGCAAGCAGTGTTCAATAGAGTCATGCCAGGTAATTTGCTGGGCAAATGTGCTTGTCAACATATGAACTATGTTAAATTTTAGTTCAATTACTTCCTTCTTTAGTCCTGAGTGCACAGCAATCCACGAGGGTGGAATTGGTCTGGCAGAAGGAACCAACAGACTGGACCGAGCAGGTTTGACCTTGGACATGTGGAAGCTACAGTGCACTCTCATAGTCCTGGGCAATCTTCAGATGGACAGCCACAGGGTTAATAACTTATGGGGAATGGGTATACGAACCTGGGTGCCAGCTTGTGGGAAGTAGCCATAGACACATTGGAGAGATATACTAGTGGATGTCACAGGAAGCGAGTTGTGGGCATATTCCACAACTCTTTTCATTTATCTTTCTTTTTGAAGACTGTAAGCATTACAGCACAGTCAGTCATGAAAGCATATATTATATTAGTTCACGGTAAATAGTATAGTATATAGTACATAGTATATAGGGACAAATCTCAAAATGCAGATTCTTTGATCTCGAAGTTGAACTAGCAACCCAATTAAAAATGTGAAGTGGTTTAGCTGCACCTATTCATTCTTACAGTTGAGAACTTATGGCACCATTTCAGATGGACACCACTGATATTGACGTGGGTCCTGTGATTTGGTGGAGGGTGAGGCAGAGGTTGGTGTTTGGCCTGAACTGCCACTTCTGATCAATGATCAGGACTATAATTTTTGTAGCTATAGTAGACTTTTGCCATTGCCTCAACATTTCTTTTCAGTACTGAGCGTGGCCTACAAGCAGCACAATCCTGCAGAGCAGTGACTGCATACACAGCAATTAGCCAAAGCTAACTAGCAGCAGGATGCCACCCTTCTCCGTGGATGACTACCGCAAGCTTTTCCACACAAAAATACAGTTTTCTATGATCACATGAATTCCCAAATTGTCTTAAGAAAGAATTAATCTTCATTATGATTTTCTACTGTGCTTTTCAGGAGAAATTAGGAGAAATGTAGCTCTATGACCACGATCTGCCATACACTTTTATGGGTTGTAGTTTTTTGTAAAATGACTTCTGCTCCTTTTTGAGGTGTTTTAACCTGTCATATCCTGTCAGTTAAGTTACTTTTGTCTTCCTCCGTTACGTTTCCTGTTTTATTTTGATACTGACTTGTATCATATGAGGCGCCTCCTGTGCTTCCAACACTTCATGACCAATGGGAAAATAGACAGCAGGGTATGCATTATAGCATGGCCACCATGTTTTTGACAGACTCTACCACAAACAGCTCCTAAGCTCTACCTTCTCCTCCAAATATTGTTGCTTTTGGTTTCAAAAAATCAAGATGGTTATTGTGGACGGTTGCCACTAAATTACTAAATTACTCTGTACAGTGTGATCACAAAGCATTTTACAAAATATGAACTAAACACACAAAGCAGAACAGAAGACAACAGATTTAATATAGGAGTGTGATATCCACCTTAGTTTTAGAGTTGTACTTGAAATTACTTTAAATCACCAGTGCAGTGCTAATCATAGGTTTTATTTTGTTCTGCATGCCAGGCTGGATTACAAAGTGTGAAACATAGCCACAGTGCTCCAGAGCCATCTTCCTGAGAGCACCCTACATTTAAAACATGTGCTGTGGCTTTATTGAAGAGAAGCCCTGTGCCAAAATAGAGGCCTTGATACATAAATAATTAACAAAGTTGTGTTTGATGATAAACTAACACATAGGAAACCTGGAGCCCGACAGTCTTAGTCCAGTATCAGAGCATTGGTACAATCACACAACTGCTGTCCTTGGCCAGCTACAGGACTCCCTCTGTTTGCACTTTACTGGCTTATTCTCTCTCTATTTGTGTTTCCACAGATCCACTGAAGCTCCATCTCTCTCTCCACCAACTGCCCCCTGCATCACCCCCTTCCCCTTTTTCCCCTGCTGCTAAACCGACCTACCCTCCCTTCCCAGGAATCAGTCTGCTACCCATTACTCTCATTAAGCTGCCCCGCTCTCCCTGCCTTCCCAGAAACTGCCTTCATCAGCTCCTGCACACCATTTCCATGCAGTGCATATTCTGTGTTGTAATCTGTTTTCTTGTCTGTATACAACATCTATTGCACGTATTCCTGTCCTGGGTGAGGGATCCCTCCTCTGTTGCTCACCATGAGGTTTCTCTTTTTTTTCCCCGTTAAAAGGGTTTTTTGTTTTGAGTTTTTCCTCAGTCGATGTGAGGGTCTAAGGGCAGAGGATGTTGTTATGATGCTATGTAAAGCCCTTTAAGACAAACTGTTTGTAAAAATGGGCTATACAAATAAAATTTCCTTGCCTTATTCAAAAGTCTTTAGTTCATATCAGCAATAAGACAACAGTGACAATAAGCCTGTAGTTTATTAATTCTTGTGTAAAAATTGGCAAAAAAAAGTTGGCAAATGTGCCGTAGTGCATCAACAGTTTTAAGTGGGAAACATAGTTCAACAGCCCAGCCCAGCATATATATATATATATATATATATATACACACACACACACACACACACACACACTATACATCAGTTAATTAAACACATGTATACATTTCCTATACAAAAGCTCTGCAATATTTGTGTAGATATCAAACCCATTACTAAATATTATTAATATTTACATTTTATATATATGACATACTGCACAATAGCATGCAAACATATTGTGATTACTGCCATCTGCTTTATTAATGCTAAAAGAAGCGATACACGGTGGGGATGAATCTCTGTATCATGAGTGAACAAGTGAGGCCAGGTACACCCACACAGAGAGGACGTTATTAGGGTAGGGGTGCACGTACACAGCTAGGGCAAATTCCACATTTGATGCCTGAATATTATGAACTCCAGTGCTGTACACTGCCTCTACGATGGGTCGAATCTCAGAGAAAGGCAGATGCAGAGGGAATCCTGATATCTAAAAAGAAACATATTCTTCTTAGAGGTAATTATATGAATTATGTCCAAGTAAGACCTTCAGAATAATGTCATTGAAATGTGTAGATTGGTCACTGATGAAATTATTAAATGACTCTTTGCAGTGGTTGTTTAAGGTCACACCGATCTCAGACTTACTCTGTTGTCTCCCAGCAAGCTCTGCAACTCGTGGCGATGTACTTCAGCCATGTCCCAACCCCCACTCAGCTCCAGTTTGGGCAGGAATTGTTTAAGGGTGGTGGTGCAGTAGCGGTTCCAGCGGGTTGGGTGACGAGGGCGCCACTCCATGATCTTCTCCTTCAGGATCTTCTCAATTCTATGTAGAGTGGGAATGTGTTTTCTCTTATTCATTGTAGTAAAAAAAGAATCAACATGACACAGTGTAACTATATGATTCAGCTGCTATAACTTACCTGTCTTGAAGGTCTGCTGCAGCTACTTTGTCTGTTCGCCGATATACCAGCTGCTCTGGCTAAAGGTAATTAGATTTAGTTAAAATACAGATAATACGTCCAGATATTCTAGCCTACGAAGAAGTACAGAACACTTACCTGCACACTAGACAGCCCAGGGTGGGAGAAGGATCGGGAGAAAAATGGCTTCCACAAATTGGCTTTTGTGATGTCAAAACTCATTGTCATTGGTGAAGTATATATTTGAACATTTAACCAAACCTAGATATGTCAAAGAACATTAAATTAATTTCTGCAAGCAATAGAAAATAGAGTGAAAAGGGGTTTAAAAAAAAAAAAAAAAGAAAGGCAAATGTCACACTGTGAACAGTTAATATAATGTGTCTGCTTACATTGTCAGCATTTACCAGGCAACCAACTCTCTGTAGTGGGCAGAAGGTGTCATACTGGCCATAGTACTGACCACTGCAGGGATTCCAGATGAGGAAGCGGCTCTGCTCAAGGGTCAAGACATATGCTGTGGGTCCCTGAGAAATAAAAAGTCCAGAAAGCTTAGTGCTAAATCTAAAGGCCTCAAAAGCTCCTCACTATCGAATGGACAGCATCAGGAGGGTCAGCATGAAATACACAAAGGTGCCTGAATGACTGAGTGATAGAGTTTTATCATAGGTCAACTGTATGCCAGTCATTCAGCTGTGACTCAGTCATTACACCACTGGTGTTGGAGTTGCTGACTGTTTCCCTTTCAAAATGAAATGGCACTAACTGTTCATCTTAGGTGACAGATTGCAGTGTTGCCAACTGAACACATTTGCCACAACAAATCTAGCAACTATTTGGACAAACCTATGCTACTTTTTATACAAGAGAGTTGCCAGCGCTGCCCCAACAAAAGGTACACCTACTCTGTCCAGTGAGTGGGAGAGCAGCAGCAGTGCATTACCCAGACTGAGGTGGTGTGAGAGACAAAAAGATATTGTCTCTTAACTATCCCTCTCTGGCCTTTAATTTAGGTGTTTAGATGATTTTCTAAGACAACGTCAAACAGATAAAGAGCTAAAACAATGATTACAGTTGTTCCACAGCAGTCAATTTCACACTTTGACCGTATGTGTTCCAACCATATACTACATTTTGATCTACTTTTCTTTTTATATACAGTACATGTCTATACCTGAGAAACACTTTTAATCTCATTAACTGATTAAAACATTTTTTAAATCTCACCTCCATGTTTTACAAATTACTGTTACCCACCTCTGGTACAGCAGTGCCAATTACAAGCCAGGCTTTCTTGCCCATAGACAGAAAGTAGTTGCACAACAGAACAGCATGTTCTTCTTCATCTCCTGCTAGGAGGGTGAGGAATTGCTATAAACAAGAGGAGGAAACACAAGGTACCATAAGATGGGTATTTCCCTCCTTCCCTCTTTAAACCACAGTAACTTCACTCACATCACAGGTGCTCCACAGGTCACAAGCCCCGGAAAATGAAACTCTGTCTGGCAGAGAAGGGATGAGCGAGACAAACTGTGCAACCAGGGCCTGTGTAGAGACAGTGTAAGTAAATCCAAATGATTAAGAAATACAGGCAATTGAACAGCCTCTTTCTAAATGCAGTCATCATTACACTGACCGTGGCTTCCTGGGGGTTATTAGGGAATGCATCCAGTAATTCTTGGGGGGGATTGAGTGGTCGAATATAACGAGTAATGAAGACTGTCTTCCCATTGAGGTCTATGACAGTTGTAATGCAAGGTCGGTCTGGATATCTCTGTGCTGCATCCCTCTCAAATCTCTCTGAAGCCTGCAGTAAATGCTCGTCCTCCTGGCTATCAAACTGCACAAGACGGTTAAAATTGCATGAATACAGATCAGCACCATGTAGATTTATTAATATACATTAAGAATGACATGGTCATCAATAGGTGAATTAGATGAACAAGAGGATGTGTTCTAATTGACTTTTACCTTAATTTCCTTTATCTAGTAAATGCAGCAGAGCAAAGCCAAGTAAGTGACACAAAAAGATGACAAACATTACAAGACCAAAAAAAAGAGAAAATGAATACACTGATGTTAAACCAGAATTCAAATATACACCTATATAAAATTAACTTGAACATATATATTAAATATGAAAAAAGGAACTTGTAAATGTAAAGACATAAATGAAGTGAGACAAACTCACAGAACAGGAACTAAAAAGCAAACACAATCCATCCTTGAGGTTAGCAGGTGGACAAGACTTACCTTCTCCCTAATAGACTCTCCAGGCGCCAGCTGAGGTTCAATGGTGATGAAGAGGGTGATAAAGGCTCCCTCACTAAGGCTCCGCAAAATATCATAACCATCAGTAGCGCCATGGCTTCCCTCCTTACTGTACCCCAGTAGCACTGCTGGTGTATTCACTTTGAATGTTCCATCAATCTGCCAGATTGAAATGAAAAAAAAAAAAAAAAATAATAATCAGTTATCAGTTAGTAAAAATCAGTAGTGCAGGTAGTCAGTGTGTCTTTCTGTAAATGCATCTGCTAATGAATACACAATTAGGACTCTCACCCTGGACTGAGAATAAATGGTGCTGAAGGGAATCTTCACAGAACCTAACCAGTGCTTCTCTGTCTGGGTTTGTATTGATTTGCCTCTGTTAGTGTCATTCTGAGAAGCAAAATACTGTAGTTAAAGGAAAAAGTCATCATATGACTGAAATGAAAAAAGTCAGTGTCTTACTCACCACTCCAGTTTCATAAACCACCTCATCAAATATGCTGATGAAGACTTCATCTTTGACTGATTGCAAGCTTGCAGTGCTGTAGTCACCATTTGGGGCACTGAGGAGAATGAGAATTATAATTTACAAATCCAGCCACAAATTCATAATATGAATTAAATGCCCATTAAGATTACTAAGAAATTTTAACTTTCATTCAATATTGATGATACTGTCTTAGATAGGTATACATGTTATAAGCAACTGGATATACCGGTGCTTTCCTAAACATACATGTCCCTGCAAAAGGTCCAACCATGAAATACACTGTTGTTCACCTGAATGGCAGCTGCAGCTCCTCATTCCAGCAGGGGTTCGGTCCATCTGCTGTGGTTGTTTGAAGTACAGTGCGCTGGAAGGAAACCTCCACAAATGGCCTCACTTGTACCTACATCACACCATACATTCACACAAAAAAGACAATAAATAATACAGATCATATAGATCACATTGCTGCCAGCTCCACAGTAAGGCTGAGGTGTATTGTACCTGGCTGAGGAGCCAATCAGAGCCAACCTGGATGGCGCTCTGAGGAGACTGTCCTGGCTTACTGAAATAAAAACACATCAAAAGAAAGTTCAACATTCTCTTTGGTGGTTTGTACAGAAATTTAATTTCTGCCAGCCTGCATTTGACTAGATGCGCTGAATACTCACTTGCTCTGGGGTCTGCGGACAGGAATGTCATAGGCCCGGATGATGTTAATCAGCAGTTTGATGTCTCCATCTGACAGATTCTGAGCTGTCACCTTCTTTCTTTCTTTCCTCTGAGGCTTCAGTGGTCGCTTGGGTTCAGTCAGCTTGAAAAGGTTGAGTCCCAGAATCCTGATTGTCACAATAAACACAGTGGTGAATATCATTTCAACTGAAACCAGACTGACTGTGGGTAAGTATTTAAGTATTTATTACCAACCACAAAAAAATTCTCATTTAAACTATGGGATGGGATCATTACCACCAGCAGTACTCTGTCCCTCCAGGTATTTCTGATTTTACAATCACAATAGTGATGTTTATGTCACAGTAAGAGTTGTTGAAAATAGAACCAGTAAGATGAAAACTTGTTTTATATTGTGTTGCTTGAAATATATACTGTGTATTACTTCCTTTATGTTACAGACTGCAGTAAACTCAGGATCATAACAGCCTAATCAAGATTAATGCTTACAAAGTTAGTCTAATGTCTAATACCAATATTTCTATTTTGTTGATGGTAACATTTACTGATTCTTAAAGTTTTACAGGTTTAAACCATAAAAACTTCAATCTGTCTCCTGCAAATTCCTAGAAGGACTGAATACTACAAAAGGTTGACTGTCACTACTGTAATGTCACTACTTGGGGTTCAAACTAAATGGAGAAACAGAGACACAGGGGGTGAGAGAAAAAGAAAGAAATTCTAAGCACATACCCAGGACCTGCACCACTTTTAAAAATGCATAGCAGAAGCATATCAGAAAAATGGAACAGAAAAAAATTATATAACACTCACCTCAATAACGGAAATAATGTGCAAAGTAACACCCAACAGCATGAGTGCTGTTGGCATACATCACTGTGTATAAATCTTCTCAAACACCATCAAAGACTAAAATTCATTTCTGATATTCTTTTATTGTGTCCACATTATGTGATACCTTATCTTTATCACCACCATGAACTGTTTCGGAGAGCAATATTATTTAGCCAGGGGAATGCACTATTATGCTAAGATCAAATGGGCCAAAGCAGAAACAGGGCCAAGACGCATAATTTTACATCATACTGTGGTTTATATAGGTCCTGTCTCTCTTTCTGTTAATTTGGCTGTTGATCCCACAACTCAAGGCTGTCAAAGTTCTCTAACATTTTCCTTTACAACTGGAGCAGGGAGTTCAGGCCCTCGACTGTTAAATGGTTTGTGACAAGAGGAATGAATATGGAATATACAGTAATGATGAATACCAATACAGCACAGAAAGTAGCTCTTAGTGTTTGTGCTAATATTTAGTGACAGATAAGAAATATACATGTTTATTTTAATACATGACACAAACATAAAAGCTGCAAAAGATGGGAGTTAAAAGTGAGAGAGACAATTTTGTGACTTAATGCCTGTGAGGGTATTTACCCAATGCTTGGTATCTCCTCTTCAATCACTAAGTCCGACAGAATGTAGTGATGCTTGGCAAGAAGAAATCTGTTGATGACCGACTCTCGGATCTGTGGGAAAATGCCAAAATATGCTACACTCAGTGCTACCATGTGCTAAATACTGGGATAGAAATATGTTTAAGTCAGATATGTCTGCTCACCTTCTGGAGGTACTTGGCAACCAAAGCTCTGTGTGAATCCAGATGTTCTTTGGTGTCAATTATTTCTCCTTCCTTCAGTCTCTTCTCATATTCCTAAAATAATTAAAAACAAGAATTATCCTCATAGACAGCTAATACAGGATCTATTATTATTATTATTATCAGTATTATTATTATCATGTATTCTGCCATATCCATAATATTCCACAACATGTAAATATTTAGAAGGCTGACCTGGAACAACTTATCAGAGACCTCTCTCTCCAGAGGAGGAACACATTTGTAATTTCGAAACTCTGCAACTTCTTGGCTCCTAAGCCTGAGCAGCCTATATCGTCTGGATCTGTCAAACTCTTCATCAGTGACAAAGTTAAACTCTTCCTGGAGCTGTTCTAGACGGAAGTATTCTGGAGCTGTCACCTCTCCACTACTGGCCACCTGTTGAATACACAGATACAAAAAAGAAAGCTTTTGTTACAGAAACTCGTGGGTTGTCGAAGCGTTCCTTCTTATGCACAGTACTGTACACAGGTACTCACTTTTAGCAGCTGCATGATGGAAGCATTTTTTGGATCATTGGGGTCTATTCGAGACTGTGTGGCCCACTCCCCGATTTTTTTCATGTCATAGAGTCCAGATGCTCCGATATAAGTGACAGCATCAAGACGACCCAAACCACTAGAACACAAAGTGGTTAATTTTACTACAAACTGCAATGTTCTCGGGTCATGTGTTATAGTGTTTCATGACAGACACTTCACAGGTGTGTTGCCATGTTTTAACCCATAAAGCACAGGCTGTAAATACATTACATGACTAAGGAAAATTTTCTTCACCTATTTGCATCAACAATGAGCTATGAGATTCATTTATGACCAATGCCATCATAAATATATCAAGCAAACATGGGACTGTGTGGCCTATGTTAATCCTTGCATCAACATTAATGTTGAGCATTTTCCCATAAGCTCTTTAACATATCCCTATAGAAGACTTTTAAGAAACTTCTGCTGTATAATCTTTGATGCAAAAATAAATATAAAAGTTTCACCTGACCTATAATAATTTAAGTTCTAAGCAAGTTGCCAAGTTTAAATATTGTTGACACAAAACTGAAACCACTGGCTGTATAGAAAGTAGGAAAATGCATCAATGAATCACCTGTGGTAGGTTTTATAAAATCAGCAGGGCTGAATAACATGCAAAAATCACATTGCGATTATTTTGGCAGATATTTTGATTGCAACATAAGTAATTTCATCTGAAATGGTCATTTATACGTCACATAATGTGTGTTGGAGGATATGATTTTTAGGCTGAGGCATAAATATAGCAACCCTGTGTTTTATTTATTTGGTTTATAGTGTTTGTTGTGACACATTTTACCTGTATCAAAAAAAAAAAAAAATCAGCTCCTGCAGTTTGCTATATTGCACATGGTCATATTGTGATCTTAATAATATTCAAATGAATTGTTCAGTTCATACAGTGTTTGTAGCTGACAGGTTAGAGAATGCTTGACATGATACTACCTGTGTATCCCGCCAGGTTGTTGAGACACAGGGGGGGCGAGTGGTACATCATCCTCCCCGAGTCCCCAAGAAACACAGCACGACAGCTTACCAGAGGTCAGAAGGGTCTGTTTGTTACTGCCATCAGCCTCAAAGGAGAGGGGGACATCTGACGAGGCACACAGAGAGCATGAGAGACAGTATGACAGGGACTGAGATCAGCTAAATGACAACTTGCTGTGTTACTGAAATAACAGAACATTTTATATTTGTGAGTGACAGTGTTTCAGATCTTATCTGGCGTCAACTTTAGACATTTACCACTTCCAACTCCCTCATGGTCGAACATCACTCTCTGGTTGCTGCTAAACTCAAATTCCTCCAAAGGGGCACTACCCGTCAGGACTGAAGGCTCTGGTACTGGGATGAATACTTCAGCCACAAGGGAACATGATGATCCAATCTCCTCAAACACCTGCCCACAAACAGTGCACAAATGGTGAGAAATACAGAAATGGTGAGAAAAGAATATAGCTCCTGTAGCCACCTCTCAGTGGAAGAAAATGTAATATTTCTTTTCTGTACCTGCAAATTGATGCTTTGGGGACAGTTAACTATCTTAAGATTGAAAATCTGACCAAAGTGAACCCTGAAATCAGAGTTTAGGGAGCGGCTGTCAGTTCGGGAAACTTCTTTGTCATTGTACAGGATCTTGATGAAAAGAGAGCGCCTTGCAACATCCTCTCTTCGGGCCATTTCAGCTCTACAACAAAGAGAAAACAAAGGTGATGAAAAACATTCATAGTACCACAATGAAAGTGCAGTGCTTCTTCATAAGTGTGAGAGTGTAAGTATTATCATCTTACTTTTTTCTAAATGAGTGAAAAATTTGGCAGGAGGTGAGGTATTTTCCTTAGTTGTTTACTAAGAGAATCTGAAGTTAAGTTAAAATCTGCTGAAAGAAACCCAGACTTTCTTTATGTTTCTGCTCATACCTGGGGCAGAGTTCACTGGCTGTGATGTTTCCAGATGCAGACAGCTCAGGGATCAGTATGGACTCTCCTGGTTTCCTGCGTATCCTGGAGGCTTTCTCTCTGACTTCCTGCTCTATAGAGTCAAAGTCTGGCTTATTAGGAGGCTCTGGCCTCAGGGGGGCTTCTTCAACAGGCCCCTCAGATTCACTCAACTCCTTCTCTTCCTCTTCTTCTTCTGTGTCACATTGTACCTCATCCTTCCTCTTCTTTTTCCTCTTCTTTTTTTTGGCTTTCTGAAATCAGTGAACACAGTATTTACGTGTGTCTGTCTATTGCATACAATATGGAATGTATATATATGCAATTTTTCCTCAGTAGCTAATTATGCTAATTGATATATTTTATTTGTGCAGGTGTAAGAATCTGAGTAAAATCTGAGTAATCTGAGCAAAATAAGGTAAATAAATAGTAAATAGGTAGGCACCTGTTTTCTCCTCGAGAGCCTCCACTCCTCCAGCTGTTTTCTGTACTCCGCCATCTTTTTCTGGTAGTCGTCCTCATTCTCAGCTTCCAATTCCACTACCTCTGCCAAGATTTCATCTTCATACTCCTGCTCATCTGATGCCCGATCCACATTCTCTCTGAAACAAATGTGGACAATATGGCACATTGGTGACAGAGATATGAGTATATGTCGATAACTTACAAGACAGTAGGCACATTATTAAGTTAAAAAAAAAAATTTTTGTTCATAAAATTTTACCTTCTGAGAAATAGTTTGTAAGGTGTGTTGGTGAACTTCTGAAACTCTCTCAGGGCCTTGATCTCCTTCCACACTTTAACTATGTTCTTCAGCAAAGTTCGGTCTTTCTCCTGCTCATTGTCTCTCAGCTGTCGCGTGTTTCTATGATATTTAGGAGAACAAACATACAGCAGGAATATTGATTGCAAAAGTACCATTGGCACCTGCTTATAGGCTGAACAGGGCTTGGATGGGAGACAATCTGGGGAACTCACCGAACCTCCAGACTGTACTCAGATATCCTCTGCTGCATGGCCTGAGTGAGGCTCTGCCTGCCATGAATCTCAAGCATATTCTGCAGTGCATTCCTCAATCCATTCAACTGCAGCAGACAGAAAACATAATACCTCCACATACTGTATATATGTGGACTCTTAATAATATTAAAATATTTTAAATATATTCAGGAAAGTGATAAAGTACTGTAAAGTCAGTACAGTGATGGTGGCTTCACTAAGCAGTCTGCTGGTAGAATTTACCTTGTCAGTAAGGTGTCCTGTGAGGTTATTGTGCTGCCTGGTGAGGTACTGATCATACAACTGAGCTAGACGGGCCCCCAGGACATGTTCACGACTGAAAAGAGGGTGATGGGAGAAGATCAGCCCAGAGACATCAACATCAAGTTGGTAGTCTCCCTCAGCATCTGTTGTACCGGCGATGTACAGATTTGCATATTTGGACTTCAGTGCCTGGGGGATTGAATAACATCATTCATCATACATTGTGCAATGTCCTGAAACATAACAATTACCATAAAACATATTAATTGCTTGTGCATTGCATGTTCGTGTTGAGGTATGTATGGAAGTTTAAAGGAAGTAATTGTTGGCAAGATTAATAGTGCCATCACAGAGTGTTGTAATGAAAAGTCATGTATGACAACAATGTACAATGAACACCCAAATTAATTACAATGAATGCTCTGTCTTCTAGATGATAATCTATGGCAGCTGTGCCTGTCACCTGAATATATTGAATATATACTTTGATGATACAGAGGGGATGCAGACTTGTTTACTAACCAATAAACTAGAAGAACGTAACACTTATTTGGATCTGTGAAACCTGCACTGTTAGTTAATTTCTTATTTATTTGACTCCTGTGGCATAGGAAAATTGTAAAGAACGCTGACATTTTACAGACCCAACAATTAAACAAGAAATCAAAAAAGTGGTCATCTTAAGATCAACAATAAATAATGAAAATAATCATTAGCTACAGCCTCTCTCTTGTTTCCTTGAATAAAGTAAACGCATAAAAGCTCATATTTAATTGTAATGTCAGCTCTACTTTAAAGGCAACTTCACAGCCTGCATTAGATTCATTGCCCACTTGGAGTTTTGATTAACTGTATATTGACCGTAGATGTGATACTACAGATGTGTCAGCCTCCACCTCTGCTCTATTCCCTGCAAATAAATAATTCATCCTCCCCATTCTGTTGTATCAAATGTCAAACCACCCTTCTGCTTTTTTTTTCAAAAAGGCAAAGGGGTGAGAGAAGACACTAAGCTGAGAGTGATCCAAGCCTTTCAGTGCAAATGTGTGGCAAATGAATAGGGCATTTGTCAGACCTTCCTGTATACAGTTTGCAGTGCAGGGTCCAAGTCCTCCTCCAAGTGGAAAAGAGGGGGTCTTGTGGAAGATTCCTTTATGGGGTCAGGCAGAGCTATGATCCTGCCGTCATCTCCAAACCACTTCTTTCCCTTTACAAATGACAATAATTTTAGAGAATTCCTGGAAGGTTCAGAGTCAGTAACATTGTTGGGCTGTCATGTTGGTTGAGATTACCTCTTCCATTTTCAAAATGCGGTTCTCCAGAATGTTCTCATTAGTCAGGGATACAGGGGGCCGCTCCCCTACATACAGACCCTCATCCTCTAGAAAACGGGGCTTCATGTTTTCCGGCAGTTTAATGGATGTTGGAACTGTTACCATCATATATAAATAGTTATTATCCTAAACAAAAAACTAAAGCTGACATTACAGTACATAAGAGATGTGAGTGTGAATCAGGTGGTTTGTACATAACAGAATACCTGTTTGAAAGCTTGGGACAAAGAGAAGCTCACTGTCTCTCTCTCTCTGAATAAGTTTTCGGTACCCAGCATACTCTGCTTTCCTCACTTCCAGGAAGTCTTGGGATGACTGTTCAATGACGAATAAATCCTCCTCTACACTTTGTACAAGAGGAGCTGCTTCACTCTGAGGACAAAGTATATGAGGCATTGGAACATGATTGTATCTTGTGCAACTAAAGCTACAAAAGAGGAGGAAGTAGCACGAAGAGATGAAACATGTAATAAAAATAATCCTAACTCACATGCTTAAGCATCACAATGTGTTTTTCAAATTAAATATTTAGTATCAGTATCCTAACATTCAGTATTCAGTATCAGTATCCTAACATTTAAACATGCAAAAACATAGAAAATGTATACACACTGTAAATAGAGGACCTGAGTTTTAGTTTATTAATTTGTCACTGCATGCAAAAGCTGAAAATGTGGTGCTGAGCTTCAACATAACTTGTTGTAATGTTGTAGCTTTTGTGTTATTTATACAATATATTAGAAACAGTAACACAATTGAAAGTCTATTAAAAGTTAAAAGTCTATTATTATTAAAAGTCTACAATACTGGAGGTGTGTTACCTGGTCTTCCCTTTCATCCTGATTATCTTCATCTTCTTGATCTTTAGCTTCATTTCCTCCTTCATCCCTGTCCCCCTCAGCTGTTTTTTTCTGTTTTTGTCTTTTCCTGCTAACCCTCTCAGCCCCATCTTGTGGAACTGGTTCAAAGTTAAATGTAAAGAAATTGTATGCCTCCTCAGCAGTCGGTAAGCCCTTTTCTGCCTGTATTTGAAAATAATGAATAAATAAAAACAATACAACACATGATTTGCACATAAAGTATTTCATTCTCTTTCTAAAGCCTTACTTGGTTTGCTGCTTCTCTGAACTTGACTGTGGTGCTGAGGTCCAGAGAGACATCATATCCTCTGGCAGTATCAACCTGTAAAACCTGTGTTAAACTTCCACTGCTGGGTTGTGTTTGTATCACATGGGGTACAATCATAATTAGCTTGAGCTAGATGCTAACCTCTTTGTCAAACCTTGTTACAGTGTTTCTGTCTCTGAGGCTCTTTAGACGACTGGCTGGTTCAAGAAAGGCCTCCTCCTCCTCCTGCTGTAGGCTCTCACCTTTAGACTGAAAGACAAGAGACCATTCATTATTCATTACCAATTTTTGGCAATGTTTTCAAACAAGACAATTTTGGAAGGCACATCTTTCAAATTATTATTCAAACCTAAAGCTGGATTTTAGGGAAAAGGGAAATTGGGGCTTACTCTAGCTGCTCTCAGCTTCTCTTCTAAGTGTTGTGTCACAATGTTGTCTAAATGCTGAGAGCTGGCAGTGTGCTGAATTCTTGAGGAGAGACCTACAAGACAGACAGACATTATGAAATGACAATTACATGTATTATTCAGTATAGTATAGAGTGAGTTATCAATCCTAAGTACTTACAGCCTTATCTTTTACACAATGTTGTGCCTGTCAGATCATTTTACTTATTCTTTCAGAGATATTTTCAGACTCAACCAATCATTTTATTTACATTTTTATTTTACTTGTTCAAGGTTGTTCTGTATTGGATTTTGAGACATTTGTCTTTGTTGTTCAAATGAAATTGAAACATCTCAATGTACTTCAGAATAAAGGAACAAAAAGGTCCAAAAGCATTAAAGGTGAGGCAGATTTAGGGAGGATAAAGACACCAACTTCTCTGAGAACCAGTTGGAGGTCTGGATGAAACCAAGGGATCAGCTGCCTTCTCAGCTGATTCCTCATCTTCACTATGGGGTTGAATAGTGGCTATCTCCTCCACAACATCATGGGACTCCTGTGCTGAAGAGTGTTCAAGGAGCTAGTATACAGGGGGAAATTGAGCAGGGCTTATTAATGTGAGAGCTAATTAATGGATACAAATAAAGAAACATGGAATGAGAATTGAGAGACTGTTGGTGAAAAACCAACTTTTTTCTTCCGCCTCTGTCTCTGAGCCCTTAAGGTACGTTTCAGTGTCTCTCCTGGATCTTCCTCGCTGTCTTGAGGTTCCTGGTGTGGCCCAAGCATACAGTTAAGACAAACAGCAGGAGAACTGTACCTGCATCCAGATTGCTATTTAGCACAGAAAAACTGAAAGAGGCCAGGTTTATAGGCAAGGGGAAGACAGCTGTGTCTGGCAGTCAGCAGCAGCACACGCAGGACTACACTACAGCCTACAAGCTACAGTGAGCAAGCACACACACCAACCTTCATTGTGGTGTGTCGTTTCTCCTCGCCCAACTTGGTTGACGGAACCAGAGCCTATTGATTAAAATTACATTTGCTAATGCGTTAGCAGCTCTCTTATCTCTGTGCCTGAGTGTGTATAAAATGAGCCGCTCCTCCTGGTCATGTTGAGTCTTGTCGAGGAGGGCTCTTGTTCATTTGATACGGGGTGCCCACAGTAACAAAGCAAGGCTAATCAATTTATCTTTAATTGCATTCATTTATGTTTACTAATATAACCGTTACCTGAACGTCGTCCTCATTTTTGTTTTTTATCAAGGTTTCTTGCAAAGCGCGCCCCTTCTTTCGCAGTTTTTCTCTAATGTCACTGAAGTAGAAAGAGACAGTTGTTTAACAGTAGCGTTAACATTAGGTTAACTTAGCTTGCGTAAAGTGGTATTTCAGGGACCTACAGGGCAGGAACAAGTACCTGGAGGAGGCCAGGGTGACGGTGATAGTTGTTCTTACAATAATAAACTGGTGGCTAAAGCGGTCTGACCGTGTCTACTGCTGTTGTGGTCGTGTAGTCTTATATCATAACTTTCTGCAGTATATAAATTCCTGTGCTCGTGTCGCTTGTGCCCAAGTTCGCAATTTTCCGAGGAAATTATTTTCCCTCGGTACGACCGCCGTTATCGCTGCCTGGTAACGAGATAAACTACTTCTCAACCTACCTTGTAAGTAAGCGTTGACGGTGCAGACAAACACGTTTCCTAATATCCTGGAATTCCATTGGTCCGGCGGACCATAATCGTAGACGGAGATGCCGCATTGGCCGCCGGGTCGTACGTAGACGTAACCACCAAGAACGTCCTGTACTTGAAACTACACTTTTTTCTAGATTAAAAAAAAAAACCAAAACAAAACATAACACTATAACATTTACATTACTCAGTCGATTTCATATTCAATGTTTATGGTGCACGTGAAATAAGTTAATAATAATAATAAGTTTGGTGTCCAGTTACTCTTAATCGCAGTAGTTTGGGCAATAATAACTATTCCATAAGACGTGTATATCACAGTTTTATATGAATTGAAGACGTGTTGAAATATAATTCACAGCACATTTAAATTAGCCGTGCATCCATACTTGTGACTTGTGGAGCTACTTCTGCTTTCGTCACCAAAGCTCGGTCACGTGACACGATTTGGCGCACATGCGTATATGAGATTTTGTTGTTTTTAATGATTTACAGGTGCAGGTTAAACTTGGCTTTAGTTTCACATTGAATATATTCAAGAGACAAACATATTAAAAGTAGAGCTTAAACAAAATAATAAAACAGTTTTGTCAAGAATTCAAATACAAACAAAGTGCAAATAGTTAAATACAGCTTGCAGCACTGAAATGAAATGAAAGTTAAATATTTTTCACACTTTATCAATTTAAAAACGCTGTGTGATTCGTTCTTAGGGATAACATGATAATAACAACAACAGTCTTCTATACAGTGTGGTGCTCAGTATTATATAAGCCGTCTGTTTGCTCAGCTGCCACTGCTGCTGGTGAATGAAGTTACTTTCCTTTTCATTACATTTTCCTTTCCATTGTTGTATGTTTTTTCATTAGACATTAGACTAACTTCATTAATTAGTCTCAAAGATTCAGTCTGTTTGACTGCACTGCAGATAGACTGTCTAAGTGTATTGGCAGGCCTATACTATTGTACCATTGAAATTAGAAAATAGTTTCAGAATGGATCCAGAAGGAGTCAGAATATCAAGATACTCAGGTGTAAACACATCGGGACCTGTTGTTGTTGTGTGTGTTGTGTAATGGTTGTTTTGGTTTTTGAAGCTTGCCTTAGTTCAATGTTCATTAGCAACTCCAATGTCCAGTGTATACTGAATTTTACTTATTAATATTAATACTTATATTAATTAACTTATTGAAACATTTTAGAGTTTTGTCCATGCACATACGAAACTCTTTAAAATTCTTCATCTGTCATATCTTGTAGTGGGTGGAACAGTGGTGTGGGGGGTTAGCACTGTTGCTTCACAGCAAGAAGGCTCTGGGTTTGATTCCTGGGCCTGGGGCCTTTCTGTATGGCATTTGCATGTTTTCCCTATGCCTGTGTGGGTTTGGAGTACCCGGGTTCTCCCACAGTCCAAAGTTTAGGTTAATTGGTGACTCTAAATTGCCCGTAGTGTGTAGTGTGAGTGAGTTCTTACACAGTGAGCTCTCACACTCACACCTGACATACAGAGACAAATGATTATTTGTCTCAGTATGTCTCTATGTGTTGGCCGTGCAATAGACTGGTGACCTGTCCAGGGTGTACCCTGCCCTTGCCCTATGTCAGCTGGGATTGGCTCCAGCCCTGACAGATAAGTGGTATAGATCATGGATACATTGATGGATATCTTGTAGTTGCATTCAAAGGCAGAAGTACCTGCATTCTATCTAATTACCATCAGGGGGCGACTTCTCAAGCTGCAAAAAGACTGATTGTATTTAAGAAATAGCTCTACTTTTCACTTCATTTATTACTTCAGTAAAATGTTTTCTAAATGAGTATAGGTGAGGTTTTGGTTGTTTGTGCCATTTTCAATAGAACATGATTTTTAAAAAATTATAGTCCCATTTAGAGGAAAAAAAAAGATAAAACAGGATATGCTTTAGGGTGTGGCTACCATGGGATTGACAGACTGTATTCCACATGTAAAGAGTGCAGATTATTACACATTGGGCCTCCCCTGCTCCACCTTATAATCATAATATGGTTTCTTCTGGTTTATAAAAAGATTGTGACAGCCAAATTACACACTCAGGGTTTTGAAACGGTTGTGCAATAATTGAGGGTAGCACCATAAAATAAAGATGAAAAGGACCTAGAAGATGACCTTGAAGGTGATGATGATAACATCAGACTGTGCTCCACCTTTGTCCTGGAGCTCCCACCAGAAAGCTTTTAGGAGGGTTGGTGATAAGAATATTCTTCTGTTCCCACCACTTGTCCTGATTTTGGTCCTGCTGCTGCCCCTCAGCAGCTGACTGTCTGACAGCCAGGATGACCACTCTCATAAAAAGTATTATTATATTAATTAATATATATTAATATTCAACACACCTAATTTACATAGAAAATAACATGTTGCATCATCCAGTTAATATCTATTTCAGCACTCCTTGCACTTTCCTATACCTGTACCAGTTGTGTCCTTGTTTACAACTCCAGAAACAGAAAAAAAAAATAAACATAATTAAATCTTTAGTATAATTATATACAAAGAATAAAGATTAACATAAGTAGGAATTTAACAGATGCTGTTAAAAAAAGTATATGCAAGATCCATCCATCAATTCCATCCTTTACATTCCACTTATCTGGGGTTGTGTTGTGATGGCAACAAGCTAAGCTGGGAGCTCCAGACATCCCTCTCTCCAGCAACTCTTTCCAGCTTCTCCTGGGGTATCACAAGGTGTTTCCAGGCCAAATGGGATATACGCTCACTCCAGCAAGCTCTGGGTTTACCCTGGGGTCTCCCAGTTGAACATGCCTGGAAGGCCTCTAAAAGAAGGCTCCCAGGAAGCATCCTTATCAGATGCCTAAACCACCTCAACTGGCCCCTTTTGACAAGAGACGAGTGAAGGAGCAGCAACTCCAAGCTCCTTCAAATGTCTGAGCTCCTCAGTCTCTGCAATATGCAGTGGAAGAAATTCTGTATCTATCAGAATTACATATATCAAATTTGACATATTAAAATAATTTAAATGCTAGAGTGTATTTGGTTTTAATGGCCCATGGAAGTTCCTTTTCCCGACATTGATATCATTAATATCTTATAATAGACCTTATAATACTTCATGTATAAACAGATGAACTGACTGGCTATATCAACTGCCATAGTGTCTCACAATTAACAGTTTCTAATGGCAATGAATAATTTTCCACCACGTCAAGGGACAGTTCATGTAAACCTAACTGTGATACACACTACAGCTTAACAGTGATTACAGCCTGAACTATTACAATTCTAAGGAACTTGAGACCAAATGTTTATTTTTCTCCCTGTTGAATATGAAAATAATACTTGATCGAGAAATGTAAACATTATAGTACTTTTTATCCAGGAAAAACAACATCTCCTCCAGTTCCTATTTGTTTACAGGGCAGTATTGCCCAGTCTAATATGGTGGCAAAATTAATGTATCGCAGCATTGGGCTGAGGCAGTCAAGGTTGTGTCTACATGTGTAAAATGTCTTCACTAAGCCACAAATGTGCATTGCACAATATCAACATATGATTCTTCTTTCCGGCTGTTTTTGGCACTATTGTCAATACCAACAGTTAAACTGCACCATTTTCATTTTTGATATTACACTTTGTCATGTCTTTGTCTCACACAAGTTTCTGTTTTGCCTTTTCTACAGTAAAAATCCCAAACCAAGTTCAACCTGTCAACAATGTTTATTTAAATTATTGACTGCTATCCAAAACAAATAAACCAGAAACATATTCAAGCTTTATCAAACAATATAATCAGTAGATAAATCTCTATAGTAACAATCTAACAAGCAGTATAAACATTTGTATAAAAAATATAGTTTGATCATACCATATGTGTAATAAAACAAAAGTGACTAGCAGTTTTTAGTTTAGGTCTGTGTTTTACAGGTTCTATGTATAGTCCTCTGCCAGTGCATCAAAGTAGTTTGTGTCAGCATAGAGAAGGAAGCCAGAGAACAAACTGTCAGCCCAGCCAGGGTCTGCAAATAAACCATTCTGATCATGGTAGAATATTTCCAGCCACACCTCATCTTCTGGGTTCAGGTACATTACAGTGGACCCAGATGCCACATCATGATTTCCTGTGTTGGCATCAAAGGTTTTGATGCGATACTGACCATTCTGCACCAGACCAATAGCCAGGTGTTTGTTGGCCAGTGTAATGTCATATGAGAAATAATAAATGCCTGGGTATGCGCAGATAAACTTGCCCGTCTGTGGGTTGTAGTGTCCACCCTCATCAAAGAGAACCTTATTGAACTTGATGGGGGTTTTCTCTGCAGGGTAGCTGCTGGTGATCCCCACAGAGAAAGCAGACTTCGGCAACAGGCTGCCACACCTGCAAATTCCTGCTGTGCCACGTGGCCCTCGTTTACCCTTGTCCCCTTTAAGTCCTTCACGGCCTGGAGAACCAGGTGGGCCAACATCTCCGTTCTCTCCTATAGGGCCTCGTTTCCCTGCAGGGCCACGGTCACCTCGGTCTCCAATCTTACCTGTTGGGCCCACCCTGCCCTTCAACCCTGAAACAGAAAACCATGTTGGGATCATCATTATTGATGTTTTTGCATTGTTTTTTGTCAATTCCTTGTCATATGAGTTTCTGTTCTGCACTTGTTGAACCAGACTATGGAAGGAATAGTCAAGAGAAATACTTCACACCCAGTGATGTGTATTCAGTCACCCTTGGAACCCAGCCACCTTGACATTGAAAAAGTGCAATTTTGACTTCATTCATCCCACATGTCTCAGAATAAATATCCTTGAGCTAATAAGAGCTGTGAATCACATACTGTATGTGCAACCACAGTAGGCTATGCAGTATATGTAGTTTCATGTTCACATGTGAGAGGCATGTATGTCTGAATTCCGGTTTCCACACATAATGGAAAGCACAGGTGCACATTTATTTATCATTGACAGATTTATTCAGGCATTTAGTCAGGCTGCATAGATGATATCAGTGCAGTATGTCTGCTGGATGACACAGTCCCTTCAAATCTCTTGGCAATATTGTGCCAGCTTTACCCACATGAACCAATTCCTTCCTGAATAATCTGAAAAAAGATTAATACCAAGATGTGAATAACCTGGATAAATAACTTTTGAAGAATTACAGATTAGTTTACATTTGGGTGAAGACACAATTGTATAACATCTCCTAATTTGGAAGAATCACAGAAATGCAAAACCTAAAGTATGTTAGGGAAACATTAACTATTTGTCATCCACACACAGATTCAAACTCCCGTCAATTAGATCCTTTCCAGTCCTAATAAGAATGTAGGCTCAGCCAGCACTACCTCTCCTATATAAAATATTAGGGAGCAGTAGCCAGATGAAAGAGCAAGAACTGATATTTTTCTTTGCTGAAGTTAAATGAGCAAATGTCAATTCACACTTTTTCTGGCACAATCTCATATATATGTTTTTTGTCATTTTTTAATATACTGAAAGTTTCTTCTGTCCACTATGACCTATATCTTATATGTCTAGACTTCACCATTGCAAAAAAACCTGTTAGCTTTTTGTAAAGTATGAAAAAAAAGTAATAAATGCTGAAAATTTTGAATAGATTTTTACATTTTTGGAATATTCCAAACTAACAGGTTCTCTTACTACCTTTTTAATGATTGATTGAATGACCTTTGGGGATTTTATGCTTTTATTAGATATGTGCAGTGTTGAGATGACAAATAAGGAAGAAAAATATGGCAAATGACATGCAGCAAAGGTCCCAGGCTGGTTCATAGTCAGCCTCTTAGCTTCTAAACCACTGGACACCACATTCGCTATTTTTATTCAAAGAGGAAGGCTGTGAGTTGTAGTTGAAAGCCCTAGAGGAAAACTCTTGGTAATCTAATTGTGAGAAGAGAATGGTTTTTTATTATTATTTAATTATTATTTTCTATTCCTGGTTAGGAAAATATACAGGATATACTTAAGCTCTTTTCAAGTACAGATTTGCTCTGTACTGTCCATGATGATCATGGCCTTTTGGGGAAATTGCTTGAGGCCTTTTTACATGGTTTTGTCATTTATCTTTAAACCTGCAGCGGGTGCTGTTTTAAATAGTTTCTATTCACCATGCGTCACTTTATAGCCAAGTTATTTATGGTTTTTCTATGGAATTCAACAGTTCATCTTTTCTTTCCCCTGCTTATACCAACTGTCAAATAATAAAAATAACTTCTCTGCCAGCCTTTCTCTGGCACATACTAGTGGTATTTATTTACTGGCACACATAAACTGATGCTGTATCTGTTTAGGTTTCATATTATACCTGTGTCTCCCTTTTCTCCCTTTTCACCCTTCCTGCCATCTCTGCCATCTCTTCCTGGGATACCCACATTCCCATCTGATCCCGGGGGCCCACTCAGACCAGGTTTGCCAGGTAGGCCTGGTGACCCGGGGACACTGCAGATCAGACGTGGTGCTCCTTTCAGCTTGGTCTCAAACAGCTGTCCAAAGACACAGTGGCACAGACAGACGACCACCATCAAAGCCCACATCTTCAAATCTGTCAACACAAACAACAATTTTAAGAAATTTAAAAACTACTAACTTGGAACATTTGTGGTGTTTTTCCACACTAATGTGAGCTAATTTCTTAAAAAAAAAAGATTTTGTTTACAGATATTAAAGAACAAAAGGGGAAAGAAAAAAACAAGTTGTGCTGCAAGACAGGTTCTGACCAGAAATAGGAACCTGCAATCAGTTTTCACAAGGCAATAAACTTACCCTTACAGGGATGTTGTCATGGTTGTAGACAGAACAAAAGCGGTGAATCAAATTAGCGATCAAGTACAGCATGGGGCCAGATGTGAATCTTGTAACGAGAAGCTATTGGCATTTGACTTTAACAATGTTCTCATCCAATACTGAATTGCATGAGCGAGACCTCAAATGAAACCTTTGTCCCTGTTCCAAGTCTTCTTTTTTGCCAAAGCATTCCCAAGTAATGACATAACATCCAACACAATTCCTGTCAGGGGAACCTAATCATGATGAGACATATATTATGCATTTATGTTATGCAAAGAATGAGACAAAAACATATTGTGTTAACTGTGTTCCACCATCAGTAAATAACAAGATAAAAGACATTAATAAGATATTAATGATGAAGGTGCAGTGAGTGATTTCATGCTTCTGTCCAATGTGGCTGTCAACATTCCACATAAATGAAATCATCTTGATCAAATTCTTCCACAGGAAAATCTTTACCGGCAATTTGGTCCGAATTGCTTGTAGTAAGATTTATGGGTTTGATGAATATGCATGCTTGTTCTTTGCATACTGGCCTATGTGTGCGTGAGAATGTGAGTTTTGCGTCTGCTCTTTTGCTGGGTGCCTCTGGTCGGATGGGGCTTTGGAACATGTGTGTCAGGTTTTCAGTGTGGGATCACCCCTGTGCCTTTAAAAACAAGTGACTTTTCACTGCAACGTTTTCTACTTGTCATTACACATTTGCTTTATCTGTCTGTATATACTGTGTCACAATAACCATGACCATAAACATGATGAGATAAACAGGAAGGACACTCAACTACAGCACACAGATACACGTGCACGTGTGCACACACACACACACACACACACACACACACACACACACACACACACAACACAAACAAGCTGGCCAGTTAGTGTAGCATGTTTTTGATTTTAAGGGTAACAAACTGGTCACAGAGCCAGTGTGATGTCCTGTGAGAGAGAAACCCCGCCCGTCAGTTCCGCTCTGCAGCAATGATGTAAGCATTAGTGAAACTGCTATTATTATTATTAAAACGTATTTCTACAAACACATAGGCATGATGTGTGTGCTTGTAGACATTAAATGAATGCATGCAAACACACACAGATATACACACTAATCATTACATAAGAAGTTCGACCTTTTATATTTTATACATTTTATAGCCACTCTTGAGACTCTGACTGCAGCTCTTCCCTGGCTATTAAGACATTTGTGTCCCACTGAAAACTCCTCACCATCCTCATTCTATTGATTACACAGTGAGCAGGTGGAACAAGGCAGATTCTGTAGTCAAAATCAATTCAGACATGTCAGATACAATCACTATTCCAGAAATCAGATATCAGACATCTACAATAAGATAAAATAAGACAGGATATTGCACATATTGAGTCAGCCTTTCAGGGAGATCATGTACCACTTATAGTATGTGTACATATTTTGATAAACGCAGTTATACTCAAGAAGCCTGGCTTGCACATGGGACATGTGTATGGGTATTTGCAAAGATATATAAGGTATTCACTCAACTGAAAAATGTCAAATATTGAATACAACAGTGTTTCTGTGGCGACCATGGTTTTTGTTACCATTCTGAATGAGGTAATAACAGTGCAGACAAAAGTATGCGACCAAATGTTCTTACCCCACAGCTGGCAGCTGTTCATCTCAAACGCTGATTAGAATTCTCCCAGTGTCTGTCTCCTATCTGCTCAGAGTCCGGTCTTCTTTATGGGTTGTGTCCTTGGTGAACATGTTACTTGCCTCTTTCTGCTGTGCTCTCAGACTGTCTGCGTGCAGGGCTGACTTGTTGTGTAGGAGCAGCGACAGAAACAGCAGGCTGCAGGCTGGATACACTCCATCCAACCCTCCTCTTATCCACTCCCTTCTCTCTGCCTCATAAACTTCCCAAGTCAAACAGCTATCCTCCAGGCAAAACTGTATGTGCATTCTGAATCAACTCCATTATGTCATGGATGGAGACTCCTTAAATGTAAGAGACCCAGAACAGATGTTAGCAACTTGGGTCTTGTAGAATAACGCTGTTTCATGAAAAGTCAGACAATAAATGCCACAAGTCATTTGTGTCATGTTGACCTCAGTTGATGTCATTTGTATTTCTGACTCTTTCCCTAGATGGCGCCAAATGGTGATGTGAGTGTGCTATTTTTCTCATATGGTTAGTTGAGGTCACCTTATTAGGTATTGTATGAAAAATGTAAAATCAAGATGATATGTTAACATGGCTGGTTTTCAAATGCTTTATTATTTAAGCAAATGTTGATTAATCTTTGTATGTCTGCCTTTATCATATAAAACAATCCCAGGTATTTTGTATTGTGGATGATACATATGAGGTATATATAGTCTCACATGTATCATAAGGAATTATATAATTATAATAATTGCAAACTACCATGCTAATGAAGAGTTATTCACCACAGTGTAAAGTTTTCTGCACTCTGAAGATTCATTATGTAAGTTATGTAAATTGTATTTGCAAATACATCCAAATTAAAAAGCCTCATTCTGCAGAAAATGAAAAATATGTCATGATTATATTTTTTTATGCTGATGTATGAATGAGAAATAGCATTTTAATGTGGTAGCTGGGATGGGGTTGGATTTAAAAATTCTGCTAACAAGATTTTAAACAAAAACATAGCAGTAAAGAAAAGATAATGTAAAGATATAGTGAAGTAATGGAGAACCCACATCCCCTCTGTATGTGTTGCAATCTAGGTTTCTCTGTTACTTGTTTTGTTAGGGTTAGGCATTAACCTAACTGTTAAACATACAGGCACCACCAACATGTGAGATGACATAGTGCAGCATGTAGCCTTCAGGTGAAAGCAACCCTCCACTGAAGAAACCATATTTTTTTGGCTAAAAAGGCTGTGAAAAAGAAAGAAATGAGACCAGAGCGCAGATAGACTGGCCATAAGGACAACCAATTTTAACCAGCTCTTTCATTGTCTTTACCAGCTCCATTAGTGTCGTCTGTGTGACCACGGTCCCAGCAAATAAATCCTAGGCTGAATTCCTTTCCCACTCTGATCATGGAACCAATACTGCTCTAGCTTTACTTAAATGGATAACCCTACGAGTTACTAAACGGCTCCAGCTTGACTCATAACTTTAAGTTACACGCATAACCCTTGTTTTTTAAGTAATATGAGTGAGAAGTGTCACTATGGGAGCAAGCCTCACTGCTACCCTCTGAAGCACTTATGAATATATGATGATGACAAATGATGTGTCCGGCTGAAACAGCACCATTCAGGATAAGCACCCTCTTTTCACCAACCAAAGCAAAAAGCATTGTCTAGTGAGGCATCTCATTTATGTTAATCAAAGAAGCTGATTACTGATTGATCCATAACCATCTGAGCGCACACAGCAGGAACTGGACGTAAAATGCACAACCACTGCTCCCCAGGTGAGGCAGCAAAGGCCAGAAGGTTAAAAGAAAACATGAGCCAACCACTTTAGGCACAAAGGCCAGTTTGGGCTCCAATGCCATCTGTACATCCCTTGAGTAAATGGACTGCACAAAAGGTGCACTGAGACTGCATAGATATTGAAGATATTCAAGTCAGTGCTAGTAACAATACTGTCTTCAGTGACATATGTTTCAGATTTGCTTCCACAGTAGTTCAAACAGAGGGCCCTTCAGCCCCTCCAGAACCACAGCCAAATCCCATTGGAGCACAAACAGCCTGGAGACAGGAACACCAGCGAGTGATGGCGCACAGCTTTACCTCCAAATCCCACAAGACATGTCATGATTGCTGCCAAATATATTTTCAGTGCTTTACATCTGTAAATCAAATCATGCAAGGGTTAGTCCCTGCCACTTAACACTGATAAGGTTTGTGCCCCCCTGTGGGGAACCAATCACTGTCGAACATGCAGTTTAATATGCTGTCATACAGAGACCTAGTGGAGGATGCTCTAGTGATTTGGATAGTGGCAATTGCACTCTGTGGGAGTGGCTCTCACAATGATCAAATCAAGCCAGACACAGGCAAAGCAAGCAGTGCAAGGTAGACTCCCCCATGACAACAGGTATCTGCGTGGTAAAAGTTGCTAAGGCTGAGTGTGCAGCAGCTGATAAATCTCTGGTAACCAGTATAAAGCAGGACATTGTGGAGCTATCAGAATCAGCATGTGTACAGCAGCGAATGGGAATGAAGTGCACCAGTCGTTTTATTCGACTAGATGCAGGTGGGAGGAAGGGGTCACCTCCAACTCCACCTATACCCCCTTAGCTTGGCTCGCTAATCATGTGTGTTCTAGCCCTAAGCAGCTTGAACAAACCTGGAGTGGAGTTGAGGAAGCTAGCTTGTATGCTAATTGAGTTAAGATGAGTGATAATGTTTGACGACACTCAAGTAATCAAGCCATGGAGGGCTAGAAAAAAAAAAACCAAAACCACAGAATCCAGTGTGAGGTGCAGAAAACCCTAGCGTCCAGTGGCAGAAGCTAGGCAAGACCCATTTGTGTTATGCTAGCTAACCCTGTGAGATGTGCTCCAGGTGAGAAAAAGTTTTTGAATGGGGCTGCGTCATCACTATCTGCACAAGCAAATCTGGACTGGTGTAATGAGATAAGGTCTGAACAGACGTTGGATGTGTAGCCTAGGAAGCATTTGCTTTTGTCTAGTGTGACATCTAGTGGCTATGACATTCATTTACAGAACCTGAAAATATTTCATATTCTATTATATTATGTATAAATTATGTATAAATAAAACATTCCCAATCTGAGTTTGACAGTGGTATAGGAGTGCAATGGTAAATACTAGTGTACGCCTTCAACAAAACATTGTGTTTCATAAGCTTATTATATATTTGTTTTAGAAATTTTGTTTTAATGTAAAATCTTAAAGTATCTAACTCCTCTTGTAGGGTAGTGAGAAAATAAATAAGTATAGCACAAACATGAATATAATTTTTTACATTCCACACATGATTTGCACATTTAAATCCTCAATCTAACCAGAATGTTTTGCGTGAGTAAATATTGAGTTCTCTGAATAAATACTGTGTTTCTATTTGTGCTTTTTCTGGCGTGTGTACATATCTGTGATTACTGACATAAAAGTGGATTATAATGGTTTTTAAGTCATAATAAAGTTTAAATTACAGTAGAAGATTCTTCTTCTCTTCTCCAAAACACATACAGCAAATAATGGACATGCTACAAATAATTCATCAGGACCAATGATATGAAGCATTATATTTCACAACAGCCATGTTGTGTCCAAACAGAATGGGTTTTTATTTTCGGGAAGTGAAAGAGAGAAAAAAAAAAAAAAAAAAATCAAAAACAAAAATCGTAATCAACACCCCATTTAAATACAAAACCAACAAAAATCAAAATAAACATGATATTCATTTTGCATATCAAAGAACCATTTAGTAGTAATTACAATCCAAACACCTCATGAACCACTTCTGTGAATGTATACACAAACTCCGATTTAGAAATTAGTCACTTTAACAATAAAATTACAAATATTTAGCTTTAAAAATAATGAAACTTAAAATAATATTAGCATCTTAAAATTATATATAGTGTACTTCCACATAAAAATACAAAATAATACCAATGACACTTAAATATGAAAAATTATTCCAAGAATTCAGCTATTATTAAAAGAAATAAAAATGTGGGATAAAATAAGATGAAATGAAATAGAAATATGCATGAAAAGTCTCTCCTTTTGTTAGCAAAACACTATCCAAAATAACTACAATCATTTACATCAGTACAAAGATATCTGGATTTAAAAATAGTTGCAATGAAAAAACGGGGTTTTTTTTCTGACAGTAAAAAATGACACTGTGGATCAGAAATCTGCAAAATATGCAATGAAAAAAATAAATCTGCATTAAAAAGGTTTACACTGTAGTTCTTACTTTTATACAAACATTAGAAACAGTATTGCACATCACAACACAGATTCGAGGTTAGTCAGCCTTTCAAAATGTGTTATATTCAAGTTTCAGAGCATCTACGAGGACAAGCAGCTGAGGCCTCGATGCAACGGGGAGAATCTCAAGTGTCTTCCAAGAATATAATAAAACCTTCATGTTTCCTTCCTTCAAATGAAATCATGTATATCAAAATAAAAATCAACTGTGTATCAAAAACTTGATGATACTACTTATGACATGATTCTTTGTCTTTGAACAGAACTTTTGGACATTATAATCACTGTGGGGGAAACAAATCGTATAATAGTCCTATTTAAATAGAAAAATACAATCAAAATCAAATAGTTTTTTTTTGTCTACAAAAATAGTGAAATAAATATGATTTTTACAAAAACAAAGACACATACAGAACAAAGTAACAGTGTTCAACATAAAAAATAGAACCTCATAAGAACAGCATGAGTCAAGTGTTACAGGTGACAATATTCAAACATGTTCGAAGCCACGGGGACGACAGGAGCTCACTCTTCAGCTGACTTTCATCTCGACTGCGTCACAGCCTGTGACACCATTCTAACTTCTCAACAACATCAACATCCAGACTACATTAGTTAATATATTAGAAAATATTGGATTTCTGCTCTACTAATACAGAACATAGATAACTTAAGACCACTGCTTCACGCTACATCTTAAATAAGTAATCATGAAAAAATAAAAATTTATTAAATCATCTGTAGAATTATAAATAGGTGGAAGTTTCAGAGGATCCACTGCACTGAAATCACTTCAGGAGGTGAATAAGAAGAAAAATGAGGGGGATATAGAAAAGTAGTGCATAATATATATTATTAAAAAAACAACTGAAGGGCCAGTGACGGGCAAGTAGTTGACGCATCAAATCATATGACTCAACTATAAGTAACAGCGATAAGTAATCAGTTTCATTACATACTTGATGCCTGAACACAGATACAAAGGAGCACACACCAGGGCGTGGAGCACAAAAACCACAAAGACACAAGAGCAACATACTTGTACAGTACTGAGAGGATGGCCGAGCTGCCATCCACACAAAAAGATTGTCCCTAAATAGTTTTAAGAGTATTTCAAGGATCACGGTGGGAAATCAAACACACGAACAATACAAATAAAGTTTAATGTCATCATCCTCATTAGAAAAGCTGGGTTAGAAGATGTGCAGATACTTCCAGTAACTCGGACAGAGTTTCATGGAGCTACAGCCCCATAGCATAACCATTTCAACTAGTCCTTGCAAAATAAGCAGTTTAGTGAAGTCATGTGGTTCATGTCCTAAAGACGCTTATTAACACAACCTTAAGCCTAGGCCCACTTCTCCTAGTTAAATCTTCTGAGCTGACCATGTTGTTTGTTTTGCCTGGCTAATGCTATATCAGATTAACATTTGGGACCATACAAAAATAAAGGATAGGAAGGGTGAAGGCAGAGTCATTTTGATGTTTCAAATTCTCCTCCACAAAGTCTGATGGAAACTAAACTAGAGCCTCAGTCTACACTAACAACAGTCACACAGCACATGGACGACACACAAACCACTGAACACCACTCTGCTTCTCAAGAGGTTTTTTTGCCATATAAGCCACCATATCACAAAACGATGGCGTCCACTAAGTCTACAGTAGAACCAATATCACTTTTTGTATCGTTAAATATGTAAACGGATCAAACAACAGATAAACATCAATGCATGCAAGTTTAAATATGTTTTTTTTTAGTTATTTAGCTTTGTCTGATTTTTTTTCCTTCTTCGGCATCTATAATAGATGGTCATGCTACTGACTATAGAATTTTATGTGTCGTCTTTAATTATGATTTCAGTGGTTTGTTTTTTTTTTTCCTCACATCTATCCTGCATGCTAGTTGTGTAGCTAAGCCTATTGTCATAACATGCACTTTAACTCTTTCCATGGCAATGGGGGCCATTAGTGGTTGAGTGCATACTGCATTTCATTTTACATGATTCTGGTTTATAAATGGCATTAAATATAATACCTACTCATCTATTTATATATATATGTATATATAGCAGCAAAGCTTCTAAATTAGCTTGTTAAGTATAAATGTTGAATACAGTTAGAAGAAACCGGATTTTGTATTTTGAGGTATTACTTTATGGGTCAGTATGAGCGCAGAAATAATCAAATTTTTTTTTTTCAATAAACTCTCTAACAAGAAGAAAGAGCCCATGGCAACGTTAAAAAACAACCATTTGTTTCACGGCAGAAATGTGTCAATTTTAAGCTTCCTATCATTTTTGCTACCTTTGGTTAATGACCTGGGGCAGGTGTCAACATTAGAGAATCGAGGTTTTCCCAGAAACAAGTGTGCACTACACGCACTGTGGGGTGGCTAGCAGCAGTAAAACAGACAGACGAGCTGCCCCCATGCAAAAACATTCCATATCTACTTTAAATCTCACATACAAAAATAATAATGATAAAAAAATCTACAAAAATCAATCTCTTTTTAAATCTCCTCTTAGAAAAGATGAAAGTACCACAAAAGAGTTGTAGAGTTGTCAGAGCCTGAGATGTGAGGGGGGTTTTGGTGAAAAACTGAGGCTTGTGGTGTTTGACTGCTACAAAAGATATATAGATATATATAGTATACTGTATAGTGTTACATACTTGATTATACTGATAGCTTGGGAGAGCAGGAGAGGCAGAGCGATGCTCTTTCTCCTGTTAGCCAGTGCTTTATTTCCCTTCCCTCTGTGTCACCATGGCTGTGGTTGCATCTCTAGTTCCAGCGGAAGTGAATCTGACGGGGGCGGTCAGCTCCTTCTTTGACCAGTGGCTTGTGAAATTCTCGTCCAGCTCGGGAGTGAATGTTGGCCCAGCAGAACTCGCAGTAGTACTGCAGACAGGTGACATTAGCACAGAAGAAGGGAGCAAATTTCCCTCCACAGCGTGCACCCTGACACTCATCACACAGCTGATCATCCAGAACATAGGGCTTCACCTCCACCTGCAAGCACACATTTTGGAGAAGATATGGAATTGGCATGAAGAAATGTAGATATAAAATGTGAATATTCATAAAAAGCCATGCTTACAAAAGCAAAGACAGGGAAGGAAGTTAATTCAATCATCCTAATCAAGCTTTTAATCCCCATAGCTACAAACAAATCCACACACATAAACACAAAGATATGCACTCACAAACTGAGTGAATGGCATCCTCATAATGACTGAGTCACATTCACTTTATAATAAGCAGGGATTATGGGTAATGTTAATGAAGGGGAGTCTGTACCCTCTTGTCAATGTCACCATGCTGGAGTTGGACGAATCTCGCACTGATGGCAGCGATGTAACTCTGTTGATTGGAGAATGCCACTCTCCCTGCACCCTTAGGGTATTTGAGCTCTGGATCAGTGTCAATTCCGGCATAACAGACTCCACCATAGAGGCGATCCATAATCATGGCCAACTCAACTTGTCAGGGAGCAAATGAAAGAAAAAAGAAGAAATAGATTTAGATGAGAGAAAGTATAGAGAAAATATATGAGACAACATAAGGAAGTTACAAAGCAGGATGTGAGACAGAGTGGGAAGAAGCTGCCAGACTGTAATTGCAGATGGAATTTCTAGTCTCAGATGTCTTTAACCATATACAGCCTAGCATCTACTACATTGTGTTCCTGTACAAGGCAGCACAAGTCTGGATCTACGTTACATCTTAAACATAAACAGAGATTAAATAGTTTGAGAACAAAGAGGGTGTAATTACTTGCTCTCAGGGGACGAGGGACACCTCCCACAAAGATGGTCTTGCGGGGGTCAAGGGGCTGAGATCCATCCATCACAAAATCACTGTCGCTCAGGTTCCAAGGTCGAATTTGTACCTGGAGTCAAAAGTCAGTCAACATTAAATCAACCTTTTGATTATCCTGGAAAATGTTCAGTGTTAGCATTTCAGCCTTTTCAGTGTGAGCTGGTGCTGTTTAACTCACAGGTTTGTCCTTAATGGTGGGACTGGAGACACACAAGTAGAGCTTCCCATCCTCCTCCATGCAGGCTTCAATCAGAGCTTGCACTGAGCTCTCTTCCTGGAACAGCAGGAATGCATATCCTGGGAAACAAACACACACATAACACATATGTTGTTACCTTGGTTTTACAGTATTTAAATTGCACCTAATTTATTAGCATCATAGCTTCACACCATTCAAACTTTATGTAAAACTGTTCAGGCATAAATGAATGTTTCATATCGAGACTAGGAGATTTTGCCAGTACCTTTCGGTGGAAAGTAGGATTTGCTCTCTGCTTTATGTGGCCAGTCCACCACCAGGTGACCAAATCGGCGGAAACTGGAGGTTATTTCATCTAAGGGAAAGTAGAAAAAGGAATAATGAGGAGACAGAATATGAATGGTATACAGATTAAAGAAATATTTGCAGCTTCTCAGTTGGCTCATGGCATGGTTTTGCATGTTGCCATACTAAAAGTAAAGTACAATAACTAATAGAAATGTAACAGGCTAAAACCAATAGTTTTCAGTGTATTAGCAGTGGCAGATTTGTTCAGAACATCTTGTCTTGCACAATGATGGCACAGTAGTGGCGATTCTCTCTGACCACTCAGTAGCCAGCAGTGTATTCATGTCACCTTTTGGACTCACTTAGAACCACCAAAAAAGAAATAACGGTTTCAGGTCTCACCTTCATCTATGTCTGGGGGCAAACCTCCAACAAACACCTTACGGGAGAAGCGTTCAATGCGTTCCCCATTTTGATGGGGGTAACAGTTAGGAGAGCCAAGGACTCCTGGAACACCCTGGTTGCCGTGGCCATCATCAAGGAGATTGTCATCAATAGGGAAGAGGGAGGAGCGGCCTGGTGGAAAATAAAAATAGCAGGTAAGGCAACATCAAATATCAAGTGATCTATGAAACACTCACAAGCAGAAACATTCAAACATGTACTTAAACCTATCTTAATTACAATACTTGCCTCTCCTTCATGGATTTTTATATCTCTGTTATGACATGAATAAATCCAGAGGAGAGGCTGTCTATAAAATAACATGTCTGCTTTTATTGCAGCATTATACTGAGTGGTTTAGAGACAAAGCACCAGCTTAGAGCAAGGATTATACAGTTTGATTTTTACAGATCTGAGATCAGGACACGCAATCGTGTGCTCCACTTTATCTAGAAGCAGTGTGGTAGATAAAGCAGGTATAGTAAGGCATGCTGTGTTAACAACATTGCTGAGCAGTATGGAGCCCCAAATTGTTCAGTATTAGATAAATAAATAAATCTTTATAAAATAAATAGTTGTATGAATAAATTGTGCAAATTATATAAATGACAATAATGTGAAACAATTTAAGAAGCTAATATCATTAAAAAAAAAATGTTATTTCATAATTCTTCTTTTATGTTTTGTAAGTTTTTTATCTTAATTTTTTGTATTTATATTTAAAATTTAAGTTAAAAAAATTATTATAGAATTTTACCCAAAAACACTTTTATTTGATTTAGTTGATAGTGTCATGTTTCATACACAATCACTTTTGGTGTCCTCTTACCCTTTCGGCCACATCCCCTGACTCTCCACGAATGACTGTTACTAGTTTTAGCAAGTTAGCCTCTGCTAGGCAAAGATACATTTTAAAGTTAGCTAGTCTAAACTAGCTGCGGCTGGTGTAAATGAACACGGTACAGCACACAGACAGAAACAGACTGGTAGGCTGCATGTGCGTCCTAGTTAAATAGCTATTTTGGGTTGTCATCATGGTTTATTTCTAACCATTATGGCAGCAGGTACCATTACCTGGTCAATTACCTTAGGTGTGTTAAATGTTCTGTCACAGTTCAGTCATCTATTTGTTCATTTCCTGCCTGATTTTTCCTTGATCACGACACTACTGGCCCATTTTCACCCATTTTTTAACAAACTGTACTGTGGCCTACTTTAGCCACTGTAGCTAGGTAACCAGGTACCATGTGGTTAGCATGTGCTACCTTGTTATGCTAAGACTTTTTAAGACTTTAAAACAATTGAGGTTTAAATACTGCAGCAGCCTCTAGTGGGTTGATTCATTATAACTTTAGCACTGATGTTGCTCTAGCTTGCTAAATATAGTGTTTAGATTGCTAGCTGAAGCTTGCTAGCTTAAGACAAGCAGGGGTTAAGTGATTGGCTGAAACGCACCACTATAATTTTTTCTATTTTTTTTTCAGAAACACTTGCTTCATTTATGTATTTCACACAAGTTATTTGTATAATTATTTAGTTCATCACATTTGAACTCTTTGGAGTTGCATAGAGCAGAAGCACAATAACTGCCATAGTGATCCACATAAATGTGACCAAGCCTGAAACCCTCAACCTCATGTATGCCTGTATACAAAAACTATACAATCACATTACAATCATAATGTAATGAGTATTTCATTATTTAGTATCTTTTGAAGAAATTTAGATTTAATGATTATTGGAACAAAACTCCAAAGGAAAAAAAAAAATCCCTGAATTAAAATAGTTTGGAGTCTAACCACAGACTGAAGGACTCAGAGGTTTGGCATCCATTCAAGAAATAAAGCATGCCACAAGCAAAAGCCAGAATGAAAAAGATATGTTGTAGAAAGCTGAGTTTACCTCGACGTCTCCCATAGCCCCTGGCTGCATGTAGAAAAGTACAGAGTACAAGTTTCAGCTATGCAGACATTTCTCAAAGGGTATTTGGAACAACTATAAACTTCTGCAGAGTTGTCTTTTGATCCATTTATATAATCTTAGACGGAATTTAGTCAGTGTCAAATAAGTCAGTCAGAAAAAAATACACTAAACTGACTCACATCTTCCTGAAACCCTGAACAAGATTTCTAAGTTCTCTTTTGTCTGTTACATTTTTATATAAACGTTTTCCTCTTTTTCCCACAAAATTTTCCATGTATGAAGGAAGCCATTTGGGGAACTAGAAAAACTTGTCAAGGTCTGACACATATTTTACACAACTGAAAAGACCTGGTTGTCCTCTGTCAGATCACAGCTACAAAAACTGCCTCTAACAGAGGACACAAATGAAGTCTGCAGTGCTACAATTATCCAAAGCAGGACTGAAAATTTACATGTAAATGAAAGGACGTAATGGGGTGCAGTTTGTGGTGCATGTGACTGTTATATATAACATTGGAAACATTCCTAATCATGTGAGTACTATCAGATAACATTAAAATCTTAGGTTTGGATTAAGAGAGTATGTGAAAAAAAACACAGTAAGTATGCAAATAGTCTGTCTGCATTTGTTTTAAATAAAGAAATAAAAGAATACAGATAAACAAATACTGATAAAATATTCTCATCTCTCAGTGTTTCTAATGAGGCTATAGAGTAACAGTAAAAGCAACATGAGAGCTGGAGACACAGAGGGAGATGGGAGATAATTACCATTGAGCATGAGTAGGCCGTCAGCCCCGGGGTTAGGGCATCCCAAACGGCCTGACATGAGAAACACACACACACGCGCACACACACACACACACACACACACACACACACACACACACACACACACACACACACACACACACACACACACACACACACACACACACACACACACACACACACACACACACACACAAACACAAACACAAACACACACACACACGGATGAGACAGAGCAGATGGAGAGGACAGGGTGAGGTCAATGTGTGTACATGGGAGCAAGAACATACACAGACCACAAACACACAGAGCTAAAGTGCCAATGTGTCTGAAACAGCCATGTCACATCTACAGAGACCCTGCAGAGAAACAACAATTCTTCTTAACCTTTCTTTAATTATGAGAAATCAAAGGAAACTTAACTAAAGTAAAATATCTCAGTTTTTGTTCAACACTAAATTGGGATTAGTCAGACAAAACAAATCATTTCACCTTCAGCATTAATAAGGGAGTCCTTATTATGCTGTGACTTTTCTACTAGTAATATGATGTAACAGTTACTGACTGAGGCCACGCGTGCCAGTCATAGGAATGGCAAGTTAATATCACACCAATGCACGGTGTAATAGTATATTTAAGCATTTGTATTTTAATTATGGCTGAAACTATTTACTGATTGTTTGATTGATTGATTACTGACTAAGAGAAAATAAATTTGGATAATTGACTAACAGACAAACCACTATTGAAATCAAGTTGAAACGAAAAAGCCAAAAAATCAACTTGCCCAAGCCTCTTGAAATAGATTATTTACCATGCTCCTAATTTTTCAAAATAATGTCTGTGTTTTGGTTTAGATCAGACAGAACAAGCAATGAGATATGCCAACTTGGACTTTGGGGAATTACAATTTTACATTGTAAAATGATGACATGAGAAGGCATAAGATTTTGTTTGTGGAATAGCAGCAAATAGTGGTTTAGACTGTGCCTTGCATCTTAGCCAGTCAACCTCACTATCAGAGTAGTGGAGTGCGTTGTTGTCTAACACGGTGTCTTCCTTGATATGACCACTAGTCCAAAGTCAGAAATTTTCAAATTCTACGTAACAGCTTTAAATGTTGGAAAAAAAAAAAAACACTGTTGCAAGCTCACAAGCTTTATTGGCTGATTTTTTTTAAAAACAATTTTTTTCATACTTTACCATTATAGTGTACTAGAGCTGCTGGCCAGAATACACTGTTGTGTTAGCTGCGGCAATGCTATAAATGGCAGAGCCAATCCTTGCAGGCCCTCCTTCCCTCTCGTCTGCTCACTTGGCTGTCATACACAGTGTGTGAAAGTGTGATCACAGCTAAAATTAGTCTAGATTCCCCTCTCTCTGCTGTGCACACTGGCCTATGTCCTCTCCATCTGCTCCAGCAGGAAAAACAAGAAACTTGCCCAAGAAGGCAGGGCACAGGATGGGTCCTGATTCTAACAGGATTGTAATGAAGACTACAAATAATCAAACCTCTTCAGGTATTTAGGTGTTTCTACACACATAAAAACACATATCAACTGTGTGCCTGCCTACTAGTGTGGCTGGCCTGTGAGGCTGTAAATAAGCTACAAGCAGCCGTCACTGGGTGAGGAGGGCAAGAACGGTGCAGTTATTTGACACCGCTCCTCTGATGTCCAAGCAGCTGAGCAAGGAGGCATGGATAGTGTCACACTACAATACATTCTCTGCTCGCTACTGCCATGAGGAATAATTCATAAGAAACCAAAGATCTCTCAGTTAAAAAATTTCAATATATATGATATGCTTGTGGCTTACTAATTAGAGATTTTCACGCCCCTCTGCCTCTTATACTGCTCTGTGTGCTGCCCAGGTTAAGCAGCAACAGGATCAGAGAAAATAGGTCATGTAAATGTGCAGATGATGGCAGAAGTATTAAGATCTCAGCAGGGAGAAAATAAGATGGTGTATGGAAAGGTAGAATAGCTGTGGGAGTAACAGGCTTTTTCACTTTCCTGCACTGAGTCACTGTGCACAATGTTGGGTTGTCTATCTAAACACGATCACCTCCCTCTGACCCCACATACGCAGATAGAGAGGGAAAGGGAATCTCACCTTTCATCGGATCCTGCTCTGCCCGCATGATGTCGATCAGGGAGCTCTCCAAGGAGTGCATGTTCAGACTGTCGTACATTCTAGAACGGTCCTATAAAAACACAGGCTTTATATTTGAAGCTTTACATTGTCTACAGTCAGAACTTGCAAAACAAACATGTCATTTGATTCCTCATGTTTTCAACACACTTTAGTAATTTGGCTTACAAATAATAAAGTTTCAGAAGTGTGGGTATTTGGCTTAATATAAGAGATTTAAGAGTGTGTGTACCTCACACTTGGATTAACATTCTTTACATATTTATTCACTGTCTGAAGGTATGTTTCTGAGCAGTCTATATAACGGATTCCCTACAATATTTGGCCTTGTTCCCAGAGGCAGACAGATAGAAAATGGAAACCAAAACCAGGAATGGCATTTATCTGGAGAGCTGAGATGGAGGTTATGAGTTCATTAGCTCTTCGAGTGAATTTAGTCAACCTTAGCTATGACTCACATAGCAGGGCACAATGAATACAATTTGATAATAATGAATTTTAATATTTTAATGTTAAGTTTAACGCAACAGTATTTGTTGAGAGATTAATCAAATCAAAAAGGGAAACTGACATCTACAGTACAGTACCGGTTTTAGTTTGATAATGAGATTAATTAATCCTAAATAGGCTGCAGGACATTGAAACTGGCTTCACATCTACTTGTAATTAGAGATAGAATTCCCATTTGTAATGTAACTGTTTAACTAAATTACAAGTTTCATTCTCTCAAATACCTCTATCTAGCTATGTAAATCATTTCAGTTTAATTATTCCAGGTTCTGTCTATAATATTTCTGCCATCACATCAAAGCAATTGAGGTGAACTGAATTTCATCAGCAGCAGTGATATCTCTTTCCAGTGACAGTGGGCATTATTTTAGGTAACACACAGTCAGTCTTGTCAACCTTTCAGCACCAAATCAGAACCTGTAGATTTTTATGTTTAGACTCATTACTTGTCTGACATGATGTATAGATTAGAAATAGTACACATGAAAATTACCATAAATGGTCGATGAATATTCTCTTCTACTTTAAGAATGTGTGAATAAGTGAATATAAGACGCATTAGTGGCAGATAATTGCTGTGTAATTTTAGGAAATGTCAAGTCACCATCTCAGGCACAGTATTATTACTTGAGGTAAAAGTGACCCTCTGTGCTCTTCCTTAGTCCTCCTCTGTGTAAACATTACACAGCAGAGATACAGTATGTCACCAACTGCTAAGCATTAAACAGAAAGGAAGGAAGGAAAAGACTTGGAATCTGAAACATTCTGGGTCTTACACTGTTTATGGAAATTAACAATCCATGGAGTCAGGCCTATTTCCTAGAATAGGAACCCTTGTACTTCTTGGCAAAGATACCACTAATAATTTGAGCTCATAGCAACAGTAAAACCACATGGTGATATCATTATTTTAGGGAATGGGTCAAATGAAAATCTTTTCTATTAGAAGAAATGTGCTATTGTATTCTGGTGTCTGCTCCAAGCAGACACTGTGCCAGCAGACATGGCAAAGGAAATGATAAACAAATTTTAATATGTGTAGTGATTATTAAAAGACATGTAACATTATAAACTGTACTCTGTAGTACAATGTCTTTTTATACAGAAATATAGTGTTCAATAATATGCAAGATTGTGAATTAATACCTTGCCTTAACAACACTTTGAAAAGCTGTATTAGACTACTGACAAGTTGAATATAAACAATGGCAGTGCGGGCTTTCAGGAAATAATGCAGCATATAGCAAATACTGTCAGATATTGTTGTCTGCCCAAATAATCATATTTTCTACCAGTATATATTTGATATATGAATGACTCTAGTGTTGAAATGCATCTGGGTCATGGCAGTTCAAAACAACATTTGACTGATCTGTTTTTAAGATAACATGTAATTAACTGCTTTCAGGCTTTTGATTAAATACACAACTACCAAATCAACCTTAAAGAGACAATAAGTAGATGTCAGCCATTATCATATGTCACATGTAATTTAAAACCTCTAAAGAAGACAAAGAGTGTTCTGATATTCTGGTCCAACAACAAATGGGGATTTTGTTGTTGCCATTGTAGGCAAAAACAAAAAGAATCAGTGATCAGTGATATTGTCATATGATCAAAAAGCGACCAACTGGTGACTTTCTAGACCCTGTTGTAGCCTCAACAGGACAGTAAATGCACTAAGATGCACAGACCTGTCAGCATTTAACTTAAATAGACTCAGTAAATACAAGATAGGATAAGATTCTGGTTCCTCAAGATGCACACACAAAGAGCTGAGCAACTGAAACTCACACGCTGATACCAACACACATATATGCACTTTCATTTAGACACATGCCTCCCTTTGTCTGATCTTGAGTTCACCTCTGTTATTAAACAAAACCCACCCAGTCATAACCTACAAAAACACCAACATCAGCCATTGCAGGATCAACCCAAAACACATACCTGCAAGGGCAACAAAGTGTTGCTGTTGCTGTCTGTGCGGAACATGTGTTCCTCTATCCAGGACTTAGGCCCCAGTGATCCACCAGAGCGTGGGAACTTGGGAGGAGCAATGACGTTGCTTGAGAAGGGCTTCTTCAGGGGTGACACGTGACTGACCGAGCCAGGTACGCCCATGCCACTGCCTCGGCGGTGGTCTCGGCCCCAGGACATCCCCCCAGAGCCCCAGCCATTCCCCTGGTGGTTGCCCCAGGGAGATTGCTTTACCATGGGCTACACACAGATCAATGAAAGGACACAGAGAAGGTGGAAAGATGGAAGGTTAGAAAGAGCAGGCACATTTCCATTTCAGTCTATTCTGTCTCTCTATCCTTCCTCGTCTCCCTGACAGCCGAGCTTGATCTGCCCCTGCAGCGGGTGGGTAGATAAGAAGATTTAGGGCTTTAAGACTAATACTAAGTATCCCGTGCGCTGCAACACCGCCAGTGTAAGTTACACACACACACACACTCTCGCGCTACCTGGACCTTGTGTCCACTCTTAATCATACATTGAGCTGCATCATGCTTAATCTTCTATCATGAGAAAATCTTACCCAGAGCACAATCGCCATTCTGTTTCTCACTCACTCAGTACATAATGCAATCTTAAGTCCTTTCCCATTTGATCCATTGCTAGCAGCTGTGTGGAAAATAAGACCTTACAATGTTTAAAAATTGTTTCTGGAATCTAAAAAAAAACAGGATCATGCAAGTGCTGACCTCTCTGAGATGATTTTTCTTTTTGCTCCATGCTATATTTCCTTGCATTTTCTTCTATTAATGTGTTTTGGCCCTTTGGCTATGTGTACAAATGTGGAACTAAAAGGGCTGGCTGTCTTTTGAGGTTTGATGAAAATATATTTACATAGCACTCATACTCAAATCATGGGGTTAAAGGTCAGTGAAACAGCAACACCACAGATGCACTTTAAGCACACCGGGTCGCACACACGCCCCATATTTGCAAATCACATGAGAAACTTGAAGCCAAGGGCAACTGAAACATAGACCAAACCAGACTACTGCGTAACCTGTGAAGGCTAAGCTGCTACTGGTCTATCTTCAGGGTCCGTTAACTGCCATGACACACACACCACCAAAATACTAGATGTCTTCATTTAACACAAATAAACACTCATTTAGGACACTAAACCCTGTGAGTCTTTGTATTCCTACTGAGTGAACCACAAGACAGGGATGGTCCAGTGCCATGTGACTGCATCCCACTGCCAGCTTCCAAAGAACAACAACTAGATTCAGTGATGGTCCCTTGTTTCCCTGTTCACCCTTCCCTCCCTTGACCTCGAAAGTAGTGACTTCAGATCTTGCAAAAAAACATGGCAAACAGATTATGAAATAAACAATTATTTATCCACCAAAGACTACAGCTGCATAATATTCACGCACACACACAGGTCTTAACACTTTTTTTCTTTATCTCTCCCTGATGAGGACATAAAAATGGTGGCCTCGACTTAATATTATATTATTATTGGAAAGATCTTGATTCTAATTTTTGTGGTTTGGGGCTATTTTTGTTCAGGAAAGGAGCAGTCTTCTATCCTTCATGTGATTTCAGCAATACAGCAACTCACCTGATGTTGGTTGTAGTTGTTCCTTTGCTGCAGGAAGGCTCCCTGCTGGGGATGCATCTGAGGACTGACCGGGGACCTGCGACTCTGTGGCTGCTGAGGGACGTTTATCTGGGGTGAGAAAGGACCGCTGAAGCCCTGCACATTAATCCCGGCGCACGGATTAGCTGACACCGGCGAAAAACTCTGGAAGAAGGCCGGGTTGATGGAGGAGGGGATACCTGGGTAGAAGCTGTTGTCAGAGTCCGTGTTAGGCATCTGATTAATGGCGTTGGCGTGGATGGGGTTGATGGAGTTGGGTGCGGGTGGGGGCGAGGTGCTGGTTTGGACGGACCACGGGGTGCCGAACCCAGGGAGGGAAGGTGAAGACGAGCCCCCGCTGGCGCTCTGCATTTCCTGGGCGGGGAGGTTCGGAAAAGCGGCACCGAGACCTCCGGACAACATGTTGCCGGTGCTGCTGCTGCCATTGCCGTTATTTAAATGGTGGGTGATGGGGGAGTCCATTTGGATCTTGGTCGGATTTACTGAAGTGGGCGATGGCGACGCAGCATCGGCTTCAGCCTCTTCCAGTGGAGAGCAGCAGGGACCAGCGGCGCTGGGGTCGGGCTCCGAGAAGGGCTGCCTCTGCGGCAGGTGACTGAAATGTTCCTGGGGTAGGGGCGACTCTGTGGGGCTAAACTCAGTGTGCTGTCTTAACTGCTGATGTATTTTGCGGCTGTGCTGAAGGTCAGAGATAGACTGGGTCGAACAAAAATGATCTCGATCGAAGTCGGGAAAAGCTATCTTCTGGTTTAGATGGTTATAATCCGGCGTGAATGAGCTCTGCTGGTCGTCGTGGTTGTCGGTTTGCTTCGGTTGTTTACCAGATTTACTGACCGTGCTGCTGCCGCTGTCGTTTTCCTCGGTTGACGGGGGGAACTGCGTTGTGGTCAACCCCACAGGCTCATCCTGCATGTTTTGCTGATGCGCAGCAGTTGACAGGAACAGCGAGGACACGGCGACGCTCCTGAAGGGCGAACCGGGGAGGAAACCGGCAGGACGAGCCGTAGTAGGCTAGCTATTCGCCAGCCGGCTAAGAGATGCCAAATTCGGCTTCTAAGCGAAGCAAACAAATGCGTTCTTAAATATATTTTAACAAAATGAGGTCTGATTAATAGGGAAATGTCTGTTTATAGCCTGCAGGCTACAGGCAGAGAGGAGGGGGTCTGGCCTATGCAAAGAGTTGACTCGTTCTGGTCGTAATCTCTGTTTTACTCGGTGATATTATCATCTATCTGAAGACCGAGCTATTTCGGCCTTGTGGTAGGCTAGCCTATCCCGTGCGGTCCATTCCTGTCTGACCGTGCTACCCCCTCCTCTGGTTACCGGCTGTGCTGCTGCGGCAGAGGATTAAAGGTCCCCGACTGAATCTACGTCACGACCGCATCACGCCTCGGTGCGCCCGCCTCGAGCTGCAGAGAGGACCGCATTGTTTACGTCATTGTTTCATTATTCATAAAGTGCAGTAGGCCTACACCCTCACCAGGACCCGGAAGGTAGCCGGCAGTAGGGTGAGTTACACTATGGGCCTAATTACAGTGACACATTTCATGGATATTCCTGTGGAGACCAACAGTGAATGTGTTGGAGTTTGTAATGACCCTGTTTAGCTCTATGGTGTCATGTGCATAACCTTAAAGGTTACTATCTCGGCTTAAATTCTATTGTAAATTTGTCTTATTTGTAATAGCCTAAAGTATTTCTACTAATCATTATTTTTAATTAAATTACGTTGCATATATTGACAAAGCGACATTTCTTCGGTTATTTTCCCAATTAATTTCCAACAGAATCCAGATGAACAGTTTTCAGAGTCAGAAGCTTCACAACTTGCTGCCACATTGGAGGTAATCTCGCGGCTGTGGATGTCTAATTAGAAATTCTTTCTTTGAAGCGTAAATATTAAGCAGACTACACGGTGTGGTACAGTCTGCCCATCAGTATTCAGACCACAGCAACTGTGCGTGCGTCTGCTCCAGCGTCACTTTACGCACGGACGCCAACAGCTAAATATAGTTTTCAATGTCAGCGCCTGTCTAGGGAGATGAATCTTCATCGCCTGTTCTGAAATCAAAGCTGACAAGCAAACCTACCATATGATCTGCCTCGTAAATGGCCACCACCAGCACTACATGGCTGCTTGCAAATTATAGTTAAGTGTGGAGGTGACAGAGTGACTGTGTTTTTGTGAGAGTCATGAGAATGTCACCACCTGACTGTTCATTTGTGTTTGAGGGCCAAAGACAAAGACAGCGCAGTTCTATTCTTTCAGCACGTGATAAAGCAAGGATCAGTTTCAGTTTCTTGTTTTTTCCTTAAAGGGCCAGTTAAAGCTGGAGTTATAAGTAATTATTGTGTTTGTCCAGTGCCTATGTTGTGTATAGGCATAACATATAGGGACTTATTTGTTGTGTAAAATAAACAGACAAGGTTCATCAGTCTTTTCAAGTCTTAAACTGAATCATTGCACTATGAGTGACAAAGCAATGTGCATGATCAACCTACCATCTGGTCTCTGTTAATGATGATGGCTTATCTCAGCACAAACTACACACAGCTTTTCCGCCGTGCATTGTCACCTATATGATGCTTTTTAATAAAAATCAACTGGCTACAAAAAATGGTAATTTCATAACTTCATCTAAAACTCTGAGAACATTTTTAGACTTAAGTGTTATAAAGTTTGCTATATTGACTTCTGGGAGCCACACACAGGAAGCCTGCAGATCACTTATATTGCCATTACCATTGTTTCCTGTTATACATTTGTGCTATACAAAGCATTTCCTGCATGTACAATAGACAATTAGAGTTTCACGTTCCCACAGTTTTTACACAACATCAACCTAATCAGTGACAGGATTTGTCTCCTGTCACTGATGTCTTGCTTTTCATTTCAGCAACTTGAGCTGTTTTGGGAAGTAAGAAGACACCCCCTAGAAATTCCTCATCATAAGATCCCAGCTGGGACAGTCCCACCAGTGAGGGGGCAGGTGTGGTGGACACGGTTGGTGCTGAGCACCAGTGATTAGCCAGACCCAGTAAGTGCTGGAGGGAGTTAAATGGGGCAGGCTGCCAGCTGCTAGTGTCTGATGATGATGGGCTGGGGGAGGAGGGTCAGGCAGAGTGGGTGGGGTGGAGGCGGGGGTGGTGTTAAGAGGGTTGGTAGGTGGTGTGTGTGTGTGTGTGTGTGTGTGTGTTTGTGTGGAAGGGGGGGGTGTCATTCTCTGACTCCCAGCTGCCCCACCACATACAAAATGTGACACATCAATCCAAATCCTCTAACCTCAGCATTGTTCTGCATATTTGTATTCACCTTTGGATTTTGCTGTTTTCTCTGTGGAGCACATAGTATAGTGTGCATTGGGACCAAATAAAATAGAAAAATATCAATATTTACATGAACATGTGATCTGGTCATGCATGTGGCTGCATCATATTCACTCCACCTTTCATTTTAACCAGATTACTGATAATGTTGTTACTCTTGGTTATGAGGAAACACCTGGCTTGTGAAGCCAGATCAAATTTCGTTGTATTTCTAAAGCTACCTCTATTTAGGACTCTGTCAGATTGGATGGCTGTCACATTGCAGCTGCAGTCGTCATAGCAACAGGTAATCTGCATTTCCTTTTATGTGGTTGATTACTCTGTTTGACTGAGGGCTCTCTCTGTATGTTTGAAAGGTTGGGCAGAGGGCATTGATCAGCTCATCCTGTTTGACAGCCCTATCCTTCAACTCTGATGACTTTATTCTGGAATTGATGGGATGTGTTCCATCTCTTATAATCCTCTCTTAGCATACAGGAAGTATGCCTCATGTGTGTCACTTAACACTGGGGTTGTGTTTTAAAGATGTCATCAGGCTAAGGTGGCGACAACCAACTTTCTCATTGGGGACCATGAGATTCGGATGGTGATGATAAGAGCAGAGCTACAGAATATATACCATTTAGATTTGTACTACATTATGATTAAAGGGTCAATTCACCTAAATAACAAAACCCCTCAGATTTATGTCTAATACTGTCATACAGATATCTTTGATTTAATTCAAGTTTTGAGATATCTCTTCTTGAAACATCTGCCTCCACTGCAATACAATACAATAATACACATTGGATGAATGGAATTTAGTCTGTGGTGCTCACAGTATTAGACATAAAAAAAAATAAACATCTCTTTTCAGAGTAAGTGTGCCCATTTACTGTGGATAATCAAGAGATCTTAATGTGTGCAGTATTCATCAGTCCACGCTAAATGTGGTCTCAGTGAGGTTGGTTGAATTTTCCAGGATACACATTGTGCCCTGATCCTGGGTAATAACGTTGTAAAATTCTAAGTGTAATTTATCAGTTGTTTTCTCTAAACTATGGCGAGTACATCTGTGAAGTAAAAAGAAAACTATATACAGTATATATAACTTTTTTTCATAATTTGAGTGAACTGACCCTTTAATGTGTCACTTCCCCCCATTTACCAAGGCTTGCTCTGCCTGAGTTTACAATTTTGCATGTTAGTCTGCAGTTTTAATGCCTGCTCATGGACGAGTTTTTGTTCTGATTTGCACCCAGCATGGCCTCCAGGACGGAGGTGTCTTTGTTGCACTAAATTGTCCCTTTGTTATGTCTCTCTGTGCACTGAATAGCTCTTTGTGTTGCTGACTGATAAAGCTTCAGCAAACAGTCATCTCACTCACACACACACATGCGCACACACAAGCACAGACACATAGTCAGAGGTGTCGGTAAGGATGTTACATCCACAATAGATCACAAACTTACAGAGTTACATACATTGTGAGAGTAGTTGCCTGGAAAATCTCTTATCCAAACTGGGGTTTGACGCCAGTGGTCACACCTACCACTCCCATTTTAAGCCACTATTGCATCAGAATCAATCAAAAGGGCCCTTCCATCTATGATCAGTGATATTCTGTGAGATGAATGAGTGAATGAGCAGCGGGTTGGTATCAGAATGGCGCATATTTGCATTTTATGACCCACTGCAGAAGGCGGTGGGACTGATTAGTTGGTTGATTTCTCCGAAGCTGGAGGACTGACACCAGACAGGCACATCTGTTATGCTTTACACATATTAAAAGTGTGGAAGGTTGTAATTGGACTGGGCTATGAATGACCTCATACCAGTGTAGTTAATCTTCTGCTTAATTCCTGATTTCATCATCGTTGATCAACTTTATTTTTTTCTTTGTCTTGGTGCTCTCCTGATTAGTGCTCTTGTTGCTAATCCTATTCCCAATATTCCTGTGAGTGTTCTCCAGAAACAAGGTCCACCTCACATCTGTCTTTCACCTGTCCTTAGCTAATTAATCATTAGCTAAAAAAATGGTGTTTTTTGACTCATGATTTGTTTCTCTTGTATCCCAGATACTTTTGAAATTAAATCCATATCAATTCACTGGTAACTTATCTGTTTTGAATTGCCTATTGATGATACAACTCAAAATGCCATTTACCATAATTAAGTGTAGCTCAAAATATACACAGTTTTGCTATTCTTTAGGACCATTTTTGTTCTTTTCCTGTCCAATGAAAAATCTAAATTTTTTTTTTTTTTTTTTGAAAAACAATGCTCACAAGCAGCACAAAACATTGCAGTGTATCTTGTATTTATTCTTTGGCTAGATTATAGACCAAAATGTTAGCAGTTGTAGTGCCCTCTACTTCCTTTACTAAAGAGCTAAACTTACAAGTTATCCCTTGTGTTTATTTTAGGTTTAAGATGTTTGTGCTTAATATTTCTTGCGTGAATGTGATCCTTTGTGTTGTTTGTGTGGGGTTGTTGCACCTTGTTCATATGGATGAAACTGCCTGTCTCTGAATTAGTGCTCTCCAGAAACTGTGTCCACCTCACATCTGTCTTGGCATTATCTTAATGTCAGAGCAAATTTCCTTTGGTTGTTGCACAGAAGCCAGAGCACTGTTGTAACAGCAAACACTCACATGGATAGATAACAGCCTGCAGCCTTCTGCTTTCCATTGGCCCTTTATTTACACACAAATACATGGATGGCACATGTACACATACAGACACACACACACACAGTGAGAGATGGCAGGCATCAACAGGGGTCTCACACCGTAGATATATGTGGATACCTGTAATGCTGTTTAAGGGAAACACAAAAAGGACCCCCCCAACCATATATACATGCGCAGACATTAATTACATTATTGCAGGTAATGCAATTACATATGTTCCTCTCTCTTTGTATATGTGTCTGTGTGTATGTTGCATCTATACATTGTCAGAGGGTATCTCAAGTATCCCCACAACAGAACTGCAGCTGGGGGTCAGAGGTCAACAATGACAGGTGTCTCTGGCCTCAAGATGCCTTGTTGGAAGCCAGCAGGTGGGGGAAGACCAGGGATTTAAATGAAAGTCAGATGATCGTTTCTTTTTCTCTATTCTTCCTTCACTGAAATTGATCATTAGTTAAAAAATTATGTTTTTTTGGCTCATGTCTCACTCACCTTATACCCCAGATGCTCTTTAAATGAAATCCATATTAATTCACTGGGAAATCTTTGGCATCCAATGCTCTTATATCCTCTGAATTGCCTATTGATGATAAAAGTTAACATAATGAAGTCTAGAATATCAATCAAAATATGCATGGATTTACTATTCTTTATGAACATTTTTCTATTTTTCTTGTCTTCTATTTAAAAATCCAGACAAACATTGCAGTGTATCTTGTAAGAAATTTCTTTTTTGGTTAGATTGTAGACAAAAACATTAGCATATTGTAGTGCCCCCTACTTCCTGTATTGAAGAGCTAAATTGACAAATTCTTGACAGGGGTTTCTCTCAGAATCCCTTGTGTTTATTTTAGTTTTAAGATGTTTGTGCCTTATATTTCTTGCGTGACTATGTTTCTTTGTGTTTGTATGTGTGGGGTTGTTGCGCTTTGTTCTTAAGGATGAAACTGCCTTCCTCTGAGTCCCCTTTTACCATAAATACAACTAATACAAAGCATGTGAACCTTGTGAGAGATTTATATGGAGCTTTCCACCACAGATCATCCAGAGCACAGCACTGCATCTTCCTCATTTGAGCTACAGCTGGGGTTGAAACAGTATACTTTACACATTACTGCCACTCAGTGGTAAAAGATGAGACCTCAAGACTTGGGCTGCGGTCGAAATGTCAACGTCATCTTGTTTCCTGACTACCTTTCCTTGACCTTGATGGAAAATGTCATGTGGTGTGTTATGACGAATTTATAAAGACGGAAATACGACCACATTTTGTTTTTAGTTTTTTTTTTATTTTTTTTAACAGAATTAACACATGGATGATTAAATACTGCTACAAAATCAAAGCAAATAGGATTTAAATGTTGAAATAAGAGTACACAAGGAAATCCATTGTCATCAGGATAAATGTATTTTGTTGATGAACTTGATTATTCTCTTATTATTAAAGTGTTGAGAGAATACATTGAAAATTGGTCTTGTTTTCTTTATTTACATTGTAACAGTGATATCATTTAGAATTATACTGACCATCTGCTCTTTGCTGACCTACACAAGCCTTGATCTTAGTTGATGTTGCTCATATTGAATCTAATTCAAATTTTTTCAATTGTATTTTAACATTTACAAACACAAGACTCTCTTCCTAACTCTACTAACAAACTCCCTCGAATATAATATTTATAAATTGTCTAAAATGTCCAATGTGACTTGCACAACCATGAATGTCCAGGTGAGAGTCATAGAAGATCAAACAAAAGAAACAGCCTTTATCTGATGTATAGTAAACAGTCCCTTCCCCCCACAGACCCTCCTTTGGCTTTTGTTGACTCATCTGCAGCCCAGCTTGACAGTTTATCCCCTGGAACCTCAGAGAAGATTGGATGAAGGTGAATACAAACAGGCAGCTGGTCCAGATGGTCTTCTGAACAGCTTTATGGAGGAGTATGTTTAAGATGTTGTGATAAAGTGAGTGACAATTAGCTTAGTGTATACAGTCATTGTCTAGTTTATGTTTGCCCATCACTGTCATAGAAACAAACAACGAAGAAGACAATTATACCTAACTGATATCTATTAAAATCGAAAGAACTGATTATAGAAAAAAACATTTTCACCCTGATTTTATTCCTACTTATGTGGTTTTGTTTCAGCAATATACAGAACTGGACAAGAAGATGACAGGTAATAGCTCCATTGATTGCATCTATTTCTGGAAGAGATATAACACTGACGGTGAAGAAATCTCTTCTCAGTTTCATTGAAGTGAATAAATGCACAGTCCTTATTCTCAGCAAAAATCATTCTCAAGTTCTGCCAAATCTAATACAAGGCTTTTGCAGTGTTAATTTGTCAAATAAATTTAGCGTCTGCCAAATGTTTGCATGTGTATGAAATTTCCTCGTTGTGTTCCATTCCCTCCGTCATGGCTCAACAAAGACAGTCTCTGCAATTCAGTAACCTTTAAAGACCCCTCCCATAAGTGTTTAACCTTAATGTGTTCATATGATGTTTTTATATAATTCAAGACATATCATAATCAGTCAAGACCACAACTGAGTATTTCCATCTTGAACTGGGGTGAGCCAATCATCTCAATCTCATAAAAACAGATTCATACAGCCAGAGATTCATGTGTCATATAACCAAGTAACTAATCACATCAACTTGTTGGGAAGGGGGCAGGGGGAAAATAAAACTGAAACCTTGTCAGTAAAGAGACTAAGAGGGTTGTGTTAACACAACCACTAACATTGTGTCAGCTACTGCCCATTACAAGCTAACAAACAACATAAACAAATAAAAGATTTTAGATAAAAGAACAGACTCCTCATCTGAGTCAAGGTCTGACTGGGGCTCAAACATGTGTCTGAGTGTCTCTGATGTTTCCTCCTCTAACCATCTTGATACTCTCTCTGCTCTTTCACCTGTCAACATGGAGCAAGTGGCGGTGGTAACCGAAGCACATCCAGATTTCTCAATGAACAATTAGATTTGCTTCCATCTTAATTTTTTGTAAATATTTTCACTTTCTATGTGAGAAAACCATGTTAAACAAATTATTAATTATTGCAGAGTATTTATCCACTGTTTAAAATATGAGAGAGTGACAGAACCACAGAGTGAGGACTCAAAAATGCTTGAACAGTGAAATCCAAGGCAGGGTCTTTGTTACAGGCAGGGTTGGTACACAGGTAGACAATCAGAACAAGCGATCAAATCCAAAGGGCTGAGGCTGAGGCCACATCAAAAGCAAAGAAAGCACATCAAAGGAAAATAGAAAATTGTAGAATATTGTGTGAGCCGAGTTTTAATTTGTTGATTTTCGGTTTGTTAGCTTTTTACACATGTAAGTACACATAAAAAAAAGATTAGCCCAAGCAGAGATTTATTTATTAAATCCAATGAGAAAGTATGCTGACAGACAGGGATGGCCGCTTAGCAGCACCATACAGTGGTGTACAAGATTTCCACTGCCAGTTATAAATAGAGCACTATGGTGAACAGTCTCCAACTTTTTGTGCATTCATTTAGAGCAGAGCAACAAAATTCAGTAAAGGTAAATAAAAGCTGAAGGGAAAAACAGGATTTATTCCTAAAAAAGACACTTAATTTACAGCATGAAAGCAAGGTTCTGATTAGTAATAATACCTTAATACTTACTGTGGAATTACTGTCCATAATGTAAATTTCAACCCTTTGAGCAGTTGAACTCTTAAGAATATTAGCCATTACCCCTGCCATCTCAAAACAACATTATCTTGGATGTCTCTTACTGTAAGGTGAGCTAAATGAGTCTGAACACATGGACAGACTGCAGGAATTCAGGGCTTTGTACCATTGAAGGAGATGTAGAGGTATGGCACACTGAGGATCGTTTTTAGGTGGTCTACATAGATGGCTACAGTGTGCCTTCTTGGCCAGGAGGGAGCAGTGTTTGCATTCAATTCCACATCTGAACGCAAACTCCAGATATTGCCTTAACAGGCGTGACACTTTGGAGTGAGCCACTGAATTCTTGGAGCCTCTCTAATACCACTTTGACTTTTAATGTACTCATATTAAAGTCAGTCAAACATCTTTTTATAATACATTTAATTTATATGTTTTTCAGCACTGTAAACTGGATTTCCATGACCATGAATATTTCTCCGGGGCTGTGAGAGTGTGTGCTTGGTAAATTTGTTCATCTCTAACATTTCATATCAGAGCCATAAACTTGGACTGCTCCAGCAGACTGTGATATGGTTGATGGAATGTTTTCTAAAAGGATTTTATGGTTTTTCCTGTAAAGTCTCTTTTGGGACTGACTGAAAATCTTCCTCAACAGACGGTTGTGGATGTTCAGTGTTTCTAGAGAAATTCCCCCTGACAACCACAGAACAAATCTAATAAAGTCTGAGCACCTTGCTGGGCTTTCTCAGGTCTCTGTGATGATTGAAACAGTCCTCCCTGTATGGTTCAAACTCTAAATCTGCAAGATGTAGTTCTTGCATTAGAGTAATGGACCTTTTGCAGCATCATTACTTGCTCAACATCATAGTGTTGTGTTATGCTCCAAATGCATGCACTTTTGTAATGTATTATTTGCATTTGATGTAAATTTCCAGCTTCCTCTGTGTTTTAACGAGACCATAAAAGATCCAAGTAAAGCCAGTCTTTGAAACTCTAGCATCACTTTGTTCATCAGATTCTGAGAGAGGTGAACATGCAAAAACCTGCATTTTTGCACGTGTATATAGTGTAATAACTAACTTGGATGTGTGGAAAAAGACCATTACATTACATGAGTGTTTTAGTTCTTCTTGCATTCACTTCATATATGAAGATAGTTGGTGTAGTTTACACTAAATAGTCTTTTTTGTGTAATAATAAAAGCATGATCCACATAAAATTTTCCAGTTTATTGTGCGACAAATAGTCCAAATGTGGTGTCCATTACAGTATGGGAAAAACTAGGTAGATTTGTTGGAACAAGTCATATGAGATACAACTATTACTATGAAATAAATTCATGTGACACTTAAAGGAAAGAAATGTCATTTGCTGTAATGAATCTGTACAGTTATTTACATTAATTATGTTACATCTGCGGCCTGAGCTTGGAGCTATGTATATTGGCTACACATAATGATCATAATTGCAACAATAATCTATATATTTTGGCTCAACCGTTCATATTACATGACCAACTTGAGTCCCTCCTTGAATTCATGATGGGACTCAATGGAACTTCTTCTTTTCTACAGCTCAAAAGTAATCACTTAGTAATAAAAACAAAAAACAATTAATTGATTATTTTGTGCTATAACAAACACTATTAGTTTATTACATCAATGTATTGAGTGAGATGCAGAGCACAAACTTTTTCACCATTATGTACTGCACAACTCTCTAGTTTCATTTAAATATTGACCTGTCTTGACTGAACATGTCCCCTTATAAAATGATCTTCTCTGTGTTTGTTGTCCAGGAAACCAAATCACATCCACACATTTCTTTTTTTTTTTCTTGTGTGTGCGTGTGTCTTCTCTTCACATCTCAGATTACAAAGCATATCTTCTTTTTTGGCACAGCTCAAGGTTTAACATGGCACAGCTATGCTGCATCTGTCAAATCATAAGCATATTCCTAACTGTCCAAGGTGGATAAGCATGTGTTGGGACCATTTGTTACACTGTCATATTCAGTGTGAGATGGTTGCAGCTGTTATATGCTAGCGCTCTACCCCTCATTGTCTCACAATAGCACAAATCTCTAAGATAGAGTTACATTATGAGTTACATCAGTTCTTCAGCCTCCGTCACAGCAATTAGCACTGTCATGCACTATCAATACAGTAATGAATAATACAATATTGGTTAATGTAGGTTGAGTTAGCAACACTTGTGGTTTCCATGGTAACAGCAACTAACATTTCACAGATATTTTAGACTGGTCTGTTGTGTTTTAATTTTGCTCACACATGAATCTACTGCAGGTACTGTTTCACACAAATAAACACAAACTCAAAATTCAAAAGAAAAAAAAACAAAAAACAAGACCAATGTTATTTTGATAACACCCAACCACAGAAAACAGGAAAATATGTCTCAGATTTGTGGTTTGCTAACATTGTTATGGAGAGAGTAGTGAGTAGGGAAATAATATATTATATAATAACATTTTCAGCTGGGATTAATGGAGCTTACACATTAGAGGCAAACAGTTTTTTTTTTTTTTGAAAAAAAGTCTTAATTAACCCATAATTCATTATACTGCCGTCCTGCTTAAGATAGTCAAGAAGGAAACTGATTTGTCCACATGTTTCTGAAGTCTGACAGTAGGAGCCAAACTATTGATTTTACCTGTGTTTACTATTGTGCTTATATTTCTCCACTGTCAAAACTCATTTGGACCAAGCTTTGAATTTGTACAAATTCTAACTAAGCACCCATTTAGTCTCTTAGCAGATTTCTTCCACTACACTGATCTTTTGTTACATCTAAGGCATAGTCAAAGTATATCTTTGTGAAACTGGCTCCTGGTGTATATGTTTACAGTGCAACCAAACAAAGTTACAGGTGTGTGTGTCTAAGTGGGCGATTTGAATCAAAGGCTAGAACAACTGGCCCTGCCACTAACAAAGATCTCTACCATACCATACGTATGCCATGGCTGATGTACTGAATCAAGGTTCAACATCATTTTAAATTTCTGTTAAGTTAAAGTATTGGTGAATCAGTTTTGCAATATGTTGGGCATGATGTAATGCTTCTCGCAGTTTGTCCTCCTCTGAGAGCAAAATGAGAAGAGTGGAGCCTCCTCTACTTGTCTCTGCCTCCTCACGGCTGTGTTTACAATCGACATACCATGCCTGGAGCGGCTGCACTCTAGAGTTTCACTAAAAAGACTGGGCACAGACTCCTGTTTGAAACCGCCTCTATGTGTGTCTCTGTCTGTGTGTGTGTGACTGTGTGATTGTGAGTCTAAACTTTGCTCTTTGTTTATGCCTCCCTGTCCCCAGAGAATTTCAGGCACTGCTGACATGCTGCTCCCTTGCTTGATAATAGGATGAAGTTGGATACTGACAACTACTGCCCTCTTATTGGATAATGACAGGAAGTTAGACACTGACACGACATGCACTCTTCACTAGTATCCTTTTTCATCTGGTTTCAATTGTGGCTTCCAGTTCTTTTTTTTCTGTCAAGAGCCAGACAAGCTTTTGAAGAAGAAAAGAGGATGAGTGAATTTGTGAGTTAAAGGATGTTCACTAATTTTAGAAATGCTGAGCTAGTCACTAACCCTGTACGTTTACCCCTGTAAAGAAATGGGTCTGTATATAACTCAACAAAACTGCAGGAGCATTTCTTAAATAACAAACTCTCCAGGCCTACCTTATCTCCACACCCAGGTTGATTTTGTATGAGCTGACATAGATATCTGTTGAAAGCCAGGTGGGCACACGATGCACAGGATGTCCTTAACACAGCCTCACTTCCCATCACCCTCCCTTCCTCATTCTTTCCCTTGAACTGTAACCTCCTGCCTCTCCTCCCACTCCATTTTGCTCTTCTCTTCAGATGATGCTTTCAGTGACACTCGGCACTCGTGCACTAACTGCATTTTTTGACTAGTTTATCTATTAGACAAGATGGCTTGTGTTCACCATCTTTTGCTAGGTCAGAGTTCACACATTCTTTCTCCTCCCCCTCCCCCCTCAAGGGTTAAACAAAAGGAGGGAAAATTATGGGGAAGAAATGTTTACAGAGCAGATATTTGCCTGGAGAATGCTCTTAGCTCTGCTGAGTTAATGATGAACTCAGTTTTAGGCAGGTAGACCGCAAAAAGGCAGACCTTGTCCTCCTTTGCTGCATCTGTGACAAAAAACCTCTCAGACAAGTTAAATGGAAGTGAGGTGAGTGATGCAAATTACACTTTCCAGGCTCTGCTAGTATGAATGCATTTCAGTCCAATAAGATATTACTTTCCACCCTCCCTGCATTAATGGATTACCTGAGTCACTGGAGAAGTGTAAGGAGATCAGCTCAGTGACAGAGTTATCTGCCAAAGCAAACCAACTGAGACCAGGGTATAATGACTCTCAGCAAATATCTGTTCTTCAGAACTGACCTGCAAACACCCCAAAGCCACAAAATTCTACATTTAATTTTTGATCTAATCTAATCTAATCTGACACCAGCTGCTGGCATTATGATCAGAGTGTCATATGTTGTACCGTTTTCCTAAAATGGGAAAATAGAAATTAACAGGAAAAAAAAAAATAAAATAAGTACACATTATTTTGTATGTTGTAGTAAACCTGTATTAACTATATATTGTTAACATTTATTTTCTTGAAACATGTATATAAAATTTTCAGAATGGATATTTTGTTAATATTTATTCAACAATATTTCCCTGAAATCCTCTTTTATTCTACCATTTTTTTAAGGTAACATTTGAGTTCAGTGCAATGGATTATACAGCATTAAGAAAACAAAATTCATTATAGCAGATATCTGAAAATACAATCAAATTTAAAGAAAAGGTCCACTGCCACATGTCAATACAATGGAGGACAGCTATCTGAACCTTACACCCAGACAAGCTGATGATCTAGTTTTTGTCATGTTATAGAGCCTGTTTCAACATGGTTGAAATGATGATGTTGATATTGATTTTATGTTTTTTCTATAATCACATTTCTAGGTCTTCATAATCATATTATCATATTATCTTATTCAACAGACTATGTACCACATGCTGCACTAATTAAACCCCTAATTTAAAAGCCTACTCTCAATCCTGATGTACTCATCAATTATAGACTAATATCCAAACTCTGCTTAAATTCTAAAATCCTTAAAAATGTAGTGTCAAACCAGCCCTCTTATTATTTGCATAGGAATGGTTTGTTTGAAGATTTCATAGCACAGACACAGCACTGGTTTAAGTTAGCAATGATCTCTTTAAGGCCTCATACAATGGCCTTGCCTCTATACTTCTTCCATCAGATCTTAGTGCTGCATTTGACACCACTGATCACAAGATCCTGGTACAGAGACGAGAACATGTCACTGGTGTTAAAGCACTAGACTGTGTAAATCAGACTCATCAAATCGATTCCAGTTTTTTCATGTTCACAAAAACTCTTCTATGCACAGAAACGTTAGTCATGGAGTAGTCATTCTGTGATAGAGTCCATACGTTTCTCCCTGTGTATGCTTCCTTAGGGCAATATTATCAGGAAGCTCCAGATACATTACCATTGTTCTGCAGATGACACCCAGCTATATTTATCTATGAAGCCAGATGAGACTAATCAGATGGTCATGCTTCAGGTGTGTCTCAAAGACATAATGATCTGGATGACCAGCACTTCTTACTTCTAAATTCAAACTTATGACTAATAGACAAAACTGAACTTAGCACCTCAGAACTATATGATCTGATAATATAGTTGTTCTGGGTGGCATTACTTTGGCCTCCAGGGCTACATTAAGAAATATTTTTGACAAAGACATATCCTTTACTTTACACATAAAGCAAGTCTCTGGGTGAGCCTCCTTCCACCTGTACAATATTAAGTGGAAATTAGAAACATTCTGTCTCAAAACAATGCTGAAAAACATGCCTTATATATATTACCTCTACTGGAATTCTTTATTATTACAGTGTCTCACTAACTCAGTAAAAATCCTCCAGCTGATCTAAAATGCACTAGTGTGAGGACTGACAGGAACTAGGAAAAGAAATCACATCTTTCCTGTATTAACTTTTCTGTATTGGCTCCCTATAAAACCCAGAATAGAATATAAAATCCTCCTCCTCACCTACAAAGCCATTAATGGTCAGACACCATCGTGCATTAAGTGATAGTTTCCTATTATCCCGACAGGGCACTCTGCTCTCTAAATGCAGACCTACTTGCGGTTCCAAGAGTTTCTAAGAATAGAAGGGAGGCAGCTCCCAGTTTTGGTTCAGGAGGCAGACACCATCTCTACATGTAAGATCAGGTCTAAAGCTGTCCTCTTTGATTGAAGCTATAGTTAGGGCTGGCTTAGGTGAGAACTGAACCATCCCCTGGTTATGTTGCTATGGACCTAGACTGCTGGGGGATTCATGCATTAAGCTCTCTCTCTTTCTCTTGCTCTCTATGCACGTTATACTACTTCATATTATTAACTTTGTATTTTCTCACTCCTGTAGTCTGTGCTTCTGCTCTATCTCTCTTTCTCTGCCCTTGTTCTGCAGGTATCTCAGGTATCAGGATGTGCCAGGACTGCTATTATTATTCTCAGTATTACAATAAACAATCAAAAGTACATACAGCTGTTCATTTTTTTTTTTTTAAATCACACTGGTCACCAGATTTTGTTTATGTAATCATCGGATAGTGGATTCTATGTGGTCATGATTATGTAATGATTAAGGTTATTTTATTTATTTTGCAATAAATAAAATGTTTATCAAGTTTATTAAGCTTCAATATATAATTTTAGTGCACTGTTCTTTTCCCTTTCTTTCCCACCTTCCATTTCTGTCAACATCCATCCATTATCAACACTGCTTGTCCGTCAGGGTCGCTGGAGGGCTGGAGCCAATCCCAGCAGACATTAGGTGAGGGCAGGGCACACCCTGGACAGACCATCAGTCTATTGCAGGGCCGACATATAGAGACATACAGAGACAAACAACCATACACACTCTGGACAAATTAGAGTCACCAATTACACTAATATGCATGTCTTTGGACTGTGGCAGGAAGTCAGAGTACTGGAGCACAGAGGTGGTCACCCTTTTCTGTCAACATCCAAAAACAAATATAATAAAACTGCAAATTAAAACTCAACTACCACCGTCAGCCTTGTTGTAAATTGCACAGAGACATGTAGCTCTTTGCATATGAAAATCAGCTTGATTAAAATGAGAAATTCTGCTTTCACAGAGGCTGATGGAAAGCATGTGTCTGAGATGGCGTCACTTGTCACTGGAATAATTTGCTGACCAGTAAATTAGGGAGCATGGACTCTTTCTTCAGCACACCACGGCTCCAGTGAAAACATATCAAGATTAGATTTTGTGTTCAAGTTTTGAATTTTATTAGAATTCCCAAGAGAAACAAATTGACCCATTGAACATATGACATTGACGTCATTGCAAGGCAGTTAACACTGGTAGTGCTCCAGTGGAGCTGTTCACAGACCAACAGATGTGGATGTGCAGCATGTATCTCTGAAATGGGGCATTGCTATAAAAGAGCATGTGGGTTTGCTGAAAAAGACAATATGTGCATTTTGTGTAAATTTTCTTCAATAAATCTGTTAAAATTAAAAAACAAAACAAAACAAAAAAACAGTGAAGCTGAGATATTGCAGCTTAGCTTTACAGGAGCATTTCCACCTCCTTATTCCCCTCCTCCCTCCATCTGTACTAAACTGTCCCTGGTGTGGATACATTTTCAAGATTCTGGCATGTAGTCAGGTCAATGCATCTCTCTCTCTCTCTCTCTCTTGCCTTGTGTGTGTGTGTGTGTGTGTGTGTGTGTGTGTGTGAGAGAGAGAGAGAGAGAGAGAGAGAGAGAGAGAGAGAGAGAGTATATGTCTGGGTTATTGTGAGTATACAAGTCCCCAGAGTGGAATCATTTTCACAGCTTGGTAGTGTGGCTAATAGCAGATTCAATTTGGCATCTATTTTAATCCAAAGGATGTGAAAGTCAGAGCAGCACTAATCGTGAATGCAGGCATCAATAACTGCATTACACACCTGTGTGTAGGTTACATACACAAGCACATCATTAGCTCCTAACAAAATGTTATTAAACAAAAACTCTGGAGGATGTGTTATAAACTGATGCCGGCTAACTGATGCTGACATTTGTGCTATTTATAAGCCACCGTCCGACTTAATTCTGCTGATTCAGCTGGTATGATCACATCATACCAAGCTTTTCTGAAGAAACAGAAAATCTGCCCCCTTTCTATGTAGTAACTAACGCGCTGTTTCCCCCGTGGCCTTGTCATTGCAGACGCTAGATGCCACTGTTGTTCCAACACTTTGTCCAGCTCCTCGCTCCCAGCAGTCTGCTGCATCCAGACGAACTGCTCCTTAGAATGAATGACCCGTCTCATTCCACTATAGATATTTTTAGGGGAGATTAAAAAAGAACTTTAGACCTGCGTGTTTGGCCCTTTTTCTTCCTTCGTTTGCTCTCTTTAAACATGACATTAATGATCGGTTTGTCAGTGTGAGAGTCACAGTTTACAACTGTTTGATAACTTTCTCGCAAAAACGTTTTTATCTGTGTAAATGTTGATTCATTAACGTGTGGAGGTGATGATGACCCTAACAATGGGATGAAGATGTCACCAAAACAAGTCTAGCGTGAAAATCCGCAACTCACACGGTTTGACTGAACGTCGTCCTGGGGAGGGAACAGCGGGAACCCGCCGACACACACACACACACACACACACACACACACACACACACACACACACACACACACACACACACACCCTCCCCCCGCCAATCAAGCCATGAAACTGGGCCAGTTCGGATTCGAGACAGCCAGTGACTCTTATCTTGGATAAATATTTACAAACATTTGCTTCCTTGGTCTACGAATCAGACAACGACGCTGCTACCCCACGGGGAATTTCCACAGCTGATCATCACGTTTATGTTGCTGAAGTCTTTTTTCCACATTCAGCTTCTTCTGTGGCTTTCTGGGCATGAGGTGCACGCTGCCCGCTGCCAGGGCCGTGCTAAAACCTGCCTACATGAGGCTATTACAGCCCCGAAGGACGCGTAAGGGTGCCGTCAAGGTGCTATCGCCCAAAGTAATAATTTCCTGTGAGCATCAGAGTAAACAGCAAGCAAATAAAAAGTATGAGGGGGAACCCCGCTCTCTGGAAACCATGAGGCTTCAGATTTATGCTGTGGTGACATCTGACAGTCTCCTTTTCTTCAGCACTTAACCTGCTTTACTCCTATAATGTGATTTAAAGTCTAGTTAAATGAAGTTATTTGACTTTGACTATGGGGAATTCAAGCTCTGCCAGATCTTCTCCCTGTATGTTCAGAGTTTGGGGGCCAGTCAAACCAGGGCGCAGCTCTGGTCTCTGTGCGTGTGTGTGCGTGTGTGTCGGTGGTGCGCCGCTGCTGAAGGAGTGGGCTGGTTCTGTGTCTTGGAGTCTTCCTACAGAGGGAAGACGAAGTTTCGCACCAGTTTTGCCTCCAATCCAGTGGAGGTTTCAATAGCAGCAGCGCGGCAGGGGAGGGACGCATTGCCAGCTCTCAGGATACCCACTCACACTCACACACAAACACACACACACATGCACACACACACACTCTCTCTCTCTCTCTCTCTCTCTCTCTCTCTCTCTCTCTCTCTCAAACACACTCTCACACATACACTCCTGCCCAACAGAGACCAGTTAAATCCGCAAGAAACTGCAAACACGCACCAGAGCAGTCGCCTAATCCGATTGATAGGCAGCAACAATAGAAGAGAAAACTGTGGGAGACTACTGGACACTGTAGAGGAAAACTTGTGCTTTGATTTTTTCCCCTTTATAATCGCTATAAGCCTTGGTGATTAAGAACAAGAAACGTCATCCTCAACTTCGCTTTATACTCCGAAAGGTAAGACTGTCTTCTGTAAAGCGTGTCTATTTTTCACATGGGCTTCCTCAGGGCATATAGCGGTGCGTCTGATCCAGAGCTTCTACAAATTATTGCAGCAGAAAAAATCTCTCCTCCTTAAAAAAAAACTTTTCTGTGGCTTTTATCTTATTTTATTTATTTATTTATTTTACTGTACAGAAAAGATCCATATAATTCAGAGCCGGAATCCCCGAGTAAAGCAGTGCCTTTGAAAGGCTCTGCCAGAGAGTAGGAGAGGGGAAGAGGTTTTGCGGTTTACAACTCCGGGAAGTTAAAAGTTTCAAACACATTTCAATCAAGCCCGAACTCGCATGCTCTTTTAATTTGGGGTTATTTTGGTTTGGGCTGTGTATAGCCCAGCACATGGCAGATGAAGGTGCTGGTGAGGACGGCTAAACTGATGAACTTCAGCAAAATCCTCTTTGCTTTTTGTGCCTCCGGTTCCCATGCTCCCCGGGGCGACACAGTTCCCCATAAAAACAATTTATCAACACGCGCAGTCTTTCCAGCGGCCCGTGCGCTACACTGTGGGACCATCTCCCTGCAAAGTGTAACACAAACTGTGCCATTTTATCACAAGAATCGTGCAGTTTCGGTATATGTTTGTTTCCCTGTGTCACCCATGGACGCTTTTTACGCACCTGTAAGAGCCCAGGTGGAGAAAAGTGGGATGTGGATAATTGTTAACATAATCGAAATTTTAAGCCATTTGCATGACTTGTTTTTAACTAAAACTGAAGAGTTGTATTGGCTGTTGATTTCCTCTCATCCGGTCCGTTTGAGAGCCGTGTTTTTCCTCTCAGTCGGCGTCTAATGAGAGACATACCCGGAGCGGGGGTTTGAATAACTGTATTTAGTAGCAGGGTGAAGCCACACTGCCTCCCTTCTACTTTCTCAGGAGAATGAATCATGAACAAAAAAAGTCTTAAAATGGGGAAGGTCTGCGTCGCATACCGTAACTAAACCGTGATTTGCATATGAAAACTCTCTGGCTGAAAGAATTCCGACAGTGTTGCTATAGCCGTTTGCGTCCAGAGAAGTGACAGACTTCAGCGGTGTATATACAGTCTCCTCCGCGCTGCCTTTTGTCACACATCTAGAGTCACTGCTGGAAGATTAAGGACACCTTTTTTATTTCCTTGTTAAATTATTCATCATATCCACACCCCTTGCACTCCCAGTCCCCCGGGCACATTCATGTATTTTGCAAAGCCCTTCATTATGCTCCCCTCAGATGGACACAAGCAGAGGCTGAGCCCGCTCACATTCGCTGCTGAACGGCCCGTTCTCTGTTTCCACCCCAAGCACAACATAACGGATCCTGATGGACTCAGTCCCTACGACGCGGCCACAGCACGTGCATTTGTGCCCTGGGTGATGGGGCGGTGGGCGGCTGACTTTCCCATGGGGCATTTGCTGTTGTAATCTATAATCACCCTTGCTGCCACAATGCCAGCACATCAGTCAGAGCCACCATCACCCCCTCCCCTAACGCCACCACCCTCAATTCTATTGGAAAAAGCAGAAAAGCGGCCCTGCGACCTGACCCTCCTCAGAGACATTCCAGGATGCAGCGCTGAATGCGAGCTCCAGAGATGGACTATAAAGAAGCAGGAGGGGAGGGTGAGAAGGAAAGGAAACTGGGCTCCCCTTTCCATCACGCTATTGTGCCATTTTTCCTGGTTCTGATGATGTGGAGGGTTCCAAAACTCAAACTGTGAGTGATGTTGTGGATGGCGAGGAGACAGGTCCTGCGTGATGATTTAGACTTATACACAGAGTGGAGTGGAGGAATGTGATGGTTTGGACACACACACACACACACACACACACACACACACACACACACAAATGTATGGACATACACACCAGATAAAAAAATCACCATTCTTGGACCAGAGCCGTCACCACAGTCTCCACCAATTCATTAATGAGCTGTTTAGCTGTCCAAGTGCACCAGACCTGTTTTGGTTTGGCCTGCCTATAGAACAGGTCCAGGTCCTGTGTGGTTCCATCCTTGGCTCTCAGCCCTCCATATACTCCATTCACTCCATTCCCCATATTGGCCCTGAAGTGACAGCAGTGATGGAGCTTGCTACCAAGGACCCACCATAAATCTGCCCTCAGACTTCTTTAAAGAAAACACACAGAGGGTTCAGCTCCTGTGAGCCCCTGCCATACGTCTTGTTGGGTGGAATCCGAAATGTCTCTTTATTTGTGTTGAAATTAAACTGTCTTTTATTCCCTCCCGTTCTGTTAATGAGCTCCATGTGGCAGCAGGCAGGAGGCTTATCTGTCTTGACAAGGAGTTGGAGGGAAGGAGAGGGAAACCGTTTAAAAAAGTGAGGGGAGTGAGGGGGCAGTTTGGTGCACACATACACAAACGAGCATGTATGTACACATACACACATGCACACACACATAATGGCACTGGGGACACATGCATGGTCAAGTGGATGCTCATTGTAGCTGAATTGTTGTAAATAATCAGTGGATTGTGAATGATTTTTATTTTGCAGTTGATTGATGTTGAGATATGTTAAGACAATAGTGTAAACAATTTGTTTTTCCTTTGCACATGATTTGCTTTGAATGACCTCAAATTTGAAAAGAGTAAAAGCTGTTACTAGTAGAAATTCAAATGAAAGGGCATTTCTCAGATAATGAAAAAACAGAAAGGAGGCGGTGGTCATTTTCTTGTCATTTTCTGTTTAAGAATTACACTGTAGATGTGTTAGAGATATATGTGGAAAAGAAGATTATTATTATTTTCTCCCATTATGAACTGCTGTATATGTGTTTTCACCACATCACATTGCTCTCCAGATTCCAAGGCTTGCCAATTAGAATATACAGGATGTTTTTCTACCAAAATGCAATGCTAATTTCATGAAAAGTGAAACAAGAAACTATGAATGTGTAAATAAACAGATAAAAAGCTGCAGCAAAACAAAGTTGACAAGATTGCGGTTGACCTTGCTTTAAAATTATCCGTTCCTCAAATGGCGATCATACATTCTTCCTCATTCTAATTAAACATTAGACTTTATTTGTTCCAGATGCAGCTTTTTGATGTGCTATTCTGGTAAGGGAACTCTGTGGCATGAGAATAGTGCGGGCTTTTGTGTAAAAGCAGATCTATTGCAAGTTGTGTGACCATGTTGGTTCTTCGCTGGTCTATGCAATTGCAGCAACCCAACACAGCTGCTCCGATATTCAGATGCCCTCGCTCTGCAGTACATATTGTTAAGACTGTGTGCCTCAGTGCATGTGGAAGTAGTAGAGGGTTCAGTCATAGGGTTTGAATCAGGCGTCTCACATGTGATGAGGACATTGAAAGCACACATAAAATGTGCTAATGACAGTGGTGATAAAATGTATTCTGTGTGAGTGATTGGAAACATTATGTGTAATGACATCAGTGTGGTGGACACAGCCAGCCATAGGACGGGACCCTCACTGTGTCTGCTTAGTGTTTGGGGATGTTAGAATGAAAGACAGCTCTGAACAGTTCTGTACATACCACCTCAGCACTGTCTTGAGTATTAATAGACATGTCTTTGTTCCAACTGACACGCTTCTGAAGTAGAATGAGACAAGCTGAGGCGATAAGGATCTCCACTCTCTGTGTGAGTCAAACCTCAAAGTACCACTTAGGCGGCTTTCCTTTTGCTCTCTGAAGTCTGGCAGTACAACAGGAGGTTGGTCCCAGACGGCAGCAGAGACGTAGACACTGACAGGAGCTGTCAAGGGCTTTTTTTTTCTCTGCTTGCATTTATGAAGGCCCAGAATGTAGAAATTAAGCTTTGTTTATAGTGTTGAGGTTCGGCCTGAGTCTTCTGCTTTTACTTATCTAACTCTGTTTATGAAGGTAAACGGGGGAGAAAATGTAATGAAGCACTGAAAGGGAGGGCTGTGTGAGTACAAGTGTGAAAGAGAAAGGGATTATTTGTTGATGAAAAAGCTATGATCAAGGGAAAGAGACAGACAAGGGATTGTGAGCAGAGAAAAGGAGAGGGGTCATTAAAAGGACACCATCTCGCTTGCAGTAAATGGCAGTAAAGTATCTGGCTAATCTGCCATCATTACACTGATTAAATCACCAGGGATTTGGCGTTCCCATCAGCTGCAATCAATGGGGCAAAATCAATAGACAGGGGATACGTGAGAGGCTCTCAGCCACGGTCAGCTGCACCTCGTTGTCAGCCACAGCTCCATCTGTGGACTGAACCACCGAGCACTTACATTAACATCAATAAAAGTTTAACAACACGGATTTGGGAATTTTTATGTTAAGCGCTTTATGAAATAGTGTGTTTCCCTGGAGCTCCAAGCAATGTCTTTTCCTTCACACGTCTGTGTTTAAATCTGCCCCCCTCCCTTCTTCCTCCCTGTGGCCTTGAGTACTGATTCACTCTCTCTTCACTTTTTGTCTCTCACTTATTGATTCACTCACAGATGGTTTGTGGTTGTCATCCAGGTTTAGTGTTAAATGTTAATTAAGGATAAAGCTTTAAGGAAAACACGAGAAGAACATTTAAACAAAAAAATAAAATATGTAGTGCAAAATAAATAAATAAATAATGTTGTGTGCTTCTAAAAAGACTGCATTGTCTGCTGCCAAAAAGCACTTTTTTCAGTCAATGTCAGAATCAAAACAAGTATAGGAAAAAGTAATTAAGAATTTCCATAGAAAAAACAGACATGTTGGACACATTGAAACTGATATCAGCTGTCTATATTGATTGATAATGTACCTTGAACATTTGGAGAAATATTATTTTCTTGCAGAGAGTCATATGAGAGGGCTGATATCACTCTTGTGTCTGTATGCTAAATATAAAGCTACATCTAGCAGTCCATTAGCTTTGATTAGCATAGTCTCCAAACAGGCAGAACTGGTGACCTTGGCCCTGTCCAAATGGGTAAAACAATCCATCTAGCAGCAGCTCTACAGCCTGTTCTTTGGGTTTCTTGTAAAGTAATAGACATTTTGAAAGTTGATACTGCTTGCACTTCTGTATGCTGCTGCTAAGCATTAGCTTAGCTTAACACAGTATAAAGACTGGAAACAGCTAGCTTGGCACTGGCCTATCAGCTCGATTGAGGTCTTTTCTTTTATCACAGAGTTATGTTTGGTTTTAAAGTTGATGGTTGAGTTTTGGAAACACTAATATTCGCTTTATAGGGAGATGAAAAGATTGACACCACACTCATATCTGTACACTACACATCAAACATATCTTCTTCTCCTTTCCCTAACAAAAAACAAAACAAAAAAACTTGGTTAATTTGTATAAAAACCAAAGAGTAAATTTGACAAGTTAGAACTTATTATTAAGTCCCTGTAACAACTGCAACTTGTCATTTTTACACTGTTGAAAGCAAAAATGTGAATTTCCTAAAATATGGAACTTTCTTGTCACATGACAAATATGATTAAATAACCAACTTACAGCCAGTACAGGGGCCGCTTCTGTTTTTGTGACGTACACCAATCAGCCATAACATTGTAACCACTTGCCTAACATTGTGTGGGTCCCACTTTTCCACCAGAACAGCCCTGAACTGTCGAAGCATGGACTAGACCTCTGAAGGTGTGCTATAGTATCTGGCACCAAGATGTTATTAGCAGATCCTTTAAATCTTGTAAACTGTGATCTATGGATCATACTTGTTTGTCTAGCACATCCCACAGAGGCTGGATTAGATTGAGATCTGGAAACTTTGGAGACCACGTCAACAGCTTGAACCCAGCCTTGTCTTTACTCAAATCATTTGTGAATCATTTTTGCAGTGTGGCAGGGAGCATTATCCTGCTGAAAGAGGCCACTGCCATTAGGAAATACTGTTTCCATGTAGGGGTGAACTTGGTCTGCAGCAATGTTTAGTTAGGTGGCATGTTAAAGCAGCATTCACATGAATGGCAGGACCCAAGCAGAACATTGCCCAAAGCATCACTCAGCTTCTGCCAGCGTGCCTTCTTCCTAAAGTGCATCATGGTAACATGTTTTCCCCAGGTAAGAGATGCACGCGTGCCCAGCCATCCACATGATGTAAAAGAAAACGAGATTCATCATACCAGGCCACCTTCTTTCATGGCTCCGTTTTCCAGTTCTGATGCTCATGTGCCCATTGTGGGTGCTCTTGGCAGTAGACAGGGTATAGGTGCATGGGCACCCTGACAACTCCATACACAATGAACTGTGATGCACTGTATGCTCTGACACCCTTCCATCAGAGAAGGCATTAACTTCTTAACAGTCTAAGCTACAGTCGCTCTTCTGTTGGATTGGGCCACACGGGCCAGTCTTCGCTCCTCACGCACATTAGTGAGCCATGGCCACCCATAACCCTGTTGCCAGTTCACCAGTTTTCCTTTCCCAGATCTCAGTACAGGAGATGCAGTTTGCAAATGCTCCGCCTAGTTGTCTAGTCATCACAGTTTGACCCTTGTCAAAGTTGCTAATATCCTTACTCTTACTCTCTCAGGACAAAATATTTACTTGCTGCTTAATATATCACACCCACAAACAGGTGCCTTTGTAATCAGATAATCAACGTTATTTACTTCACCTGTAGTTGTCATAATGGCTAAATGGCTGATCGATATGTATTACACTGTAAATGAAACTGACATAATTTATCTTTATCCTTCAGAATGAGGCAGTGTAAAGGTTGGAGTACAGTGTTGCTGATGCTTTTGGGACTGGGAACTGTGGCCCAGAAGCTGCCCACAAGAGATGAGGGCCTCTTCCAGATGCAGATCAGAGACAAGACACTCTTCCATGATTCCTCCATCATCCCAGACGGAGCTGAGATCAGTGGCTACCTCTTCAGGGACACACCTAAAAGGTAAGTGCTCTTCAAACCAACAGCAACTAAATGGACTCCCTAATCCTAGTAATTAAAAACTGTTTACTGTTAGTATGAGTGCAATAAGGCAGGATGTCCAGTGTATCCCACCATCTAGTAATGCTGACTGATCCATAACTATCACTGAGGAAAACATAGACCTCGTAGATGGCCACTTACTGTAAGCGGATAGGAAACATCATATGTTGCTCTGTAACATGATCTATTATGTTGATGCAAGAACTAAATAATAGATGAGAAAGGTGTGTGTGTGTGTAATTGCGTTTCTATCAGCTTAAGGTTGACGAAACAATAATATAACTGAGTGATACAGTCTGAAAGAGTCACCTCATGCATTTACCTCACACAATGTTTAAGACAATATCACACACTATGGTGCTCATATGAGGCCTATCATTTCCACAGGTACTACTTTGTGGTGGAAGAAGACAACACACCCCTGTCTGTGACTGTGACACCTTGTGATGCTCCTCTGGAGTGGAAACTCACCCTGCAGGAACTGCCAGAGGAGGCCAGTGGAGAGGGATCAGGTATAATTGACATCAGACAGCAGTGAAAGAGGTTAATGACATGTTATGTGGAAATATCACTACCCCCCCCCCCCACACACAATTAACGGACACTGTGATAAAAGGCTTTGTGTTTTGGTGGGTTTTAATTAAGTCACAGTCGCAGTGTCTAGTCTGACCACTTATGATGTCTGACTCAATCCAAGCTAACGTCTATAATTTTAGAGAAGGGCTCCACTCTAGTCAGCCTACTGAATCAAAGCCATTACATCCCTTTACTTAAGCTGTCTTGGTCTTCTTAAGGTAAATCCTACTGCACTCTGTCTGTCTTGTTTCCCCTTTTCCTTCCCTTCCCTTCCCTTTCCTTTCCATTTCTTTCCTTCTTTTTTTAATTTCCTTTTTCTGCCTCTCATTAAAACTTTCTCTATCTGGAGGCTGTCCTTTCAGCACAGGAGATCTTACCAGATGACTGAAGTGGTGGCTTCAAGTGTAGATGTTCAAGTGTGGTGTGAGCATATATTTGAATGTCAGTTCATGAGCACCTGTGTATGTGTGTCTGCGATCTTGTCAAATCAAATATTACAAAATGATTTATTGGTTTCCTCAAAAGAAAATAATTCTGGACTGAACTCACGCAATGCCATTAATAGAAGTATGAATTCTGTTCAGTGAACTTTTTACTGTTATTTCTGTTCTGGTGGGAGTAGATCTTTGAGCATTAATTTTTAGTACATCACTGAGTACACTCCCTGGTTGACAAACATAATATTATGGTTTCTGGCTCAAGGCAGAGTAAGAGCTCAGACTCTCTCTCTCACAGAGAAGATACAAGGCGCCTCTTTCTAGCACAGCTTCCCCAGAAAGGCCAAGTGAATGCTGGCTTGTGATCATTTGGGATGTTTGGAGTGAAAACATGGCTGCCATGTGAGGTGCTAATTGTCCATGAGGCTTGCAGAGTTTTATCATGACCTCACAGCATCAACATATTACAGATTTTTAGTGTGGGTGGAAATTGCTTCCCATCAAAGCCAAAAATGAAGAGGAAGAAAAATATTGTCAAAGTCATGACTAAACATCTCTGTCAATGTTGAAAATGTATAAATGTGGATGCAATGTCAACCAAAGAGCTTACGTTGGGAATATTTGTCTTCGTTTTCCAGGAGAACCAGAACCTTTAGAGCAGCAGAAACAGCAGGTGACTATAGAGGATGGGACAGAGCTCTTTAACTATAAGGGTAACGATGTTGAGTCCTATGTGGCCACCAATACACCCTCTGGCCTCTACCAGCTTGAGCTGCTATCCACAGAAAAAGACAGCAACTTCAAGGTGTATGCCACCACAACTCCAGAGTCCGACCAGCCGTACCCGGAGCTGCCCTACGACCCCCGTGTGGATGTGACTGCCTTAGGCCGTACCACTGTCACCTTGGCCTGGAAGCCTACGCCTACAGGCTCTCTGATGGGCCAGCCTGTTCAGTATTGTGTAGTAATTAACAAGGAGCATAATTTCAAGAGCATGTGTGCTGCTGAAGCTAAGATCAACAATGATGATGCCTTCATGCTGGCTCCAAAGCCCGGCAGAGACTTCAGCCCATTCGACTTTATGCACTTTGGCTTTGTTCCCTCTGACAATGGTTTTGGCAGAGATCGAGGCCTCACAAGTAACAAGATCTCACGGGCGTACACAGCCAAGCCCAAAGCATCAGACATTCAGAAGGTGTGTATTGGGAATAAAAACATTTTCACTGTTTCAGATCTGAAACCAGACACACAGTACTACTTTGATGTGTTTGCTGTGAATTCTGCCACCAACACCAGCACAGCATATGTGGGCACTTTTGCCCGCACTAAAGAGGAAGCTCGTCAGAAAACAGTGGAACTGAAAGATGGCAAAGTAACGGATGTTTTTATCAAGAGAAAAGGCAGCAAGTTTCTGCGCTTTGCTCCCGTGTCTTCCCATCAGAGGGTCACTCTGTTTGTCCACACGTGTCTGGATGCTGTGCAGGTACAGGTGAGGCGTGATGGTAAGTTGCAACTCTCACAGAACGTGGAGGGGGTGCGCCAGTTCCAATTGCGAGGAAAGCCAAAAGCCAAGTACTTGATCCGCTTGCGGGGTAGCAGGAAAGGAGCTTCCACTTTGAAGGTACTAGCCACCACACGACCCAGCAGCAAGCAGCCCTTCCCTTCACTTCCTGAGGATACCCGCATCAAGGCGTTTGACAAGCTGCGCACCTGCTCCTCCGTTACTGTTGCCTGGCTGGGCACACAGGACCGCAATAAATACTGCATTTACCGCAAGGAGGTGGCTGATAATTATGGCGAGGAGCAGAGACGGCGGGAACAAAATCAATGTGCTGGGCCAGAGACCCGCAGGAAGTCAGAAAAGGTCCTGTGCAAGTACTTCCACAGCCCGAACCTGCAGAAAGCTGTGACCACAGAGACCATCACAGGTTTGGAGCCAGGCAAGACCTACCTGCTGGACGTTTATGTGGTGGGACACAGTGGTCACTCTGTAAAATACCAGAGCAAACTGGTGAAAACAAGGAAATACTGCTAAATGACTCTGCAAAAAAAATAAAAATATTATAAATATATATATTAAATAAGTTTATTTAACTCTAAGTGATATTCTACTAAGGAGTGTATACAGACTGACTACTCACACAGCTGATGGGCCTGTGGCAGGGACTGAACTGTTTGTAGAGAAAGATATCAACCTGTATATTTATGTTTACATTTCATTGTGGCACGTCTGGGTGGCCCATGGTGTGAGGCGCTTTGTTAACAGGATTGTTGTCTTGACATCATGTTGCCACCGGAGAGGCAGATTTTTCATGTTGTATGTTTCTTTGTTTTCTGCATGACATTTGCTTTTTGTCTGTCATATTTGTCTGTTGTTTCAGCTTCAAATCACATTGACTGGAGGAGATACAGTGGCTGCCATTATTGTATAAATATCCCACTGCATATTCACTACATGTTTTAGGAAGAATTTAAATTATTTTATACTTTTTGTCTCTCTTTTTTGATTGTCTGTTTTTATTGATGACGATAATAACTGTTGCGAGGAAATTCCAGTTTTATGAGGAAGTTATCGTAGTTGAGACATTCCCTTATATATCACAGCCAGTGTTTGCTCTAGAGCCCATCTTGTAAATGTGTTCTGTGCTGGAGATCTGTGTTATTATCACTGTATCGCTGTGTGTGTGTGTGTGTCACATGTACAGAGTTGTCCTGCCAATATTCATGTACATAAACACTAAATATAGAACAAGTAATCCCTGTGTCACCCTTGGTGTCATGTTCTTTTGCCAAGTAGTTAACATCTCAATCGTGGCTCCGAGATAAAAGAGCATACTGATTATTGTGTTTATAGACTCAGATGCCTTTATTATGGTTGCATATAAGCAGGACTTGATACTTTTATCTTTGAAGTGATTTGAAATAATGAGGGACCATGAATTATTCCCTGGAAATAACACTTAAAACATACATCACACCCATAGAACAACCACTAGCAGTAATTTAGTGTTCAGTATTCTGCCCAAGGACACTTCAACATGTGGACTGGACTGTATTGAACCACCAACCTTCTGATTAATGGACGACCCCTCCAACTCCTGAGCTACACCTGCCACAAGTAGTGTTTGTTCTCCTCCTGCCCATGTGGGTTTTCTCTGGGTATTCCAGCTTCCTCCCACAGTCTAAAGACATGCAGGTTTATTTGTGACTGAATTACCTTTTGGTGTGAGCGTGAAAGGTTGTTTATCTCTATATGGCAGCCCTGTGATAGACAGGTGACCTGTCCAGGGTGTTCCCACGTCCAATGTCAGCTGGGATTGATTCCCCCTTACATTTGAACGCATTTCTTTATCTCTGATGAAGGAGTAGGTAAAGGATTTTTAATGGGTTACTTATAACTGGTCTTGCACATACTTAATATATGAATATTTTAGCTCTTTACAGCTCTGACCGTATAGACCATCTGTTTCCAATAGTCCTCTTGTAATCTTTGCTTTTGTATTAAAACAGTGGCTGCTAGTTATATGATGTTATTGCTTCGTAACTGATCTCATTGATGATAAAATTCAAATGTTATTAGTTTGGAAATTAGCATTTTGTAGATGAAATGATGTATGATCCCAGTATCATAATAAGGGACAGAGGAATGTTGTGAAGTCAGATGTCTGATTTTACATCCAGGGCATGTATTATTGAAAAAAATCTTACTGTGATTTGCTGCTATAATCTGTGAAAAATATAACAAATAATTTTGTCATGTTTAGCTTCCTTTATGATGTTTTGAGAGAAGAAAAAAGTTGAATTTATAATCAAACTTACATCATACATGTATACATGTATTGCCTATGGTTGCTAACATTGTTATTGAACTGATGCTGCTGAATCCTTTTGCGGACTAATATAGCTTTACTTGTATTGCTGCCATATAATGCTATAGCATTTTACAGACAAACATGTTCTTAAACACAGTATATTTACTTATTATTTTACTTTTTACCACTGGAGCTACAGGAATCAATATGTTTGCTAACTTTAGATAGATGTTCATCACCACATATTTTTTGTTATATCAGTCCAGAGCAGTGAACAAGTATGTGTTTCATCTCTCTATGTATTCATATTTTCATATGTCAGAGGAAGAATTAGTTATTTCCCCTTTTAAAATGTACATAGTTTTAAAGCATATAAGCTACCAATGTTAAACCCATCAAATTAACACATTTATTGGCCAAGCTTTGGAACTCTTTTGAAATGACACCACTTCAGAAAAATTAAAAAAAAAAAATAATAATAATACTGAACAGGCCACAATCTCTACAGCAATCTTTCTGTTCACCTACACTTATGTTTTTTTAAGTACATACAGTTAAAAAACAGGCACCAAATTTGGGAGAATTGGGTGACTTGCAATACTATTTAACCATTAGACACAGTTAACCACAAATAAGCAAAGAGAAAAGCCAGACACACATCAGTGCACATATCTACACGTTCCAATTAAGAGTAGTCTCAGGTGAATGGAAATGCTCTCTCTGTTGTGGCCAAGAAAAGCAGCTGTTGCTCGTGAATTGCCATGTTTCCATTCTGACCTTGATTTTGGGTAGCTGCACTCCAATTCATCGCCACAACTCACTGTCAATCAAGCACTCCTGGTCAGAGGAAATACAGGGAGGCCCCACCTGGCTTCCATTAACCTGCTGTTGCCCTGGATAATGTGGAGGAGCTTCCATAGAGTTGTGGGAGTGTCGTGGATATCCTTGTAAACCGCCTCTAATAAAGCTGGCCATATCTGCCGAACATGTTATCCTGCATGTGTGAATAATATCTGCCATAAAGCAATTGGTTTGCTTTATGGCAAAGAGTCTCCTGCTCTTAGGTCAACTCAAGAGGTCTAGCATGGAAAAAATGTACAGGCATTTCCATTTTACCAGCATGCTTCAGCAGATCTCCTCAAAAACACTCAAAACATGCAAACATTCATACATAGAGAAACCTCTATCTGCAAGCTAACCATCTGCAGGGCTTTCCATGTTGATCTTTTGCATGGTAATAAGCGCATGACTTTGATGTATGAATTTTGTATATATGTGTGTATATGGAACAGTGTAAGGAGTGGAGACAGACATGTAGTGCTTGGGTAAGTAGTGGCGTAATCACAACAGTACATGGAAGACCTGGTTTGTCAGTTTGACTTGCCACTAGATTAGAGTCAGGCAGATGGGAGCCATCATTTATTACCAGCCAAAGCCAGTGAAACATATCTATATTGTTTTTAAGGGATAACTGATAACAACTTAGGTTGAAAATTACTTTAAAGGAATAGTTCAACATTCCGACATGACTCTTTTGTGAAGATGAGAGGACTGATATGACACATATCTATTCTTATAATGGAGAGAGAGCGAAAAGGAGATGGTTAGCTCTGCTAAGCATTATGATGTGAAGCAGAGCGAAACAGCTAGCCTTGCTCTGTGCAATGCTCAATAAAAATCTTTCAAGCACCTCAAAAGACCATTCTCCATTGTTTTATTTGGACTAAAACTTAAGTACATAAACAATGCATTGTGGTTTTCTAATGGAGTTATGTGCCAGACCTGTGATTTTATTTTTGTTATGCTGTTTTTGTATGAATTGGGAAAACTGGGGTACAAATACAGCCACTTCCTTCAGCTCTACTGTCAAGGGAATATGAACCTGCTTCATACACACACGCAACATAAAAACACAGCTGCAGCCTTGAACCTTCAGCTAAGGTTAGCAGAAGGCTAAACTATTCGCAACATTCAACATAGACACTCATAGCTTTAATTGTAAATCATCATATTTAGATTATTTAGAGCTTGCTTATTATTTAGTGCCTGTTACCTGTCTGGGAGAAGTCCAACAAGACATTGCCATCTCTGAATAATCTCATCCCTAATGACAATTCACATGACGGAATGTACTCACACGTCTGCATTTGCAGAACAGCCAATAGCAACAGTCTCCTGTCATGGGCTAGATTTTCTTATGTATGAAAAAAGAACCAGAGCTGCAGATATCTAGTTTATTCTCAGAGCACTTGAACCACAAAGAAGCATAATTTCAAAAGCGGATTTATTTAACTTTTGCCCATTGATGCAAAGAGATTGCTGCTCATCCCAGCTTTGAGCAAACAATACAGCCTATAACATTTTAATTAACTAGGTTTAGAGAAGCTGGAATGACAATTTTTTTAAAACTGTAGAACAATGCCCCAATTGTCAGTCTTTGTGCTAAGATAAGCAGCTGATAGCAGTACAATGTGTATCATGTGGACATGAGAGTCAATGAAACAACTTGTGTGTGGGATAAGTTGTTTTTTATTTAGTGAGCCCTTTAGATTGTAGCTACATCTTGTTTTATATTTGGACAGAGCAAAGTTAACTGTTTTTCACTTTCCAGGTTTAATGCTAAGGTAAGCTAACCATCTTTGGCATATTTAATGTTAATATAATGTTCAGATATTAGAGTGATACCAGACTTCTCATATAACTCATTAAGAAAGCAAACAAGTGTATTTACAAATGTCAGACAATCCCTGGAATTTAATGACCTGCAGACAATGTAGAACATTGAGAAAAGGCTTTTGGGTGAACTGAACTGAACTGTTGTTGTTTCTTGCAGTCTAGTAGTCCCACCACCATCCTTTTTTTACAAATGTTTTAGGAGTTGGTATTTGTGAGCATGTGTGCATGAAATCACTTGCTGCTCAACTTAGAGCTGAGTGACACTCTTGGACAAAGATTGTGAAAAGGGAGCAGAGGCTCGAACAGTATCCAAACAGAGATGAACAGCAAACAGATGGACACACCAGTGGGAGGGCTTTGAGTGTGACTCCTGAGGCAGAGGAAAGCAGTGAAACACTGTTGTGTGTAAAAAGCTCAGTGCAGTGAATGAAGGGCTCCTGTCTTCTAAGGGGTTGGTACTATATACTTGAGGGCGGTTAAATTAAATGATTCAGCCTTTCACTGGTGGGGCTGTCTCAAAAATCTCCAAAGTAAACAGTTTGAAATGAAATTATGATGCTTTGAAATTTCACACACACAATGAGAGAGAAAGATCCTCAGCTGGGAAGAACAGAGGAGTAACCATGAAAATGATTCCACTTCAGCAGCTCCAGGGATAGATCATTGATGAGGCTCAGGCCCAAACCAGCTCTACATAAATTTAATTCCGCAGAGGGACAGGCAGAAATTCGAGGCTTCTTTCCAAACCCATCCTGACCAAAAGCCCATTCCCAGGAAGGGTGGAGAGGGACCAGTGGCTCTTAGGCACTGCCTGTCTATTGTAAAATCAACTTTAAGGTCAGCTTTATTACCAGACACAGATTCAAAACACCAGACACATCCTTAACACTTGAGGATCCCTGAATGAAGGTCCTGATATCGAGCTGATTTTCTATGTGTGTGAGTGCCTGTCTGGGCATGGGTGTATGTACTAAATTAGTTGTGTGCACATGTAAAGCATTGTGTGTTTGTGTATTTGTCTACTCACTCCCATCACCCCCTCTCACTTGAGCTACATAGGGGTGGTCCCCCTGTTCTCTTCTGCTCATGAAATCACTTCTAAGTGCCTGTAATTTCTCACGCTTCATCAGTACTGTAATTTCAAAAGGCTCTCTCTGAAGACCCTCCTTTAGTGGCGACCTGGGGTTGTCAAATGAAAACATTATTTATCCAGTGACCTCAGAGCTTCAGGAAATGGTTTGCTGGCTGTTCAGCGACAGCCTTGAAATAGGGAGCTGTGGTGTGGGAGCTAGGTTTGTGAAACATGAAACAAAAGGTGGTCTGGCCCCTCAATCTACAGTATCAGGTTTGGGAGATTTCAGAAAAATGCACACATCCATTTGGAAAATCTTGTATGGAACCATTTGTATGTTTGCCAAACTGAGGTTTTCCTCCAGTGAAAATATTTACTTAGAAAAAAAAGAAACTCTGAAAGTATTTATTTCAATGCAATCCATTCCTTCACCATGTCCTAAATGTGGTTTCTGTAGTTTTTGGCCCAGCTAGCAGTCCAGCCACTGAGTGGCTCAGTTCCAAGACTGGGTACTTTCAGGTTCAAAGTCACACTCTTGTGGGGATGATGATCAAAATCTCAATTCTTCAATGCGTCATTGTCTACTAGTGGTAGTTTGTGCATGTGACGGCTTTGTCATGACTTTATAAGGTGAGTCATGGAAAATTTTCACTTGATCATGTCTATATTAGTAAGCCACGGTGAAAGATGTCTGGTAAGAAGAATAGCCACACAGTAAAAGAGCTGGAGATGCTGTTCGTTGGTGTCTGTGGGTATTACTAATGGTCCAAAAAACGATTTTTAGCAAGAATAGCTGCATGGCTCTATGAATGGCAGTGTTGGTCTGTTGGTTGTTCCATTGCATGGATTGCCATGAAATTTTGCAGACATACATGGTCCTCAGAGAACTGACTCACTTTGATGCTCCTCTGATTTTTCTTCTAGTGTCACCATGAGCTTAGTAAAATTCTGTTTATCTAGTGCCGTCATCAGGTCAAAATGTCAATTTGTCAATATTTTGGTTTATGACAAAATTTTCTGCAAAACTAGTGACATTCCCACAATCTTTAGCTGTAATTTGGTTTTCATGCCAGTTAGCCAGTTAGAAAAGGAATATAAGACAAGGAAAGGTTATTTATAAGGGAATTCAAGTGCTGCACATGATGCATGGAAATGCATACAATAAGATGGCATTAAAATTGCATTAAAAACAAAACAAAACAAAAGCCCAAACCAATTTTAATAGATAAAAAAAATGTGAATGGACACTAGTGCACCACATGCTTTGATTAAACAACGATGCTGGCCTCTTTCAGCTGCCCCACAACATTTTCCCTAAATGTGAAATTATTATCATCTGCACCAGGCACAAGATTAATAAAATGTAGTTTGTTGATAAGCTGTAGCAAAGGATAATGTCTTCAGCCCTGATTTAAATGAGATGACATTTTCAGCATATCTCTAGTGTTCAGCAACCTCTTTTACAGTAGGGGGGCATACTAAACTAAAACTTGCTTGGTTTTGATTCTGGGAACACTGAGCGGTCTGGATAACTGTCTGCTGTTGTCAGCAATGGAAAAGGTTACAATTGGAATTCACACCTGGGTCAAATGACCCTGCAGTGGACATGTATTCATCAGCTCCAGCTATGATTGGCAGTGATGTAAACACAACACCCCGGTTAAAAATGTTCAGGTCACAAACATTGTTAACATACATGTCACCTGCCCAGCACAATATTATCAAACCAGGAACACTATGGCTACAGTTTTTGACGATGAAAGTGTAAGGTGTAGTAATAAGTTTCAAAAACACACAGTCACCAATTGAACATGGAGAAGGGGCGATTTCTCCCCTATAATACCCTGTAACTGCATGTGATGACACTGCTCTCCACAGATTCTCAAACCTAAATAGTCCTAAACCTCCACAGACCACCAAGACTTTGACCAGACCAGACCAGCAGCCCAGCACCATCTCCGTGATTATAAAATGGACAAATCTCGATTATCATCTTACCTTGTATTTAGTTCCCTGGTTTAGGAGATGAGTCCTGTGTGTGTTCCTGTGTGTCTTTTGTGCAGGTGTTGGAGATCAGAGCTGGTCTGGATAACCCAGGGATCTTAGTGAAAGCTGAGTGAAAGTTAATGGGTTGGAGGGTCCTTAGAGGGCATGGAGGAAAAAAGGGGTCATGACATTTAATCGTCCTGCCTCGACAGGCCAAAGCTCTGACAAAGAGGTCAAGGGAGACAGCATTTCTGTCTCCCTTGACCAAGGAGAACATGGATGGGACAGATACAAACGAAAGGCCCTCTCAGTGCAGTGATCAGGCTTGTTACCCTGTAACTCTCCCTGTAACCCTCTCTCATGGCTTAACTTAAATACACCTGGAATATGACTCCAGGACACTGATGTCACCAACTCAGCTACAACAGTGATGTGGGGGGTGGGAATCCCTACTGAAGGACATGTCTAAGTGTAAGTGAAAACCTTTTAAAAACAGCAGTTAGGAAAGTCTGACCAAAACACTTGAACACACCACCTCATTGACTCTGGGGTAAACATGCGCATCACAATTCAGTCTTTGCTGTAATTATCAACCAAAGTTGGCCATCTGGACCAATCTTGAAGCAGTTCGCCATAGAGCCACAGCACAACAGGAAGCTACTGGCATAAACACAAGCTATAAATACTTTAAATAAAAGCAACATAACACCGACACACTGCTGATTAAAGAGGCAACACGTTTGCTGAAGAGGCTTCAAAAGCAGATATACATAAACAGTAAGGGATTAGAGATGATCTCCCTGTACAGGATGAAAGTCAACAAATCATAGTGAGTGAAGATTGAAAAAAAAAAGACTATATTGTGAGGTTCAAATGACTAACTTTCGGACGCGCACTGCCTCCTCTGCAGAGTCTAACAATAATGGCAAATATTTAAAAATGAAGTAACCACTTCCAGCTAGAGTAACAGTCTCTCATTGGTTAACGGGGTTGGGAGGTACTTCTGTGAGCACGTCAAGATAGTATTCAGTGAAGAAAGAAGGTGCTACAGTGTGATAACACAATATGATTCATATAAGGAACAGTGGTGTATAATTATTGCTGGGACATAGATTGAATATACAAAGAAAGGCTCAGTTCATCACCCATTTGGTGTAGTTTATTGACCATATTTCCATGACATGCTTACTTGTATAGTCATATTGAGTCTGAATGCTGACTATGACTATCTCATGTTATTTATAATCTGAAATGATTAATGGTCTACTGTATGAGGAACAAAAGATTACATAAATATAAATAAGTACAAAAATAAATAAGTATATACATAAATAAATGCAAAATAAAAACATTTTGATAATGTTGCATGAAAAACATGATATTTGTGTATTTTACATCTATTTATCACATGTCTATTTTGGAGCTTGGTCTCTCTTGGTTTGAGCATCAGCAGTGCATTAAATTATATAATAAACATGGCACCAAGCATCATTACTGGGACTGGTAGATGACATTGTCTTCTACCTCCTGGTTTGTTTTTATTTTTATAAATCTGCCTTAATTTAAGGTCTGGCCTACAAGGGTTGGTTCCGATGGTTGTGAAGCATCTGGTTTCAGGCCAGCAGAAGCAACTGTTCCAGCAGCCCTTGGTTGTTGATAAATTGTGGTTTCTGGCCTTTTAGCTGAAAGGGTCAGTCAGACCTGTGGTCTACTGCTTGCTGGTATATCCTCATTTTTGAATTTTACAACAGTAGACTGAGCCAAAGCACAACATATTCTGAAGTTTTGGAGGTTAGTGGTGAATGAGGAAGATGGTGAGTGTTTACATTACAGTAATGTGAAGTGTGTGTGTTATCTGTATAGTGTTGGTAACGTAGCTGCTACTACAGTTTACCGTGGAATTGCCTGTAAGTATTAATGGATCTGTTTTTGCAATGACTCTGGTTTTCAAACATAAGCACTAACATAAAAAGTGCATTCGAGCTTTCAAATGGACATTTTTCTCATGATGCATGCTAATGGAAAACAGGAGTGGTGACCTTAATGTAAAGCTTATGATTGGAAAGTCGCCAGTTTGATCATCGAACTGGCAAGAAAATTGAAAAGAATAACACTTCTCCAAACCATCATCAACACGAATGCCTTAACCCAAAACTCCAGCAAAACTCCTTAGTGGCCAGCAGGTCAGACTGTAGCTGTACAGTTTCCCACTGTGTGTGTAACTGTACAAATGCAATCAGGGTGTTTGTGAAGACAGGTGTCCTCTCAGTAAAACTACCCTACAACAAACAAAAGATCCTAATTGAATGTCCATTTATCCTGTTGGTAGCCCACTGTTACTTGCTTGAGTGTCTCACAAAGTTGGGTCTTTTGGTCAAGTGGCAATATTCAGTTCCTCTATTTGACAGAAGTATGTAAGTATATGTGTTTAAGTGGAAGTTTGACTCTCCCATATGCTGGTTACTGAGCTGTGTTTGTGTATACAGTTTTTATAGTATTATAGATTTGCCACTACTATTACAGTATAACTGTCGTCGTAGCGTTGCCTTCACTCTGCTGGCCGAGGGTGCAGCCTGAATGAAACACAGGCTGGAGTGTTGCACGACAGAAAAGGTAGCTTCTGGTTACAAACTTTGGACCAATCAGGATGCCGCTATTCCTTCCTGCAGCTGGAGCAACAGAAGTTCAACCTGGACCGCTCCACGAAGAAACTCTGCTCTAAATTCAAACTGACAATGCTTATTCCCTTCCGCTGACACGTCTGATAGCCAACTTATTGTCATTGAAGGAAACATTTCCGAGTAATGACAATGTTGGGTATGTATGTGCCAGACAGATTTTCCCTGAAATCATCAAAGGTCCAGGATGGAATCGGTCTTTACACGGCGAGGCGAGTGAAAAAGGTTTGTTGTTTCTGGCTGGACAACTTTGTAACCGAGTTTACGCGTGGGAAGCGTGTTGTGTTCGTTTTTAAACATTACTAAAGAGTTGTAGATACGTTTTTTGTTCGCCTTGTTCCATACTTGTCAGAGTCTTAGTCTCAACCCGAGGCTCCTCTGACGTGAAGTGCCACGTAGCTGCAGTAACTCCAGTTGATTCTCTCGGTTACTGCTGAACAATGTATTCAAATAAAGGTCGCGCGCCTGTCTCGTGAACACATACTATACGTGACGTTTACATCCATCTTAAAGCGCTGGACTTTTTTGAGACATTTTGCAAAACCGAACACTTTTTGCCACTGCTGTCAGATACACAGCAAAGTCGTACGCAGCTGTGAAATGTTCTCGTGGATCAGTATCAGTGGGGGAGTGTTCGCATCAAGGAAATTATTATCATGTAAATCTGTGGCACTGAAGTAAAACATGCTGAAGCTGAACATGAACACAACATTTTGACCACGCCCCCTGAATTTTTTTTTTTTTTTTTTTTTTTTTTGTTTTTTTGTCCCGTTGTGAGGGATGTGTTCACATGTAACAAAGAGAAGGTTTGCCCACTAGCCACCCAACAGTGCAAAAATCATGATGTGGACCGACTGGGTTGTATAACATTTTAATATAATTGTTTGCTTGTTTCAAAGGGAGAAAAGTTTGGCCCCTTTGCAGGTGAAAAAAAGCTGCCTAGTGAGCTGGATGAAAGCTCGGACACCAGGCTGATGTGGGAGGTGAATGCACACACGTCCTGCCTTGTTTTTACAGTACTGTACACATGAGAGGGTTGTTAACAAGTGTTTAAAATTAGTTTAATATATGTTTCTCCTGTTTTGTTTTTTTTTAGGCTTTACATGACAAGTGCACAAATTATTCTCCTCATAACACCAATCTTGCACACATAATATTGTATGAGTTGTGTATGATGTTAATTAACCAAATAAGTAGTCTGCTTGCAATTTGAATTTCAGTGCAAAACACATCCTTTACCACAGGAGAGCTGTGAAAGACACAGCTGCTTCCATGTGTGTCCAAACCCATTCTCCAGTTTTCTGTGATAGAGAGCACAATTAATTATGTTGGCTCTCATGTTGCGGTGGAGCCACTGATGGACTGCTGGAACACATGCTGTAATGTAGTTATCTGTAGCTGCCACATTGTGAGGTTCAGACCTGTGCACACGATAAGGTGTTCATATGTAAGGCCAAACATACTTTGATGTACAGAGAAGAAACTATAAAATAGGAGAAGAATCAATCATTCACTTTGCATGATTTTTTTCTCTAGGTCCGAGGTAGTAAAGGAGATGTGCTGTATATTCTGGATGCAAGTAACCCACGCTATGCCAACTGGCTGCGATTTGTCCATCAGGCGCCTTCACAAGAGCAGAAGAACTTGGCAGCCATACAGGTATATTTCTTGTCAGTGGATAGTGAATCCCTCACACTTAGAAGAAAGAGAATGACACATTTTATTGGCAATACAGATCTGTCAAGACCAGCAAATGGTAAAAACAATATGACTGTGAAGAGCGCTCAAAGAGAAATATTTTTTTGACTTCTACAGGTTGAATGTGCTGGTTTTGGTTTTATTTTTCAACTTGGCCAACCCTATAGCTGAACGGTTAGGGCATATAGCATTTGGGCACATAAGCTCTGAGCAGGTGACCCCAGTTTGAATCCCAGCCAGTGCGACTCTTTAATGCATGTCATTCCCCCTCTCTGACTCCCCAATTTCTGTCTTTCTCTGCTACAAACTATTGAGTGAAGGCATAAAATTCTAAAATAACTTAAATAAATAAGTCCATTATTTTTACTTTAAACTGAACAGATAATAAAACCTTTTACTGTAGTGCAGGTTTTTTGTGTGATGTTTGAACATGGTGGATATAAAATTGCAAAGACAAATGTGCACACATACAAACTGAACCAAAGGAATTCTTCTGAAAAAGGCTAAAGGTGAAAAGGGACATGAATCAATATAATGAACTTGCATGCCATAATATGCCTGTTGTTCATTTTCTACATCGCAAAACACAGCATCACTTTAGCTTCAAGTGTAATTCTCATTAGATAGCTGAACTGTTTTGTAAATTGCTACTGTGTTGTGTGTAAAATTAGATGAGTGAAGCATACTTTTATCTGATCTGTGCATTTAGGAGACACTGAATGAGTGTGATTTTACTTTTGTTTGTTAATCCTTCTGGAACTTAAGCCATTAGATTATTTTTTGTCAATTTTCCAAAGCACTTTTTAAAAAACTATACTTACTATATTGACAAATAATGCATCAACAACAGTAGCCAGAACTACAAATAGCAAAAAAATCTGATGAATCTCTTAAAGCTTACAAATACACATAATACACACACATGAAAATAGCCTTACTGCATAGGATCTGGATAATTTCACCACTTGTATGTGTTCTGTCATGGTGGAAGAAAAATAGAGTAGGAATCAAGAGAAGATGAACATTTTCGGTTCAGGCCAAGTTACCTCCATTAATACACAAATGCCCAAAGTAATTGGTCGTTTAAAGGTCATTCATGTGGGTTAAAGCTCTGTGTTCCATCAGCAGTGACATTTATTGTCCAGCTTTCCTCTTGTTAATCATTATTTATGTATATTTAGAATCCCATAGTTAAAACAAAATGACCGTTTGATTTTATTAACATGACCTTTAAGGACAGGGGAGTTAATGATAACATTTTTAAGGGTTTGAGCTTTGACCTGTGGCCTCAATCAGGCCATAACAGACTGTTGTCTAGGTGGAATGTGTTCAACTTCAATAGTTACTCATTGTGTATTACCATAATAGTTATAGCTGTGTTTTAGCAAGAATGTCATTAGCATTTTTCTCAGGTTTGGTGCAGTTCTGCCAGTGCTCCATGGTATCATTAGTACTGTGGAATTACTCAACAATAGGCATGTTGTTGTCTCTTAGGATGGAGAAAACATTTTCTACCTAGCTGTGGATGACATAGAGACAGACACAGAACTCCTAATAGGCTACTTGGACAGTGATATGGAGGAAGAGGAGGAGGAAGAAGAGGAGGAAATCATCAAAGATGAGGACGAAAACAGTAAAGACACCAAGCATCTTGTTGAAATGGGTACATCGAAGTTATGTTGTTGTTTGAATGGTATTCAATGACAATTATAGCTAATACTTCAAAATACAGGAATTATACTCTTACCTTTAAGATCTCTGCTATTTGACTCAACATGCTCATTGTGTGTGAACCACATCTCTACAGAACTGGTTACAAAGAAGGAGGACCATCCGTGCTTGCTGTGTGAGAGCAGTTTTCCCAGTGAGGAGATCCTGGCCGCCCACCTGCAGAGTCTGCACCAGAGGCCCAGCACCGAAGAGAAGGAGTTCAAATGCAGAAACTGTGGCAAGAAGTTCCCCATTAAACAGGCTCTGCAGCGCCAGTGGGTTTACTGATTCATTCTTTGAATGGCTTTGGAACTGTTGTATCGTACTTTAATTCTTTCTCTGAAAGCTAAATGCTCAGGTCATTTAAAAGCCTGAAAAAGTGGTAAATGGGTTCAGTCCAAATTTAGATCTGATACTATGAATTAGGTTAGAAAAGTAGTATTTAATGGTAGTCATTTGTTTGTTTCTTTTAAAAAACAAATTTATATTTGACGTTTTAAATACACCTATTCCTTGATTTTCCAAAAATTAGATGAGAAGATTGATAATATAACGTTCCCACAATGGCCTCTTCATTACCACTTACTTATGCTTAGCATAAAGGTATGGAGACAGCTAGTCTAGCTTTGTGTCTACCTTGTTTGATTTTTCCTCGTGTTGTCATAACCAGAATGGTCTGACACAAACCTCTCATGAACCTACAAATTTTCATTGTCATGTCAATGTTTTTACGGCTTAAACAAATGAGATATCACATATAAATTATTAAGCTTTAAAGGTGCTGGTAGGTTTTTTTTTTTACCTTTAGATAAAGCCAGGCAAGCTGCTTACCCATTTCCAGTCTTTAGGCTAAGCTAATCAGCTGCTAGCTATAGCTTTTACCATAGCAGTGGTATTGATCTTTGAATCTCATTCACACAAATTTATCTTGTGTATCTGCTCTTGACAATTAATTTCTCTAACTTTATCTTTCCAACAGAAATACGGACGAGCCCACACCCTGATGTGTTTTATTTCCAACTTGGTACCTAATTTGTTTTCATTTTGAATCCTTCCTCAGTGTTTTGCATTGTTCTGAGTCACTGGATCCATCAGCTGACTCTAAAGCTCATCAGTGCTCCCTGTGCCACAACACATTCAGCTCAGAATCCAGGTAACATTATTTATTGAAAGGGAATATATAACCTTGTATACAGTATAATGTACGATTTTCCCCAGTCTTATCTAATACTATAATTATTCTGTAAGTCATGAAGCTATTTCTTATGCTTATTTTTTTCTTCTTCTGCATCCTGCATGTACAGCTTTGAACAGCATAAAGAAGCCTGTAAAGGAGATGCTAGGTTTATCTGTAAAGCAGAGAGCTGTGGTAAAAGATTCAAGAGCAAGGACGCACTGAAGAAACACAAAGGAAATGTTCACACAGGTTGGCTTCTGCACCTCTCTCTGTATATCTTTCTGTTACGTTCTATGCCTCTTTCTGTTTACATATCCACATGCTTTGTCCTTCACTTTTTAGAAAACATGGCCTAATGAAGTTAATTGTCCATTAGCAGCCTGAGCACTCAAGGAGCTGCAGTAACAGTACTTGACCTCGATCAGTTAAAATCTCAGTAATATTGAGACACATCTCTAATTACTTGCGCTCCGTAATTGCTGACCTGTGTGTTCTGAGGCTGTGTGTTCTGAGGCACGCTTTCAGATAATTGGACTTCCACAGCTATTTATGATGGGATGTAGGGCAGTGGGGATCTAAGCAGCCTTACACATGAATCAAGTATCAAACTGAGATTAAGACATTCATCTCAGAGGCTGATGAAATTGAGATCTGGGCTTTTATGTTTTACCAATTAAGTTAGAACAAGTGGTGTGTGGGCGAAGGTTAAAGTGGCTTAGCCAAAACAGATGTGGGTCATGTGATTCAGACAGAGCTAAGGGTAGGGTCACTGGGCCTATGATGAGGGGAAATCTTTGTCCAATGAAACTTTTGATGTTTTTCTGTTGCTGTGTGATGATTGTCATGAAATTGTTGCTGTGATTGCCCACTTTTGACATCACCCTTGTAGTTTAGGCTCTGTAATTTTCTTCTAGTTATTTTCCTTTTATAGGGAGTGCACGACAGAAACTCACATGCACCATATGCAACAGAAAATGCTCCTCTTCTCTGAATCTACAGGAACACAGAAAGGTGAGACTCAACAATGAACATCTACAGCTCAAATTATCACACCCAGATATTTTGCACTGGATCCGAGAGGATCAGCTTAGCTAGTTTTGCATGATCCATCTTTACAGCGATTTGTCTTTACAGTCTTTGCTGTACAGTGGAATCCATTGCCCTCAACTGTTTCTATAACCTAGACAAACCTCTTAATCTCTCTTGAGTTCAATTTGTTGAGCTATTCCCTCTCCATGTGAGGCTGTCTTTATGATCAAGTTGTTACAAATTCATTCAGAGTGACACAGAACAGAGAGCTGGTTTCTTTTTCACTGGCTCATCCCACAGGTCTTGTGAAATTTAAGAGGCTGTGTTGGCAGACAATAAGGCTTTAGCCATGGCGTCAGGATTCTCCCTCTTACTGATGGATTACAGATTTCAATAGGGCTGTTTAAATACTATCCTGAAACATTTTCATACATGTATTTGTTTATTTTGGTACTGAGCATTTTCAGTACTATCTTCATTTACATTTGCTGTTATAGACATCTATCCCTGGATGGTTCTTTCCAGGTTACACATTGTTCCATTCAAAGTAGGCTAATGTGTGTTTAAAGTTGAAATTTCATTGCAGTTATGTGCTATAATATTAATTAAGAATAATTATTAACATAGTTAGTAAGCATCAGTGGAGGTTTAGACAGAAAACAGCAGGTTGTGTTTGTGGGGGCATGTTGTTTAAGGCACCAGTGAGACAATGAAACATAATCAGAGTGGAGGTCCAGATGGAGTAACTATGTGTTTAAATACTTATCAGAAGTCAAAACCCAGCGACAGAATTTTATAATTCTGGAAAGTTACCAAGTCTCCCATTTACTTCTACTGTAGGCAAAACCAATGGGAAATTCAAGCATGTGTTTCCTGTTTTACTGCAGTACCCAGACCCTGCAGGTTAGAGTTGTTCAGTTCTGAATGATGCACCGTAATGGAAACAGTACTGTGCTATGTTAAGTGAAGACGTTATAATTTGAGCATGTTTACCACTGTGTTTATACGTTATCACGCTACCAGACTACAAATTATTTGTAACTTTCTCTGCAGTCTGCAATTGCTCTGAACAATTATTATTTATACCTGCATCAGAAATGTGACATCACAAGGCAGTGCCTCCTGGTGCATTTCAGCCAAATGTTCCATTGACACCCCTACTGCATCAATGGACTGGCTCCATTGAAATGCAGGAGAGGGCTGTAATTTTTCATGCAGGCTAATGTTGGTCTGTACCAAAGTGATAGGCTTGGTCTGAATATTGGTTGAGATTCAGCCCTCCAAAGCCCTTCAAAACAAAGAGGGTTAGATAAAAATGATACACAGCAACAGATCAAAGACTAAAAGAAAGTTTTATTACATAAAATTACTTTTTAACAACAAACAATATATTTTAGTCCAATATCAAGACTTTTATTTTCAATAGTCCTGTTGCAGTTCCCTTTCTCCTTGATTTCTCATTGAAAGGTACTTCCACCTTGACCAGCTATGACAGTTAAGTGCTGTCAATCCAGTGACAAATCAACAATATTATAAATAGTGTGAGGCCGGGGATATTTTCATTTTAAATCAATGTGGCTTCTTTTTGGCTTTTTTTTTTTTTTTTGGTAACATGATATCCAAAAAGTGCAAATTCTGTTACATATATAGATATATAATGTTTGCTGTTGCAGTTCAGACAGTGCAGGACAGGGATTCATCTGAAATACTAAATAATAAATGCTAAATACATTTTCACCCATGCTTGAGCTCTGGCCTGAGAGCACTGGTGACCAATAGTTATCCGATTTGCTTTTGTAAGTGTGACATTTGTACATAATGTGAGCCTTCATATAGTCCCCACCCTTTCAGCCATATAAGTACTGCCATGCCAAAATCAGGAGTCATCTTGGAGATGAGGCCTCTGGGAGGGCCCATCAGGATTATCTAATATGACTTCACTTCTAACATAGTTTAAACAAGTTCACTGAAATATTGGTAACCTACACCCATGTTCGAACAAAACCTGAAATGGTTGTAAAACAGTCCAAGACAGAAACTTTTCTGCCACCAGGACTCTGAAGCTGCTTTAACATATTCATTTGACCTATCTGTGCTTGTTTGTGTTGACATTAACCGTTAAGACGTTAATAGCACCAAGAGAAAGAGACAGAATCACAAGAGTCTCTCTAGTCTCATCTTTATTTTTTTATTTTCATTATGAAATAATAATTCACTTTGGCTGTTTGGGTTGATCTTGCATAATGTAAACATTTGCCCTTTGAATGATGTTAGTTACTGAATTAGTGCACAGGTTGTCTCACACTATTCGTCTCATTGGTTGTCATTCATTAAGGTACATTCTTCATTGATTATACCAGATGGTAATTGTGACTTTTCATTTTCTCCTTTCAACATCTATCATGTAGATTAATGAAGAGGCTGTAATTCATCCCTGTCAAATTATTTATCACCAAGCCACTTGAAAACTGTTTAACATTTAACATAGTTCTTCAATTATCCCATTTCAGATCTCCAGGGTCTTTTAAACTAGAAATATGCCATATTCATGCATGGCCTTTTTATGTGTCTATGTTCCAGTTTCTCTATTATGTGGCTATTGTAGAAATGTTTTCCAATCTCCTACTATTGTCTAAATTTAGGCCAGTGTTAAATTACATTTTGTATAACTCCTCCCTTTGTATGAGTCCTGCTTAAGCAAAGTGTTATTATCAACATGGCACATTTCTGTCAAAAATTCCTGTGTACTCATAGAGCCTCAATCAAAGACTTTGGGATATTAACCATTATTCTTGCCAGAGAGCAATCAAACTTTCCATAATGACACATTAGTTCCAAAGCAGCTTAAAACTGCCATTATCACCATTTAGCTGAACAAGCTTTTGCAGTAACAGCTGTGACAAGAGGAGCTGCTTTGCATTAGCATATGCTGTTGTAGCTGTATGCCGGGGAGTGAACTTGCCATGATTGGAGTTATATTGTACAGCAGAAAAATGGATGGAAGCTTTTTCTCACTTCAGTTGCTTTTGAAGACTGATGTCTATGTATATCAGTCTAATGAAAACTGATGGTGACAGTGGTTACAGTCACTTTGACGGTGGCCCTGAGAGCTCAATACAATGCAACTTACAAAACATGCAAACTGAGAAAACACAAATTGAGAAAACATCTTCATCAATTTTACAATACATGTGTCGAAAACACTCAAACACAACAGAAATATTTCCAGGGAACCTAAAGAATGATCTTGGCTGGGGCACACAGACATACTTGAATATGTTAAGTATATGTATTATAATACATCCACATGCACTTGTGTTATGTTGCTCAAAGTTATTAACTTCAAAAGTCACAAATTGACAAATTTGACAAATGCCAGCCAGTTTCATCACATTCTTAAGTTTCAGTGTCTTGAACTCTCAGTACCACTGTACAGTCTACCCTAAAGACCAAAGTTTTAATTCACTCTTTGTTCCTCTTTTGTTTTAGGTACATGAAATATTTGACTGCCATGCGTGTAATAAGAAGTTCATTTCTACGAATCAGCTGAAACGTCACATGATCACACACTCAGGTTTGAAAATACTGCACTAAAAACATCAGTCCTTAACTTTATGCATTGTCTCTGTTTCCCTGAATGCATCTCTCTTAAATCTTTTGCTGGTTAGAGAAGCGACCATACACCTGTGAGATCTGCAGTCGTTCGTTCAAGCGCCTGGATCAGGTGACGGCTCATAAGATCATCCACAGCGAGGACAAACCATACAAATGTAAGCTGTGTGGAAAGGAGTTTGCTCACCGCAACGTCTACAAGAATCATAAGAAGGTGATCATATAATAAACCAGCTAACTGTTACTCTAATTAGGATTTCACAAGTGTCACAAGTATTTTCTTTATACCATTATATCTTGCTGATTGGTATGTGCTGAGGAGAGATATTTATTGAAAGGCATAGACACTTCAAAGCTAGAATTATTAGTTAGGCTGAAATCAATCTGGGTCTCATTGGTGGCGCTTATCTCTTGGGTCTTAGGCCTTCTCCACCCCTGAGGTTCCCCATGTTTACTTTTGGGATTGAGGTGTCACTCAGATAGATATGTTTGGGAGGGACAGAGGGGGAGCAGAAGAACAGGAGCACTTTGAACCTAAAACCCTTTGAGCTGCTTGTTCTCATCAAGTCAATAAACCAAATGGTTTTGGCTATGAAGCCTTAGCATGATCCTCTCACATCAGCATCCACAGTGAGGCAGGAAGCCTTCACACATCACAGACACACTGATGCTGCTCTGCTGTCCCTGCAGACACACTCAGAAGAAAGGCCCTTTCAGTGTGAGGAGTGCAAAGCACTGTTCCGCACCCCCTTCTCTCTACAGCGTCATCTTCTCATCCACAACAGTAAGTATGGTTGTGTGTTGTGAACCCACACATGTACCTACAAATGTAGCCGCAACGATCAAACATTTACTTTATTAATCCATTGACAGGAAATGAACAGCTGTTAATTTGACAATGTTGATTTGTTTTGATAATTGACTAATTAGCAGCCACTGTAGCGACAACTGACAGTGATGCTAAATGCTAAACTAATGTAACAGTAGTGCTAGTGGAAACGAGTCACCAAAATAACAATGTGCATCATACCTTAACATTTACTTAATGTACATAGCTTAGCTAACATTAGCCCCCATAAGCTACCGCTAAAGCAGTTAATGCATTAGTAACTAATGTATTAGTAATTCATCATCATAACATCTTTAAGCTGAAACCAGTCATGTTCTTTAGTTGATAGTCATGTATTTTCATTGACCTTCAACTCGTCCACTAATATGTCTATTAACAATAGACCTCATACTTCTGTCAAATATCTCACCAAGGAGACATTAAAAGGTGTGCAATTTGTCTTAGTCTGACAGAAACTTTCTCCTCAGACACTTGAGCTGTAGTCAAGCCTCAGCAGGATGCAGCACTAGTCCTTAAATTGAGCCAGATAACAAAGAGATTGTACAGCTCAAGGCATTTCCCGCCGCTGTCTCTGGAGGCAGGCTATATAATACCAGGACTTGTATTAAGTATCAAGTTCTAGACAGTGTGTGGGGTGGGAGGATCAAGTATGTACTTCCATTGTACTGCAGGTGAGAAAATAGCCACATGCACATTGAGTAAGTGTGTCTGTCTGTGTGAGTTAGTGTTGGGGCAGCACTTCAGCTCTGTAGCGATGACCCACAGTGAGAAGATAAAGCACAGCTGTTGTGAAATGTTCAGGTGAAATCTCATCCAAGCTCATGGCTCATGCAAAAACATTTTCAATTCTTATTGTACATCTTTCTTCTATCTTTTTTATTTGCGATTAGTTTGTACATGTACCAAGTCAATTCCACAAATGCTCATAACTCCAGAACTTATATATATAAATATATATGAAATATATGTACTTAAATTAAATCCTATATTAAAAAAATCTATATGAAACCTATTAGAATCATATGAAACCTAGAGATGTCATATATTGACATATATGTCAATATAAATATGTGCGTAAGTATGTATGTTTATGTATGAATGCTTATATTGTAGACATATATTACAAAAATATATAATCAATCCTAAATATATGTTCTGCCATGCTTGTGGAATTTCACTGGTAAAAACATTACCATTGAGTGAAAAGAAGAATTTTACAAGATAAATAGAATAGATTCAATGATGACTGTCAGTCATTGTATTAGAAGACCTTAAACAAAATCATTAACACTACCAGTCATGTATCGTCAGAACAGCATTGTCAGGTGAAAAATTGACAAATTGTTTTTCTGGTGATCAGGATTGCATCAAATTTGATTTTATTGAAATTATTTAATTAGTTAATTTATTTAACTTTTAATTAATTCAAATGAAGGCTTTACAATTCTCAGTTCTTCTTTCTGTTTGACTCGTATGACTGAAAATTTGTGAATCCTACAAGTTGTCTTAAATCACTTGTGCGTGCTGCGTAAGAACACGTCTGTTAATATGCATGGTCTTTGCATTTGGTCCCAGCTTTTGGCAAACTAGTGGTGTAGGACCTGGTCCAGAGTGATTCATGGGGTAGAGGGGCTGTTAAGATGGGCAGGCTACCTTCCCCAGGATCAGGCGGTTGCCCATAAAAAATCTCAACCCCCACCACAAACAACTGAGCCAAACTACTCATGAATATCTGGGTGGAGAGACCCACAAAGGTACAAGGAAGGAAAAAGAGAAAAAAAATTCAGCACCTCAGTTACAGCCCATCCTCCCTCTCCACCGCTTATCCACCAGTTCTCTGGGCTTGCCACTCTGATGGCTGGATCTGGTCCCTGTTCCCCTGTGGACACCCCATTGTTATTCTATTGTTATCTAGCTGTTACACACACCTGCAAGTTTTAGACACCCTCTGCAATTATTATAATTTGTATTCTTTCTCTTTTGTGTTCCATTGAAATATGCACAGCACATTTATACAAAGCCAAATGTCAGGTGAGGATTTCTCAGGACCTTCAGATTAACCCTTTGTGTCTGAATCTATAAATTAGTGTCTGTGTATGGTCCTGCATCTTTTAATAGCAAACTTAGTTAATGCTACTTGGAACATAGCCTATCCTCAAGTGAATGTTTCAATTTGATTAAAAACACAGTAGACCAAAGCTTTTAGCTGCTGTTTTGTTTTACTAAGCCGACCATAACCACTTGCTCCAACCAAACACACATGTAGTCTCTCTCCAAATTACTCTGTGGAAATGGAGTGATCTCCATATAATGGAAACAACCACTCTCCAACAATAGAGACTGCTGTATGGAGGCAGAGAGCAGAGGTGTGAAGGAAAACATCAGACTTAACTCTGTGAACAGCTGAGACTTACTGTCTGAGGACTGTCTGGTGTTTCAGTGCTTTTCTGTGGAATGATTAATAAAATAGGGCATGTTTTTTGCACTGTAAACCTACTAAACCATTTATTGTTCAGAAGAAATATATGGCAGAGAAGTTTGTTTTACCATCTTTTGGGATGTATTCAACGACAGGTACTTGATAAAAGACGGCTTTTGTTTACCAGACCTTTCTAATGACAGTTGTTTGGAGCTGTCCGGTGTTGGTGCAATGAAACGCATTCTTTGTATTTTCCCTGCCCACACAATTGCCCAGTGAAATTGGGTCCCCTCTTGCTGTGTGTGATGACTGTGTGTTTAGGGGCACAACAATGGATAACTGGAAATGGCTCTCTGACAAACAGACCTCTATCCTTGTTGCAGGTGAGAGGACATTCAAGTGCGATCAGTGCGACGCCACCTTTAAGAGGAAGGACACACTCAATGTCCACATCCAGGTGGTGCACGACGGCCATAAGAAGTACAAGTGTGACCTGTGTGAGAAGGCCTTTGTCACTCCATCAGTCCTCAAGAGCCACAAGAAGGTGAATGAAAATGTCCTGAAAACAAGTTCAAGCTAAACCGTTGTTGTGTTAATTTGAAATTCAGACAGAAAATAACTGCAAAATTATCTGATCTATAATTACTGATAAACTGCTGACAAAATTATGTTGACTTTTGCATGCAACTTCAGACACTTACTAAGAATATACCTCTACATTTTGAGTTAGAGGCACAAGTAAATTGCAGTATTTTCCATCATCAATCTCAACATATCAAACAAAATTTAAAATGGAATGATAGCCCAACCATCTACTTTACTAAAAAATGTTGCCATTGTTTTATTCCTATCCAGTCTTATAAATTGATGTAGCTAATATCTTGGACAGTCAAACTTGGCGGAGACATCCATCTCGAGGTTTCCTTTCACTTGAAGGCTTGGAAATCAATTCCTATGTTGATTAGAAATGGCAGTTAGTCCATTAGCTCCGCAGGGTTTCAAAGCCCCAAACAGATCTTGCTGCAGATAATGTGCCCTAAATCTGACAATGTCCGGTGTGGTTATAGATCAAGATTGAAACCAAACAGTTCCTTGGCACAGGGCAAAAGAAAATGTCTCAGAGGTTGCTTCACAACAGTTGGGCTGAAGACAGGCATGTTGAACTGTCTCTCTGCTTATGGGGGTCTGGAGGCTGCTGAGAGATCTGGCCTTGATCAAAGTCAGGTTGCTGAGGAGATGACAACTCAGTGGCTGCGTTTACATGTGCCCAGTAACCTTGCTGTTGGCCATAATATTGTCGAAGTCTTATTTAATGTACACTTTGATGCTCTGCAACTCTTTTTCTATGCAAACTTCAACCCCAACCATAGCCCTGAGCACAATGTTTGAGTTTGCACGTGTAATGAAAATTAAAACTTTTAATATCATTTAGACCAGACTGATCGAGTATTCTAACTAAATTATGATGCATCTGATTAGGAGTGAAGTGATTTTTTTCATTATTGAATAATCTTCCATGTAGTTTTTCAGTCTTAAAAACAGAATAATAATGAAAAATACCAAAATCAGATTTTTGTTTTGTTTGTTTTAGTTTAACTCACTAAAAGATCACAATGAAATTTACAAAATTAAAGTTACATATGACAGAGAAAAGCACCAAAAAAGTTGCAACCAGTGAATGTTTGAATTTATGGTGTTGATATCCATACGATATAGTTGTCATTTTAAGAACCCAAAAACATGTATGAAAAAAAACATGTAGTTTTACATCTCCTCTCTCTCTTTTGAGCTCTAGTAACAACAGGTTATTCCACCAATCAGAAGAGAGGGCATGAGCCTCTCTTCTGATTGTTTTCTGTGATCACATAAAAATATAGATTACATGAAACCAAGTCCTGCAAGATTAGATGGCAGGACAAGGTGAGCTGGATTTGGGACATAACTGACAGTGCTGACTGCTTTGTTGTGACATCACAAAGTTACAGTCCTGATGGCTCATTTTAAGGCTTAGTTTCTGAAAACAGCCTGTGTGCATTGCTCTGCAGGTTGTGCACTTTGATTGTTTCCCATTGTTAATGTAAAACATAGACATTCTTCATAATCAAGAAACACATGGAAATTTCACTTTATACAACATGGGACCTTTAAACATTTAATCAATTATCAAAATCGTTTAATTGCCGTCCTTCTACTCTCCAGGCAGGCACAGGTGTAGCCACAGAGCCTTAATGGAAAGAACTAACTAGCTCACATTTTTTGTGGTGAATGCAGTTATCTCTCCCAAACTAGGCTTTTTAATTTTTTTTAATTAAGTGCTATGGAAAAAAAGATTTCAAGGTTGGCGATGGCACTGAATGACTTGTTAAGATGACACTTTAGCTGCTGTAAAATCATCCTCTTCTTTCTTGCTTTACAGCTCAAAACAAAACAGAATGGCTATACAATGTCTTTGCTTCCCATGTCTTGAGTCGTGTGGATGTGCATCACTATTGTGCTTGCTCACGTAGAATAGTGGTGATACTACACAAATCTGGCAGAATTGGCCTGACATATTCATGGAGCACTCTTGTCTTACAGCATATGCTTTTCTCCACAGTCAGCCTGGATTTCTGTTATATGAGAGGATATGTGTGTGTATCAGTATGTATGTGCATGCATTGTATGTTTTGCACATTGTACAAGCCAGTCTCACAGTGCTAGGCTAGAAGAATTCACAATGAATGAAAATTACAGGGTCGATTTTAACTAGGTAAAGACAAACACTGTATTTATTTATTTATGTATAAAACTTTTGATGATTGCATACATCTCCCAATAAATTCCACACTTATGATTTGGGACATGATGTTCCCATGTGAAATTCATAGTGTGCCCCCGGGTGCTTGTTTGTGAAGGTAGAATACAAGCAGGGTTTTCTCTGTCATATAAACTAATGAAACACTGCTTCATCTGGGATACATGTGTTCATGTAAGTGGATTTGTTGTGCAAGATTGTTCCGTGAATGTATGTTTATGTGTTTGTTAATGTGTGTGCATATGTGTATGTGTGTGTGTGAGTGTGGATGAAGCCTTTGTAACTAAACACTTGAGGTGTCAGAGTCACACAGCAGGGTGATGGAGGGAAGGATGGGGCCCTGTGAGGAGGTGTTCCTGTATTGTTGTACTGCTATTAAAACTGTCGCTCTGAGTTTGGGCCTTTCATACTCATGATTATTTTCAAGAATTTACAACAGGCCAGGAGGTGGAATGCAGACTTTGTACTTTTCAATAAGGAGAGAGGGAGGGAAGAGGAGCAGGGACGGGGTGGAGGGGGACGGTAGAGGAGGTAGCACACTCTTTCCACATGCTCTTTTGTCCATGTTTGCATGTGCGCCCCAGAGCTCTACTCTTAGGATTGTTGGGAGATGAGAGAGGAAGAAGAGTGAGGAGGAGGATGAGATGTATGCATATATGCACCCTGGCATTTACGTTCGCTGGGGACCTTGGACCCTGGCAAACCTACATCATCGGTGTTCTTTGATCCTGCCTTCAGGGCAGCTCAGTGGATCTACTGTCATGTGAACATGTGCATCTCCATTGACTGAATCCACCACTATTTTGTGGTGCATGATGGGGGAATGAAATTCAGTTTATTCAGAAAGTGCAATTAAGAAAAAAAGATGGCCAGCCTCTTAAGAGGGCATTTAAAGTGAAATGCATATTCTGGATATGCTTTTAATGAAAAAATCTGATCATGTTTGTATGAACTGTTTTTGAAGAGACAGCATGATCAAAGCTGGTAAATTTTCTCATGAGCATGCAATGAGTATATGTCCTGACATGGAATTCCAGCTATCGCTGTTGATGATCACATTTTACTTTGTAATGTAGGAAGGATGTGAGGATAATGTTACAAATGTTTTTTCTTAACATCAACCACATGTGCATTTTATCATTTCTCTTCCCTCAGACACACACGGGGGAGAAGGAGAAGATCTGCCCTTATTGTGGGCAAAAGTTTGCTAGCAATGGCACACTAAGGGTCCATATCCGCAGCCACACAGGTCAGTGGTCCTTCAGTGTTTTGTTAAACAGATCTTCCATCAGTGGCCATTCATATGAGAGTTAACTATCTGTGAGTCTACTAGAGTTAAAGGAGTGGCCTATCAGCACATCCACGGAGTGTTAAAAGACACTTGACTCTTGAGATTAGTGTAAACTGCACAATGAACAATGATCAGATTGAAATGCATTTAGTGGCCTTTTTTACCAAGATTAAAGCATCAACACAACTTGCATGTCCACTCTCAAATTTCAAAGCCAACAGGTAGTTAGTTTTACATAGCGTAAAGACTGGAAACAGAGGTAAACACCACAACTCCTATTCCTAAAGCCCATCTTAATGCCCCTCTCCAGGCCAGATTTACATTGTATGCAAAATGTATGGATGAGGCTGATTTTAATGTTAGAAACTCGAACATGTTGTAGCAATGCTTCCACTATTTTGCATGGCCACAAAAAAGAGCCCTGAATGTTCATTAAACTGCCTTTAACTAGAAAGCTACACATTCCTGTGTGTCTCCTTACCAACAGACTGGTACAGAATCCTGGCACAGCCACACACACACTTCTTGGCCTCTAAACTTGTTCACTCTGTCTGTCTTTCTCTCTGTCTCTCTCGCCCACTCCTGGCTGTCTCTTTTCTTCTTCACTCAATCTTAAACTCCATCTCTTTCCTCTATCTTTATCTCTCTTTCGTCACATTGTTTTCTGTCTTTGTCCTGGGATTGATCAGTTTCCTCTGCTGATATTCTCAGAACACACACATCTGGTGATGAGAACCTCCTATTTGATCCAGGTGGAGTACCAAAATGCCCTTGATGAACAAATCTTGCCTTAGTCATGTTCACCACCACCTCACATTTTATCTTTGGATTGCTCCGATCCAAATTAAAAACAATTTAATCTTAAATCATATTTGTAGCTCCTGAAACTCTCTCAGCAGATGTAGATCAGTGTGTCAGAATATGTGCATGAAGTTTAGTGGTGGTAGTACACTGATAAACTTTGTTAACAGCATCCTGTTTGTCCATGTGTGCACGAGCTGTGCGTGTTTTTATACATGTGCATGTGTGAAGGACAAACTAATAGAAAGAGAGAATGTATACTAGCGTCGGCTGCGGCCCAGTCTGATTGTATTTATATAGAATAAACAAAAGAGAGGAATGCTGGGGGAGGGGTGGGAGCCGAGGGGACACCTAAAGAAAAAAAGGAGCAAAGAGAGAAAAGACCACTCCAAGAAAGCATCCAGCCAGATGACCCTTGACCCTGACTGGCTGTAAATCTGCCCCCTCATTCTATAGACTGGGGTTTGTTTGTTTGTTTGTTTGTTGTGTTTTTGTGTGAGGGGAAAAAATGAGTTTTGGTGAACAGTGTGAATTGTTTTCTGAGCAAAAATCCTGACAAGGCTCATTTTATTCTCAAACAGTAAAGTAGTTTTGTAGGCACACAGAGCACATGTAACTCTTCTGTGGATATGTTGAATTGTCGGACAAATGTGTAAAGTCTTAATCATATAACAACCCTGTTAATATAAGTAAAACTTTTAAGATGGGTAGGTTCTCTGTCTGCAAGCTCTTAAAAAGGCCACCAGCTGAAGCAAAGAGCTTTAAATCAACAGCTCTTCAAGAAGGTAGAGAAGAAAGCTTGATCTTGTTTGTCTTCCTGCTTCACAGGAACAAACCAGCATTGATTATTTACCTGCTAAACACAGAGGACTGTGTAAGGATTCCTCTGAGATTCCCTGCCCCTATCATTTTACCATCACACACTGTAGGGCATTATGAGAGAAATGGGTAATGTGTGAAATGATAAAAGAGGAATGTGTAAAAGAGACTCAAAGTATTAAGACATGCACTGTTTATTTGGTTTATATTTTGTTTCACTTTAATTTGGTTAGAACATCATTTTGAGCTTAAACAAATTAGTTGCAATGCCACAGAGGCAGGCATCCTCTCAGAGAGCAGCCGTCATGAGTTCACCAACGACCCATAAAATGTGAGCTGTCAAAAACTTGGATGAGGAGTTGAACACTGTTTTGGAACTCAGTAGTTATGATGGATGTTTCTATCATTTTCTAAATTGTTCTTTTTAGTCCCATGGTGGAGCAAATATGTCCCTCTCCACATCAGAGCTCAGTAAGAGCAGAATTTCCCACCACGTGTGTCATGATGTGGTAAATAATCGTAGTGTGGTCATGAAAATTATTTGTGCCAAGGGAAATGTTGACAGAACCCAGTGCCTCGCTGTCACACTGACATCATAGCATTTGTCATGTTTGGGCACGATGATAAGTTTTAGCCCATGAGCTATGTTACAGCTAATTGTTGTGGGATGGGATTTTAACCCTTGAATCTAATTTAGTGTGTATGATACATAAATATTCAAGCTTCAACATTTGACCAACACTCTTTCTACATGTAGACAGAGCAGTGGGTCCTCAGTGTTTTTGCACATGTTCAGTAGGAGACAATGGAACATTTCTCATAAATTCAAGTTTGTTGTTCATAATCCTCAAAGCAAAGCTGCAGACTTAACAAGCAGAAACATAAGACACAATGAAAGAAAAACAAGAAGCAACAAATGCTTCAAATGGACATATTCAAGTCATTGTGTGATTAATTTAACTGGGGGGGACTGATAAAAGCACAGACAGTACCAATTTTCACTTGGACTGTATTGTTTTATGACCAAAAAAAGGTACACTTTGTGACTTTAAAGGCCCACTTCACCAATTTTACTATAGCACTTCTATAAAGGTTGTGGACTTGAAATGAGAGTCAAAATTGAAGCAGCAGAAACAAATAAAATTTTAGTCTTTGCTCAAAATGTGAGTGAAGTTATCATCTAAATTTCAACAAATTTCCAGAAATTCAGCAAAAAGGGGGAAATAATGAGTTTCCACCCATTACAGTTATGCAAATATTAGGAGATAGACAAATGGTGGTGATATTTTTCCACTTTTTACGTTATTAAATCATTACAGAAGAGTCAAAATATTGAGAACAATGAGCAAAATGTGATGGAAATATAACATTTGTGTTTGTTTTTTCAACTGCTTTTGTATTTAATCGTTCTAGTGTAGAGGACGTTTCATTTTCCACTTCAGATATGAAAAAAAAATGATATTGATATTTTGTATGTTTGATTTTCCACAGGCCTTAACCTAGGTAAAGGTCTAGTCAAGGTATAATCCAAAAAGTGAGTGAACGCTAATGACATTATCTACGGTGTCCCTGAGATTTCAACACTCTGCAACCTAAGAAAACATGCAAACAGGCAAAACACAAACTAATTCAGAAAACATTTTTACAGGGTGTGTGTGAATTTGGTTGTGAGTATTTGCAGCACATGTTGTCAAATTGATGAAGTTGTTTTCTGAATTTGTGTGTCACACATATCATATTATCGAGACACCCTGGCCAGAACTCATATTCTCCAGATGTAAAGGAACATGCTTGTTTGGTACAGGCCCCAAAAAATATTACATCATCATCATTTTTATGTTTTTTTTTTTTCAGTGAAAATCAAATACAAAAACTGAAGTTAAGACTCATCACAATCTGCCAAAATAATTACAATTACATTTTTTTTCATATCATTCGACCCTATTTTCAGTATGATTTTTTTCAAACTTTACAAAGCTCCATGCAAAGTCACATTAGGTGTTGTATTACTGTTTGTGACCCTTTAGTGGGCTAGTCAGAGGAGGCACAACAGAACAGTCCAAACACACATAATGACAAATCAACAAGCCCATGTTGTTATAACATATGAGAAGAGTGAATCAACATGACAATTCATTCAGCTTGGAATGTGTATTATAAACACCCCCTTCCCCTGAGGGAACCACAACTGATTCACAACAAGCCCAAGTTCTCAATGGCCCAGGCTACTGCGTAACCATTAATTTATCATCGAGTTACATGAAGGCAAAAACCCACTCACAGACATAGAGGGTTTATAACTTTTGGACAACAGATGAGAAGTAAAATTGATCTGCCTCATGGAACTATAGGTTTGTGTTGCACTTGTGTCCTTTTAACATCAGTAAATTACAGCTGCATGAATTGTGAAACATAATTTACAGTATAATCTAACTTTATCACTTAATCACTTAATTTAATGACAGTGCTGGGAAACCTACAGTCAAGGCGCATCTTTTGCATTGCTCTTACTAAGACTGCTCTCTGGCAAGGATTTTTGTTACAATATTTTTTTCAACGACATAACTATCGATATCAGGGTCACAATAACCCATCTACTTTTTATTTTCAGGAAAGATAGAGAAATCAAATCACATGCTCTTAAATTTCTTAAACAGAGTGGCTGTACCTAAGACAAGTGATCTCACAAAACTGTCCTCAAATAAACATCTGGTAGAACTGGGATCACTGTGTACAGATGACTTTGTTTGTTCTGACTGTGGTCATGGTTACAATCTTGTAAGGTAAAATCACTGAATTATTGTCCTGTCTTTGTGATGATGAATTGAGCGTTGCTGTGGCAGCTTGAACTCTTTTTGGGGAGTGGTTCCGATGCCTCATTTAGATTGAGGATTGCATTTTGAGACAGGTCAGGTTCAGATCTGCCGAATGTGTGGTAAGGCTCGGGCATGGACATGTCTGATACAGGTACCTTCACATGGTCGAGTTTAGGGGAACTGTTTGAGGAAGTGGAGAAATCTAACGAGACCCTAGCCATAATGGAAAGGTCAAGTGTAAAAGTTGTTGGGCATTCCTATGGCTCATCAAAGGCAATGTCTTATCTTCTCCAACACACTGATATCACGTTACTTCTGCAGCCTCTGTCGGCATGTGGCACAGGGCAGAGAGTGGAGGGCCACTGTTTGGCTGAACTGGAGGAAGCCAGGAATTAATTTCTGACGGACCACACTAATGTCTTTCAGACCAGAGCCCCTGAAGCTACAAAGCGCTCTCCATAACATGAACACTGTGCAGCAGTCAAAACGACAAAGCCGACCATCTGCTAACCAGACACACGGCACACATATATACAACACACAAGGGGTGCCAAACGGATCGATTAGCAGACAAGGAGTGTGAGGGCCACAGCAGGGGGTGGGGGAGACACCAGGGGTCAAAGAGATGGTGTACTGTTTCAACACATGCTAAATCAGTTACCATCTCCACACACATAAAGCCCTGGCTCAGTGCTGCAGCCACCCCTCATAATCCCCAAACAATCTGGCTCAATCTGGAGAATAAGTGGAGGGTTTCTAGTTACAGTAACACTCAGCAGAACAGACACTAAGTCTCCCGCACGAATAACAGAAACCAATGTTGCAAAACTGTTACTACTTAGGTTTCTAAGTAGCATTTGTTTATTTCCTGTTTCGCTGAGGGTTTGAGTTTCTCTTGCTCTTGGTTTATTACAAGCAGGTTGAACTAGTGGAAAGGCAATGAATGTTAAACTGGCATTTTGAGAGAGAACTGTAAGTCACTATATTTATGAATGACCTCATTTAGAATATTGAATACCATAATTTTCTATGTTTGCATTTTCCAGATGAGGCACACAGACCAGAGTGAATAGGTTAAGTAGGAGAATTGGTGTGCGCTTATTGTGAGCGTCTCTGTTTGCAAGGTGTGGTTGTCTGTGCTATGTATTAGCTGACAATAGCTAGCTCCTGGGAGGGATGTGATCCAAGCCACAGAAGTACATTGGCACACTATGCTCAGGTGCTATTAGCACACTAATGCTTTCTCCAGGGCTCCCCAAGGCAAGCAACAGGCCTTAACCTGATATCACACATGCTACATAAGACATAGGGCACACTCTCATCTGTCATAAAACACATCTGGGACTCAGATTTTCCTGTTTGTCAACAAAATGCCTCCTAGAGGCTGAAAATGCACAGAACGGGATTTTGGGGCAGAATACCAAACTGCCTTCATGCACATGTTGTATGCACATGTGTAATCAGTCCACATATGTCATATTAACCCTTTCTACACTGACACAAGATTACACATTTTATTATTTTATTATTATTCACAGCACTTCTCTGAAGCCCTCTTGTGGGGTGTTCATGGTGGGTTTACACTCTGACTTGTATATCTGCTACATAACAGCTGTTGTAGCCAGAGCCTTTATTTGATATGAATAACCATTGTAGCTGTTTGACAATTGAAAGTTGGAGTACTGGGTTTAATAATGTCAGATCTCAAAAGTAGATACAGTCATGAGTTTCTAGTCAGGAAAAAACAACAGCAATATTCAAATTAAATCATTCAAATGCAAAATTTCCAAATATTCCCAAAGCATTTGTTTCTGCCTGGATGCTCTTCAGTTTTTGCAGTTGATTTTCACAACACAGCTTTTAATCAAATATAAGAAATGGCCATTAAATGATTATTTAACACCTTAGTCAAGCCTTTACATCTTGGCTGTTTGGTCATACTTGTATTTACTAAGAAACATAAGAGAACTATTCCTTCAATACAGTCAGGTTGGTACTGTGGTACTGTGATAATATTACTCTTCTCATATAGTCCCTAGATGGTTTTTCTGATTTAATAAGCATCTTTGCATTTTGAATCCCAAGGAAACATAGCTAATTAACCTTATTACTTAAAGGGGCAAAACATCTCCCCCATCAATAAAATTACTTGCTTGCCTGTTCAACAGTTTGTCTCCAAAGAGAGATTATGTGACTATGAAGCAGATAAAAAAATAGATTGTTGTACTGAAGGAACAGACAAATGTCTAGCTGCAGGTATCTGTTTTTGGCAGTTTCATTAAATGGTACTGTGTGCACTTGTAGGCAAACATGTATATATTTATATATTCAGCTTGTTCTAATTTTAGTTTTCTGAACCATAGGAAATGTATATAGTTTGCTCATGATTAATGGTACAGCTATGAAATAAATTATACAATTACTGAACCCAGATTTTTTTCTTTTCCTGTCTGAATCTTTAATTTCTGTGCTTTTATATAGGTTACCTCATATATCTCCTATACATTAGTAATCAACTGTGGTGATCCCATCCAGCCCATGAATCTGGCCCTGTAAACAGATCCATGTGTCAGTGGACTGGTTGACTGACAGCCTGTCACTTTCTCTTTGTCATCAGCGGTGCGCACACAGATAGGATCTATATGAGTTTGGCTGGACTGCTCTTGATCCAACTGGGATAAGCCACATTGCCTCTGATGTGTTCCTAAACTGTTGGCCAGTTGTAGCTCAGATATCGGGCCATGAATTGTAGCCAACACAAGCTTTGCTCTACAGTGGAAAGTCATCGTGCATCAGAAATGACTGGCTCAGACGGAATGATATTAAGTCTACCAGTAGCCCAACTGAACTTTTATCAGAGCAGATTAGGAAGAGCAGGGACAGGACAGAGATACTTTAACAGCAAAGCCACCTAATACGTCTGATAGGCAGGACATTGTACATATTTTTCTTTTTTATTGTATCTGTCAATGTGTGTGTGTGGGTATGTGTGTGAGAGACATACCTTCCTCAGGATGTCTTTCTCTTATATAGAGTTGTAGGTTATAATACGTAATCTTTCCACATTGTCCACAATGTCTAAAAATGTCTAGACCTATGTTGTTTGTCAATGACATTATTCTCTTTCGTGTTCAGTGTTGTGGTTGTCTGTCAGAAGCTCAAAATAGACTCCAATGGACACTTTTTACATCTTGGTCATTTCTAACTATATATATTTAACTGGATGAACAATTTTAGTCATCGGATGTCTGACCCTTGAAGTTCATGTTATTTGACATGGGGTTGTGTGAGGTACTTATCTACAGTTGTTGTGTTACCTTCAGTAGATTTTGATCAGCGCACTCCCTGTTTAGAGAAGTAGTGGGGAGCATTGGCAGAAAAAAAAAGCTAATATAATTTGAAGCATGCACTTTATTTTGAATATTTTCACCACTTTATATTGCTGTCACATAGCCATTTCCTTTAGAACTGCATTTTTTTCAGCCATTGAACTACTGTATTACTACACGCAAGCACACCTGTGCTTACCCTGTCTGACTGATTTTTAAAATTAAACCAGGTGATTAAAACCAATAGAAACACCAAATAAAGCAGTGTTTCTATTGGTTTTAATAACCTGGTTGGTTTAGTTGAGATGACCATTGCAGATAAGTCCGTTCCTGGTAAAAACCTCATGAACAAAGAATCCAAAAAGGGAAAAGCAGAGCTGGTGAAGGCAACTCCAATGATATCATTAATGTTGTATTTTGTTAGTCTTTTGTTTGAGAAACCTCTAGCAGCAGAAGTTGCATTCCGTGCGTTTAAACCTGTATGTTACCATTTATTTGTCAGCTTTGTGTGCTAATGTTTTTTGTTCCCCAGGTGAGCGTCCATACCAGTGCCCTTACTGTGACAAAGCATTCAGCAAGAATGATGGCCTGAAGATGCACATACGCACACACACTCGTGTAAGTTTGACCCATTCCTCTGCTCTTGTTAAGGACTTAGGGTGTCAGTGTTACACACAGTAACATTTTATTCACATTATAGTCCATTTTAGCATGAGCACAATTTATGAGATAAACGTGATGATGGTTTGAATGTTTGAGTGTGTGGTCTGGTGCATCAAATCAACTTCTCTACAATTACTGGTAAACTGTTGAACTATTTGCAACCATGTATCTCCAGCACTCTGCTTGCTGGTTGTGACTGTAGTCAGGTGTATAGTCAAGTGTATTTTTACTACACAGTAAAAATCAGGTGTTTGTTCTGTGTATGGATAAATCCAACCATAAATAATAATGCCACAGCAGCATTATTATATATTTACTAAAGTAATAAAAGCAATGGCAGAGCATTACCAAATGCACTATAGTTATTTTTTTCCGTTGAAGATATGTTAACATGTGACAGTAGGGAAACCACAGGTGTAAATAATGATATGGGCAATGGCTGAAGTCCATGTAACTGATTCTGTTTAGAAGAATGCTGATTGTGTGATTTTTTTTTTTTTTTTTTTGTATGTCTGCATCATTCAGATATGGGACAGCAGCATATGTGATGTCTGTTTTATATACTCCCTGCCCATTTAATTACAAAGTAATTCTCACACTTCCCAGGTTTTTTCATAAATTATCTAGCAGTACCTATTTACATTAACACAGTGATAGTGAAGATACAGGCAGAACAGAAAATTAGATACACTTAACTTACACTGGTTTACTCACATCCCCACTTTTATTTCTTTTTAAACTGAGAAGGCGACTCTATAGCAGACTTTTGACTGTGTGGCAATGCAGATGCACATTCAGATGCACAAATAGTAAACAGAGCTTTTGTGGCCTGAACATGCAAATGTAAAGTGAGTAAGAGCTCAGGGTGGAGTAAGGAAAAGGTAGGTTTCTCACTGGACCTCATGAGGTAATTTCCTGGGTTGGAACGCTGCTTTTTTCCCTGCGTCACTTCTCGACCCATTGAAGTTCTTCACCAAAGCGCCACTTTCCATGAGCTCTCTGGACGTGTGTGTTAGTGTCAGTTTTGATAAATGAGATTTAATATGTGTTTCATCATAGATTTCCATCATCAATTTCTACAGCTATGACTGTGACAGTCACGGCGTGTCAGCACTGTTAATTTCAAAGATTTGTCTTCTCTTAATGCTGTCCAGAGCACAGCACTCTGCTCTTACAGTGTGTTGACAATGGAGGTCTCTGCCCAGGTCGACGTCTCTCAGTAGAAACAGACAGGTATAATTTTCTTGTGAGCTGCTGATTAAACTGACTGATGTTTTGTTCCTCGTGTTCCCAGATCTGTCTTTACTCACAGAGCTCTGAAATATAGGCTGAACAGTTACAAACAGCAGAGCCAGATGAAGTCACTGTTGAGCAAAACAAATGTCATTTGGCTGCAGCTCACTGTTAATGTACAGACGATTTGAGATGGATATGTTGGAGTTTGTGTCTTTACCACAAACCACATCACCAGCAAATAAAATGGAACACATTTAAAGATATGAATGGCCGATACTTTGATACTTTGATAGGGGTGTTTTATAATGTTGTTTTGATCTCCATCAATGGGTGTGGATGTATGTATACCATATAATTACACTTGATGTCACAGGTTCCATCTTCTCTTCTTTGGCAAGAGGTTAGATGTTTTTGGACAAGGGCACATTTAAATGAAAAAGCTTGAAGGAACTAATGCTTTTTGTTGGAATAAATTTAATCACAGTTCATTAAATACTTTGTGTTGTGCCATGCATATGTTATAGAGATGTTCCAATACCATTTTTTTTTTTTTTTTTACCATTTTTGCTTTTGCTGAACTTGGTATTGGCTAATACCAAGTCCAATATCATTAAAAAATAAATAAAAAAAAAATAACAACTAATATTATCCCTGTTTGTATGCAATGTGATTGCTTTTGTTGTATAGATCAGGTTAAACCATTTTAAAACATGAACAGAAACTTAAATATGATAGAATATTTATTTTATTATTTAATATGACTAAAAACTAAAATTAGAAATAAACAATTCCTCTTAAAAAAAAAAATTAAACCACAGCCACCATTTAGTAAAATAAGATATTTCTATTTTTAAATAGTACAATAACAGTATAAATCAGTAGTACCACAGTACCTTTGTATCTATATGGAATTTGTCCCATCATTAGAAAACAGTTTCCAGCATTTTAGCTGTTGCAGGTCCTTCTGTTTGTTCCTCATAGCATTGGTAAAATTATTCTGCTAATGTTTTCAGATGTTTTATAACATTGCTCATGTTGGAATTGGAAATTCTAGTGCCCCCACTTGAAATTACAGCCTTGCATATTGTACACTTTGTCTTTTTGCGAGTGGGACATTTCCAGAGTAAAATATTGCCAAATTGCTGACATGTTGGTAACAGCGCACATTCCCAGTTTACCAAATAATGCCTGTTTGGAAATTGATACCGAACAAAACGTTCCCACTTTAAAGTTAGCTGTTACCAAAATGTCAGCAGTTACAAACTACATGGATCAGTGCAAGGACTTGTGTACTCACCGATACCCAATCCTGTATTTTAGGCAGTATTGGAGTCATTTCCAATACTAATATTGGAGGGAATCCAATATAGAGGATTATATGAGCTCACTAGCAAAATGAAAAATAAATAAATAAATAAAAACTTTAAGACACTACTCGGGCATGGTTAGTAACAACTGTTTGTACACTCCTTTTCACAGTGCATTGCGGGATGCTATGAATCCACTGGCTAGACTATAATCATTGTCACTATACATTTGGACAGCACTACAAAAAGCCAAACCCACTATATAGTGGACAATATAGGGAGTAGTGAGTGATTTCATTTTGTATGGTAATTCTTCAATATATAAAATGGGGCATTGTGGCAGTACATGCTACAGGAACTTTTTTAATTTCATTGTTGAATTTTTGAGGGCATTATATATTGTGGATAAATTTACACACAGGACACTCCACACACAAACAAAATGGTGGACAGAAACTATGGTGGATAATTTTTTGAAAATGTATTAAATTAAGTACAATGTGGTAGTTGTTTGGGTCATTAAACCCTATCATGCTCAATGGAAAACCATTCTACTCACCAGTCCACCTTGTCATGTTTATACTTGCGCTTTTGCAAACAATTACTAATTTTTTATATTGTAAATTACATGTAAGCAACTTTTTGTCACAGAGCTCATTTTCTGTAGTAATCTGAAAGCCAATGTAAGAAGTCAATTGGCTTTTTTCAAGGGAGCCAGGGTGATGCTAACAAAAATATGCCATCCTTGCGGTACTATAGACTTCATCTTTGCAGAGAGTGGTCAGATTCAGAGGAACGTTCAGGTCAAAGGTCAGTGGGGGAACAGCTGCTGAAGAATGAAGGTCACCAGGTACAGATGTTCAATGTTACCAGGGTCACAGTGATGCATTCTGGTTTCACCACATGACCTAAGTTCATCCATGTGTTTCCCGACCTTTGAACTTTGATTATCATGTGGGCTCATAGATTTCTATTTTTTTTTCATGTTGAGCCATTATAACTTAATGGAAAAAGAGGTGGTCTTCGTTAAAGCAGAAGATTTGAGTGGAAATTTGCATTACACTGCTCAAGTCAGGTTTCTCACACACATAGGAGCACACAAACAGTTGCATACTTAAAGCTGCTCACCCACATGTACCCGCTCACATGCGCACATGCAGTGAACCTGATCTTTACCTCCTTTTGTATCTAGTGTCACTGGGCACTCCTTGCCCCGCCCACATGATAGTGCCTTTCCCAGGACCCTTACTTCCTGCATTCACCCTGTTCCCATGACAACTAAGCTTTAAATGGGTAGAGCCTTTGCTATCAGCCAGACTTGTCAAAAACAGCTTCGCAAAGAGTGACACTGGGAACCAGCTCCCTGCTTTCTTCACGCCTCTTATTTCTACTCAAGTCATCACTGTTTCCCTTTTGACTGTTGGACACACCCACTGTCCACCTTCCTCAAAACTGTACACACACACACACACATACACACACATTATTGGAGATTTTGTGAAAACACACCCATAGCGAGATATGTTCTTTGACTGACAGTGAGACAGGCCTCCAAAAGGCACAGAGGAAATGTTCTTTGGTAAACTGATGAGGTGTGGATACAGAGGAGTGATATTCTACAGCCCCAGAGTGCCAGTGCACAGATACACATTCAAAGGGATTTTCCGTGCTGTGTTTTCCTTACTCTTTTGAGGAATCCATGTGTTTTTGATGGCCCCTATGCCAGTCATTTCCTCCCTACCGCAGGAGCTTCACAATCTATAATTTCATATCTCCATAAAATCACAGGGAGAGAACGCCATGATGTAAAGGGATAGGGTATCTGTGTATGTGTTACAGGCATATTTCCACATTTTCTTGTGTTTTCCAATGTGTTGTTCATGTCTGTTTATTTTTCCTTGTGCGTGTGCATGCACATATGTGGATCATTACACTTTTTTCCTCCAGGTTTTGTCCATATGTGACTGAATTGGGTAAGTATTGTTTTGTGTATTGTTCTGCTACACACTGACAGATAAAGTACCCTCTTTGAATTTAGTATGTATCTGTGTGTCACTGCAGGAGAAGCCGTATAAATGCAGCGAGTGCAACAAGGCATTTAGCCAGAAAAGAGGACTTGATGAACACATGAGGACCCACACAGGAGAGAAACCTTTCCAATGTGATGTAAGTATCTACCATGTGTCTTGAAACTAACCTGTGCTCGTTTGATTTTTACTTGTATTTGTCTGTGTTTGTATGGGATGAACCTTTGGCTCCAGACCAGATGTGTGGAAAAGTTGGGGGAGCTACTCAGTGAGAGGCAGATAGGGATCTTAGTTCTCTGGAGAGACTGAGTGGGCTGATCTCACGTAAACACATTGAGAGGATCAGAGGGAGAAGTTACCCCATGTTTATAATACTGTAGGAATAATAATTATTCTCAGAGACAGGGGAGGGAACACACAACAGAAGACGTTATCACCATTTGTGAAAATTTGTAATATATAGACCAATTTACGTGTGAATATCTTGAATTCAATGTGATGTATAAATGTAAAGCTCAATTATCAATTACCACAAGCTACTACAAATTAAATCATCATCTTTTCAAGGTCTTATATTGTAAAAAAATTGATTTCCATGTCTTTTTTTGATTATAAAGCAGGTCTAAGTTCTATATTAATATTTTGAAAGTACCAAAGGACTGAAAGGTCCACAGAGAAATGCACACAGTCCATATTCAGAACTGATTCTTAAAATGAGCTGTCTGGACCTTTGTGATGTAACAACAAAGTTTCTCCAAGTGTTCAAATCTGCAATATATTTAGTCAATCACCCAAAAAAGCAAGCTTTTTCTAGTCAGAGGAAAGGCTTTACTCTGATTGGTTCACTTACCTGTTGTTACTAGAGCTCCAAAGAGAAACCTGAGAGAGCAGATGTAAAACTACATTTAGACCATCATCTTTTTGGTTCACATCTTCTTATGGACATCAACATTCCAAATAAAACACTGGATAAGTTTAAAATATGTGACCTTAAATGATTTAAGCAAATAACCAATGTTACATTTTTTGTTCCTGTTTAGGGGTGGAACAGTGGTGTAGTTGTAAACATTGTCACCTCACAGCAAGAAGGTTCTGGGTTCAAACCATGGGACCCTGTGTGGAATTTGTATTTTCTTCCTGCACCTGTGTGGGTTCACCAACAGTCCAAAGACAACCATGTTAAGTTAATTGGTGACTCTAAATTGCCTGTAGTGAGCTGATGTTGGCCCTGTAAGAGACTGATGACCTGTTAGCTGCGATTGGCTCCAACCCCACTGCGACCTTGCACAGATAAGTATAGATAGTGGTATGGATGAGCTTGTTTGCCAAACCTATGGAATAGTGTAAAATATGGGCAGTAAGCAATCCAGTGATAGCGGAGGCACACTGTCAGACTTTGAAACCCCCTAGTAAGTCATGACTGTAATCCTAGAATACAAATATTTCTTAATTCTATAAATCCATCACTCCACTCTGGGTTCTCCAAGTTTCGTTTGAGCTTTAACACCCTAATAAGCCTCAATCAGTGGCATCTTAACCAGTAAAGGCATATCCCTGGGGAATCATCTATAGCTGTTGTTCAAGACCACAGACTCTGTGTCCCATTCACTGTCAGTGAAGCATCACCAGAAAGTGTCTCCCAGCAGCATCCAACATTCATCTGGATTCTTTTTCCATAGTTTGTAAGAAACATTTTCATGTAAATAATTGTACTTAAAACTATTGAAGATAATAGAAATAACATGTGGATTGTAGTTTTGGAGGGTTTCAGACAAAAGGATCACAGGATCTGGGAACGTTTCCCAGACAAGCTAGAGGGGCTCTATAGACAGTGTCTGCCATAACCATATTAAAAATGTTGTACATCTGGGTTACCATGAGACATGGAGCCCCCACTTCCATCAGCTGCTGTCACCAATTCACTTCATAAAATTCAAAATATATTACCAACACTGGATTATCATTGTAGATTGTCAGAGTTGTATTTAATTCTATTCTACGTAAAATTAGATCATGATAGCACATCACTATGAGTGTCCAAGTCACCTGGTTAACTATTGATGGTGATGGTGCTGCTGCTCCCTTTGGTGATAGGTTCAGTGTTTTGTCCAGATAAACTGTCTGTGAGATTTTCTGAATGTAATTCATAGCAGTGAAGCTCTCCACAGATAGAGTGAGGAGACATGCTGTGTTTCTTGAAGCAGAATGTTAAACTGCAGCTGAACGCTAGCCAGTGGCGGATTATCATGATTGATAGAGGACGATGGAGTCATTTGTGCAGTGTAAAATGGCTAATTTATGATGGATGTTAAGTTCCATGCATTCCTGCTCTCTACTGGTGGAAAAAAGGGATTTCTGTCACCAAGTACTTACAAATCATTCTCTGTATCCGTAGGTGCTCGTGATAGAACTAAACTCTGCAGTGAGTAGAGGACTTTAGTGGACAAGATCATAGGTTTGAAAAAATCCAATATTGCTCATTTGCTTTCATTGTGGGTATTAAAGGTCCCATATTTTACATTTTTCCAGTGTTTTAGTTGAATAAAACTTAATATTTATTATATATTATTTATTTGAAGTTGAGATCCAGAAAAGGATATATTTGCTTTTTTAAGAAACAATAAACAATGTAGTGTTAAAATCGCCTCTCTCAGGCTTCTTTTTGGAGGCTTTGAGACTTGGAGCCTCTCTTCTGATTGGCTGACTATTTGAGTGATCAAATAAAAATATTGCAGATTTCAGGTAAACATTCAGAGAAACCAAATCATGCAAGGTTGGATGGTTGGTCCAAGTGGGCTAGGTTTGTGGGCTGGAAGTCCTGACAATTCATTTTAAGGCTCAGTTTCTGAATATGGGCTGTGTGCATTTCCCTTTGGAGTGCTTTGATACTTAAACAGCATTAATATAGAACCTAGACATCCTTTAATAAAAAAAAGGCATGGACATCTCACTTAATACTTTACAGGACCTTTAAAATCCTGTATTTTCTGTATATTGTAGGTGTGTGACCTGTCATTCAGCTTGAAGAAGATGCTTAGCAGGCACAAGCTGACACACAACCCTAACCGACCAATGGCAGAGTGCCAGTTGTGCCATAAGAAGTTCACCAGGAATGACTACCTCAAAGTACACATGGAAAATGTCCACGGGGAAACAGAGAGCTAGAAGCAACTATGGAAGCACAAGCTGAAAATATCTGATATCTGATTCCTCAGATAAAGTTCAGTCTCATGCTTCATGCAACCAGTATGGCTTTTACATACTGTACACACAGATGGCTAGATAGCAGAAATGTTGTTATTAAACATACATACATGTAGAATATGGAAAACATTAGGGAGAGTATTTTGAAATTGAAACATAGACTGTACATCAGTAATTCTTTTTGTCATACTGTTTAAATACTGCTTTGAAAATTTGAACAAACAAAATTCCAGATATGTTTGATCTGCCTCCAGAGCCGCAGTGTCTGCTCACAGGGCAAATGTTGGGCATTTCACTTCTAGTCTTTGTGACTTTTAACCAGTGTTACTGTTCATACTGTTACAACCTGACCTCTCTAACTGTGGTATTTACTGAATACCTTACTGTAAATCTGTGGCCAGTTGCCAAGTAAAAAAAAAGCAACCTTTTTTTAGTTTTATCTGGACACTTTCTTACATTTCACAGCTCATGTTTTCTCTTATGACCCCCCCCCCCACCCCACCCAAAAAAGACACACTTTAAAAACGTAGCTCTATTTATGATTTCAAAATATGACCTTTGAGTAGTTGAACAGCCGATGACGAGGCAGAAGTTGATAGTAACAAAATCTGAGACAGCTCACAAACAGGTTTTTGTTTACATGAGAGCTTAAAAGTATAAACTTACTGTCCTCAGTCTTTATTGTTTTTTCCTTTTTGTTATTTTTGTTTCACCATTAGATAGTTGATGTAAACAATGTCATCAACAATGACATACAGGACAGGTGCTCCTAAAAAAGTCATTTCAAAAGACCATATTTTAGATGACATCTCTGAAATTTGAAGGCTTTTTTGCTTTTAGTTATGATTCGTTGGATAACTGTTGGAACTACAACATTAACTCAAGAAGATTGGGCTCAGCTGCTCCTTCCCATGACCTGTTGTATGAGGAGTAGTGGGACTCTAAGTGTTACTGTTTCCATGTCCCAAATTAGGGACAAAAAGAAAATCCGAAGTACTGTTTGTTGACTCAAGTGATTAATTGTTAAGTGTTTTCATATGAATGGCCCAAGGTTATTGGGTCTTACAGTATGTGTTTACATTGTTCATTATTAATTATTCAGTTCAATATAATATTTCATGTATTTCAGAAGAAGTGCAATTCTGTGCCATTTTATATCCACATACATTTTCTTCCTCATTTACTGTCCCTTTGATTGATGCCCTTTTTCCAGCTGTTTACTCTGTATCTGTACACTGTGAATTGTCACTTCACACTTTTGTATTTTGAAATGCGTAAAACCTCATCACCTACCAAACATCCATTTCCTCTGCTTGATCTAATTATGTTTTGTGAACTGTTGATGTTGAGGGGGAGGCAAGGGGTGCAAGGAAACACTTGAGAGTTGATTAAAAGTGTTCACTTCATCTAACCCCTATTCTTGGTTTGGCAGTAAGCTTGGAGTGAAGGCTAATTATGATTTCTTTTTTTTGCGGCCACAATCACCACTTGCCTGATCTGTAAAGCCACATACTAAAGAGTGTCTCTGATGGTTTCTTTCTGTGGATGGGAATCATGATTTTCTCATGTTAGTCCCCTGCAGAGACTGTCTGGTATCTCAAGATTTAACTTTGTGAGAATCTCACAAACTGTGGATTAAAGTGAGAGAGCTGCAAGTCGTCATCATCATTCTCTGAAGTTTCTCAAATGGGCTGCTGTTCAAACTCAATAAATCTTGGCATGTGTGGCTTGGGCTTCCTGCAAACACATAACTATTGCAGTATGTCTATCTTCATGTCTGTGTGCTGTTTGTTTAACAATTAACTAATTACGGGTTTTCATGGTACTTTTAAACGTAAGTGCTCAAAGTGTAGAAATCAAAAACTACATGATGTCACCGTACTCATATCGGCCTCTGTCAGGCTTCACAAGAAGGATGGTAACAATTGCCCTTAGTTCACATGTGGCCAAGTTAACCTGTTCACCCTCTGGTGCTTGGTTCAATGCATGACCATGCAGGGCGTGGCCCGAGCCTAGCCTCACTGAAGCCAATGCAGCATGCTGAGCTTATGCTGCCCGCTCCCTGCTCTGTAGTGGTGAGGCCTCAAGGCTATACTGACGCACTCTTAAATACAGCGGCATTTATACTGAATCTTGTAAACAGTAGTAGTAGGGATTTCCAACAGTGGAAAATGACTGTCTGCCATATGTCTTGTCTGTCCTGACAGGTCAAACTGGGTGCTATGATATCCCTGCTTTTGATTATCGCTCTTCTCTCTTAAGTCTGTAACGATGTGTCTTGCCTGTCAATGTCTATGTCTCTGGTTTTCCATTTTTGTCTCATAACATTTGATTTTCTCGTGGGACTTTCCCAGTGACCCAGTGATCTTGTCCTCTACTTCAATGATTTTTTTCCCACATGCATCCCTGCCTACATGTGTCTTTCCCTTCCTACTGGGTGTATCACACCAAAGCTCCAAGTCAATGTGTTTCTAATGACATGTTTTTACTGTAAACCCCAGTTTCCTGCATTGCCTCCACATTTGTGAGAGTGGCCAGACTGGGCCCCTACCAGCGTCCACAGAGCTAAACGCCGGCCCCTCCCACAGCATAGGAGTATCATTACCACCATAGCCTGAGTTTATGGCAAACCGCTGTCACGTTAGGAATGACACGGACACACTTGTCTGACCTCTGTGTTTGGCCATTGTTGCTGTAGCAACAGGTAGCCTTTCCGTCCACGTCCCTTGACCAGAGTATTGAGGAATGTGTGTGCTCAGAGAATAGTGCCAAACAGAAGAATTTTAATATGATTGGGCAGGGTGTGTTTTGGTATTCTGGGTCACCCTTTCAGCAGTGATAGACATTCCCTTAAAGCTACATTACCATGGAAACAGACTGTGGAACTTGAGTAAGCTAAAAATCCTTGACACTGAAAACCACCAAAAGGTCAAATGCTTCAGCCATTGGGCTTGAGCCAAAAACTTGCCCGTCTCAAGAAAGAAAAAAGCACAGACGCACGCCATTCTCACCATATTTATGTCTTGCTTGCAGACTGACAAGATGGTTCTAATTTAATCTTCAGACACCACTTCAGGCAAGAGACCAGTGTATCAGATCAGGCAGACAGGGATTCTTTCATTATGAGGAAATTAGGAAAGGAGTGCTCACAGCAACTCCCAAGCCTAAACACAACCCCAATCTTCATTTATACACAATCACCAAAGAAAGACAACAGAAAATTCAGGCATGATCTCAGAAAATTGAAGATTTTCAGTCAGTCGTACAATAGAGAATTTCTGGATTTAATGTTTAAAGTTGCTATATTAAGAATTTTCATATTGACAGAATTTTCCCTTGACTGCAGTTCTCAACTCTACAGAGGGTTTGCACATCCTTTTTTTTTACCAGAATTTTACTGATTTGCTTCACTCTCATCACTACTCTTCCCGCTTTCAATCATTTAAGCAAGACAATATGAAACATTAGTATTGGCTTTTCTGAAGAGATTTTTTTGTTATTGTTATCACACAGAACTCAGAACTCTAACAGTGGGTGAGACAACTATGTTTACTGTGAAGTGGAGTTTTGTGTCTTTTAGCTTATTGTTCTAGTTCTAGTACAACTTAAAAATTGACAGGTTTGGTTCAGTCATGCCATTCTCATTGATGCTGTTTCCAGATGTAGGCAGCTCTTTGAAACAAAGCAGCCTTTAAAAACACAGTATGTAACCTGCGCAGCACCAAACTGCAGACAGACATAGGTAGCGATTGATCATAGTGTATGTTTAGCTGCTGCAGTTAAGCTTATAGCAGTTTTCAATACGACTGAATAATTGTGTCATGACTCAAACTTTGTTTGTTTCATTTTTAAAGCAGAAAATTGGGAACACATCTTGTCATTCTGCGTCAAATTTTGTTTCTCATGTGGAGTGTTTACCCTGTGGAACTAGATAAGGTACATTGAATGGGAAGCAGCATACACTGTTTACATTTAAAGTGCCTGCAGGAAATGGAACCACATTTGAAGCACTGGAGCACAATGGTGCCTTGGACTCAAGAAAGACGAGAACTCGACAATATACAGGGGCAGAAAACTGGCTAGAAAATGCTACAGAAGAATTATGGAAAATGCCTCTATGGCAGGTCCTACCCTGTAAGAATGGCTGAGCCTATGTCAAGTATAGCTGCTAATTTAAATAAACAAGAATGTTGACTTTCTCTAAAAGTTTAGAAGTACATGAGATGAAAGGTCTAATAGTGAGTTAGACATAGAGGCTCATTCTGGCTGGAGAACTGAAGACATGACTTTTGTCAGCACATTGTGGCTGTGTGCCATCACTCCTCAGTCTCATTAGTAACTACAGTGCTGTCTTCCCTTCATACTCTGGTTGGGTGTCTCTTTAAATGGCCATGTATTATAGCAACAGAACCAATCAGAAAGAGACAATGTAGACAGGTTGGTCATTCACAACATACAGTCTTACCAAATGGGCTGCAAGGGTAAAGGAAACAATACTCATGTAGTGCTGAAGTTCAGCTGTGGAAGCACTTCAACTTGGTGGGCAACATGCAACAAAACTGAAAATCCAATATGATTTTGACTGTTGCTGCAGTCTAGTACGAACCACAATGGAGAAAATGTCTGTGATCAGCTACCAGACACCAAATTCAGCCCATTCTTTTGATTGAATATTTGAAAATGCTACGTAGAAAGCTGCTTCTCCTGCCGCTAGACGTGTCTTTCTGGTTTGCTCCTTCCATCCAAAGTACTGTCCTGGGATTTATCATCAGGTGATTAGCAATGACAAGGAAGATTCAACTGGTCTAGCCAAAACATTTGTGCAAATGTGATGAGAGATACACCATAATTCACCTCTTTTCTCTTTTGTCAGGCTGTTGTTCATCTTCCCCCTCACTGTGCTGTTATTGTCTCAGCCCCCATAACCTGCGTGTTTTGGGAGACCTGTGTTATGCACATGGCCCAACACAAACAACACCACTGGGCTAGAGATCCAGGGTTAAGGACAGCAAATGTTTCACTTTGAGAACATACACACACACAGATATTGAAATTATTAAACTGTTTTTGCATTGATTGAAGAAAAGAATAATTTCAGCAAATGCAAAATTTTTTCATTTGTTTTATTTATGCAAAATTGATATATCAGGAACAGCAGTGAGCATTCTGTGGGATTAAAGTTAACTAGTGACATAACATTGGCCTTATTGTCCCCACTCATGCTACATTTCTGTTTTGAATTTTGCAGCATGTTTGAAATCAAGTCCTGTGTGAGTTTGGAGAAACCAAATACCACAGTGAGGGTCTGTTTCCTGTCAGAGCAGCCAGAGAAGCAACACTGAGATACACACCTTTCATGTGCTGATTTAGGTTTTGGTCCAGCCAACAGTCCAACACACACACACACACACACACACACACACACACACACACACACACACACACACACACACACACACACACACACACACACTCACACAGAGTTGAACATGCGCAAGGACACTAACCTCATGTAGAAAGGCCCCTAGTGTTTGTGGTCCTTCTGAAAAGTGTGAGGTGGGACTAGGATTTCTGTCTGGGTCCTGTGAATTAGCCATGCTGAACTTGTTAACCCAGACCACACACAAACATATATACATACGTGCAATGAATGATAATTTCTCTCCACCATACAGGGGCATCATGCAAGGGGAGTGACTGTTGTCAGAGTGAACAGCTGCCTGGGCCAAAACACATCTTTCTTCCACAGGAAGTTATTGGTCAAACAAATATAATTAATCTGTTGTTCTTGTCTTGTTGACCTGTCTCCTCCTCACACACAGCTCAAAGGATATGTACATACACTCAAAAATAGGTGGGCATGTTTGTATGTTCACCCCCTTCAAAAGAAACAGTAGGGTGGGAAGCGATTCAAGGTCATGGCCCTTTTGTATAAAAGAAGGCTGGTTCACTATCACACCCGTTTCAGTTGCTTGTATAAACACATCTGATATAGGAATACATGCATATACACAAAGGTAAAAGATAAAATTAAAATGATTAAAAAACAGTCCATCAAATGTCAGTTTTGTACTGCATCATTTGGCTTTTAATAATGGATGTAGTTGAACTAGTAGCCAAATATACAAATCAATATATTTAAGAAAGGATCATATGGGCATGCCAGGTCTGTGAACAAAACAAATCAGGTTCCCTGGTCTCCCACTCCTTTTGTAGCTAAAATCAGTAAGTAAATGGGGTACTATTTTTACATTCCATTTACATTTAAATATAATGAGTTAAAAAGTTAAGTATATTTTGCTTAGAATAAAGGGTAACAATACTCTAACCTCTGCGTAAAAAGCAGGGCTCTGGTCAGTAAAAGGCTCCTCAACCCTCCCTATTTTGAGTCTCTGTTTCACTTCTGCAGTTTTGCATCTCTCAGTACCCATTTTGAGTCTTTCTCTGGGTGTTATGAAGGCTAAAATGTTCAAGCATTCCATATATATATGTACATGTACACACACACACACACACACACACACACACACACACACACACA
>CM076656.1:9460010-9476438 GCA_038496675.1 Rachycentron canadum | reverse complement strand
ATATATATATATATATATATAGTCAAGCCCAAAATTATTCATACCCCAAATTTTGACTTAAAGTTACTTTTAATCAACCAGCAAGTTTTTTCTTGATTGGAAATGACAGGGTGCTCAAATGTAGTATTTCTTTCACACCAAACAACAAAGTCTCGACCTAAAGAAATGTGAGTTTCTCATATGTCAACACAGTTGGACTCCTAAGATGGTGAAAGATGCTAAAGATAAAATGGATGCTAATCATAGCACAACAGTGCTCTATATTAGTCCTCACAATCAGGTGCAGGTGTAGTACACAGAGAAGAAGAAGAAGAAGAAGAGCTCAGTCTGTCATACTATATTTCCTTGAAAAAAAAACTGCACATATGTACAACATCAGACAATGCTGTGCCTTCCTGCCTCTGGGCTGTCATCAGAAGCAAATGATTTATAGGGGAGCATGTTCATGTTCACTTGTTGGAGAGCTGATAAAATAAGTAAGTGCAGATACCTGTTCCCCTGAGCGGTGCTCTGTAAGACATCAGCCTTGATCCCATAACTCCAGGAGCCCAGCCCTGTCATGCTGAAGAATGAGTGAGTCTGACCTGGGTTATGGAATAGTCAGGGCCTTCACATTCTAATAAATTACCCCCTTGTTATAAATAAAATCCTGTTCACAAAGCCAAATGGGGGAGAGGTGGTAAAATCTAGCTTCTGTTCACTACAATGAAAATTAAGGCAGAACATAATACAGAGATATATTTTTTTGTCTGCAGATGCAGTACAGTAGTATTGACTTTTCAAGATCATATCTACACAAAAAAGAGAGATAAAAACAGCTTTTTATCCATTAAAATGAAAATAAACAGATAGTGAATATAGAAAGACCTCATTTACATTATCAGGTTCCAGCTTGCATTGGGTCTGAGACAGTTTACCTCCATGTCCTTGAATGAGTGTTTGATGTACTAACTCTCAGTCTTTGTGCCTCAGTTACAGACAATGATGTTTGTGTAGGACTTTCCGCTTGTTTCTCCTGGCCAATGTGGGCGGCCCGTATATTTAACCTCTGCACCATACCTTTATAGTCATTGCCCCCCACTTCTTATTTTGCAGCACACAGTTCAAACTGATAGCATCACCAGCTTACTTCATTCTCACCACAACTGGAGGCTCACACTATGGAACACTATCTGGGAGCCATTGTGCATAAAGTCATTTCAAGCCCCCTTTTCTTTATGGCAAATGAGCAAGGCCACTCTTAAGCTCCATTAAGCAGGGGGACAATTATTTACTGTATTTGTTTTCTTTTCCTTAGCCCTGCACACAACCAGCCACAGGTGCAGGCTGAGCTCAGAGACCTCAGGGCAGCGAACCACAGCAGTAACGCTGGTCTTGCTGGATGCAGACCATTTGAATGGGATTGACTGGGATTTGTACTCTCAGAGCAGCCTTGTGTATTAATTGAAGTACAAAGAATGAAGCAACTTGGTTGTTGTTTCCACTTTTAGTGTAAAAGCGTCTGAGTGGTATCAATCTTCTCATCTCCCTTGGTATAAATAAGTGTATTTTCCAAACTGCTAAACTTACAATTATTTCAGTATAAACAGAAATATTTCACTCCACAACTAAAAGAATGGCTAAGAAAATTGTTCAAACTAGGATCATTTTTATCAGAGAAAGCATTTTCATTGTCATTTAACACAGTCATTCAACTGACTTTTAAAATATTTCTCATCTTCAAAGCTTTCCTTGGTTTCAGTAGCCTCAGCATTTGGCCTTTACCTCTCTGGAAGTCACAAGCAAACTAAAGTGTAGTTTATCCATATGTTATAGAGTTTTCAAAACAAATTGTAATTCTAGATAGCAAAGGTATAAAGTCTGGCTACATCGTCAGGCGGTGTTACAAGAACAAGATGCTTCAGAGAGCACGCTTTAGCTCAGGTTTAGCAACAGCTTTTGATTCTCTGCCTTTGTTCTCCAATCACAAACGTGTTTCAGTTTGAGTTTCATTAAGAGCATGTCCTGAAATTGGATCCATCTTGTTCGGCGAGTGTCCATCTTTGTACACTCGCCGAACAGGAACAGTGCACTGCCTAACTGGAAGCAGATCATCCTACCCTTCATCAATGGACTGTGCTACACGTGTGTGTTTGACTTTGTGTGCGGGTGCACACCTATGTTTTGTGCAGTGTATGTTACATTGTGTTACACAACTGAGCTTGTGAAACATTATGGCCTAAAGTGCCAGTCTTGCTGCAAATGTCTTGCATGGACTGGCTGCAACATATAGTGTATGACATAATTTACCCTTCAGACATATTAATGATAATTTCATTCCCTCTTCCTGCCAAGGAAACACCCTTGACTATAACAGAGCTCAGGAGCACACATAGATTTTCCACAGGAAACAGAGGCATGAAGTGGCTTTGTTGCTGCCTGTTAAGCCAACAAAATACCAACAAATATTTTTGTGATGCCACAATTTGCTTACAGAAGATGCCAACATGCTATTATACATGTCACAAAGCATCTCATCCATGTCAACTTAAAATAGGTTTCACTTTTTTGACCTTACACAAATACCCCCTCAGAAAAACAAGGTGTCAAAGACTCCAGGACTTGGAAGCAAATTACTTACTTGCTTTATTCTCTTCCTATTAAAGAAACTGATAATGTAACATCACGGGGAGAAATGTGTCCAGGATACATTCATTAGCCCAAAGCTGTTGTATAGAAATCTCGGTCTTCTTTTTCACATCATTACAGGAGCTTCTCAATCAGGCCTCCTGGGAATGGGAAAGTGAGCAGAGAACTGTCTCTGCAGCACATGCAGGGAAGAGGTTCCAGATGTGACATGTCAGCATCAACGACACTAAATGACAAGGTGGAGATGTTTAGGGGTAGGGGGGTTGACTGACTTAACGGCACTCAACATGAATGACAGTATCACTCAAGGAATGAAAGAGAAAAATAATCATCTTTTCAATGGCAGCCTGTGTTTGTGTGTCTACACGCCTTTGGAGAAGGTTATGTTTACTTGTGAATGTCTGCACTCAGGTTCATGTGCATTTTTCATTTTTATGACAACATATGCTTTGTAGCCAACATAGTAGTATGTGTGAGAAAAAAAGGGCACACACACATCAATCACAGAGCAACTTTCCATTTTTTAAATTTATCTGTGCAAGTTGAGAGCCCGCTCATAAGCCAGAAAAGACCATCAGCACTGGACTGTGTTCAGTGCCAGTGTCCAATGTGTATGTGCATGGTTAAAGGAGCTATATGCAAGATTTTGCTATTGCTACAAAGCTGACATTAACAGCTACAACACAGGCACAAACAGCTGTTCACATGTCAAGCACAGCATCTAACTTCATTCATTTATTCACCAAGAGCTGTCTCCAGCTATGTGAAGCATATACTACTAAAGTTGGCATGCTAACCAGTTAGTTAAATAAACTTGAATATAGCTCTTTCAAGGTTAATCAGAGGGTCAACTCAAGCAGGCAAAATTCTGTGCAAAGTCTGGGCAAAAACAGTGCTCAACAGAACCATAAAGAGGAAATAGAGTAGAGGTCTCTAAATTGATTAATCCTAGCCCAGCCAGGCTGAATGGTGTGAATGGAAGTGAATGGATCCACAGCAATAGCAGTTCACAAACCCCATGAGTAGTCACCATTTCATCAAACTTGAGAAGGTAAATGTCACTTGGTGTGATCCCCTCTTTAGTGAAGTCTTCATTCCCACTTTTGATTCAACTCGCTTTCAGATGCACAGCTGATTCACAGCAAACTATGAATGTGAATTCTCTTTAAGCAGTTTTTTTCTACTGCTTCTATCCCACATTAAAATAAATCAACTGGCACAACCCAGCATGCTTTTCATTGTGAAGCAGTCACAGGAAATGTAATGTTTTTGTTACTGTGGCCATATAGCAAAAGTCCATGTATAAAACAACAACAACAAAAAAATTTGACATTTCTTTTCTATGAGTTTTAATGTTACAGGTGGTAATGGGGCACCAGGGAGGAGAACCAATGACCTCCAACTTTGTGTGCAATCCTGTTGTTTAGAAAACTACTTGTACTGTGTGCAGCATTAAATCATATCAAAGTTGAAATTATTTAATCAACACAGGTTTGTTTGGTTGCACTGTAACTCTGCACTGTGGCACTAAAATTGTAAGCATTATATAACACTGTACGTAATTTGTGGTACAGAGTTGTGCACCTGAGTGTATGTTTGCTGAATGTGTGCATCTCTGTGTGTTCATTACTGAGCAGAAGGTGCATACCATCAGAGGGTCTATTGGCCGTATGGTATGTAGTACTTTTCAACCAAGAAGAGGAAGCTCAGCTGGAGAAGTCAGCATTACTGAATTCTTAAAGAGTAGAACTTGTCCAGCCAATCCCATCAGTGACACGCCTTCAACAGGGCTCAAACTCATTGGGGGAGGATACCTCATCCTATTCAGCCACCAGGCTGGCTTCATTACCTTAGAAGCACAATTGGGACCACGCCACTCTGCCTAAATGGGTGATAGAGAGCTGATCAGGCCCGGCACAAAGTCTCACAAGCATCAAGCCATATGTCAGCCAGATGCTGCTGGCCTGACTCCCCTTCAAAGAAACAATTAGGCACAATTATCGCAACATATAAATGAATTTTGTCTATGATTAAAATGTTTGGGGTAGGGGGTGGGCAGGACACACAACCAGGTGGTTGTAATCTCGATGCTGGTCACAGTGGGGCTTCTCTCAAAGAGGGCAAAAGAAAGAAAAACCTGCTGAGCTGTTTATTCAGGCACTTGTGCGTCTGGTCAAGTGCTCCCATACCCCCCCTCTCAGTGCATGTTCACCCCATCAGTGAAGGCATCTGTCCCTTAATACCACTTTAATGAAGGTCATTCATTTTAATGGAGCCTCATTTCAAACTCTAGTAATTAAAGCTTGTGGTGCACTTGACTGGGAGGTTGTTGAGACAGTGTGAGTTCTAGTTCTCCAAATAAACAATCGCCCATGCAAGTCATTTGGCATCTGAACACCAGGAAAAGGTGGTTCATCTGATAAAAACTGCATTCAGTTGAGTGGTAAGAACGACGATAACAGAACAATCAGGTATAATCGGGTTTGAGAGGTTGAGAACACAAAGAGAAACCGCAACTGAACCTGCTTCACTCACTATTTAATCCTCCAGTGAAGGACAGTGTGTGTGTGTGTGTGTGTGTGTGTGTGAGTTACAGAATCTTTTTGGAAAATGTGGTATCACCTAGCAGTGCCATGCAACAGTCAGGAAACACAAGATGATGATGTGCTTTGATTCCCAGTCCTAGCAGGATAGTGTGGTAGTCACATATCACTGACACACACTCACTCACTCACTCACTAACACACACACACACACACACACACACACACATACACATGCACACACACACGCACTGATGAATTTCACCAAGGCTACAATGTTAATAAATTGTTCTAATTCTATCTGCATGCTCATGTGATATGAAATAAAGTTGAAACAAATGTAAGATGAAAATCTCTCTGCTAAATTGAAACCAACTTCCCATAAAAAGGTTTTTATATATCCCAGGATAATTTATGTGTTTACTCCTCAGATTAGAGAGATCCATCTTTCTAGGTGTGTCATCTACCCAGCATGCTTTGCTGCTTCCTGGCGTCAGTCGGTATAATGTTGATGTATGATCTGTGAAGAAGAGCCTTGTTTTATCTCCTGTGTGGTGACATGGGACGGTTGTTTTATCTCTCCCAGAGGCGTGGTATGCTCGTCCCGCTTCCTCAACCTATCTGTACGCCTGCTGAGGGGCTGATGAAAGCATTTGGCCACCTTATCCAGACAGCGAATATCCATCAGTGGAGCAACATGTCAAACAGCGAGGGCAAAGCAGACTCAGCCTCAGGGCAAAGGAAGGGTATTGGGGTCTAAGCCTGAACACCTCCACAGCTGTCTGGTTGGTGATGTTCAGACGGAAACATTTTTTCACTTTTTACGTGTTGGTATGCTGTAAATACAACAGGGTTTGGGCCACAGCGCACCTTTACAACAGAAATTGTCCAGTGACTACAGTTTTCCTGCACTCAACTGCCTATAAAGTCAAGGACAAAATGGATACTGTTAGCAGCCTTTTAAGATTGATGAGCTATCAACATGTAGAGTTAGTTACCTGAAATTGACAGTGAATCCACTTTTTTGACTTAATCACTATCTATTGATCATTGACTGAAAATCTGCAAAACAACTCCAGAGACCCAAAACTACAAGCTAACATCATGTGGGGACTTAAGTCACATTTTTTGCTTTCATTTTCATCACTTAAAAAGGGTGCTTAAGGTCACATGAGTGCTACATGACACATTACCAGCTTGTATAGATGTTAAACTGATAAAACATGCAGCTACATTTTGTGAATGACTGTCTGGTCATATTGTGATAATGTGACAGTGGAGGCTTTGAATGAGTTTGTAAAGAGTTACATTAAGAAAAAACATCAGTAGACATCACTAAAGCTTCAGTACAATAGCTGACCTTGCTGTAACTGCAACATTTACACCAGGTACGGAAGTGCACTGAAAATATATATTATGTCCTAGTTAGACATGTTAGGGTGTCAAGGAGAGGAGGTGCTTTCTGAAGAGTAGCTCATTCAACTATCGGGGAACCACAGACATGACATCGAAAACAGTCTGGACTGAGATTGCCTTGTGTGCAGGGATTGTAATGCCAAAAAAAAATTTTTTTGGAGGAGAGCAGTAGAAGAGAACCCAGTGTGACTGAACTCTAGTAGATGGGTATAGACCCAGAAGTTACTCTAATTATAATTCTTGTATTGTTTTAATATTATTTTGTAGCTCTTAGTTTTCACAGTATTACATATTGCCCCCCCTGAATGGAGCAAAGACTAGTGGGTCACTGGTGACGAGACATTTCTGCAAATGCCAAATGACTTTCTTTCCATCCACTGTTTCTCCACCAAACCAGACACATGACAGTACAATAAAAAAATATTGTACGAGCAACAACAATAAAAAAATATATAAATGCGAAGATCAAGGCCAGATAATTCCAGGCACATGGTGTTGAGACATCACTTAATAGGCCTGATAAATGAAAGCAAACTAACATAAAGACATGAAAACGATCAGAGCTTTTTCTTGTATTTCTCTGTTCAGAGACTAACACACCAGAGCACTTTGAAGTGGCTTTTGAGGGCTAATGATCGGCATGTTGCCCAGACTCACAAAGCAAATGTTACTATTTTTGTAAAGTTACCTCCTCTTTACTGAATGAAAACAAAATGCAACATTCATTTGGAGATGATTGCCCAAACAGTCTGATCATTTCAATGAGGCCTTTATAAGTTTCTGTAGTTTATCCTCCAGGCTTAGTGACATTTGAATCCATGAACATAATTTCTCTCTTGCTCTCTCGTAGTGTCCTGATTGCTTCCACACACTCGAACCGACTCCAGCTGGAGACTGTAAAAATAAACTTCATGTTTAAAAATGGGTAGATTAGCCCTTTTAAATTGGTTTCTTTTCATGTTTTGTATCCTGTGTGTCCAACCTGGCAGGAGCCAGCAGGTTGAGAACAGAGTGTGTTTCTGTGTGTATGTGTGTGTGTGCATGTGTACATGTATGTGGAAAGCACTAATTGGCAAAAAAGTGGAGAATAAGACCTGTCGCCTGCCAGATGTTTCTGTAAAAGTGCAGTGCAGGTCCATAGTGAGGTGTTGGAGGCCTACACTTGCACCAGAGAGAGCCGTCAGTATCCTGGTCTGCTCTCCTGCAGAACACCTGGATTCTTGCACAGCTGTGCATAGCTGTCTGCTACACCATGTTCAGCCTGTTCTGTCTTGCTCTTTATGTTGCATGTTGTCAGATTTTGTTTACTGTCAGACAAAGATACTGTGCAGAGTGGCTTTTGTGGTCAAGTTAAACAAAAGACGAAAGAAGTCAGAAGAAAATCTTTGGCTCATTTGAAGTTTTATTACATAAAGGCTTTCCCTTGGAGATTCTGTCTCCACACTGAAATGGATAGATAGATAAACACACTGGAAAAAGGTACTGCATTTCTGACCTTACACTAAATCTTTCTCATTTGTCTTATTAGTCTTCATTGTACAACCAGTGCTATCATTGTACTGTAAGCAATATGTGGCTGAACATCACAGTACCTTTCCAGTGCCACTGGAGGGTAAGTTCAGGTCAGAGATGACAGCGCTCTGAAATGCTAATTGCGGACTTAAGATTCATTTGAATTAGTTGAGTGTGCACTCTCACAGCCACCTCTCATTTTTCAACAGCCTGTCATTTTTCTATATCACATTATGAAACCTATTGCTTTTCACTCATCACTTTTAGGGAGACAGATGGAGAGAGAGGCTTAACATGAACCTCAAGCAAAACCCATCTGGGAGGCTTAATTACAAGTAAGCTCTGTTTAATAAGCACTGGATCATATGTCCACAGAGGAGAGAGGTGCCTTCAGAGGCTCGGGAATGTCAGTGTTTGTGTATGAATGCATACGGTTGCATGCCTGCAGTGTTGCACCTAGGAACTGTTTTGACTCTGGTGGGGGAAATTTGGCTGTGGAAAGTGAATGAGTAATTTGCTCTCCCCTCCCTCATTGACTGTTGATGAGGTACTTTTGAGAAAGACCCTTAATCATTGACTGGTCAATACAGGATTCAATTTTTAAAACCAAATGATTATGCTCTTTTTGAATGGGCTTACATTGCAACAGATGAGTATGCGATAATGCAACCTTGTTCAGATAGACATACACAGCATTATGCGCACTGTAAGTTTAAGAGACATAACTGAGACTGCTGCACAGAACATAGACTTATGCCCCACCAAATGACCAATTATAAACATGCCACATCTGAATAATTAAAGTTTATTTATATGGTCTGACCATATAATAAATGGATATAGCAGGAAGAGCAGTTATTTTGCTATCATTTCACCTCATTCAGTTGCTTATACTGTGATTACCAGCCCACTCTGCTCACAGTCAGCAACTTGACTCCAAGGAGAAAAGCCTTGTCTTATATTTATATTAATTGCAGAATGTTTCATGTCTCAGATTAAGCAAAAGATCTAAACCCATTTTGGCCCCCCTACTAAATCATGACGTTACATGATAAAATCTCCCAGAGAGAGAATATATATATTCAGGTGTTCCAGGAGTGGAAATTAAGCTGGGTGATTTTACTTTGTGTGAACATGAGCTGTCTCTTCACAAGTGAAAAAAAAGATTTGTACAAGAGCAAAAAAGGAACTCACATGTACACTTTTAACTTGTTTTTCATGTTTTTGCAGTTTGTGATTGTTCTTGGTATATACAGCTCTAGAAAAAATAAGAGACCACTGCAAAATTTTCAGTTTCTCTGGTTTTACTCCTTATAGGTATGTGATTGAGTAAGATGAACATTTGATTTATTCTATAAACTACTGACAACATTTTTCCCAAATTCCAAATAAATATATTGTCATTTAGAGCATTTATTTGCAGGAAATGCAGAAACTCGTCAAAATAACAAAAAAGATGCAGTGTTTTCAGACCTTGAATAATGCAAAGAAAAAGTTCATAATAACTTTTAAACAAAACAATAGTAATGTTTTAACTTAGGAAGAGTTCAGAAATCAATATTTGGTGGAATAACCCTGATTTTCAATCACAGCTTAAATGCATCTTGGCATGCTCTACACCAGTTGTTCACATTGCTTTTGGGTGACTTTATGCCACTCCTGGCACAAAAATTCAAGCAGCTCAGCTTTGTTTGCTGGCTTGTGACCATCCATCTTCCTCTTGATCACATTCCAGAGGTTTTCAGTGGGGTTCAGGTCTGGAGACTGGACTGGCCATGACAGGGTCTTGATCTGGTGGTCTTTCATCCACACCTTGATTGACCTGGCTGTGTGGCATGGAGCATTGCAAAAACCAATCCTCAGATATGGGGAACATTGTCAGAGCAGAAGGAAGCAAGTTTTCTTCCAGGATAACCTTATATGTGGCTTGATTCATACATCCTTCGCAATGACAAAGCTGCCCAATTCCAGCCTTGCTGAAGCCCCAGATCTTCGCTGAAAACTGGATTCATCAGAGAAGATGACCTTACTCCAGTCTTCTACCGTCCAATCCTTGTGTGTGTGTGTGTGTGTGTGTTTTACAAACCTCAGCCTGGCTCTTCTTTACTTCTCATTGATGAAGGGCTTTTTTCTAGCTTAGCCCTGCCCTTAAGAGCCTGATTTGAACCGTTCTCGCCGTGCACTTCACCCTGCCATTTGTTATTGTTTTTGTAGGTCCCTTGATGTCATTCTTTGGTTGTTTAGTGACATTCAAATGAGTTGGCGGTCAGTCCCAGTCAGTGGAGAGTTGTTTTCGCCCTCTGCCGGTCTGTAGCTTTGTTGTGCCCAATGTCTGCTGCTTGACCTTGTTCTTATGAGCTTTTCTTTGAAATTTTAAGGATGGAAGCACTGTATTCCTCTTTTAGTAAAGTCAGAAGTGAACCCTTCTTTTTCTCACTCAAAACCTTTCTTTTCAACTCTTTTGGGATCATCAATGGTTATTTTTTGATTCCAATTAATTTTGAGGTACTACTAGCACTATTTTTGCCATCCAGCTAGCCCTATTGTAAGAGGACAGTGATGACCACAGCAGTGGGGTTTTTTTTATACTTTTTCTTGTTAAATAAGGTTCAGGTGATCACCTAATCAGTACCTCATTAATTAGAATGAGGTGTGCTTGTGTTGGAAGACACTGGAATGGAATGGCTACCACACATGTAGAGATGCTGATTTAAGAAAATTTTTCTTAATTTTAAAAATGTCTTAATTTTTTCCAGAGCTGTATGTCTGCAATGGAAATGTAAATAATCAAGCAAAATCTGATTACTTCAACCTCTTATCATTTAACTAAATCAGTTTACTGTAATGTGGGCACAGATTTGGTTCTTGTGGTTGTGGAAAATGTGATGACATCATCCCCTCAGTGGCTCAGCAGCACACTCAGCCAAACATGAATGTTTTGCTCTTCCTGACAAACAAACCTAACCTGCTGAAAATCACGGAGGATAATGTCACATTACATAAGCAAGATAAAACCTGTCCACAACTATCAGTGTTGGGCCACTTTTCACACCTCAGCATGAGGTGCCCCAGAAACCTCACTAACCAGTGAGTGTTGGTCATTGTAACATTTGACACAAAGTGTGAACAGATAACAAAACCAGCTGTTTCCCTTTGTTCTCGCTCTCTTTCTCCCCTGCCCCAGGAGAGGGTAACAAGGCTGCTTTCTGATCTGCTCTGCAAGATATATAACTCTTTCTCCTCTGCTCCTAGAGAGCAACAAGGCTCTCACCACAAGGTTAGCACTGCTCCTACCTGGAACATCAGCTCTTAGCAGGCATGCTCACAGTAGACTGCTTCAGTCTTCCAGCTGCAGCAACAAGTGCCTGTTTTAAGGAACTAAGAGTGAACTAGTTTAAATCAGTGCCAGCAGCCACGACACAAAGTCTGCCAGCTGTTTTTCAAAGCAACAGGAGCTACAGCAGAGTTTAAGGCCAAATAAACAAAGACACAAGACTTAAGTCCAGTAGGAATTCACACAATCTCACTGGATTTTAGAAACACAACACTGGACCTTTTTTCTTTTTGTTCCAAGGACTGGATAAGCATATCATGGCTAAACATGGGATTGTTAATTTTGTTGATCTACAAGTAGTGATCTGGTTCATGTATATAATAAGCTTTGTTGTTGTCTGCTTAGGCTGTTGGTTAGCTATTGTTAACCTATTTGTATGTGTTCACACATATACCTGTTGTATAGCCTAGAACTGACATGCAGCTAACCCTCTTATGACCTGACACCATTTTCTATCTGAACTGGCTTAAACAAAGAAACTCACACTCTCCCTTCCCCATATGCCACATGGTCTCAGTAGCCATCTTTGGGCCTGCTAGCTTGTGTGCTATATATGTTCACCGCCATCTTGTGGTAGTCCTCCTTCAGGCTAGGTGGTCCAAGCGAACATTTTGAATTGGCCATCCTGCTTTGGGTACCCACAGACACACTGCCACAAAAAGACAGACACGCCCCCCACACACATATACACAATTGTATATACTAAGTAGATTAGAGATGGTGTTTTCATCTTGTGTAACAAATCTCTTTAAGTATATCTGCTGGCTTGTTTAATGTTGCACAAAGAAGAATGTCAACATCTTCTGAGTAGAACTTGAACTTAATTGTAAATGTGGCAATTTTGGTTATAATTATTAATTCAATTGTTAATCAGTGTTCCAAATCAACAGTAACCAATTTGAGGCTGAATGAGTATTCGGTATTGGATGGGAATATTGAATATAAAGCTATAATTTTAAAATTATTATTTAATATTAATATTTTAATATTAACATTTTATTAATTCTGACAATAACTGGTGACCTTCCTATGCCCTAACACCAGCATCTAATCTAAGAGTCAGATTAAGCTACTGAAACAAAAATAGGGGCTTTAATGCACCGTAACACTTACATAAAAGAGAGCTGCAGGTTTTATAAACTGGATGTGATGTGTGACAAGATGAGAGAATCACCTCGGGATGACATCAGCCCACCCCCACCTTCAATCCTATCCCTACCGTATCTTCCTATCTCACTCATCTGATGAAGTAAGAAGACGATGCACCAGTTGCATGTGGGAGACTTCATCTTCTTTTGGTACCATAGACAATCATGACTGCTCTACAAAGGCACTGAATTCAAACACTTGGCACCTTTAAATAAACAATAAATAAACCTGGGTAGAATTTTTTAAGGAAGGAATCTCTTATTTCCTCATTGAGAAATCTGAATCAGGCCCTGTGCACATCATCTTCTTGCTCCAGGTGCAAGAGCACAAAGTATCAAGAGGAAGAAACACCAGAGAGACTCAGCCACATGTTTGAGCCTCAGACAGATACAGATGAGGAGTATGTTGTGACCAAAAGATACTTGCAGAGGTAGTTAGTGTAGTTTGCATCTTTATTTGTTTATATTGTTTGTTAGTTTGTAACTGGCAGTATCTTACACAGTGTTAGTGGTTGTGCTGATGATGAAGGTTTCGTTTTTTTTTTTCTCCCAACCCCTTGTCCCATGAATATTCTGTCTCTGCCAAGGGCAATAATGGAATGCAATAATGAAACTAAAGGCTAACTGTGTGGCCTTGGTCTGCTCTCTATTCTCTCTAAAACTTTTATCTCAAAGTTACAACGACTTTACAGCCTCTTATAATCTGTCATAATTCAGAGTTATCACTTTGTTGTCTGCAGGTCAGTTCAGTCTGCCAGCGCTTCAATTAGTGTGCTGAAGTTCTGTTGAAGGAGAGTTGAAGGTTCTCTGACTTGCCTAATCGCCTGAGCTCTAATCTGGGGTGTTGATTGACAGTGTCTTCAATGGGCATGTTGACACAAGGTGCCGCCGTTAGCGTCTGCCATGCAGTCACCTCTCATTCATGTCATGAGGTGCCCTGTATCCCTGCTGTCTGGCCTTGATTCAGAGTAAGATACACAAACACAGCTCCTGTCATCACAAACTAAACTTCCACATGTTCTTAAAGTCAAAAGCAATAACACTGTGCATGTAGTTGAAATTATTTCACAAGTCATTGTCTACAGTACTGCTCAAACCACTGCTTTACATTTACAGGCAAGTAAATGGTCAAAACAGGTAGAGAAACACAGAAGAAGGGAACAGATGTTAATGAATTATGACAGATTATCAAAGGCTATATAGACATCATGGTTGTCCACGCCTAAAAAAAAAGAAAAAAAAATTAGTTTACAAGAGTGAGTTCATTCTGGTATCTGCCTCATCAATATTTACATCACCAGCATCACATGACCAATGGAGCATAACTTTGAAGCACAGAGTGGGCTGCTTCACCTTTGCCATCTTGGCAATGCTTGACTCATGCCAGATCCTGGCCTAAAATGGGCAAACTCTTCTGAAGTTGAAACATTGGAGTTTATGCTGATTAACTTGCCTTTGGAAGAAGCCTCAAGTGGTCATTTGAGGAACTGCAATTTTTAGCACTTGGCGCTGGCTTCATTTTCAGCCACGTCAACAACAAATCTGAATAGAAACTCAAATATAACTTTCTTTATCTCATAAATGTTCCCTTATCTTTTGTTTTCATCCTGCTTCCTTGTAGTTGGTCTTTTTTCTCTCTTCATATTTAGACACATCAACACAGACTGACCAACTGATCCAAATGGAAGCTGATTAGCTTCCTAACATTAGCAGTGACTCCCACATTGAACTTACATATTATATATATCATCTATGACTGCTGAGTCATACATAGCTTCAAGAGTCTTCGTATTGCATTTAAGAAAGGAAGAGTTTACTGTAGTGGAAAAAATATCTCTCCTTACATCTGATCTCAGGACAGCGTTCTGTCCCATAAAGGATCTGGTGCCTTCATCATGCAACTGAGGTGGCAGCAGGATATTGTCCCTGTAAGCTAACCTGACTTCCAGCCACTGTACCTGCATATCAAGGAATTTCCTGGGATCTTTGACTAGTGTTAAGCTACAACAAAGTGTGCTAGACAAGTTGTCCTTGACTCAGCTTCTACCATTTTGAGATCAATTATGATATTGCATCATGTGCATGCGCAGATATGTGTGGAAACTCTATAAACTCTTTTCTAAAGAGTTTGATCTAGATCTGCTCTATATGTAAAGTGCCTTGAGGCAACTTTGTTATGATTTGGTGCTATATAAATAAAATACATTTGAATTTAAATTTTAGTGGTGGTGACCAGAGCAGAGCTTAGCTAGCTTGTTAAATAGAAGTTAGCATTGTAGTTTTGAATGTAGCAGTGCAATGTATGTGCACTTTAGGTTGTTTGTCCATAAATAAACGCTACGACTACAACTCTTTAAGACTGAAGTTCCCGTGTCTCCCAAGTGCTTTCCAACAACAGTCCAGATGATGAGTGTGGAGAGTGTTGAAGACACTGACGCTAGATAACACAGGAATCTACATTGTCACTGGAGTCTGACATTGTTAATGGTAAATGTGTTAAAGATTACCACAGAAGTGATTCTTTACTGCACATTTAATATGTTTATTTATTTATATGTCCATTCAGAGGAATAATCCTAAAACATCTGCAGCCAAGAAGGAGACAGGTGAAGATGTCCAGGCAGAGAAAGACAGCACAATGGACAGCCCCAGAGAGAGTTGGTACTGCTACTGCTGTAGCATATCGCTGAAAAGGTATGTTTTAGTCTTGTCAATATTTTTGTTGTTAGTGTAGTACACAACAGAATAGCTGTGTTTTCCCTTGTTGCAAAAGCAATAGGAGAAATGCAGTTTTTTAATTCTTTATTTCTTATATTTCCACAAAAATTATTTAATTATTTATTCTTTGATTTGTTCCTGCTTTTATTTCCACATTCCAGTTTCTTTTATTTTCTATTTTCTTCTTCTTCCATAGATGCATTCTGTTCTTGGCACAACAAATACTTCCTTCATTTGTTATTCCCAATAAATGTCTAATTTTCTCATCTCTGTGGTGACAGTGATACTGTGTGTGGGGTCTGAGCAGTGTAATGAACCATACATTTCTATCCAGTAATTACACACTAGGAGGTGCTCCCTGCAACCCTCAGGATACATCACCATTCCTTTATGACCAGATGGGAATTTCCCATTTCTGTGTGCTGCCTGCTATTTCAGGTGTTCAGGCAAGCTGCAATATGGAATATCCCACAGGAGCCATTGCCTTAACTTTGCATGTGTATTGTTCATGCAAGGTTGCGGTTATGTTGGAGGTCTTTGATGAATAATCAGAGCCCTGGAGAGATAACTCTCTGGAGCACTTTACTTCAGTCATCAGTGATCATGTTTTCCAGAACCAGGAGATGTAAAATTATAATGGCCATTTACTTATGTCTGAGAGAAGCACAGCAGCCTTTCAAAGAGTACGACTCTGAGGTGGTAGGATCAAACATGACAGAACCATATTGACGACAGGGTAAACAGACCTGAATTTTGTACAGAAATAATTTAACCATTCTGGAAGTTTTCATGTCAAACACATGGTTCATGCAGCGTTCCACCAGGGGAGAGTTTTATTTTACTCCCCTACCTCTGAGCTCAGAGCTCTGCCATCACAGTTTCCCTACTTTCAGCAATGTCACCAGACACACAGCACAAGTACACTTCACGTTTGGGCACCGCAAAATTCCACTGATTAAGCTTTGTGGGAATGCATTTAGTTGTAATGCACTTGATTCAGTTCTGGCGAGGTGCTCTGTTGAGTAACAGCTTTTTCCATGGCAGGACCACAGCCATGTTGAACCTCACAGACATGACATCATGCAACCGACAGATGCATGTAACAGGCAAGCCCCCCCCCCCCCCCAAC
>CM076656.1:9432670-9448878 GCA_038496675.1 Rachycentron canadum | reverse complement strand
TCATTAAGGGCTTTATAAGTCAGCAGAAGGATTTTGAAGTCGACTCGATATCCTACAGGAAGCCAATGGAGAGAAGCTAAAGTGGGAGAGATGTGTTCTCTTTTACTAACTCCTGTCAATAACCTTGCTGCAGCGTTCTGGACTAACTGCAGACTCTTTAGAGAGTTTTTCAGACATCCTGACAACAGAGAGTTACAGTAGTCCAGCCTAGAGGTGATAAATGCATGTACTAGTTTCTCAGCATCACTCTGAGAGAGGATATTCCTAATTTTACCTATGCTGCGCAGGTGAAAAAAGGCAGTCCTAGTCACATGTTTAATGTGTGAGCTGAATGAAAGGTCTTGGTCAAATATTACTCCAAGGTTCCTTGTGGTCATACTAGAGTTCAGGTTGATACCATCTAGATAAGCAATCTGCAAAGAGAAAGTGTCCCTGAGATGTTTAGGTCCAAACACAATGACCTCTGTTTTATCTAAGTTTAGTTGAGAGTTAGTTAGTTAGTGGACATCCACTAACACATCCACAACACTATTGATTGATATTTCCCCCTACTGTATATACTGTATATATAAATATAATTAATGGCAGTGGATAAAAGTGAAGCTTCATAATCAAACATTTTAGCATATTGCTCCAACTGGTTGAGTTTATACATTTTTAGGGAAAAAATATCTATAGAGCTATGGTAAAACTGTGACATTAGTTGAAAAGTGGTTTTGTTAAAAAAACAGGTTACATATAGCTGTTGTTTCATTGTGAAATGGGTCCTAACTACAAACTAAAATGTAGTAATTGAAAGGATGTTGAGGCTAGAAACCGAAACCGTCTTAAACACAGAGATAGTGTAGCTACTTTATGTATTGATCTTAGCTGTTCTAAGGCAAAGTAGTGATTAGAGCTAACTGCTAATATAATCATGCTGACATGCTCACAATAACTAATTTTGACCAAATTTAGAGGATAAATGAACAGGAAATGCTTTTTACTGTCTATTTCTGTCCACTGCTTATGGTATACGAATGTTAGGACATTTTCCTGAGTTTTGTATATTGATTTTAGAAATGTTATATTACTTTTATCATACTCCATCACAATTGTTTTGTCTATTATTACTGAACACCTTTTCTTTTTTTTACACTACCACTGCCTCAGCCAGTTTAGTTCTGTAAAATGCCACTTCTCTAACTTTGTGCTAACTAGCACACATCAACATCTTTTGGCCTGGGTCAGTAAACACAGACCTGGCAGTTACCTCTGCATCATGTGGACTGAATGGAGTGATGTTAGCTAGCTCTAGTACAGAGAAAAATATTCAGCACTGAGCTCAGGTTTCAGTGTCTCTGGCTCTGCCCTCACATGCAATGCAGACAGGATGTGTCAACAGGTAAAGCCAAATGAAACACATCTGTCCAACAGTCTGGACTGTGGATTCTCTAAAGTCAGCATCTTGTCAGCACAGGGCCATGCTGATCGTGCTAGCAGCTTCAACTGCAGACCCCTTGTTTTCATGGGGAGAAGCAGAAGACATTTCTGAGTGGTGAAGTGCTTATCCCTATGAGTGTCTGACACAGGGGGCAACAGGGAAATCAGATAAGATGTCACAGAGGTTGAGCGACTCTGACGTTTAAATTGAAAGGCCTGTGCCACTGCTGCTCTTCATAAACTAGGTGATGGGCTCAAGTTATGAGTTTTTGTTTTCTGTCTGGGCTTAATACTGTACTTGAGATGAATAACAAAAATGAAAACAAGCAGTCAGTCATTCAGCGTTGCATGTATGTGTGTGACATGGCCACTGTAAGATTATGTCTTGATGAACAATGCCTTCATTTAAAGCTCCACAATTTCAGATTTTTGGCTACTTGGGAACACTAGTAATAAACCAACTGTCATTTGGTGCTGGGTAAGTAGTCATGATTTAGACTCTGTATTTTAATCATATCATTAAAATAGTCATATTTCTCTACTAAGATGATTTTTTTTTTTGTTTGCATTGTTCTTGAACTCCAAGCCACATTTTCTTATTCCTAAGTATTCCTATCAGTAACTGCAAACTATCTACTTTGTAATGTCAGACTGTGTGAGTATGGCTTTGTATTGTGTGTTTGGGCCACTGCCTAATGCCCTCACACAGACTGAAGAATGAGCGAGTTCCCTGAATGTGACACTGAACTAAATCATCATGCTTCGCAAATTCTGATGAGTTAATATACTGGTCCTCCTAGAGATGGTTGCCTCGATGTGTGTGTGTGATCATGTCAGTGTGTGCATACTTACCCACTTGTACATGTATCCATGCTTGAATGTTAGGCAGCCTTGGTGAACATTCATGTCATTGGCCCTCAGAGTTCCAATGTTTGTGTGTGTGTGAGGTCCACCCATTTGGAAACCCTGTCAGCCTCCAGCCAGGGCACATGGGCCCTTGTGTCTGCTGAAATCACTTTCATGTAGAGTGACTTTTTGCTCCACCGGCGACAGAGCAATCCCACTCTTAATTTTTAATGGCTCATAATTACTTTAGAATAGTGTAATGATTGTGCTAAATTCAAGCTGAAGTGTTTAGGCCTCGTGTCTCCAGAATACAGGGCAGGCCTGGTGGTGAAGTAGAAGAGTTCCTCTACTATACCGAATGCAAATCAACCCAACACCATACAATACAATACAATTCAACGTATCAATCTTTTCACGATTAGAAATTCAAAATCAGTTAAAACAGAATTGTGAAAAATTACATTCATTTCAATGCATGTATTTTTAAAGACCAACAAGAAAAAAAAGAAACAGCTTTTTAAAAAAAATGGTGCTGTAACATCTGTATTCTAGTATTTCTCAGATGTAACAAGGAAATCAGCAGAGAAAAGGTATTCTGATGATCTTGTGCAAGCCTCTATGCTGAACATGTTTCAAACAATCGGATGGGATTCAGCATATGTAAAAGCAGCAGAGAGGAGACCACTGAGGTAAGAGAGCCATTTCTTCTTGTATAACTATATTACTCCACACTCTGTGCCTTAATAAGCTTCACTGATGAGTTCATTTATGTAAAAGCATGAGCTCACTCCAGTTTTGGCACACATGTAAACCAGTTAAAGCACAAGGAAATAGGCCTAAAAACAAAAACAAGTTTGTGTTCTGACTTTTGGGGGTGTTCACGAGATCACACACCACTGCTGCTTTTCTAAAGGTCACAAGGTTCTGGAAAAAAGCCCATCTGGAGGAACCTATGACACAGGGGTGCAGAATATCAGGTAACACTTGGGCTGTATTTTTTCCACAAGTGTAAACTCTGGAAATGTTAAGCCCTTGTACATGTGCATGTGTCAGGATTTCATTTCTAAAGTTCACAACAGGGATGCCATCGACTCTAACACTTTGTGGCTTCGCAGGCATCACAGAATAGAAATTCATCTGAAAAGTGGTTTCTACAGGTGGGAAAGAATCACCTGAAGAATGAATAGCCACTATTTTTTTTTAAGTTATATGTCTTTCTTTCTTTTTTAAAGAAGTCTTACCCCTGTAAAACAACATGAGTAATCTCTTTACTGGTTGTAAATGTTTCTTTTGTCTCTGTTGTGACAAATAGCTTTGGTAGCTGTGACAATGAGCAGCTGAACAGGACATTTTGATTGTATGGAATTAAATGCAAGCAGCTGTGGGGCTGATCGAGGGATATACCATTTGGTTTTAATTACAAAAATGTCATGAAAGAACCACACCAGCAGTGGAGCAGAGAGAAAAGTGAGAATAAAAAAGCTGGTCTCATGGAGGTTTGCAGAATGTAGGAAAGGATTGGGGATATATGAGTGGAAATGGAGGAAATTCCCATTCTGTTGTTCTTATTGTATTTCTTCATGACCCAAAACTGAAATATTTTATGAGGTCACTGCATTCACTGTTCCTAGATACATCCCCATGCTTCACTTACAGCTTAATAACATAAAGATATCATACATTTTTCCCTCTGTTTTTAATGCATCATACTCCAGACTTGATAAATGAAGTGCAGTTGAAATATATTATGTAGTCCTGTTCTGTGTTCCTGTTTTACCCCAAGATCCCTCCATCAAAAGATGATTAAAAACCCTCAGTTTTCTCCTTGCCAAAACACAGGACTTGTAGGTTATATGGGAGAGAAGTAGATCAAGAGAAAGTTTGGCGTGTGAAGTAAAACAATTGGGCTGTGGAATTACCCTTAAAAAGACACAGCAGATTAGGGGTGGAGTAAGCCACACCCGGCTAAGGCAAAGACTCATTACATTTGATTGATTAGTGTGTAATTAGGTTGGTCCCTGATCACTGGTTGACAAAAATATACATCACATCCTGTGCAGGGTGGAAACAACAGGGACACAACAACAAATCCATAGAGTGGCCTGCAGAGGAGTAAAATGTCTCTAAACTTTCCTCTTTCAGGCATGACGTGTGCTAAAACCCTGGGGAATTCCATGTGGTTTTTTGTTGACAGCTCTAAGTGGACATGGATCACATAATGCTAAACAATGCTGCTCACTGTTTCATGATGATGACGCAGAACCAAGGTAAAAGGGTGCCAGATAATAGATAAGGACTGTGAACAGGCCAGAGATGAATGGAGTATCAAGCTATGGATGTCCAGGTCAGGACACCATGATGAATGCAACAATCCAGTGATGCTAAGTGTCAAGTGTAGGTGTGTAGCGGCGTCACAGCTGGTTACAGTTTCCTCTATAAGAACTGTGGCTTTGGCTTCTCCAGAATGGTTTTGTGAGGGAGAAGCAGGAGGAAAGGCTGACCACCCTTCCTTTAGCTAAAACACAGTCCTCTTTTCTTACACATTCAGCTGCCCCCGCCCCTTCATTACTTAACACGCCGAAGTTGTAGCTTCCCCCTGCATTCACACAAAACCAAGCTGTCATTGCCAATGAGACCTTTCGTTCCTTTCTCTCCATCACTTTGGCCAGAGGTTAGTCAATCTGGTCTGAGGGTTCCAGCTGAACCCAGACGACAGTGAGGTCCCAGTGAGTTGAAATGAGCTGAAGTGAGCTGAATCCACCATCATTACTAACAAGATGTGATCAACTGGAGCTTTCAACAGTCCTCTGCATAGACTGATTCCACATTCACCTACAACAGGTTTAGCTTTTATAGCCAACATAAACCAGAGTAACGGCGCACCGTTTTACTATACAGATATATCACTCACATGAACATCTTCAAAATAAAGCATGTGTTTTTTGTTGGATTCACCAAGTTTAAGTTACAAAAATGTTTCCATGAGTAGATTAAACTGTCAGCGTTCACTCTGATTCCCCTGTGTTCACTTTTATACTCAAAGTCAGACTTTCCTTACTTTTCTAAAGTGACTGTGGGAATTCAATGCACTGCAAGTTAAGAGAAAAATGCAAATAGATACAAATTGTTTCAAAAAACATCATAATCATCATAAAATATATTTTATGATGGAAATGCGTAACTTTTTTGTGTCCCTTCAATATACACATTCTGGTATGTTGTTTTCAGCGCATGTGTTGTCAAATGTAAAATTTCTTTCTTGTGTTTTGACTGTTTGCATGTGTTTTATTAAGTTGCAGTGCTTTGTCCTCTCAGGGCCACTGTACTTTTGATATCAAAATTTGATTCAAAATATTTATTCTGACTTTTATGTATTATGCATCAGTTTAAATAGCTGATCTTGTAGCTACAGTTCCCATTTTTGTTGCAGTCCAAGAGGCAGGCTGTAACAAATGGGGAAGGAGACAAGATAAATGTCAAAATAACAATTTTATTTTCAAAATAGCCGTGCCACAAGGCCCAAATGGATGGCGTGTGTGAGCTGAGGGAGAGAAGAAGAGAGCGATTCAAAAGGAAGGGGAGGGTATTTAACTACATGGGCCCATGTGTCACCAATCACCCAAGGACGACCCCACCTCAACCAAGCAGCAAGTGATCGCACCAGGTGCTATGGAGGTGTCTTCACACAGGAAACAGGGATTACATCATACTATAGGTGTTCAGCAGCAAATCTGGAAGCTCTTATGAATTATGAGTCATGAATTTCTAAGAACAGTTGCAAATTATTACTTCAACAGAGTTGAAGCTGCAGAGAGTCCCATACATTTTTAATGTATAGCTCCAGGTGGAGGAATTGGGAAGCGTATTAAAATAATAGGAAGGGGTATAAGCCAAGCTCACAGTTCATCACATGGCCCTCAGTTATTTATTTCTTCCTTTATACACCTACACACTTGACAGTGTCATTAACTTGCACCTTCAATGCTGTCATGTTGGCATTTTTTGTTTGTTTGTTTTAATGAATTAATAATAGTTACCATTATTTTACCATTGTGGCCATTCAAATAAAACAAACTTTCATGTCTGTAAATCTATCAGTAAAGTATTTAAGGGAGTCCGCTTTTATAGCAGCTATGTTTCTAGAAGCCTCACTTCCTGTCCTCCTCTCCCTTCTTAGGTTAACAGACATTCTTCATAACCAACAGGGCTGCTGTTGCAGAGCATACACACGTGCATGCATGTGCACACACACACACACACACACACACACACACATACACACACATATTGCACACATTTACTCAACAGCAAAAGTTTGACATTACTTGTAACTTTGCATATGTTACTTTTAACCAGCTCCAAGACCTCAGCACCTAATGTCACAGACAGCAAACAGACATCATGGTTTAACAAGAAGCAAGTTCTTCTTCACAAAAGTATTTTACTGATCACAAACTCAAATCTGAACACGTTTACTAAATTTACACCTGGCATCCACATCACTATTAAGTGTCTAAAACTGGGACTATTGGAAATAATGATGTAGGCATCCAGGGTGGCTCCGTAATTGGGTCTTATTAGCCTTGACAACCATATAATGAACAACATATAATGAACTATAAGCATTGCTGACCTTGTTGTCTTTGTTAGCTGGATTTGGGCTGTTAAACTGCGTTGCAACAACCTGCTTACACCAGCCTAGCGTATTTAAATGATTTCCAGTTTTAAGGCATGGTAGTAAGGATATAGATCAGTTATGATATGGAGCTTGTCTAGGCAGAGATTGTCTAGGCAGAGACAGTTTTTGTTTTAAAATGACAACAACAAATCCATGTGGATGTAGCCTAAGCAGAGGTTTACACACCCCCTGACAAAGCCCTCCCTGACTTCACATATGTACACGTAGAGCTACTGTAGGTTCTAAGAAAGCCACAAAGCATCAGTGGCAAGGAAGTATTTACTATGCAGTTTTTTTAGTGTGGCAGTCAGAACATACACACATGCTCAAACAACTCAGATTGTTTAGTAGTTCAGTAAAGGTTTCTTCATTGTTGTCTTCTTTCCTTGTAAACCAAGATGCAACAGCTGTGTAATGGTGAACCTCTTTTGCCATACTGCCTGTGAATGAGGATAAAAAAGGAGATGGGGGGGATAAATTTACTGTATGCACATGTCCCACAAGAAATAGGATACTCACAAATCTTTGAGAGAAACAATGTGACACACAACTTTAATATCCTCTCAGTGACAGCGCATGAGAGCGTGAGCCGAGAGCCTCACAAAGCTACAAGCCTCTGCAGCCCCAAACATTTTTTCCGCTGAAACCTTTGGCGGCTATTCTTGTCTCCAGCACCATGTAATTAAGTTCCTGTCGTTCTCTGCTCTCAAACATTGCTTAACATAAATGGAGGCCTAGCTCGTTAATTAGTTCCAGTGTGCGATCGCGAGCCGCTGCTCTCAGACGCTGAAATGGACCTACTCCCTCTCTGTGTAAAGCACAGTGGTGGAGAAAAGGAGGGCCATAAATGAAAGTGGAACATCAATCCTGAGGAGGTGACGGGAAGGAGTCCATGTCATGTTAATGAAGAGAACCAGGGCCAAGCCAGTTGTAACACTGCTCCTGACTAAGGATATAGTGAGTTTCTCTGTTAATTGTAATCTGTTGTTTTGAAAATTTTACTGCATCAAATTATCCCACACTGTCAGCAAAAATGTGTCCCCTCTATAAATAACATATGTCACACAATCTCATTTATTGAAACAGTTTCCAAATTGCAACGTAGTGATTACATTGAGGCTTGTGTTCCTCCCTGTGCTACTACCATGTAAACATTATCTTTACGCATATATGTGTGCTGGGAGGAGGATATATGCTGTGCTGTTTCCATATTTGACATGAATCATATGTGACAAATCTGTGAAGCGATGTATGGTACAGGTGGAAAGATGAAGTTCCTCAGCTTTCATCCTCAGATGCAATTACTGTGCTATGGATGGGCAGTGCTGATTAATGCAGCCCAGTGATATACAGCACCACAAAATGGAAGGGCATATTTATGGAGTCCTTTAATCTCCCTTGACAACAAACTCATATGAGCCAACAGGCTCATCTCCCATGGCCACATTAGGCCAACTGTTCTCCTCTCTGCCTTGAATTATGGCTGTCACCTGTCGGAGATTTCACAGGACAGCCTCTCATTTGAGGTCAATTTCTGTCTTTCCCAGCGCATCATGAGTCCAGCAGAGAGAGAAGCTGATAAAGTTTGGGATTTTGAGGAGTGTGGATTATAGGATCAAAAGGCACTGGTGCTAATCCCTCCCCGTTATTAAAGATGATAGCGCTATAAATGACAACACATGCGAAACTTCTCCCGACTCCAAACTCTTGGTAGTGTATGTAAGTACTTAACAGAACCAGGCTCAGGGGATGGGGCTGCCTCCAAGATGGATTAACCAGGAGAGATGGGATGTTGATCCTATAGTTATGCTCTCATTTCTGTGAGTTTCATTTTTTTACTTTCTCATTTTCATATGTAAGGAAGTGCATGACTGTCTGTGGAATTGAGACAGGAATGCAGAAAGAGCAGCAGCAGTAGCAGCGAGGTTGCAGGAGCTCCTGTCACTGCACTATACACTGCAATTATCTCCAGAAGCTCAGGAAGATAATTGGAAGAGATGTGGGATAAATCCCAGCCTGGGGGAATTGTGCTAATTTTCCACTTTCAACTGACCTAATAAGAGGGCCCTCCACTGCCACTGGAATGTTGATATAGTGGAAGAGAGAGAGAGAGAGAGAGAGAAAGCAATGCCATTCTCATTCTTTAACATGCATACTTAATGACCCTCACACACTGGGATCAAACTACACCAACACAGATTATATTACATCTTCTGCCTTTAGCTTATACAGGCATTCTGGTAATATCCATGAGTGCAAGTGGGTTATTTCCGGGAATTGAGCCCAGTACCTCTCCAGCTGACACTGCCCTCATATTACTTTGTCTATTGAACATCCCATACAGCACGGACACTCGCTTCACGGATTCCTCCTGAGCAGTGAAGTGTGCACAACCACAGTCAGGGATCCTCTGTGCATATGACAAATCTAATCCTCCTCCTCCTGAGTTTGAGTAGGGAAGTCTTTATTCAAGCCCCTTTTTTCCACTGTGTGCCAGACCTGCAACTTGAACTTAGTCCTAGGGTTTCATTGCATTTGGCAAAGCCTAAGCAGAGGTCATCCCAGAATTCAAGTCATGCTGCACAGCCAACTTTGTAAGCCATAGGGTCTCACAGAATCTTTTTTAAAAAGACCTTTGTTTGATGGACATATAGTATCAAATAAATAACAGTGAGGAGAACAGTATCCAATTAAACTGATGGTCGTATAGTAAATGAAGATTCTGTTTTCTGTCAGTGTGCACACAATCCACAGCCATATGCATTTGTAATCAATGAACTGTCATTATTTTACATTTACCAGTTGTTTGTGGTTGTCTAGTGAATTATTATTGTCTCCAATAAAATAACTGCTGAACCTGGGGAAGAGCAATCTTCATTGTCCTTTCAAATTCACATACACACAAACATTCTTCAATGTCACAGAACTGGTTGCAGTCCTGCAGGCACATAGGCTTAATAATGTTTCCTATTGTTTGATTCCAGCCAATTGAACCAGGTGTTTGTGGATGAAACTAAGCCTACTACTACTACTACTACCTACTACTAAGTACTACAGTATTTTCCACAGTATCTTTATGAGGTGTGTCAGCTCAGGTGAGAGGATAGATGAGATTTTATACTAAATACTTTGTATTGTAATACATTGTGTGCCAAATCTAATGTTATTGTGTGTGATTATTAACAAGAGATTAATTATTGTAATTGAATTCATGCAAGTATTAGATGCTTATAAAAACTGGCACTGGTACAATTCAGTTTTTGGTACCTTGAGACACTGGTAAAGATTATTTCAGACTTTTTGTTTTCCACGCAGCTGTAAATGTTATTTAGGAATTATTCAAAATGAATTAATTTATGTGAAGACTACAGGAAATACTGTTTGTAGGACTGGACTAACATCCTTCATTCATCATAGAGTTAATGTTTTTGTATTGAATGAAATTAACTCATGACTTTATGCTGAAAGTTCTACAAATGTTGTGGTATTAAGAACACTAATTGAAAGACTGATTCACAGTTATTACAAACTGGTAAAACAGTTCAGAGCTCCTCACCCATATAGGAACGAACCCGTCCCTGACATTTGAATCATAATCCCATCAATGTAACCTGGAGAACACATAGTTATAGTGTGAGGATCTGGTATTGCTCAGATCATGGGATGTGTGGCATGTTAATACGGTTAAGCTTTGAAGTCATTATTATGTTATTTTTTATTTTTATTTTCCAGCTTCGAAGAGTTTAAATTATATAGATTATTTCTTATGATACTACTGTGTAGTTTTGCCTTGAAAGCATCACTAAGGTTGATGATTCTTCATATTGCTTTGATGGTCTGACATGTTGTCAGCCCTTGGTGACTCTTCACCAACTGTCCATCAAGAGTTTCCCCAGTGGGACACTGGACAACTGGGCCAATAAGAATCAAAACAGAGACAAAGAAACTGCAGCTGAAAACTGATTGGTATGTGCCTTTATTGACTGGCCTGCGGTGTTGTGTGGTTACTGAGTCTGCCCCCTTCATTCCTTTTTCTGCTGTCAATCGATCAGACACTCAGCATCAGACCATGATGAAACTGGTGAAATGTAGACACTGTCCTTTCAACTGATATGTAAAAGAACACAGATAAAAACATGCTACAAAGCAAGAGTGGTGCTAAAGGGTTGAGAGAAAAGAAAAAGAAGTCACTCTAAGCAGGTGCAGCAAAGTGCCTGTACTGACTTTTCCTTGGTGGTGCTGCGGGTTCTACCTTCACCAATGGAGGCAGCAGGGAAGGCCTGCCCCAATAGAAGTGTAATGAGACAGACAGCAGAGATGAGGGAAACAGCTAAACACCAAAGTCAGATCCAGCACAGCCCTTAGAGCCCAGGCAAAGCACCAGTGATATAGTTAGGTTGCTGCTGATGATGAAGCTTATTTAGCTAACTTGCTTTTAGGCCATATAAGTCAGTTAACAGTTAACAGTTAAACAAGTATCAACCTTGACCTTGATCACATAATATTGATGGTTTGGTTGTTTAATTTGTTTGGTTAGCTTAGAGGCTTAGAGACTAAAGTCTTTTTTCCAGGTTTAATGAAACAAAAACAAAAAAAATAAATCTGGCTCAGTATTTCTCAACCAGCTGTAGCTAGTAATTGAAATTAGCTTATTACTTATTACAACTGTTGCTACCACTATTACCAGGAGCAGATTTTGGAGACCAAAGCAAACCCTCTCTTACTTATCCTCCGTTCTCTAACTAGGAATGTTTCAAAAACGTTTCTCTTTATAAAGTTATTACACATTAAAGTCATTACAGTATTTGTATAAAATCCTCAAGTATGCAGTTCTCTGAAGACCCAGACTCTTCGACAAAGTCCTGTACCACTTTTTTACCCAAGTCCACCCCTGCTCTTTACTGTGCACCTCAGTGTTTCCACTGACCTTTCTAACACTTGGGAGCAGAATTACTGTATTTTGGAATAATCTAAAGAAACAAGAGACCCCAGAAACACCCTCCAACAGATGCAAGCAATGACACGCAAAAGCCTATCCAGAGGCCAGCTCATAATGCCTTCTAATGATCTTGTTTAACAAGCAAGGGAAGTGGTTTCCCCTCATTACCCACAAACCCCACAATCTTGCACAGCCAAGGACAGGGATATCCCAGAGTTCAATGGGAGCAGCATCAATCTTCTTGTCCCCTAAGACATGTGCTTATTCAATAGAAAAGGATCAACCAAGCCCTGGACCGTGTCAGAACTCACTAAACACGCATCACACAGCTATTGCTTTGCTAGTTCAGCCAAACCGCTTGCACTAAACTGAAATGCCACCAGAACAATCTACTGTAATTAAAGTGTTCTCGAGAGCAGTCTCAACACCACCCAACGAATTTAACGAATTGTCTGCAGGCAGTCTGGATTACCACAAAGAGACATCAAACACTTAGATGGCATTATTCCCAAAATGTCTTGTGAGTCTGGTCTACAGTGTGACAGCAAGATTTCACACAGTAATAGATTTGAACCAACAAAAATGTGGAACAGTTATAAAGTGTAAGTATATGTTATTATTATCCATGTGTCTGTAAATTTTATAGTTCTTTCCTGACAGACTGATTTTTTGTAGGATCTTAGAACTTCAACTCCAGGTCCACTTATAAGATCGCTTTTACCAGAGCTTTTTGTCTTATCACAATATTTTGTCAAAATGCTATTTCCAATCAGAGGAAGCAAACTCCATCTATTGAAAACTTGGAAAAAGACACTGAGTGAACCTTGAATAGGGATTATTTACATGTTTATACATGTTTTCTTTCTGAAGCCTTCAATTTTTACACCAAAAGTGGCATATCAGATTATATCACCTTAACCCATAAGAACCCGCGGTGACACAGGTGTCACAAGCCCTTTAAATGTTCTGGAAAGTTCCTCATACAGCTTTACCCTTAACCTTAACTCATGAAGCCCCTAAGTGACACATGCTGAACATCACGGTAGGTCATGTGATAGGTCATGTGACTTTGTGTTACTATAACATAATTTCCAAGATGGCTGTATGCCAGGTCACCACAAGGGGCACAGCTAGCCAAATTTAAAAAGCTTGTTTTTTGTTGTTAAAGGTAAGATTCAAGCCATTTAAGAATTTTAATGCTTACATAACAAGTCCTTTACTACATTTAACCTGTTGTAAACACACTAAATGAACAAATTGATATAAAACAAATCAGATAAATATTGTTGTAACGTATATGTAACATTTCAGATCTTTGACAAAGGGGGGTGTATTTTGAAAAAAATGCAAGAAAAATCTTCTATGTGCTCTATGTAGTCTGTCATATGTCCCCCATAATTTTCCTTGAAGGAGAAATGGGTCTGGGTTCTTATGGGTTAAGTTTTTATTTTTGAGGTTAAGGTAGGGAGGGACATGCTGTTTGATACTGTATCTCTTCTAAAAGGCTGTTATAACTTCACATACAGTTGGGATGAAAAACTTTGCCCAACAAATTCCCCAGCTTCACAGTAATCCGTCCTTGGCAGTGGTGAAGATCTTAACTGACTCACAGTTTAAGAACTGAAGTAATGGTTTGTATTCACACAGAGATGTCCCCAACTGCTGTTATCATAGTGATAGGATACAGAAGCTTTTGTATAAACATTAAGGTAAGACCTTGTTTGTAATTTAGCCAGGACATGAATGTTCCCTGAAAATACCTAGTCCACATGAGGTAATAACATGCACATTGACAAGCACCACACAGTAGCTCCACTTTGATGATGACTATGAGTCATTTTATGAGTTGAGTTTATACCTAAATGCTTTTCTTTCTCTGGTTCATTAAAGACAGAAATTTTCTTTAATTCTGCTTCACATCAGGTAGATCTGAGAGCCTGATGTGTAGCATAATTTAAAGTGTTAAATTCTAGGTCTCTAATGAACTAGAGACAGTTCAGTATCCTGCACCCTTTAAACAGCAATAATTGGCATTTTATTAACAAAGGATGAAATGTCAGTGAGCAGTATGAAAGGAGATGAGAATTATCAACTGACTGTGTTACAATTTGAACTTTGATACTCTCCTTTCCTTATTGCTATGTAAAGCCCTTTGAGACAAACTGTTTGTAAAAATGGGCTATACAAATAAAACTGCCTTGCCAAATTGCCTATTGTGGTCTGCTGTTTCCCCTCCCTCATATGTCTGTTTGTCCCCAGCTTGTTTCCTGTTTATAAGCTTATCATGTTATGTGTTCTCTGGACTTTTGGTAACCTTACTGTCCCTGCGCTTCAGGTCCACACTCCTGCAATTCTGCTGCCTAGAAGAGAAACAGACTATTCTCTTCAGTCAAGCGCTAAAAGCTTATTAGCGGTTATTGTTTTTAGTTTTATTGAGAATAAACAAGATAAAATACATCCATGCAACCTTGGCAGGTTTTTCACTTATTTGAGTTATTTATTCCAACAGTAAAGTCAAGGAGAGACAGAGGATGACATCAAGAAAAGAGCCATGAGTGGTGGAATTGATGCTATCATTCATAAAAAACTCTATCTGCTTTAAGGAGGTACCAGTGGATTGTTGATGAGAGAGAGGCCACCTATGGGCCATGCCTAGAGCACACAGCAGCCATGTATTGAATTAAGACAGAGAGTTAGAGTGCCAAGTGATACATTGTACAAGAGCCCAACCTCGTCTAAGAGATGGTTTGACAGTACTGCAGGAAATCACCCTTCCATTGCATGTCTGAAGTGGAATCACCAATGTGAAATTCATTGTGAATGACATGGCTGAGAGTATTGAAATTATCCTGAGGCAACTCTTTCTGCACAAGACACATATCCACTTGAACTTCATAACCCTCAGAGAAAAGGTAGTCTGCTTTAATCCCGTCCAACAACCAGAAGTGAACATTATCGGGGTGGCCTTCACAATAGTGTTGGTGTATGAATGGGAGTGCATAGTGCCTGTGCCTCTTGATGTTGAGCCCAACCAACTGGCCAACTGGGTTACAGTCTTTGCATTTGTTTGCAGCCACTTGCACCTGTACACAGAGAGCTGTGCTTGCTTGTACAGCACAATATCCTTACCACCACAGGGCAGCCACCATGCAAAATGGCTAGAGAGCCTTAAATCAACAGATTATTAATGATGCCTATTCCCTGCCAGGCATCCAGGACACCCTGAACATGCTGTCTACCTTATGAGCACACTAGACTTAATATCTGGATACCAGCAGGTGGCAATGACCCCAAGGGTCCATAAAGCTGCCTTTTCTCCACCCAGAAAAGTTTATTTGAGTGTAATGTAATGCCCTTTGCACTCTGTAATGTGTTGGCCATGTTCCAAAAGCTCATTGATCGTGTCCTGGCCAAGCTGCAATGGTGACGTGTCCAGTGTATCTTATGTCAATTCTAGGGCAGAATGTCATGAGAATGCTGGAGTGACTCAAGCGTTTCAACCTGAACTTGAAACCTCCTATGTGTTGCTTGTTCTGGGATACATTATCTCCAACAGAGCCATAGCCACCTACCCTCAAAAGATTCAGGTGGTGATGGAGTGGCCTAGACCCAGAAGTCCAGCAGTTCATTAGCAAGACATTGTACTAGGAAAGGCTTAGTGCTGTCTCCTGCACCTCTTTGCCACAGTGGCCAAGCCATGAATTAACCAAGAAGGATGCACTCTTAAACCGGACAGACGAATATCAGCAGCATTTAAAGAACTCAAAAGTTGCCTTGTCAAACCCATCTGTCATTTAAAGAGACACACGGTTAATTTTGCAGAACTTAAAATCAATAAAATTTAATTGAGTGAATTGTATAAAAAATTCACCCCCTTACAGTAGTCATGAAGGAGGAAATTAACTATAGTGACCAAAACAATTTTTGTTAATAAACTGTAAACGTGTATTTCTGCTGGGATTTATTTAATTTTGGAGCAAGACTCAAGTGAACATTTGAGTAGCGGTTGTTTTTTGCCTTGATTTTTCACCCCCAAAGATTGCCACTTGGTGTGTGTGTGTATTGTTTTTGATCTGCAAGAGTTGGCACCTGAAACTGCTCCATGTCTTTGGAGCCAGTGGCAGCAGCAAAGCAGTGGAACAAAATCCAGTGTTTAGTACTGTGTCTCCAACTGTGCTGGTTCGGCCTCACTGAATAAAATACATTGAAAGCCAAGAGGTCATGCTGTTCATAATCAGTGTGAGATTTTATAAACTCACTATATGCTTCCAATCTGTAATATCCGTCTTGCTCTACAGAAGTGTGTGTGTGTGGGTGGGTGGG